>JANAVB010003400.1:69187190-69242190 GCA_029216955.1 Iris pallida | reverse complement strand
ATTAACATTAATATTAATATTAATATTAATATTAATGTTAACATTAATATTAACATAAATTTTTTTGGATAATTAACTTTTTTTGGGTTTAAATTTATTATGTTATCTGTCATATCAGATGACATATAATATTATTTAATATGTCACGTCAGTTGTCACATAAAAAAATAATTTAAAAAAATAATTTGGAGGTACGAATAACATTACTCGTAATAAAATATGTACACTTTTAATATAATAAATTCTGCATGCCATATCTGTATTATAATTTCTTATTTTGAATTCTTATTTGAGTTTATGTAGTCGCAATAGAGGCTATAATCTAATAGTTTAATGAATGAATTCATAATAGCAATACTTGTAGCCATGATACACCATTCCTTTTCTCTACTGAAATCAGAACAACACACTATCACAACATATAGTCTCTACGGAAAAGCTAATTTCTCAGCGATGGTCCGTCCGTCCGTCACATGGTCGCAGCCCATTGACCTTTCATGTATTTATGAATTCAACATTAATTAACCTGCCAATGGAACGACAATACATGATAGACAGACTGGCCCACAAACAGACAACGTAGCTCTCTAATAGTTTTGAGTCTTGACCACCATCTGCCAATGGTCTTAGTTTTGACCGTTATCCACCGCCAATGGTCTGCAGTTGACATGGTCTCGGTTCCGGTCATCCCCTTTAACTCCGGACCCGTGTCTCTTAAATTCTGGACCTCCTCTCCAATGGAGGCGGTCACGTGACGGTCATTATCGCGGTCAAAATAGCAGTGCCGGTCAAAGTGTGAAGATTTTTTTGAACCCCGTCCGCCAGCCCCGCCGCGACCTTAATATTGTACAGTACTGGTTACGCAGCCAGCCTCCTCTTCCTCGCGCCACCCGCGTCGCACCGGCTGTCTCTCCTCGCGAACAACCTCTCTATCTCCTCGGCTCCGACCGCGACGCACTCCAGCTGGTCAGACAGCCTCCGCTTGCACCGCATCGGCTTCCTCGGAGCCGGCGGGCAGTAGACCGCCGCAGGCAGCTTGAACTCTTCCGCGAGCGGAGTAATGCAGCTACAGTCCTCCTCTTCCTCTCCGTCGCCATTGCCTCCACTGCAGCTCCACTGATCCTCTCTCCGCGACAAGGTGACGATGGGCCGGAGGAAGAGCTCGAGCGGCGTTCGGGAGAATTCATGGGAGGCAGAGGTCATGGTGGTGGTGGTTTTTTTTCTTTCCCGCTAGCTACACTCTACACGTACAATGCTTTGTGATCTCTTTGTACAACTCAAAACTGTAATAATTAGAACGTTGGTGGTATTTCCGGACACGGTTCATAGGATGCCATTTTGGACATTAATTCAGTAGGACACAAGTAGCCAAGCCTCGGATACTGTCTTGAGACTAGTGAGCAAACATATATAAATTTGCTATTTTCTATTTTCTATTTTCTATTTTCTGCACACGAGCGAGCTAGGGAGGGAGTCCTGACAAAGAAAAGATTGCGACAATCGCCTTGGATTCCTGTACGCAGTGTCTGATAGAGCAGAGCGGTGCACATGCATGGGCTGAAGGTTTTCGTGAAAAAATAAATAAATTTTCTCTATTTTCAAACTCTAATACTTATGTCGCTTCTGTACTTTCCTGCCCAAAATTTATTATACGTAAACTTTCACTTTATATAAGAAATATATATAGTTATATTCTTTAACAGTACGTCAATCTCGCTTCAGTTTGGTTCCGAGCATCCCCTGCATGCAAGACGGCGGAATCATTCAGAGCTGCATGCAGGGAGAGGGGGCCACCGCCACATGCATGCAGCCACCGTTGCCGCTAAGGAGGATAAAATAAAAAATAATGCAGTAAAATTAGGGTTTGCAATTGTGATTGTGTAAAAAAATTAGAAAAATTTTGAGTGGCACCTCACTTTTTTTTACCCTTATTTAAGGTGCTCCCCACCATTTTACATGAATGTATAACACTTCTACTTCACAGTGTTCACACGAATCCGTCCATAGCTGACGGTCATACCATTTGACTGACAATTTTTTACCAAAATATCTTTGTCTTCATCCTCCCCAAAGCTAAATCCAAATCCTAATCCTCCTCCCCCGTCCCGCCGCTGCCCCCCTCCCCCGCTCCCGCTCCGCTGCTGTATCCTCGCCCCGCCGCTGCCACGCTCCCGCTGCCGCGTCCCCGCTGTCGTGTTCACCACCACCACCGCCGCCACCACCACCACATTCACCTTCACCATCACCATCACCACCACCACATTCACCTTCACCATCACCATCACCACGACCACCACCGCTCTCCCTTCGCCCCCGCTCCGCCGCTCCCCCTCCGCTGTCGCGGCAGCGACGAGGCAGGGGCGGGTGCGGGCGCGACAGCGGTGGGACAGGGGCGGGACGAGGGAGGAGGGCGGCAGCGGACGAAGGAGGGGGGCAACAGCGGGGCGGGGGAGAGGGATTAGGATTTGGATTTAGCTTTGGGGAGGATGAAGACGAGAGTATTTTGGTCAAAAAAAATTTAGTCAAATGGTTTGACCGTCAGCTATGGACGGATTCCGTGTGAAATTGGGGGAGGGGGGAGGGGGGAGAGTGTTATATATTTATGTAAAGTGGTGGAGTGCACCTTAAATAAGGGTAAAAAAATTAGGGTGCCACTCAAAAATTCTCAAAAAACTATCATCCGATCAACCGATGCCACATGCCATAGAGAAATAGTGCCTGCCGAAGAAAAACACTCACGGACGAAATGACAATTGATCAATCTCGATGTGCTTTGTCCATTTATGAAAAAACGGATTGTTTGTATGTAATATCTGAACTTGAAGAACCTAGTAATTTGAGTCTTTGGTGTTCGTTTATATTGAGATGTTAAGACTCTTGAGATTTATTTTAGTCTCCAGTGGAAACCAAATTACCTATGGGTGCGACTATCCGTATCAATGTTTTAAAAATCGGACCGGTGCTTGACCCGGCCAAGGCACTGGGTCAGGTCAAATTGGTTCAACCACTGGTTCAACCACTGGGTTAATCTAAGTAGTCCAAATTAATCCTTTATGGATATTAATTTTTTTTACAAAAATACTAATTTTTAAAAAACACCGGATCAATACTGAACCAGACCAGAAAAACTACCGGTTCATGGGTGAACCGGTTGGACCGGCCAGTCCGGTCTGGTTTTTAAAACATTGATCCGTACCCCATGACCTACTATCCACATCCCACTAAAAAAATAATAATAATTTGAAATTTCTATTCTACCCCCCTCCCCCTCCCCCTCCCCCCTGCTCTTCCGACCGCGAACCCTCCTCCTCCTCCTCCTCCTCCTCCTCCTCCTCCCTGCTACCCTCCTCCTCCGACCTCGGGGGGTAGGAGGAGGAGGGTAGCAAGGGGGGTGGTAGAATATAAATTTCAAATAATTTTTTTTTAGTAGGGTATGGATAGTAGGTCATGGGGTGCGGATAGCCGCACCCATTACCTATTCCAAATATATATTTTTTACTATATATGAACTTTGTATATTTGAACCGTATTTAAATGTACTGTATTAGTTGAAATCCATCGAAATCTTTTTTAAAACTGAAACCTTTGTTTGCCTTGAAGTAGCTAAGCAATTTGTGGCCTCTTATCTCTGCTCTCGATTCTTTTGTGCCAATTCTGTCCTGTCCCTCTTCTATAGATGATAATACACGTCCTCAGTGCTTAGAACGGTCCACTTTTTTATCTAGAAAAAAAAAAATACACGTGGTGGCAAAGGAGGGACAGACTTGGTACAGAAAGACGTCCGTCCTCCCTATTGATTGGGGATCAAACAATTTCATTAGAATTCAAGACATTTCAACAAAGAGATGAGTGCACCGTAGATTAAATTTCATACAATTTGAAAACATACGGAAGTTGGGTCCCATTATAATGGTTTTGAACACGAGAACAAAGGAGAACGACCTCCCAGACGATCATTCCAATGGGAAGTTGCTACTATTTAACGATAACAACAATCAGACATTTTGGGTAGAGGTTCTCTTGTGCAACGTTCGTATAGAATGTTTAGAAGTACAAGGGAATTTATGCAGCATCTGCACTTCAAATTGTTTCGCAAGACAATACAATTGTAGGAACTGTCAACACAAGAATTGGGATTGCATGATCATGAAGTAATAGGCAAACTGTTCTCTTATTATTAAAACAAAATTGAAAAGCTAGTTCAATTTTGAAACAACATCTGCTTTGAAAAGCTGCTTATAGCGAAACCAGGCCTTACATGTTAATGACAGTCTGCTGAAGACTTCACATTGAGTAATTTGCTCATACAATCCATGAAATTATAGTAACACTCAGTAGTCTGCTGGAGTACACACATACCACGTTCATCTTCTCTGAAAATTTACTCTCTCTATACAAATTGCAAATAGAAAAGCGTAGATAAGAGGGTAGGCGATGAGAATAACAGCAACAAATCTCAATGCTGCTCGCTCATACCCATAGTAGTCCTTTAAAAATGCAGAAATTTGCTTATTCTCTCCAAATGCCAAGATTGTCCCCTCTAAATCTCCATATTGGGAAGTGAAGATGCCATACGTAGACCAAGATGTAGGGCAGAAATAGTATAACCAAATCCACCACTTAGGAATTTGCTGCGAAAAGGAATTACCAAAATTAGAAAAATAAGGTGTGATTAAGATCACGAGGGCTTGAATTTGTTCTTCACAACCTCCCTCGTTCACCAAACAAACTAGAATACAGGATCCACATCAATTTAAAAGATTAGCATGTGAAAGTTCTCACACTGAGTATACATACATGGGTAGAGTTATAATTAGGAGTGGCAATTGTGTCGGGTCAGATTCAGATCCGCCCATTTATGATCAATCAAAACATGACCAGTTTAGGGTAAACACAAACCCAACCTGTTTAAACAGGTATATCGGAAGTGGATTTTCTTCTAATCGACTTGTTACTAAAGTTGACTTTTGTGTATGTTTTTTCATATTATGTTTTTGTAGCCACTTTGTTCTTCTTTTAATCTTAATTGTATAAACATTCGGTAGTTGCTAAAAAGGGTGAAACTTCTATATTATCGGAATATGGATTGGCTTTAGGTACATGGGTAGATTTGAACCCGACCCCGCTCAATAAGCAGGTCAAATTGGATCAAACTTTCACGAGCTTTGACTCGAACCTGACCCCTCTTATTAAACAGGTTAGATGGGTCGATCCATTTATGCACAAACCCGCCTCAAAAGACCGGTTGGTGGGTCGATCCTAAATTGCCACCCTAGTATTATGAAAGTTTAAACACAACAGAAGGTTGCCTATTCAAAGGATGGTCCATATCACTGTTTGAAAGAAACATTTTTAGTTGTGTGCCTCTACATCCATCACCTATTTTTACATGAAACTGATAAACAGCACAAGACAACCCAAGGCCTATCTATCACTCAAATAGTCACAACTCCAACTCGACTAGAGATCCATGTTTCACTTGCTAACTGAAGTGATACAAGTGACTTCATGTGAAATCATCCAATATTATATACATATGCAGCTCGAGTTAGTTTGAAGTTAGCCTGGGTTAATTTTTGACCATTTACCAATTCGGCTTATTTTTGGCTCAGGCTGAACTGAACCTAAACCTAAGGGCCTGTTTGGCAGTAGTTAACTAAGGGGTTGTTTGGAAATGGAAAGTTAGAGGGAAAGTAGGAAACTAGTAGAAACATTTGCTAGTTTCCATTTAGTTGTTTGGCAAAAGAAAAGTACATTAGGAAACTTGTAGGGCCCAACACACAAGGGAACTAGTTCCCATTCTAGTTTCTGTCCATTTGGATGGAAAGTCGTGGAAGCTCATTGTGAGCATTTGACCCAATTATTTAAAAATTTCACTACTTCAAAATCAAACACCCACTTTTAAACCTACATATAAAATACTTATTCTGTCATCGTTAATGGCAAGTTTAATAATTTTTACTTCTCCAAAATCAAACACCCACTTTTAAACCTACATATAAAATATTTATTTTGTCATCATCAATAACAAGTTTCTACTTTCTAGCAAACAAACAACATTTGTGATTGGAAATTCACTTTTCTTAACTTTCTTATGGTTTCTAGAAACAAAAGAAACTAAATTTCTTAGTTTCCAAAACTTTCCATTTGCCAAGCAGGGGAAACTACACCTACTTTGCATCCAGTGTTATTTGGCAACTGAAAACTCATTTTAGAAAGTCCATGCCACATTAGCATATCTAGAAACTAGTACCCTAATTAGTTTCCTCTCCAAACCATCCAAAGTCAGAGAAACTCATTAAAGCATCTATCATATTATTATTTTACTTGACTCTTGCTTTTTTCATGCACACTGTAAATAAATAGTCTCGAATAGTGTCCCCCTTTATATTATTTTAAGGGTAAATGACAAAAAAATCCTCCCTAGATTGGCTATTTTCGCGAAAAAAGACCCCATACTCTTAAATTTTCCACTAGTTATTTTTTGTTGCAAAAAAACCCCCAAATGACAATTTTACCCCTCCCCCTCCTTCCTCGGCCGTTGGGGGAGGGGCTGGGTGGCCGACGATGCCACGGGGAGGGGCGCATGGGGCAGGGACGAGGGTGGGGGAGGGCCGCGGGGGGCCGGCGAGTGCGAGGGAGGGCCGTGCGGGGCCGGCGAGGTCGGGGGGAGGCTCGCGGGGAACGGACGGGGCTCGCCGCATGGGGGAGGGCCGGCGGGGGAGGAGGGGGGGCGAGGTCGGGGGGGAGGCTCGCGGGAGACGGGCAGGGCTGGGGGCTCGCTGCCGGGGGGAGGGCCGGCGGGGGGGCAGGGCCGACGGGGGGAGGGTCGGACGGGGCTGGGGAGTCGCCGCCGCCACGGCGGGGGGGGGGGGGGGGGGGGGAGAGAGAGGAAGGCAGGGGCATTTTCGGGATTACAAATTTAAATTTTGACTAGAGGGACCTTGTTGAGGGGATTTGTAATCTAAGTATGGACGAATTGTTAAAAATGACTAATAGGTCTTAATTTGCAAAAGTCGGGTATCTAACGAGATTTTTTTGTCATTTACCCTTATTTTAATTGTAGCATTCTCTACTTTTCCGGTTCTAGTTTCAAGCAAATAAACAACTTTTGTTTTGGAAATTTACTTTCACTAGTTTCCAAAAATTCTATGGAAAAATTCCAACTTTCTTCTACTTTTCTGTTGCCAAATAGTCCCCAACTAAAGTGAGTTGTAGGGTTCTGGCCGTACCCGACCAAAATGTTAGTTGTGTAAGCAGGTTAGGACAAACTGAATGGATTGTGGTCAAACCAATTTGAGTAGAAATCCATATCCATGTTGTTTATCAGAGTTCGGAGAAGAAAAAGACAGTAGAAAAGAGTATTACGGTTTAAAAAAAGAGAGATACATAGCCTATTTACAAGCTTATTACAATCAAATTATGGGAAGATTAGACTTGGTCAATTGATCCAAATTATGAAAGATTCTAGACTTGGTCAATTAGTCAAAATACGGTAAGATTGTATACTTGGTCAATTAGGCCAAATTATCGTAAGATTATATACTTGGTCAATAAGTCAATAACCAACCATGACTTGGTTAATAACCGGTTTGTCTACACTCCCTCTCAAGTGGAGCATGGATATCAATCATGCTCAACTTCCATATCTTTAGACCTTTGGCTAGCACATTTTCAAGTTTAGTACTCGAAGTAACATAAGTGATAACATTTGTTTAGACACTTCATATTTTCAAAATAACATGAAGTGTCTTCGATGTTAGGAGTACAAGCATTTTGCACTAGATCACTTGCAATGCTGATTGTGTCCTTGTTATCAACATACAATTTCACCGGAGTCTCTAGCACACCTCCATCTCCATCAAAATGATCCGAATCCACAAATAAGTAGAAACAACATTTGTCATAGGTTGGTACTCAGGTTTTGCACTATAAATAAAGGGGAGGCTCATTTGTTCCTCACCACCCAAGAAGTTAGTAAACTCTCTAGTATAGCAAAATTTTTACTCTTCCAATCTCTTTCTTTCGCTCCACATTGTTATCATTCTCTTAGCAATCTAGCTAAGCATTAGGGGAAGACTGGTACGGATCTTCGAGTAGTAAGCTTGTGTTTCGCACCGGTCGAAGTGTAGACAAAAACACTAAGTCTGTGACAAGTGGTATCAGAGCGAAGGTCGGTTGGTGCCATATTGCCATTCGAAAATGTCCATGAGGAACCTGCGTTGCCTAAGGAGGGACACGCCAAGATTCACAGGAGGGGCAAGAGCAAGGAGTCTACGACAGAGCGTAGACTTGCCATCTTGCGGAGCGCCTCGAGGTCTTGGAGACGGGTTCGAGGGACATGAAGATGCACATGGGCTCTGTGGAACAAAGCAATACGACGCTAGAAGAGTTCTACGATGAGGTGGAGATTGACGTGGCTTCGTCCACGACAATCTTTCGGGAGAAATTTCAAGAGATCCGATTCATACTTAAGGAGGAGCTCTAGGGACATCGTGCGAAGATTGAGGACTTGCGTAGGAAAGACCGATGCTATGAGGAGCTAAAGACCGTGGTCGAAAGTTGCGAAGAACTCAAGACCAAAGTTGTCATTTTGGAGAAGGCCATTGCGAGTGGTGGACCTTCGAGTAGAGAGGCACCGAGACAAAAGATACTCGAGCCAAAATCCTTCAGCAGGGAGCGAGATGCCAAAGAAGTTGAGAATTTCTTATGGAACGTGGAACAACACTTCAAAGCGTTGCACATCAACAATGATACTGAGAAGGTGGATATTGTTTCACTCTATCTCACCGACGATGCTATGATGTAGTGGCGTCCAAGGTGCATGGAAGCCGAGAAGGGTTTGTGCTCGATAACGACTTGGGAGGATCTCAAGACGGATATCAAGTCGCAGTTCTATCAGGAGAATATTGAGTTTGCAGCGAGACGGAGCTTGCGGCAACTCAAGCACACAGAGGCAATCAAAGAGTATATTGTGGAGTTCACACGCCTGATGCTCGCGACATCTAGCATGGATGAGGAGGATCGCTTATTCTTCGTCTTCCTCGATGGACTTAAACCGCAGGCGTCACAATAATTACAGTGACAGAGGGTGCAAGACTTGAACACTGCCGTGGCAATAACCGAGAGACTAGTCGAGTACATGTGGAATGACTACGATGCCAAAGCCAAGTCAAAGACCGCCAAGGAGAATGGTGGGGGAGAGCGGGAGAGCTCTCCTAAGTAGGGTCCGTCAGAGGGAAAGAAGGCGAGATGGCTTACCCCAAGCGAGTAGTTTCGTGCTTCATATATGGAGGAAATCACTTTGTTCAGAATTGTCCGAATAGGAGCATGCGTGTCAATGTGGCTCGAAACGAGGAGGTGGAAGCACACATAGGAGCATTGCGCTTACTCAACGCCGTCAACACCAAGTCCGCTGTGCCGAAGACTCCGAGCAGGGAGCTCATATACGTTGACGTGAGGATCAAATGAGCACATGAACATTGGTTAACACGGACGCCACTCATTATCTCGGACGCGAAGGTCCGTCACTTGGGTCTAGCCTTGGAAAAAGATTCAAGCAAGATGAAAACGGTCAATGCGGAGGCGCTCCCTGTGTAGGGGGTAGCCAAGGGGGTTCACATACTGGTGGAAAATTGGTCGGATGTTCCCAATTTCACTGCTACGTCGCTGACGACTTCAAGATGATACATGAACATGAATTTCCTTATCGAGGTGAAACGGTTCCGATGCCACATTTGGGAGTCGTCAGCTTCATGGGGGAAGACTAATCGTGCATGGTGAAAATTGCACGAGACGAGCCATCGAAGGGGAAAACTAGTCTCCGCCATTCAACTCAAGAAGGGTAGCCAAAGGGAGATGGCATAACTAGCGGTGCTCGAGATGAAGGAGAGCTTCGAGGAGGAAGACCTTTCATGCGAGACCAAGGGTGTTGCAAAGGGACGTCTCGGTGAGTCACTTCCTTGGAGGGAAGTGTACCGTGCTACCAGGCTGGGCACGAGTGTAGAGAAGCACGTCGTGAACTGCGAGGAGGCGGAGGCAACAAAATGGAGTGGCTCGTGCAAGGAGTTGCTCAAAGCTCGTGGTGGACGTTCGGATCGATAGAGTTGCAATAGGACTTGCATGCGCGGAGGTATGGAGAACTATGTGCAACCATGAGATAAGGTGGAGAACTATGTCCATCTTCTGTGTCGAGGAGGGCACAAACCAAAGCCAAAGTTGGTACAACGAACACAGTTTGAATCCGATTATGAGAAGATGGACAAGTCTGAAAAGCGCCGCACCAATATAATAAAATGGATTATCGTGTTGCTATACTATGTCCCTAAAATGTTCCATGCTTTAGTTGCTATAAAAGATGATGATGCTTGTGTTGCACACTGTTGAGATGAATAACACATAAACACGAACTACCGCTATGAATCACACACACTAAAAATAAATTGATCATGTTGCTCATGTTAAATACTGCTGAAATGAATGAGACACTTGAATAATGAACTGCCTATGTGAATGATACATTAGAAATGAACTGATAATGTTATTGACACAAAAGAATGCTATTGACACAATAAAATGAATGACGAATGTCCCGATGAGAAATAAAATGATGTTTGTTCCTTATTAAAAGGAATGATGTGAGAAATGTTGTGATGTGATGAAATGAGAATGTGACATGATGAGGCTGGGGATCGATGAGATCACCAAGCGTGGGAATGATGTGAATGATGGAAATGATTAGTCGTCGAACACATCTTGGATGAGATGAGATGATGAATTGTTGGCTTGTTTACTTCAGTTAATTTACCATGCCTTATGCTTATTGAGTCGTATATGCATTCGCATGGTCATGGACGTACTTGTGCACAAGTCTGAGCGAGTTTCTCCACACGGTACCTGGGACACTGGACCGATCCGACCTAGGGAAAAACATTGACGTGCTTTGGTGGCACGAGGTAAGTGCGGGACATTCCACGAGGCTTGCTACCTGCGGTGGAATGACGCATCGCATTTACCTTTGACGTCCTATATGGCATGTTGGTATTATGAGACATTCATTGAGGCTAGCAACCTACTTTGAATGATACTTCAGAATACTTTGGAGATTTTCTTTATGGTGCAGTTTCGCCAACGACCACTAGTCGAATGCATGCTAACGATTGTCTTATGTAGGTGGTAAGTATATTATACATCATGTATTCTTATGCAAGTGTGGGAAGTCAGTTGTGCGGTAAGAATCACTGGAAAAGTGATACGTTATCATACATGTTAATTCAATCTTAACTGCTTAACATGTTAACACATGTATGCTACAATGTCGTCTTTCTATGAATACTGCTATAACATGCTTACATGCTTCACTATGATTCTGTACATGAACTGTAAACTGGCCCTAGGCCCCAAATAGAAAGATCATGTTAATAAATATTTGCTCACATGACTAGAAGTGTTGGTTTAGGCGAGTGGACTAGTTCTGCTCGCCAGTATACGACAATGTACTGACCCATGTTGTGGGTATCTTTTCAAGTGTTCGTGCTTGGGAAGTTCAGCACGCAAAGATTGACTTGGTCAGTTCCGAAGCATCGAAGATTTGTTAGGCATGCAGAAGCTCTCCTTGTAAAAGATGATGTCTTCTGTTTATAAATGACATAATGTATGGAACATTGTAATCTTATTATACCAGTGAATTGTAAGCCGAGACGACATATTGAATGTAAGCCAAATTGGCTCGAGTTGCTAGCCATTGAGAATCTTTGTAAACATATGTAAACCTTGTATTTCGCTGTTATGAATCAATAAAGCGTTTTGTTAAATAAAAGAGATGTGTCCTTATTATCTTCAATTTGTCTGCTTCTGCCGCTGCGATGTGTTCATATTTGAAGATTACCATCTATGTACCGTCTTTATCTTGTACAAGTACAATTTAGACTTGTATGATATCACACCCAAGCAAGGATCATCGGTTCCCAGAGATAAATGTGAGGACGAATGACTCTACGGAATCGGAGCGTGACACTTTCAATGTCATACTTGGGAGTTGTCAGCTTTAAGGGGGAGAGCTTGTCGTGCATGATGAGTGTTGCACGAGACGAGCCATCAAAGGAAAAAATTTATCTCAAGTTTTCAACATTCAAATCTTTCTATCTTTTGCTCCACATTTTTTCATTCTCGCATTAGCGTTCTAGCTAAGCGTTTGGAAAAGTCGAGAGTGGCTCGTGCAAGGAGTCGCTCAAGATCACCGTGATATAAAGTTGGTGGACGTTTGGGTCGACAAAGTTGGAATATAACTCGCATGCACGGAGATATGGAGGACTATATGTGCCCACGAAACAAGGTGGATCTGCGACCTGATAGCCCCCTCAAATCTCTTTCTATATCGAGGAGGGTACAGAGCATGGTAAAATGTGATGCGGTAAACCAGTTTACTTTTGATCTCGAGTTTAAGATAGGCAAGTTTGGGGAGAGTCACACGAAAGAGAAAAAGAACGTATGACATGCGACGACCATGATTACGGTGTATAAGCCGTTCGAAGACTTGGTATACCCGCCGATGAGAGCATCGACAAAATATGTGGGAGAGTCACTCCCAAAAAAATTCGTCCCACCAAGACAATATTTCAAAACATGTCAAACTAAGGGGTTTAGCTAGAAGAGACTAGAATACAAGTTTTCAACATTTAAATCTTTCTATCTTTTGCTTCACATTTTTTCATTCTCACATTAGCGATCTAGCTAAGCGTTTGGAGATGGTTTGCACAAGTCTTCGAGGAGGAAGTTCGCACGCCGCACGGAGTTAGGTACATGCAAAACACTAAGTCAGTGACATCCTATAAACTATTTTGTGAAAAAAAAAGTAATAAAATTGATTTTATTTAAGGTTGTAAGAAATAGAAAAAGGAAAGAGAAAATTTAGGAGATTATGAAACCAAAGGTAATCTTATTTTTGTGAACCAAGGGTAAAGATCTTCTATTGACAAAATCATCCCCACTAATGGAATATTTTAAGATAGTTAAAATAAATAAATAGAGGTTATGTAGGTTATTGTGTACCACCATTATTAATGAGATCTGAATAATTTACAACTGAAGGGGCATTATATAAAATTGTTTTTAAACAACTATAAATTAGACATAACGTGGTTAGTAAGAATTGACCTAAAGACTTCCAAGTTATAATACCATCTATTTACCGGCAAGACCACCATCTACTTGTTAACAGTTTAAGAAAATAAAGTATATAATTGGATAACAAAACATACAAGGAAAATGAACAACCCTCCGCAAACCCCCACCCCCCCCCCCCCCCCCCACACACCCCCAGTCCGTCCCTGTTTTTAACAAAATAGTAGTGTGTGTAATATATATATATATATATATATATATATATATATATATTGGAAAAAGGGTAAATTTTATTCCACTATCATCGTAATAAGGTTACAGCATAGAGATACAGTCCCAACTCAGGGGGACATTACTAGTACATCCGACTCAATGTTATGAAGGATGCCCACCGGTGGGGTGGACAGTCCCTCATAAATGCGCCGGTTCCTCTCCCTCCAGACATGCCAAACTGATGCAGCAAGCCTCAATCTTGCACGTCTGGCCCAGCTCTGCTCCTGGCCCCTGCAATCTCCAATCCACTTAAGGATTTCTCTGAAGTCACGCTCCCTTCCAACCCCTCCCAAGTATCTCCGGCTCTGCTCTGCCCAGATGCTCCACGCCACATGGCACTGAAAGAACAGATGCCCAATGGATTCATTCTCTGTCTCACACAAAACACACTTAGGGTCAGGGACTGGGACCCCGAACCGAAGCAGTCTGTCCCTAGTAAGCAACCGGCCCAGCACCAGTTTATATGCAGACAGTTGCATCTTCCTGGCAAGGCCCTTCCCCCAGATAAAGTCGTACTCCTCGATCTCATCGAAGTGGGGACGAACAAGATCGTAGCAGCTGCTAAATCTGAACTCCCCAGCACCCTCCGTGTAGCCGGGAGGGGCCCAAACCCAGACGTCAGACAGTACAGCAGGAGTGATCTGTACCTGCCTGATCTCCCCTCCTAACTGAGCAGTGAAACGATACTCCTCTGGCCTCCAGACCCCACCCCTGATGATGTGCCTACAAGTCAGACCTCTGTACGCCACACCGCCCGTCTGGGGACCCAGAATCTCCAGAAGAGACTGACCTGCAATCTACGGATCCAGCCATAGGTCCGTCTCCCCTCCCTCCCTCATCTTCCTCCGAATAGCCTTCCGAAGTACAGGTCGGTTCCTCAGGATATGCTTGAAAGACACAGAGAAGTTGTTGTCAATTTCACATACCCAGAAGTTCCTACCCCGGAGATACCGACTAGACATCCAAGCCAACCAAAGAGAACCACCCTGAAGGAACCTCCACGCCAGCTTGATCCCCGCCGCCTCCCTGACAGATACAAGCGAACGCAGACCCACACCTCCCTCCTTCCTAGGACGACAGAGCTACTCCCAAGAGATGGCATGAATCCCCCCATGACATATGAACTTGGCACATATGCCCTCAATCTTTCTGATAGTAGCCAAAGGTACCATAATAGATTGGAGCCAAAACAAAGCAATAGCAGATATAACCGATCGTACCAGCTCAATACGCCCTCCAAAAGATAGGCCAGCCGCCTGCCAGCCCTCTACCCTCCTCTGCGCAAAGTCCACCAGACTCTGACATTCTCGGTCCTTCGCGTAGTTGACAGATAGGGGCACCCTCGACCGTTGGATCGAACGGACGCTATATATATATGGGTCCGAATCGGGAGCCCCGTCGCCCTCGACCGCTTTGGCGGGGCTCCCCCCACGGGCTTTTGATCCGTGTGTGTGTGTGTGTATATATATATATATATATATATATATATATATATATATATATATATATATATAACACATGCACACGCATAATATTACACATGCCAATTTTGGAATACGTATGCTTCCTAGCATATAACATATTAGAATGTTCATAAGTTATGAATTGAGAACACGTCAACATTTATTTAAGAGAAGTGAACGGGAGACTTACTGGGCCAGGTATGATGAAGCCTGAAAAGAGGTTTAGCATGATATAACATGGAGATGTCAATACTGAAGCCACTTTAACATTTGGGGTCAATGAAGCAAGCAACATTCCTAGGTAAAGAAAAATGAGCAATGTGCAGAACACGACGTAGAAGTACCATAGGAACTTATAAGCAGAAAAATAGTAACCAATTGTTGGATATGTAATGGCAGCAAAAAGGAGTGCTTGAAAGAATGCACATGGAACCTCAATGATGATCTGTAGAATATAGAGAAAAGTCAACTTTTGCTCAAATTGCAGTTAGGCAATAATGAAGAATTATTATATATATTCAAGATGACAAGCGGTGAGGCTTGCTTGTTGCACCCTGTTGGATGCATGTTCCAGTCAGGGAAACAACATCTCCATATATATATGGGGTTAAGGCTGCACTGCATGCATACGACCCTCCCAGACCCTGCATAAACAGGAGCCTCGTGGCACTTGGACACCCTTTTGTATAACATGTTCAAGATATCTATATACCTGTGCAAACGAGTAAGCTCGTGAAGAATACATTCTTGCAAATCTTTCTCGATATAATACTGTGCGCTCAGTTGATACTATTGGCAGAATCGTTGAACAATTGCTTAGGCCCAAGTAGAACATGGACATAAACATAGCTCCAAGCATGTCGAATAAATTTTGATGGTTGTTCCTTAAAACAATGAAGAAGGATGTCAGTATATCAAGAATGGCATATCTGTTATGTTAGCATTTGCAAAATAAATTATAGTCTAGTGTTTAATGTTGATACTCTTTAGATATTGCCCTGAGCTATATCTCATACATCAAATCTCTCTAGTTATCACCTTACAGTGGTCTCCACTTTTGAAGTTCAAGATGTGCTAATGTTTGGCTGACATCAATTAATAGAATATAAATTGCGGGCTTTAGCAACTAGCTTTCTCCGGTCATAAATTTTGCTTAGCTTTTGTCAAACATTATTACCTAAAACCTTAAAGGTTGCATACTTGGCATTTGGTATGTGGATTGCAATATTGCTGGGAATTCTACCCGAACCTGCTGAACTACAGCATGTTGTATAACCAAACCATGTGTTTGCTTAAGTATATTATGTGCAAGAATATGTCATTCTTGATTTATATTAACTTAAATATATTTGCTTTGCTTTTACATCTAAACCATGTTGTATAGCTAGTTAAGATATTAGCCAATAACCGAGGAGACCTAGGATCAAATACGACCAAAAGCATTATATTTTAATTTATTTACATTGTTTTTATATGAATTAGTTAATCAAAATTACCTAAGCCCAACCAGAACCTGCTGAATTGAACTCTCCTACCCGAAACTGCTGACCTGATCTTGACCTTACCCAAACCTGCAAACCCGAACCAAACCCGCTAAACTGGACCCAACCCGACCGGGACCCGACTGACCCGTATCCTAACCCAATAACAAGATTCACAACTGAGCCGAACCCGACCCTAACCAGACCACTGCCCCGAAAATAATTTCATTGTCATGGGAAATAAAAATACCCACATGTTTTGGAGGAAATAAATAGGTTTTCCACATTTCTGGAAAAATTGTATTCCCAGGAACATTTATTTCTGGATTAAAAAAAATGACATGAAACAAACACAGTAATCACTTGCCACCAAACTTCCCTCGTACCAAACACAAATAAAGTAGCATGTTTATTTCCTCACATTTAGGTTATAGTTCTCTTAGCAATATTATCTTAACTTATAAAGACTGCAAGATTATCTTAACTTATAAAGACTACTTATTTCTTTTGCAGCAAGGTTTTTCGTATCGACCGATACCGATATCGGTATTAATGTTAATATCGGAATCAATACTGAAATAGCCAAAACTTTAGGAAGTATGAAACCAACAGATTAAAAATCACCGAAGCCCTCCAAAACTGCTAAAACCGGTACTCATAGGAAGCATCCGAAACCGATAGTGTGAAACTTGTTTTGCAGGTATTTAATCCATAAGAGGTGCTGAGAAGTATGTAATATATTGTTACAAGGACCAATCGACCAGTCGATCAGCTCGAGAAAAAGTCAATATTTTAATCTTTGGATTCCTTGACCAAAAATACCAATCTACTTTCTATGAATAAGTTAAGTCGTTTGTTTTTTATTATATAAATAGGGTCAAGTTCATGGTTGAAAGTGTGTAACATAATTGAAGATAAATAGAAGTCATTTCCTTATTCTCCTGCCCTCTTTTCGCTTCGCCTAATGTTACAATAGTTTCCTGGCAAGATATGAGAGATGTTAACCCTGTGGAAATCCAAGACGTGTTGATTTAGTTTTCTTTTTTCAGCTTGTTCACCATGTTTTCCATGTCTTCTATTCAACTTCTTCTTTTTCCTTTTCTCGTTCAAATTTTCCTAAGATTTTTCCAGAGTCTATATTTTTCCCCTAGTTGATTCTCATTTATTCTGTTTTAGTTGGTTAGATAGAGAAAATCAAATGTGAAGTCCAAGATTTTTCATTAGAAAAGTGGGTGGGAATTTAAGTTCAGAAGGGGCCTAAGATGAAGAGAACTCCTATCACCCCAAATGTGAGATATGTTGGATTTTAGAGAGAGCGGGGGTTGATGGTGGATTGACCAAATTGGTGATCTTACCAATCTAAGAATATAAGCAACCAACAAAGCAATGACACCCTTATATATTGGAGAGGGATTCTTTGTAAGTCATCAGTCTTCGTAATGGACTTTGTCTAGCTTTGAGTATGGTTAAGACTAAAATTCAATTATATAAAAAAAAAAACTATGGCTTAGATATGGATGGTGGGATTGGTTTTGTAGTATCCTTATTTATGACTTCCAAGTGGGAAAGTTTCCAATCACCTAGTTAACCTCCCCACCCAAGAATATGATAGATTCTAAAACTGTGAAAAGAATCTGCAATAGTGAAATCCCCCTCACTTGATTACAGTGATTAATTAATGATGTACTCTCCTATATTCTATCCTTTTAGCAAGGATACTATGAAATGTATAAGTCAGCCATAAAAAAAATGAAAATTTTGAGAAGAGGTGATAGGGATGAGACCTGACCAAGACACGGCACAGACAGAGACGAGCCTGGTTGGACTAGTCAGTTTGCGAAACCTATGCAAGATAATTTGGTTGACGAGTTAAGATATATTTATTATGAAAAAAAAAAATCTTCTTCTACCTCCTTTACCATCCTTGGATACGGAGTTTCTCTCCTATAGGATTAGGTGTTTATCTTTGTCGTTATTTTGTTTACCTTAAGGTTAGTTTGAATAGGAAGCTTATCTTCCTTAGAATTATTTGTTTATTCTTTCAATTATTTTGTGTTATTGTATGGTTGAGTTGTATGGCTATAAAAGGAGCCCAAGCATTGTAGAAGAGGCACAATGAATTATAATATAATTCACTTTTAATCCCAGATGTGAAACAAATGAGTTGAGTGAGTTTTTTCACGTCTTCTATGAAACCTCCGTTGACATCCCCAAGGATTCGAATCATTCGATGTCTTGCTTGGAGAACCGTTTAAGCAACCTCCTTGAATTGACAACATCCCGGAGCCAAAGCAATCGATGAAGACGACGAACCGATATCAAATACCTTTGAGAACCAAAGGTCAAATCTACATCGAGTATATCGTTCTCGTGTGCATGCGTGATCTTCTTCCTCGACAACGAGTTGTGTACCATAACCTAAGGAGTCAAGCACGTGTTGAAAGCTTCTTTCTCGTAGATCGAAGTTTGTGCCTTTCTCGAAGGCTTGTTGTCGGATCGTGCTATTTTGGGTTAGTCGTGCAAGTTAATTTCAAAGCTAATAACAATAACTAGGTCTTCTTCCATCATTTTATGCTTAATTAACATAAATAATTTTGCAAACTAGTTAAATCTCTTACAAATCCTAATTGAAAATTCGGATTAGTTGAACTTAAGTCTACTTTCTACGTCAAGGTGCCTCCAGAGGAAACAAATGACAATACGCAGGTTACACCGAGTTAAACGAAAAAGGTGTACAAGAAAGGAGAAAATGGTGACGGTTGGTTATTTCAAAGAAGATGAATCTTGCATTTATATAGTAATGGTGGATACAAGAGGGAGGTTGTGGCCTTACATTGAGAAGGCAAAAGAAACCATAGGTCAATAAAAGTGCTCAAAGTAATGGAAACCAAAGGAGTTTGGAGAAGACGATACTCGTAAGTGGAGACAAGAAAGCAATAGGCAAATCTCTTTAAGAACAACTTAATCATGGATAGGGCTGCAAACGAGCCAAGCCGAGCCAAGCTTTTGTAAGCTTGAGCTTGGCTTGACTAGAATTAATCGAGCTCAAGCTCGAGCTCGAGCTTGATAAAAATTTTATTTTAGAGCTTGAGCTTGGCTCGAGCTTGTTTATATTAAGCTTGAGCTTGGCTTGGCTTGAGCTTGAGCTTGGCTTGATAAATAAGCTTGATTCAAGCTTGATAAACAAGCTCGATAAGCTCAAAATCAAGCTCGTTAAGCTTGATTTCAAGCTTGATAAACAAGCTCGATAAGCTCAAAATCAAGCTTGTTAAGCTTGATTTCAAGCTCGCTCAACTTTATTTCAAGCTCATTAAGCTTGATTTCAAGCTTAACGAGCTTGATTTCAATCTAGTTAGGTTTGAATTCAAGTACATGTAATATAAACAATTTATTTATAAAAATTTATTTATAAAAGTTCCTTAATATCAATTATTAAGGACATATAAGTATATAATGCACAAATATATATAAAATTAGAATTTAATAAAGAACAAACGAGCTTCTAAACAAGCTCTTAAACGAGCTTCTAAACGAGCCAGCTCGCAAGCTCATAAACGAGCCAGCTCGCGAGCTCAAACGAGTCGAGTACTTCTAAGCTTGAGCTTGGCTCGTTTATTAAACGAGATCGAAAATGAAGCTTGAGCTCAGCTTGTTTAGTAAACGAACCAAGCTCAAACGAGCTTTTATCGAGCCGAGCTTCGAGCAGCTCGCGAACGACTTGGCTCATTTGCAGCCCTAATCATGGAGGACAAGTGACCTTTGTTAAAGTCCCTCTCATTGCACCCAAACTCTAAATGAAAATCTTAAGAGTTTGGGTCAGTGGCATGGACTTTAACATGGTAGCAAAGTAACTCAAGTTTCCTCTGGCATGTATTTAAGCATATGTTATAAAAATTACACCGTGTGAATCCAGCTTGAGAGGGAATGTCAGAGATAATGCTTATATATAGCCTCTTTTAGAGTTTTAGTCCCACATCTAATAGTGTATTATAGTATATATGTACCTAGACATCCTCAATAAGATACCGTAATTAATTTCTCTCATTCGACAACATACTTTTCTACAGTTATCTAGAGTATGAAGGCTGCAGGAAACCGGTGGTTTTGTGGCTAATATTTTCACAATAGCCTATGATAACCAAATTGGCAAATTAAGCTCAAATGGGTAGATCCTGGTTGATTCCCTTGTATGGCAATACAAAGGACTCACGTAATTAGCTTTTGTTATTACTCGTATCAAGAGCATGAGATATATGCAAGCGAAGATTCCATAGAATTGACATTCATTTTCACTCTTTAGCTTAACGTGTCGTAAAGATGAATACAATTTCCTATATAAAATTGAAACATCTTACCTCTTTGTTTGTACTCTTTATAGTCTAGGGGAATTTTGAGTGTGTTCTTTGGTTGCATGAGCTTAAAATGTATATTCAAAGCTTTATCTACCTTGCAATTGGTAGCCTAGGATTTATCGTATGACCGTATGTGTATGTGGGTTGGTGTGTGGAAGGGGGATGAGACTAGGAGTGTTCACGAACCAAGCTATTCAGGAGCTAGCTCGAGCTCGTTGAAAATCTCGTGTGTCGAGCTTTCTGAGATTGAGAGCACGAGCTTGAGCCTAAGAATAGGCTTGTTAGACAAAAGAGCTCAACAAGAACTTAGAGGTATCCGACTCGTGAGCTTGCGAGCCAACGAACTCGTTTTTATTTATATGCTTATATAAAAGAAACATCTTACACAACAGACTTTTCCAATTTGATATGAAGTTTGAACATCTTCATATTGATAGTAAGCCGACCGAGTTGTGCTTTTGGTTTAGGACAAAGCTCATGAGCAAGGTTCGCAGTATTGGTATCGGAATCGGTATCAGACCATTCCTATGAGTATCGGGATCGGTGGTATTGGCAATATTAACGATTTCGGATCGGGGTATCGGATTTTTTGGTATCGGAAAGCAAATAATTATTAATAAATTATTAACATTTTCGAAAGAAAAAAATATTTTATACATTTAGGCATAATTTTAAACATTTTTTAATATTGTTTTTTAATAGTTTTGAAATTTATTGAAATAGTAGTCATCCTTGCTGGTTGGTTTACATGCGATAAGTTTTTTTTTTCTTTTATATGCATTTACAACATTACTATGCTTTTACATCCTTGTTGATTGGTCTTTTTTTGTTCAATTTTCTTTGTCGAATTGACCGGAAAAGAGATCCCCAATGCTGGTAACGGATCGGACATGCTAAACTATATCGATATCGGCCGTATCGGATCAGTATTAGCCGATACTTTAAACTATGCTCATGAGTTCATACAAAAGTTCAATTCAAGCTTAAGCTTGTCTATAACTCAAGCTTGTCAAGAATTCGAGTTTAAAAGAGGGGCTCGCGAGGCGAACCCGTGCTTGCAAATATTTACAGAGTTGAACTTGAGCTTAATTTTAGGCTCCTCTGAAAGCTCGAGCTTAGCTCGAGTTCTATTTTTCCTTAGAGAGCCGAGCTCGAACAGGGGGTACTCGCTGAAAGCTCGGCTCGTTAACACCCCCAGGTGAGACAGGTAAATGAATGATGAGTGACATTCTTATATCAACTAATAGTGCTTTTTGCTTAGATGTGTGATGTTCTAGGTCTTTATGGTGTTATAAATCTAGTATGGCTGGTTTTGATACGTACCTTTTCTATTGCAATTACCAGGGAAGGGCTTTCTTTCAAAATATCCTTCAACATGGTGCTCTATGACGAGCCTGCTTTTGTCTAAAACTATCGGTCTTGCAATTTTCTAAAATCAAGCTTGTTGTTTATGGTTATGAAGTTACATATACATTACATAATTCCAGCTAGTAAGCTAATGGTTTCTAAATATAGGATATTAACATATATATAGTACAGAGTCCAGACTTACAGTTTCTTTCCACGCTTCCAAAAGAGAACTGAAAAAATGATTGATAAGAAGATCGTAAACTTAATGCGGACCAAGATATGTGAAGGACTCCTCCAGTAAGAGTAATACTGCTTCCACAAGCAAGCTTTGATCTGCACCCAAATATTCTGTGAGAAAGGAGTGGGAAATTTCAAGTCAAAAGAATCTGGTAGTGGTGTGCTCAATCTTTCAACTAGCTCCTCATTGTCCCTGAAATCAAACACATGTAGAAGAAATCGTCGCTTTTGCATCTTCTCAACTTAAGATATGTATTTGGAGTGATAGCTTGGTCTTGAAAATGTAAATGGAAACCGACTATTTAAATCGGATGCCATTTATCAACCGTTATTAAACCAACAGTGGACTCACCTGCAAAGTGACGAGTCTCTGAATATCTGTGCAAAATCTATGTTAAGATCAACCTCGACAGATGTGCTCATAACTTCTAACATCCACGTTGCTGGATTATAATTATCTTTGAATCTAGGAACTCCTGAAATGCCCTGATTAAGAAAGGTAAATAATTATCAGTCTAATGTTTCGACTTCATTGAGGATCATAACTGACCAAAACAAATGGTTATTTAAGAATTGGTATCTTAAAAACATATACAACACCAAATAAACAAAACAAAGTCTGCCTCGTATGACATATTATCAAGCTTTATTGTAAAAGGATCATTCAAGAAGAATTTGACTTTTGGAGGATGACATGCCCACCAAGATGAGCCTTTTATTCAAACGATTGTTGCTGAACCAGTGTACTGGTTGAAAGATTGGATTCCTTAGTATCAAAGCGTTTGGGTATTTCAAAAGATGGTTTGCTGCCTAGTTTAGTAATGTAGAAGTACTTATAAATACCTAGAGTTATAATAGTGTATCAAGCCAAACATGATACAGTTAAATAGAGACATGTTAGATGACTTCTCAACAAAATCAGTCTGGCACATGAAAATTTCATGTGACTGGTATACAGACGAAACGTCTAAAATATGTCTTGCACAACTCCTAAGATTTCCATTTTTAGTAGGAAATGATTTAAAGGGCTGGCATAACATGTGAAGCTCAAAATGTGAATGTAGGAAAAGGTAAGACCCTTAGGTCCATAGCACCGCGTGAGTATCACTATACTCATAGGAAGGGTCCATATCCGAATAAGATTTTTCGAACCTTGATAGACAGTACATGATAACGAGTAGGAGAAAACCAAGAAAATTTTCCAGATATACCTCATCCATCCAACTGAATTCTGTGGATGCTCGCTCATCTATGAGTACTTCGTTACTTTTATGGGGTAACAACAAACAACAACAACAACAAAGTCTTTATCCCAAATTTTTGGGGTCGGTTTTTTGAATCCTCTTCTTCCATTCGACTCTGTTAAGGACCATGTCCTCTGTAACGCTAACAAGATCCATATACTTTTTTAACACTTCAAACCATGATAGTCTAGGCCTACATCTAGTCCTAGCAGCTCCATTAACTACTATATTATCGCTTCTCCTTACGGGAACATCTATTGGCCTATGTTGCACATGTCCAAACCAAGTCAATTTTTTTCTCATCTTGTTCTCATTTGACGTCACCTCTAACTTTCCACGGATAAACTCATTTCTTATCCTATGCTTTAATGTATTATCCCTCATCCATGCATTCTCATTTCAGCTACACTAACTTTCTTGACATATTGTTTCTTAATATTCTAATCTTTGCATGGTTGGTTTCATAAGAGTCTCGTAGGATTTTACTTTCAACTTTAGATGTATCTTACGATCACAAAGTGCTCAATAAGCGTTCATTCATTGCAACCATCATGTTTTAATTCTATGCATGACATCTTTCTCAATATCTCCATCATGTTGAATGATTGATCATAAATACCAAAAGATGTCAATCTTATGTATCTCTAGTCCATCTATATGGACTCTCCCCTCATTTCTCTTTGACTTCAGATTAAAATTATATTCCATATACTGTTTCTTTCTATTAATCATAAATTCCTTAGATTTCAGTGTCTCCCTCCACACTACTATTTTAGTATCTAACCCTTATTTACTCTCATCAACCAATACAATATTATCAGGAAACATCACACTAAGGGGCCTCCTCCTTGATATTTCTCGTAATTTCATCTATAACAATCGCAAAAAGGTAAGTACTAAAGGATGATCCTTGAAGTAAGTCAATGGTAATAGAGAACATGTTTCTATCTCCTCCTATAGTTTGCACGGTCGTCGTAACTCTATCATACATATCCATAATAGTCTCAATATAACTATTAGAAACTTGTTTCTTCTTCAAACTTCAACATATTATGTCCCTAGGAACTTGATTATACATTTTCTCTAAGTCGATAAAAACCATATGTAACTCTCTTTTCTTTCTAAATATTTCTATCAATCTTCTTAGTAAGCAAATGACTTCCATATTAGATCTCCCCCATATAAAACCAAACTTACTTTCTAAAATTGTAGTTTCTTTTCTTAATCTTTGCTCTCTCTCTCTCTCTCATGATATGACTCAAAAACATAGTTACTCGATAATTGTTACAACTTTGTATATCTCCCTCGTTAGTATGATGGACATTGGATAATATTGTTGGAATTTACTTGTATACAACAACAAAGCCTCCATCACAAATTTTTGGGTTTGTTGTTTGAATCATTTTCTTCCACCGTTAAGGGCCATGTCCTATGTGACACCAACAAAAAACATATCCCTTTTCAAAGTGTACCTCTAATCCAATTGGTTCTGTTAAGTGTTATATTAGAGTTATTAGTTAATGGACTTTAGTCCCACATTGCTTAGAAGAATAGGAGAGGGGGCTAGCCTCTCCTATATATATGTAATCTCTCATCAATAATAAATAATCCTATCATTTCCATCTCTACATGGTATCAGAGCCAAAATCCTAATCGTCATCCACCACTCTCTCTCTCTCCACAAAACCCTAACCCTAATCACATCCCCCTCACCGACGCACCTCTTCCCTCCACTCCTTACCGCTGTTGTTGCCTGCTCTTGCACAGCCCCCCCTCCTTCCAGAACCCCCCCCCACCCACAGCCTTGCCGCTGCTGCTACCTTGCCGCTGCTGCCCTTTCACAGCCCCCCCTTCAACTCCAGCGCCCCCCCAACCCTTCACAGAACAACGACCCCCCCCTTCACACTCCAGCAACCTCCCCCCACCACCCCTTCCAGAACAGCGCCTCCCCCCCCCTCGTCAGCACCTCCCCAATGGCTCAAATCCCTAACCCTAGCCCTTTCCTCCTTACACCAGCCGCCACCCAATCCCTCCAACCCTAATTTAGTTTCCAAAAAAAATGTTGTTAGAATTCTCAGAGGGTAAACATATGGTTGTTTGCTGGAACCTCTGACCCTCAATGATTATTTTGAAAATTTAACAAAGAGCACACATATGGTTTGTTGTGCATGAATCTTTGTTTCTTTCCTTGATCTTCACACCATGATCTAACAAAGGTTAACATAGGTTCTCTCTCTGTCCTGGCTTGTGATTCACTCTCTGCTTCCTATGCGCGTGTACCGGTTCTGGCTTCGTTTTTAGCGCATTGACAGAGTTGCTGTGTTTATTAAGTTGGAAAGAACAAATCGACAGTCGAATCAAGAACTCTGACAGGTGGCAGACTCTACGGCAAATAGCAGTGCCATAGATACTAGTGTCAGCAACACACTAGCAGACACTAGCACGACGATTTCCTCTATTCGACTTGTCGATCGACGGTTGGAAGGGCCAGAGGGCTACTCGACATGGAGAAAGAAGGTCGAGAAGACACTTCGAGGAATACGGTTGTCCAAACATCTGACTGACATCCCTCCAGCAGAAGATCGACCCCATCTTTGAGCAACGGGAGACAGATAACAGTCGACTGTTTAAACAGTTGATGAATTCCATGAAACCATCGGTGGAAATAATGGTTCAAAATACGAACTCCGTGAAGGAGTTATGGGAGGTACTGACGGCGGCGTTTGATGGTAAACACGATTTGTCTCGTATCTATAACTCGGTCGTTGGTGTATATCGAGCAAATCAAGGAGACAAATCTCATAAAGACCATTTCCGGGCCTTTAAGGCCGTGACGGATGAGATCGACCGCGTATTACCTCTTACGTCGGATATTAATGAAACAAGGGCTCAACGTGAGCAGCTTCATGTCATGGTTTATCTTGCCTCTCTCCGTCCTGATGCAGACTCTGCTCGCTCACAGATTATTGCTGGATCTGATGTACCGTCCCTGTTGGAAGCACACTATTGTGTCATTCGGGCATCCAAAGTAGTTGAGACCACTCCGGATGATACTCCTGTTGATCGCTCTGCGCTTGGTGCAGCTCGTACAGGATTCCTTGGTGGTCGTGGCGGCCGACGTGGTGGCCGAAATGCTGGTCGAGAGGGAGGACGTAGAAATGACGGTCGTGATGGAGGAAGACCGCGCACTTGCTTTAACTGTGGTCAGCTTGGCCATTTCTATTTACAATGCACTAAATCACCTGCTGCTAATATCACGACTGATGCTCCTGATGATTGTGTCCGGTCTATTCAGATGATTTCGGACTTATATACAAAGTTCTTGATTTTCAGGCTCAACGTCGTGGTAAAGCTTCTACGTCTGGATCCACAGCCGGATACTCAGCAGCGTGCATAGTAAAACCCAAGCAGTGGTAATTGACTCTGGTGCGTCCTCTCACATGACTGGTGACGCAGGTATGATACATGATTATGTACCTGTACGTCGTGTTTCTGGCATTACTGTTGCCAATGGAGGTTCCCTGACAGTCCGAGGTCGTGAAAGTACCAGTCTTTCTTCTGGACTGTCACTCAATTCTGTATTACTTACACCTGGAAATCCGTTCAATTTAATTTCTATTAGTCAAATTACTCGTGAACTGCATTACTCGGTAACCTTTTTTTTCTGATGGTTGTATTTTTCAGGACCTGAAAACTGGAAAGACTATCGGTAAGGACATGTGCCTGGAGGCTTGTACATGTTTGACGTAACTTCTTCTGTTGTCTATGCCGGCATGAAACTCGATCCTTTCGAGTTACATTGTCAGTTAGGCCATCCATCTTTCCAAGCTCTCCAGAAAATGTATCCTTCTTTAGATATCTCCGTTTCTTTTCATTGTGAGCCATGTAGTTTAGCTAAGCATCACCGAGTTCCCTATCCGGTGAGTCCAAATAAAATTGATTCCGCTCCTTTTGAGTTGGTGCATTCTGATGTATGGGGACCTTGTCCGAGTGAATCAGTAATGGGTTTTAAATACTGTTACTTTTGTTGATGATTACTCACGTGTCACTTTTGTTTATCTGATAAAAAATTGTTTTGAATTTTTTAACATTTGGTGCAACTTTCATGCCGAACTAAAAACACAATTTGGTATTCCAATCAAAAAAAAATCGGAGTGACAATGGCCGTGAGTATTTATCTCGTGATCTCAATAGACATCGGGCCCGTAATGGCATCATCCACCAAACCTCTTGTGCGTACACACCACAACAAAATGGTGTGGCCGAACGCAAGAATCGCCATCTCTTGGAAACAACCTGTGCTCTTATGTTTCAAGCACGTCTTCCCAAGAGATTTTGGTCGGATGCGGTTCTTACTACTTGTTATCTTATTAACCGCATGCCATCGTCAGTTTTCAATGGTAGCACTCCCTTTTCTAGGCTTTTTCCCGGACGAGAGCCATTTTCTCTGCCTCACGGAATCTTTGGTTGCTATGCTATGTTTGGGATACCCGACTAACCCTTTCTAAATTAGATCCTAAAGCAATACAATGTATTTTTCTTGGGTATCCTAAAGGCCAGAAAGGGTATCAGTGTTATTCTCCTGTCTTGAAGAGATATTTTTTCATTCGGAATGTTACCTTTGTAGAAACCGAATTTCCTCCACTCCCACAATCAACGGATCCAGCTCCCCTAGTCTATCAGAAGAGAATTTTTTGTTATTCCTCAAACACAACAGCCCCCGTACGAGTGCCCTCCCTTACCGAGCCAGTCTCCTAGACCGATGGTCCACATACACCGATTCAGCCAGTGTCGACATCGCCCACAGAATCATCCTCCTTCGGTTCCACCAGCAGCTCCGGCTCCAATGAGTTGCCTCCACCTGTTCCACCAGCAGCTCCACCAGTTCCGCCAGCAGCTCCGACGGTTTCCCTCTAGAACGTCCTCGTCGTGCCTATCGTGATCATCCCTTATATGTTGACAGCTACAAAGGACTTACCAGTCACACTCAGTCTCTGGTGGCTACTATTGATGAAATTCAGATCCCCAAGACCGCTGAGGAGGGTCTCAGACATTCTGGTTGGCGTGCTACTATGAATGAGGAGATGAAAGCTTTCAGGAAAAATCACACTTGGGACTTGGTCGACTTACCCACTGATAAACAGGCAGTAGGTTGCAAGTGGGTATTCACAATCAAGGTGAAACCAGATGGCTCTCTTGATCAACTGAAGGCTCGTCTGGTGGCCAAAGGATACTCCCAAACCTATGGTGAGGATTACTTCGAGACCTTCTCTCATGTGGCCAAAATGACGTCTGTTCGTGTCCTCATGGCCTTGGCCGTTCACTATGACTGGCCGTTACATCAACTAGATATAAAGAATGTTTTCCTCCACGGGAATCTTGATGAAGAGGTATATGTGATACATCCTCTCAGGTTCATTGCAAGGGAGGGTAAAGTGTATCATCTGAGGAAGGCCCTCTATGGTCTGAAACAATCACCTCATGCATGGTTTGGTCGATTTACACATGTCGTTACTCAGTTTGGCATGTGTCAATCAAAGAATGACCATTCAATCTTCTATCAACACACATCTGCTGGAAGAATACTCCTTGGTGTCTACGTTGATGATATTGTAGTCACGGGAGACGACAACCAGGGTATTGCAGGCTTCAAGAAGTTTTTGGGAGAACAATTTCAAACGGATATGGGATCCTTGAACTATTTCTTGGACATTGAGGTCATACGGGGTAAGCGGAACATTGTAATGTCTCAAAGAAAGTATGTGCTAGACATACTAAATGATGCAAGCAAAGGGAGCAACCTCACCTATGGATCCAGGGACGAAGTTATTACCAGACGAAGGGGTCCTGATGAACAATCCAGATCAGTATCGTCGAGTAGTTGGAAAACTCAACTACTTGGCGGTCATGATTCGTCCGGGCATTTCTTTTGCAGTTAGTGTTGCAAGTAGATTTATGGCTTCTCCAAGAGTTCCACACTGGCAGGCAGTTCTCAAAATTTTGTGTTATTAGTAAAGAATCCAGGAAAAGAAATTCGAATGGAGAATAATGGACACACTCGCATTGAGTGTTTTACTGATGCTGACTGGGGAGCAAGTCTGACAGATAGACGATCTACATCTGGCTACTCAGTATTTATTGGCAGAAACGGGAAATCTAGTGTCATGGAAGAGCAAGAAACAAAGTGTGATAGCACGCTCAAGCTCAGAAGCAGAATATTGAGCTATTGCTCATGGCACGTCAGAGATATTATATATGAAGCATCTCCTACAAGAACTGGGAGAAGACGCAGGATCTCAAGCGGCAGATCTATGGTGTGATAACCAATCTGCTATTCACATTGCAACCAACCCAGTATTTCATGAACAGACGAAGCATATTGAAATTGACATCCACTTTGTTCGTGATGAATATACAAAGGGAGTGATAAAGTTTCAACATGTGAGGACCGGCGACTAGATAGTTGATATCTTCACAAAGCCTCTTATGGGTCCTCGGGTTCAATTTCTATGTAACAAGCTGGACATGATTGACATCTATGCTCCAGCTTGAGGGAGGGTGTTAAGTGTTATATTAAAGTTATTAGTTAATGGACTTTAGTCCCACATTGCTTAGAAGAATATGAGAGGGGGCTAGTCTCTCCTATGTATGTAGTCTCTCATCAATAATAAATAATCCTATCATTTCCATCTCTACAGGTTCCTTTAACTACTATTTTGTAGCTCCTTACTGAAGCATATATGGTATGCGTTGTACATGGGCTCATATCTGCATAAACAAAATAATTTTGGTCACCGTTCACAAAAAGAATGAGTATCTCAGAAGTCATGGCCCACGTGTCAATATAATTGTGACCTTTAACTGATTTTCTTAACAACCTTCAAGACTGAAATACAGGGTACACGTGCCTATTCTGATCTAAGTTCCACCACTCGTGTGATCATTTAAAGTATGGATGACTCCGAGGGGTAACATTTAAATAACTCTATTGGCTCCCACTGCAAGCGAGTAGAAGTTTACTGGCATCAAGTAAGACGGCCAAGCCCATTGTTTAGCTTAGCTAATAGTACGATAACCCCAAATGTTGTGAATATTATAATACTTTTATGTTTAATGATTAATTTAGATACTATGATGGTGTTGCTTGGGGGCACGATTAGGCTTGGGGCTTTTCTGATGGAGGATGAAAATTCGAGTTGCAGAAACAGCCTCCCCATATACTTGGGGTACTTGGGGGAGGCAGTGAATCTTTACGGGGGAGACTTATTAGATCTCCCAGATTTAGCATTGGCGGGAGCCTTATGCCACTAGATTGCCCTTTTACTGTGTCGCTTGGCATGCCAATAAGCCATGAGGCGAGAATGGTCGTGGAAGAAATCTCTTCATATCGGGTAAGGCTGCATACTTGTTAACCCTCCGAGGACCCCCTACATAAGCAGGAGGTTTATGATCCTTGGACATCATTAATGAATTTAATTATGACGACTGTAGAGTAGAATAATAGGATGGATTTTATTAATTACGGCTGTAGAGTAGAATAATGGAATGGATTTTATTAATGAAGGAGAGCTACATATATATAGGAGAGGCTAACTCCTCTCACTTTTGTTCTAGGCAATGTGGGACTAAAGTCTACTACTAATATTATTAATATACTTAACACCCTCAAGCTGGAGCATAGATGTCAATCATGTCCAGCTTGTTACATAGAAATTGAACCCGACGACCCAAAAGAGGCTTCGTGAAGATATCGGTTATCTGATCACCAGTTCTCACATAGTAAAATTTTATCATCCCCGTTGTATACTCATCACGAAAATTTTATCATCCCCGTTGCATACTCATCACGGACGAAGTGGATGTCAATTTCAATATGCTTCGTCCTTTCATAAAATACAAGATTGGTACCAATATGGATAGCAAACTGATTATCATACCACATATCTGTTGTGCTCGATCATGCTTCTTCTCCCAATTCCTGTAGAAGATGCTTCATATATAACACATCTGCTTTGCCATGAGCAATGGCTCAATACTCTGCTTCTGAACTTGATCGTGCTATCACACTCTGCTTCTTACTCTTCCACGATATCAAGTTTCCGCCAATAAATACAGAGTAGCCAGATGTAGACCGTCTATCTGTCAGGCTTGCACCGCAGTCAGCATCAGTAAAACACTCAAAGTGTGTCAATGATTCTCCATTCGAATTTCTTTTCCTGGATTTTTGACTAGATAGCACAGAATTCTGAGAACGACCTGCCAGTGTGGAACTCTTGAAAAAGTCATAAATCTACTTGCAACACTAACTGCGAAAGAGATGTCCGAACGAATCATAACTGTCAAGTAGTTGAGTTTTCCAACTACTCGTCGATACTGATCTGGATTGGTCATCAGGACCCCCTCGTCTGGAAGTAACTTAGCCCTTGGATCTATAGGTGAGGTTGCTCCCTGGCTTACATCATTCATGCATCATTCAGTATGTCCAACACACATTTCATTTGAGACATTACAATGTTCCGCTTACTCCGTATGATCTCAATGTCCAAGAAATAGTTCAATGATCTCATATCCTTGGTTTGAAATTTTCTCCCATAAACTTCTTGAGGCCTGCAATACCTTGGTTGTCGTCTCGTGTGATTATAATATCATCAATATAGACACCAAGTAGTATCCTTCCAGCTGATGTCTGTCGGTAGAATACTGAATGATCCTTCTTTGATTGACATATGCCAAACTGAGCAACATGTGTAAATCGACCAAACCACGCACGAGGTGATGGTTTTAGACCATAAGGCCTTCCGCAAATGACACACTTTACCCTCCTTTGCAACAAATCCGGGAGGTTGCAACACATATACTTCTTCATCAAGATCCCCGTAGAGGAAAGCATTTTTTATATCCAACTGAAGCAACGGCCAGTCATAGCGAACAACCAAGGCCAAAAGGACACGAACAGATATTATTTTGGCAACGGGAGAGGTCTCGAATTAATCCTCATCATAGGTCTGAGAATATCCTTTAGCTACCAGACGAGCCTTTAGGCGATCAAGAGTGCCATCCGGTTTTACCTTGATCGTGAACACACATTTGCAACCAACTGCCTGTTTACCGGAAGGTAAATCGACTAAGTCCTAAGTATGGTTCATCTGGAGAACTTTCATCTTCTCGTTCATAGCAGCACGTCAACCAGAATGTTTGAGACCCTCCTTAGCAGTTTTGGGAATCTGAATCACATCAATAGTGGCCACCAGAGAGTGATTGTGGCTGGTAAGTCCTTTGTAATTGTCAACATACAAGAGATGATAACGATAGGCACGACGAGGGCGAGCTGGTGGCGGAATAGGCGGAGCTGCTGGCGGAACAGGCGGAGCTGCTGGTGGAACAGGTGGAGACGAATCAATGGAGCGAGAGGAGGATGACTCTGTGGCCATCATTGGCGATGTTTGTGCGGGTGACGTCGGCACTGACTGAATCGATGTCTGCAGACTATCGGACCAAGTGACTGGCTCGGTAAGGGAGGGCACCCGTATGGGGGGATGTGTTTGAGCAAAAAATATCAAAAAATCCTCTTTCGAATAAATTTGGGAACCGGATTCGTTGTTTGTGGTAGTAAAGAAAATTCGATTTCAACAAAGGTAACATCTCGAGTGAAAAAAATGCCTCTTCAAGACAGGAGAAAAATATCGATACCCTTTCTGATCTTTACGATACCGAAGGAAAATACATTGTATTGCCTTAGAATCTAATTTAGAAAGAGTCAATCACGTATCCCGAACATAGCATAAGCAACCAAAAATTCTGAGAGGCAGAGGAAACAGCTCTCGTCCCGGATATAGCCTAGAAAAGGAAGTATTACCATTGAAAACTGACGATGGCATACGATTAATAAGATAACAAGCACTAAGAACCGTATCCGACCAAAATCTCTTGGGAGTACATGCTTGAAACATAAGAGCATGTGTTGCTTCCAAGATATGACGATTCTTGTGCTCGGCCACACCATTCTGTTGTGGTGTGTAAGGACATGAAGTTTGGTGGATGATGCCATTGCGTGCCAGCTGAGTATCGAGCTCACGAGATAAATACTCACGACCATTGTCACTCCGAAACATTTTAATTGAAACACCAAATTGTGTTTTGATTTCAGCATAAAAATTGTACCAAATGTTAAATAATTCAGAGCGATTTTTCATCAGATAAACAAACATGACACGAGAGTAGTCATCAACGAATGTAACAAAGTATTTGAAACCCATGGTTGATTCCACCGTACAAAGTCCCCATATATCAGAATGCACCAACTCAAACGGAGCGGAAGCAATTTTATTATGACTCATCGGATAGGGAACCCAATGATGTTTAGCGAAATAACACGATGTACAATTAAAGGAAGTAGGAATATCTAAAGATGGAAACGTTTTCTGGAGAGCCTGGATAGATGGATGACCTAACTGACAATATAACTCGAAAGGATCGAGTTTCACGGCGGTACAGACAGCTGAAGAAGGTACGTCAAACAAATACAAGCCTCCAGGCACATGTCCCTTACCAATCGTCTTTCCAGTCTTTAGATCTTGAAAAACACAACCATCAGGAAATAAATGTTACCGAGCAATACTAATTGAAATTAAACTGAACGTGTTCCCAAGTGTAAGCAATACAGAATTGAGCGACAGTCCGGAAGAAAGAATGGCACTTTCACATCCTCGAACTGTCAGGGAACCTCCATTGGCAACAATAATGCCAGAAACACGACCAACAGAAACATAATTACGTATCATACCTGCGTCACCGGTCATGTGAGCAGACGTACCAGAGTCAATTACCTACTGCTTTGGCTTTACTAAGCATGTTGTTGAGTATCCGGTTGTGAATCCAGACGTGGAAGCTTAACCACGACGTTGAGCTTGAAAATCAAAAAACTATGTATATGACTCCGAAGTCATCTGAACAGATCGGACACCATCATCAGGGACATCAGTTGTGATATTAGTGGCAGGTGCTTTAGTGCATTGCCAGTAGAAATGGCCAAGCTGGCCACAATTAAAGCATGTGCGTGGTCGTCCTGCATTGTGACCACCATTACCACGGCCCCCATCACGACCAGTATTGCGGCCACCACATCGTCCACTACGACCACCACGAATGCATGTATGAGCAGTACCAAGAGCAGAGCGATCAACAGGAGCATCACCCGGAGTGGTTTCTACGACTTTTGTTGCTCGATGTACACGATAATGTGCTTCCATTAAAGATGGAACGTCAAATCCAGCAATGATCTGAGAGAGCAAAGTCCGCATCATGACGCAGAGAGGCAAGATATGCCATAACATAAAGCTGCTCACTTTGAGCCATAGCTTCATTGATATTTATTGTAAGAGGCAATATACGATCAACCTCATCAATCATAGCCTTAAAAGTCCTGAAGTGATCTGAAGTGATCCTTATGAAATTTATCTCCCTGATTAGCTCGACATATGCCAACGACCGAGTCGTAGATACGAGGCAAATCGTGTTTGCCATCAAACGCCACTGCTGGGACCTTCCATAATTCCTTAACAGAGTCCGCATTCTGAACCATGTCTTCCACTGATGGTTCTAAGGAGTTCATCAACTGTATAAACAATCAACTATCATCTGTCTCTCATTGCTCAAAAATGGGATCAATCTTTGTTGGAGGATTGTCAATCAAATGTTTGGACAACCTCATCCCTCGAAACATATTTTCGACCTTCTTTCACCAGGTCGAGTAGCCTTCTGGTCGTCTAACGTCGATCGACAAGTAGAATCGAGAAAATCGTTACGCTAGTGTCCGTTGGTCCCACCATTGTGTTTTCGGCACTAGTGTCTATGGCACTGCTATTCGTCCCAATGCTAGTCATCTCGCAATATTTTCGATTCGACCGTCGATTTGAACTTGATAATCACATCAACTCTACAAATGCGCTAGTAACGTGGCAAGAACCGGCATGCGCATAGGAAGTAGAGATGAAAGTGGATCACACAAGTCAGGATAGAGAGGTAACCCAAGTTACCCTCTGTTAGATCCTGATGTGAAGATCAAGTTACCCTATGTTAGATCCTGATGGGGGGGAGCGTCAGCAGGGTGGGAGGCAGCAGGCTACAGCAGCAGTAGGGGGTGGGGGGGGCAGTGGCAGGGTGGGGGTTAGGGTTAGTTTCTTTTTGTGTGCAGAGAGAGAGAGGTGTGTGGATGTGTTATGGCTCTGATACCATGTAGAGTAGAATAATGGGATGGATTTTATTAATAAAGGAGAGCTATATATATATATATATATATATATATATATATATATATATATATATATATATATATATATAGGAGAGACTAACCCCTCTCACTTTTGTTCTAGGCAATGTGGAACTAAAGCCCACTACTAATATTATTAATATACTTAACAACGGCCATCTTTTATCACGCCAATGAAATATGCTTCACAAAAGGTAATCTAACAACTGAAATGCATATCTTCTGAAAGCATATCATTGAAAGTTTTGCCAACAATGAAAGTCAAATGTGTGTCCAGCTCCAAATCATATAGACCTTTTACAGTATTCTTAACAGTATCCAAATAGAAAAGTGATAAAGGAAACACAGTACAACTTGCCTCGAGATAGTCAATAATGTTAATTGAATGCTGGCCGAGTGGTCCAGAATAAACTAATTTGCCTCCCCTTTTCAATAAAATGAGCTGCATGAAGAACAGAATTATGACTCCAAAAAAGGCCAGATTAAATGATAAAAAGGGTTTTGTTAACATGTTCCCTATGGGCACATGTTCATACATTGATGAATGTGTATTTTATATCGGTACTCACATCAGTACATTTATTAATGCACATTTCACTTAAAATGTGTATTAATAAATGTCCAAGGTGCATTGATAAATGTGCCGGTGGAAGTATCAATATAAAATACACATTTATCAATGTGTTAACATAACAAAATTCATGATAAAATGCTAGATGAACAATGTACAACTATGTCAATCATTGTATGCTTATCTTAATTAACTTCCAGGCCGTTTTATTTCTTACACCTTGCTGTCTACATAAACGCATATAAAAGCCCAAGAGTTATTGTAGCTTTAGCGTGCTATTGACTTTAACCAACATGTCCGATGGATTTTAAACTACATGTGCCGAATTTCACAAGTTAAAAAGCAAAGTAGTTAACTTGCCCCCATCATGAAATTTTCTATTATATTATGCCGAACTTTAATCATAGAGCAAGTGATTTTTGGAACTCTAGTTATTTTGTTATTTGTTCATTTTCCAAATATACATGTATGTGTTGATTAAAACAAGTGTTACCTCATCAAATGCCTCAAATATATCAATGCTAGGCTGGTGAATTGTGCAAACAACTGTCCTTCCGGTTTCAACAACATTCTTCACTGCACGCATGACAATTGCAGCTGCTCTAGCATCTAAACCTGTTGTGGGTTCATCCAGAAATATTATAGAGGGATTAGCAACAAGCCCTACAGCAATAGTTGACGTTTCCTTCGCTCAATTGACAATCCATTAACCCCGGATATCCCGACTAAAGAATCTCTGGTTCCATCAAGCTCCATTGTTTCAAGGACTTCATTTACAAATTTCTGTGGATGATTATGAAACTAAGTTAGCAATTGCATGGAAATAACAAACCAAAGAGGTTCTAATTTAAACTACTAGGTGTACTTCTCTAGGGTATCTTTAAGCGTATGAGAGTTACAAATACGGCTGTCAACAGATTGGGCTAGGGTTGGATTTATGTGAAAGAACTGAAAATATTTCGGGTACCATCATGGGAATCGAATCATGTAAATCATGGGAATCGAATCATGTACCTGAACCAAGGAGCAGTCCCATCTTTACCAACCCAGGGGCTAACTTTTGTACACATAAAGAAGTTTTAAATATTTATCAAAACCCCAACCAGACCTGAATTTTTTGGGTTTCACATGTAGTACCCAAACCCAAGCCGAAATTTATACTGGTTTAATTTTTACATCCAAAACCCGAATTTTCGGTCATAAATCAGGTCGGGTTATTGGATACCATTTACAGACCTAGTTACAAAGATATTTAACAGGTAACCAATCCTCAATAAAGTAACAGAAGTTGCAATGTATTAGGATATAACTCACTGTTCTAGTATGGGAATCTATAGTAGGTGGAAGGCGAAGCCAAGCTGAATATATAAGTGACTCTTCTACAGTAATGTGTGGAGAATGTACGGCATCCTGCTCACAATAAGATGATATCCTAGAGAATGTCTCCTGGACCTTCAGATATCCTCCAATTCTTATATCCCCTTCAATGGAACCCCCAGATTTTCTTCCAGCAAGTACGTCCAAGAGCGTGGTCTTCCCTGCTCCACTGACACCCATCAATGCCGAAAGAACTCCAGGCCGAAATGTGCCAGTAATACTGTGAAGCAGCTGTAGTTTATTTCTAGCATAACCTTGCTTTCTCATTTCCTAGTGCACAAATAATGCATGTTAGTAATCAGTACCGGTATCTAGATTCAATTTTTTTTGGAAAACATGAATTAACTGATCCTTATGACATGATTACCGTAGGAGTATCGACATAGTAGTTCAAGTTACGGAATGCAACAGTGAGGGGAACAAATGGTAAAGCCATCCTGCCTGCAACACCATTCTTGTAGTTCAGTTTCCTTTTGTTTATAATTCTCCTCTAACTGGTCATTGTTCTCCCTTCATGAAGAAAGAAGTGAAGACACTTACCCATTTCTTTGCACTTCGTAGAAGTTGTAGGAGTTGCAGCAGGAGTTGTAGCGACCGATGATTTCAGCTTTGCTGCTACACTACGATCAACTCCATGTATTTTAGAACGCGCTCTACGAGTGATGACAGAACGAGGCTCCCCAGGAGCTGAAATGATGCTGCTTCTTAGTTGTTGCATATATAGTAAGCTTTTGAGGAACAAGATAATTGCAGAACTTACATTTTCTGAAAGTTAAGGCCAATGTAAATGCAACATTGAAAAGTAAAATATTGACAAATAGTGCCCCCACTGATATCCAGTAAAAGTAGCTATTAAAGTTCAGCCCTCGGCTTGCCAAAACTTGCTGTCCCGTAGCAGCATTTGATGTTGAGATCTGTGGGTAAAAAATGTGAAGAAAGGAGAAGTGGCGATGAGGATGATGCAAACAAAGTCTATGTTAGAACTGGTAAGTTGTTTATCACCTTGTTCCAACGTGGCGCAAGGAATTCATTTATGGCCAGGCCTATTTCAGAATATGTTAGTGGGGAAATCCAAGATCCCCACCTTAACCAATGTGGCATAGAAGCTGCATAAGCAAGTATATGCTATTTACATGTACTGTAAAGATGAACTAACAAAACACAAAATTAATTAGAACAATCTTACGTTGTGGGAGAATGAATCCACCAAAGAACATGATTACTACTAATGATGAAGTACCACTGACTGTAGAAGCAACCATTGTTTGGAAATATGAGGCAAGGAAACGAAACAGCGATAGTGACATTTGATGCACAAGAAAAAGTACTAAGAAGTGGCGGAGGAACCTAACCCAAAAATAAGGGAGAAATCAGAGGTATAAGTATATAATCTGTCTTACAAGAACTCTGAACAGCTGATACTCTTATATGGGTCCTACCTCTCTGGCTCTGGACTGTACCCAACAACATAATACGTTAGAGAAGTCCACATAAAAGACTCGATCAAAGAAATTGGAACCTTAACGATAGCAGCTGGAATTGCATATGCCCATGCAGGATATAAGTGTTTCTGTTTGTAAAAAACTGGAAGTCTAGTGACTGTCATAACCAACTCGGGAATTCCGTTTGTCAAAAATACGGAAAGGGCATAGAAGAGTGAGCCAAAATAGTAGTTTGCATGAAGAATATCAACACCCATACGTGTGCGGATAAAAAGAGTCATCATGACGACTGCGACAAACAAAACCTGCAAATCCAGTAAACATAATTCATATTGTGGACATAACTGATACCAGGAACCATTTGGAGGATTAATAAGTACCTGACTTGTTTTGAATATGTAAACACCTGAGTTTCTCTTCATTAAAATAAGTTCCCTTCCCATACAAGCTTTGAATAATTCCCATTTAGGCAATGCATAAATGTTGAAGGATAATGCATTTAAATGGCATTGGGACTTATCATATGGCTTTGTCAGCTCCTCATCCAGCCTTTGTCCAATGCAAGACGATGCGAATATCATAGAGAATCGATCAACAGGAACATAACTGTAAGATTCATGCACTTTAGACCAGTACTGTTCTTGCTCCTCTCTGGACAACACCTGAATATAGTTCAAACAAGAGCCATCAATAAAATTTTAAAATAGTTGACTGGTATTGAATATAAAATGTACAATACCTCTTGGAGAAAGTCAGCTACCCCTTTTCTTTCTGGGCATCTGAATCCACATTCTTCAAAGAATCCAAGAATATCACTACGGGGCCCATGGTATATAATATTCCCTTCCGCCATTAAGATCACATCATCAAAGAGATTATAGGTCTCAGGTGGTGGCTGAAGAAGTGAAATCACCACAGTAGCTTCTGTATTATGAGCCAACTGTTGGAGACGAGATACAATTTGGAATGTTGTGGAGGTGTCTAGCCCATTTGATATTTCATCCATAAATAACACTTTTGTTGGACCGACAATCATCTCTCCTGGTGGAATAAAGTACCACATTTGAATAAAGTACAATCAAATGAAGTTGTTAATACACTGAAAGGTGGACGACATCATGTCCTTGTGAAACCCCAAGATTTAGTTCCCCATTGAATGTGAGATGAGAGTTTGATTGGTTTATATTTGAGTGCTTGTGTCTCATGGGACAAGGAAATCGTGTCTCCAGTGGTTGTGTTGCAGGGATGAGACGGACAGTCTTTGAGTGGTGAAACCCCAAGATTTAGTTGTCTCCGGTGGTTGTGTCCTGCTGGGGTAGGCAGAGCCAGTCTTTGGGTGGTGAAACCCTAAGATTTAGTCTCACATCTCATGTGTGATGAGAGTTGATTGGTTTATATTTTTGAATGCTTGGGTCTCACGTGTACATCTATATTAACAAGTTTGGCAAGGAGCCAAGTGAATGAGGCCGATAATGAAGTAAAATAACAACTATTGCAGCAGAATTATTGTATGTCAATACATACACGGACGTCTCTTGGAAGGCTTGTAGGCCATATATGTCAATACATACACGGTTGTGTCTTGGCAGGCCTGCAGGCCAGGACGTGACAATGGGGATCCCTTGCATCTTAAAACTAAGAACTACGAGTGAAACCCCATAAGAAATGAACATAAATTTATTGCTACAATTCTTTCACGCTACCTGTTGTTAGCCTTCTCTTTTGCCCACCTGAGATGCCTTTAAGCATGGCATCACCTACCATTGTATCTGCACAGTTTTCCATTCCCATTATCTGAAAAGAAAGAAGTAATTAATGTTCCTCACCAAATGAACAGGAAAGATAATGGAGCTGGTATAATTTGTTTCATTTTTGAGCTTTTATAATATGAAAGTACCTCCAGAATATTGTACGTTTGGAGGCTTCTTTCTGTTCCCTTTGTAGAAATTACCTACAATAATAAATCCATTTGGTTGCAATTAGAGGATACAGAAAAGTGTTGTTGTAATAAGAATATAAGAGTTTGTCCTAGATGTATGATAATAAGGTAAGTGTAAATTCCCTTATGTGATATCGCCTAAGTTGCTTCACTTGATGAAGCACATCAGTTCTTTGACATGTTGGTCTTTTCTATGAAGAAAAGTATACCACAATGTCCATGCACAAATTTCAGAGGCTACAGTTTGAAATGTTGAGATTATTTTCGTTAGGTTAATGGCCAACTTTATATAGGGAGAGATACATATGAGGCTAGCTACTCTAGTCCATATGGAACTAAACGAAACATAGACTAAAGAAATAAGGATAGAAAACTATACAAAGAAACTATTCTTACCCACCCCCCCCCCACCCCCCACCCCCCCTTCCCTCCCTCCCTCCTCTCAAAATCAGAATGGGTTTACCATCAAGAATTTGCTAACCAAAAAGGAAATTTCTTTGTATTGTAGGATCTCAGTGCCATCCTCAGCCTAAAGCTTGGAGATTTGGAAAAGGATATGAGGTTGAGTGAGGGCTAAGATTAGGGTTCTGGATTGGGGGAGATTATGGTGGCTAGGGATTATCTTGGAGGAACCTAGATACCATATTAGAGGCTACGCTTTGGGAATGTTGAGATTACTATCATTAGACTGAATGCCAACTATATACAGGGAGATATTAGTATGAGGCTGGCTACTCTAGCTAATGTGGGACTAAGAATGTAAAACCCCTAAATTTCTACTATTTTTTTTTATTATTATTTAAAATTTGTACTGATTTAAAATTTTGTATCGTACGTCACGTAATCGTATTGTACGTCGTGTGCGAAGGTTCGTCTTTCGTAATTGTTCGACGAATGCGAATATGTGCGAGCGTACATATTTTTGAAAAACATTATTTTTATTATTTTATAGTTTCAAAGAAATATAGACAATAATTATTTCTAGCTATTATTTTCAAGTTTAAGATTTTATTTATGAAAGCCTTTTTGTTTATAGCAGTTATTAATGATAAATAATATTATTCGTGCATACATATATTTCATAAATATTTGCTAGTTTAATTTAAATAAAAATATAATTTTCAAGATTTATTAATATTAATATTTTATTATTCAAAAAGATATTTAAAAATATTTATTATTTTCGAAATTATTATTATTGGTATTTTGAAAAATATATTTGGAAGTTATTGTGGCCATTTAAATCTTGAATTGATTTTTGGATTTATTTAAATAGTTAAATATTTGGAGTTTGATTTATCCCAATTGATTTAATCCAAAAGAATTTAATTAGATTTGAATTGGATTTGGATTTAGATTTGATTGATTTTAAATTTGTAGCAAATTATCTAATTTGGGTTTTAAATATCCTAATCCCTATCTTAATGGGAATTTCCACATCCTATAAATAGGCAGGTACTCCTCCATTATTTCTCCACAAGTCAAAATTCCACAAATATTTCTCCACCCAAGTTTGTGCATCGTGTCCGTGCCCTATTTTTTTTTCCTTTTCATTATTTTACTTACATATACATTTCATCTTCTTCGTGTCCACATGTCGGACACGATTTCAACACAGCAAATCCAATCCTCTAATCCAAAATCCTAATCCTATTCTAAACCCTAGTCTCTTTCCATGTCCCACTCCCTGGCCTCGAGCCGCAGCCCCCTTCGGCTTCTCCCTGGACAAACCCAACACCACCTGTCGAACTCCCGACCACCCGCTGACCGACCACACCCGACTCCTCCGGTCAACCCAACCCAGTCCTGCCGACAACAAACCAAGCCACCCGGCAACCATCACCACGGCCACCACGCCGTACCACCGTCGACACCACCCGTCGCCACCGTCGAACCCCGACACAGCCACTCCACACAACCCGATCCCCTGCCCTCTCCGACTTCACCGTTCACCAGCACCACCACCATCGACCACATCGTCACCCCGCCACCACGACCAGCCAACATCTGCCACCGTTCCCAAAATCCGACAAAGAGGAAAATAAATAAAAACCCATACCTCGCCGTGGCCGCCGCTCCCATGCGCCAAGCGCCGCCGCACGACCCCACCACTGGCTGCGCGTCCTCGCGTCGGCGAGCGCGACCCGCCGCCGATCCAGCGCTTCTCCGCGGCGCGTCGCCACCCTCTTCCTTTCCGCAGCGCGCCGCCGTCCCCGAGTGGTCGTCCCCCGCTCGCCGGCCGCCCTCTGCGAGCCGACCGCCGTCCGCCACCGCGCTCGGCTCCGGCCGAGCGAGCTTCTCTCCGCCATGCCGCTCTCGCGCCGCAGCTCCCTTGCCAAGTCCGCCTGACCACCGCCCCACGCCGCCGAACTCCTTCGATCCTGCGCGCACCGCCCTGCTTCAGCCTCCGCCTCCTCCGCCTATCACTCCGCCGCCTCCAAGGCGCGCGCAGCCCTAGCCGCCGGCCGGATCCGCCGCTCCCCACGCCGGAAACCCTTCTCTCCGCCCGAGCGAATCCGCCACCGCCTCTCCTTCTCCCTGGGCCTCTCTCCTCCGCCGCCTTCTTCCTAACCCTCTCCCTCCAGCTCCGATCAACCGACCCTCCGCCGTCACCCCCTCTCTCTCTTCCTCTCCCTCTCTCGCCCGTCCCTCTTTCTTCCCTCACTCCTTTTCATAAGTAAATAACTTCGATTTTTTTTTATGTTTTTTTAACAACAGATGTTGTCTTCTCTTGAGGAGAAGAAAACATCAGGTTTTGTTTTTTTTGTTTTTGTTTTTTTGTTATTTATTATTATTTATTTATTCTATTTTACTTTTAATTCTTTATTTTATTTTATTCACTGGTTTTTTTATTTATTTATGTGTTAACTAAAATAATTTATAGGATTATTAATATTATTATTGATTATTATTACTAATTTTGTTTTGTTAATATTACAAACAATAGTGTTTCCATTTTTTATATTTATCATTACATTTATGTAATATTTTTTTTTCTCCAAAACTATACTTGTAACTACAAGTATTGGACTTTGAACATCATTAAGGCTTGCATGATATATTAACAGTAATTATATATATAAGATTTATAAATTAGTTTTATTTTCCAAGTATTTATCTAAAATCATATTTTACTAATAAGTAGCTTTCAAAATAATTACTAGAAATTTTCAAGTATGTATTTGTCTAACATATTTTCAGGTAAAAATATATATAGTTTTAAGTATCATAAGTATTTTCTAAAATAGTATATGTATTATTATTATTCCTCAAATTTCTTCGATTATAAATCCTTGTCCATGACTAAATTTTCTTTTATCCTATTACCTCCCAATTTCGTGCTACCTATTGACCCTAACTATTTCGACCCTTCCGGACCCAATGGAACTGTCCGTGCCACCACCCGAGGTCACCTTGTATAGTTGTTGCACCGAAGTCACCGTTCATGCCAGCTTGATCATTGCAGTACACCAGGCGTCCTACCAGGCAAGACACCTTGCCATTTGTTGTTTATTTATTTTAGCTCATATTTTATGCATTATTTATTTTTTTATGCAAAATAAACTGTGATACATGGCATAACCTGTTAGAACTTACTGTTCATTTATATTTCCTGCTATGTATTATTTTTCTTACACATTAAACCTAGATTTAAGGGACCACCTTGTGTGTTGCATTCATTGGCCTTGACACGTTGTAACACGAAGTTGTGTGTCGCATGTAGGACACGGAAGTGTGTGATTGGCTGGCCACCAGTACGTACAAGCCGTGCGATAGGAATAACCGCTAATAGAGATTGCATACTAGTTTGACTTAGCGGTTATAGTGGTTTTGTGTTGTGGATACAACACAGTAGGCATTGGGCGGGGAGGACAATTCCTTAGCGTATGGACTTCGATGCACTTCCCTTGTGACTCGGACTCTCCGCTGGAGATACGGGGTTGATGACCCATGATTACTGACGGCCACTGACGATTCTGCGGAATGTCATGCTCTTACTGATGGGGCCTCTGGTGCCCAAGGGGGGACTATGCCGATCCTATTCAGCCAGGGTCCATGCGTAGGAAGGATTGTTCTTAACTACATTTCACATAGAACGGTAGGCTACCTTTATCCGTTAGGTACGAGTACTTTTGGTTTGGGTACTTGTATCTGACCGTGGCTTGGAACAATAACTTGTCGCGGATTAGTTTGTCACATCTTGTCCTTGTTTGGTTGTAGGTGTGACTTACTACTTCGATGAGAAGGTATTGAACCTCGTTGGGGTCCGGATACCATATTGGATTCTTAGCATGGAAAGAGACGTCGCCGTGAATTAGTTTACCATCTCCTGTCCTTGTTTGGTTGGGGGGATGGTACGCTCGTTCAGTAGGTGCGTATTAGACCATGTTATAATTCGATTTACTTATTTATTTGAGCAATATTTATTCAGTTTATATGGTATGATATTATGTGTCTTGTTACGTCCCTCTGAGGACCTGGTTATCTCTCCAGGTGTGTGCTATTGTCTTTCGCAGGTGCTCTAGCTTTAGCTGTGATCATCGCTACTTCTTCGAGGATGATTGCATTTGGATCGTCTTCGCTTCGCTCGCCAAAGTTATTTCTTTCTCATGTATTTTTCCTTATCTTGTTGGTAGTGGATTTGTCTCCGCCCAACATATTGTATCAAGACAATTCATTATCTTTATATGATACCTTTATTTCATTTATTTGTGTGGATGAGATTAATTATGGTTCTACTGCATTTTACAGCTTATGTATTTATACGAGGCTTCCATATATTGGAGTATACTTCGTATGAATACAGCTGGCATGGATACGTACCTAGTCCTACGTATTTTGGGACTGGGACGTTACATGTTTTTGTGGTGGCCCATGCAGGTCAAGATAAATTGTTTGGTTACTTTACCGTACCAAGCAAGCCTGCGTATAGGAATAGAAGCCTAGGATCTCATCCACATACTTGACCTCTTTCCTTGATTTTATCTACCGTTTGACTCATCAATTGCATCTTGCTTGCTTCCTTCCATCCCTATTCTTATCTTCCCTTCGTGCTTGCTAGAGATTGACCCTACTAGTTAGTTGTCCCAAAACACCCTTAGCTTAATTCTTTAAGTTGGGTAGAATACCCCACACACCCTTGACCATTAAGGGAATACAAATGGTATTATATATACCATAGAGACTAGAGGAAGTTAACCCATTTGGTCAACCAAGCCTTGGTCAATAAAACCATAGAATGATGGTATAGGAATAAACAAGACTTAGATCCTTATGACTCTTAGACTATTCATATTTGTTCTTTATTTCAATCTTAATCTCGTGCCTATATTTTTACTATCTAGACTAATGATGCTAATGTAGCCTAGTTTTTGCAAGCTCAAATCTTTATCAAGCTTGTTCATAACATATGTTATTGAAAGAATTCCCACTAACATAGCGTCTAATCATAACCGGTGCATGATGGTCTGATCAACCGAGTGCACTTTGGTTCGCTTTATTTATCGTTCTACGTGGATGGGGACATAGCTAAACTTGTCCTCTAGAGTCCCATCCGCGACTGCCTTGGCAACTCCTTTTAAAAAATTTCGGTCGTCCTTGAAACACGTATTTGTATTCGATAACGCCTCCTTCGAACTCTATATTGCTTCGCCCTCACCTATTTTAAGAGGACGAAAGCGTCATACTAGAACTTCCTCTAACCTTCCCATCGACTATGACCATTATCACTCGATGTTGCTATATCTTCATCCTAAACTACTCGGCCCTATCAAGACTCTCTAATCGCTTAAATTAAAGCGAATCTATTTTCGTTCTATTAATCGTGACCCTCATCCATTACCCGTGACCATACCGTATTATTTTTCTATGATCTAGATCGTGATTTCTTACGACATGATTTTGTTATTGATCGTTCCTCATCGATACCCCCTTGTGTCTTCTCACCCCCTACTAATTCTTAATTTCGAGGACGAAATTTTTTTTAAGTTGGGTAGGATGTAAAACCCCTAAATTTCTACTATTTTTTTTTATTATTTAAAATTTGTACTGATTTAAAATTTTGTATCGTACGTCACGTAATCGTATTGTACGTCGTGTGCGAAGGTTCGTCTTTCGTAATTGCTCGACGAATGCGAATATGTGCGAGCGTACATATTTTTGAAAAACATTATTTTTATTATTTTATAGTTTCAAAGAAATATAGACAATAATTATTTCTAGCTATTATTTTCAAGTTTAAGATTTTATTTATGAAAGCCTTTTTGTTTATAGCAGTTATTAATGATAAATAATATTATTCGTGCATACATATATTTCATAAATATTTGCTAGTTTAATTTAAATAAAAATATAATTTTCAAGATTTATTAATATTAATATTTTATTATTCAAAAAGATATTTAAAAATATTTATTATTTTCGAAATTATTATTATTGGTATTTTGAAAAATATATTTGGAAGTTATTGTGGCCATTTAAATCTTGAATTGATTTTTGGATTTATTTAAATAGTTAAATATTTGGAGTTTGATTTATCCCAATTGATTTAATCCAAAAGAATTTAATTAGATTTGAATTGGATTTGGATTTAGATTTGATTGATTTTAAATTTGTAGCAAATTATCTAATTTGGGTTTTAAATATCCTAATCCCTATCTTAATGGGAATTCCCACATCCTATAAATAGGCAGGTACTCCTCCATTATTTCTCCACAAGTCAAAATTCCACAAATATTTCTCCATCCAAGTTTGTGCATCGTGTCCGTGCCCTATTTTTTTTTTCCTTTTCATTATTTTACTTACATATACATTTCATCTTCTTCGTGTCCACGTGTCGGACACGATTTCAACACAGCAATTCCAATCCTCTAATCCAAAATCCTAATCCTATTCTAAACCCTAGTCTCTTTCCATGTCCCACTCCCTGGCCTCGAGCCGCAGCCCCCTTCGGCTTCTCCCTGGACAAACCCAACACCACCTGTCGAACTCCCGACCACCCGCTGACCGACCACACCCGACTCCTCCGGTCAACCCAACCCAGTCCTGCCGACAACAAACCAAGCCACCCGGCAACCATCACCACGGCCACCACGTCGTACCACCGTCGACACCACCCGTCGCCACCGTCGAACCCCGACACAGCCACTCCACACAACCCGATCCCCTGCCCTCTCCGACTTCACCGTTCACCAGCACCACCACCATCGACCACATCGTCACCCCGCCACCACGACCAGCCAACATCTGCCACCGTTCCCAAAATCCGACAAAGAGGAAAATAAATAAAAAACCCATACCTCGCCGTGGCCGCCGCTCCCATGCGCCAAGCGCCGCCGCACGACCCCACCACTGGCCGCGCGTCCTCGCGTCGGCGAGCGCGACCCGCCGTCGATCCAGCGCTTCTCCGCGGCGCGCCGCCACCCTCTTCCTTTCCGCAGCGCGCCGCCGTCCCCGAGTGGTCGTCCCCCGCTCGTCGGCCGCCCTCTGCGAGCCGACCGTCGTCCGCCACCGCGCTCGGCTCCGGCCGAGCGAGCTTCTCTCCGTCGTGCCGCTCTCGCGCCGCAGCTCCCTCGCCAAGTCCTCCTGACCACCGCCCCACGCCGCCGAACTCCTTCGATCCTGCGCGCACCGCCCTGCTTCAGCCTCCGCCTATCACTCCGCCGCCTCCAAGGCGCACGCAGCCCTAGCCGCCGGCCGGATCCGCCGCTCCCCACGCCGGAAACCCTTCTCTCCGCCCGAGCGAATCCGCCACCGCCTCTCCTTCTCCCTGGGCCTCTCTCCTCCGCCGCCTTCTTCCTAACCCTCTCCCTCCAGCTCCGATCAACCGACCCTCCGCCGTCACCCCCTCTCTCTCTTCCTCTCCCTCTCTCGCCCGTCTCTCTTTCTTCCCTCACTCCTTTTCATAAGTAAATAACTTCGATTTTTATGTTTTTTAACAACAGATGTTGTCTTCTCTTGAGGAGAAGAAAACATCAGGTTTTGTTTTTTTTTTTTGTTTTTTTGTTATTTATTATTATTTATTTATTCTATTTTACTTTTAATTCTTTATTTTATTTTATTCACTGGTTTTTTTTATTTATTTATGTGTTAACTAAAATAATTTATAGGATTATTAATATTATTATTACTAATTTTGTTTTGTTAATATTAAAAACAATAGTGTTTCCATTTTTTATATTTATCATTACATTTATGTAATATATTTTTTTCTCCAAAACTATACTTGTAACTACAAGTATTGGACTTTGAACATCATTAAGGCTTGCATGATATATTAACAGTAATTATATATAAGATTTATAAATTAGTTTTATTTTCCAAGTATTTATCTAAAATCATATTTTACTAATAAGTAGCTTTCAAAATAATTACTAGAAATTTTCAAGTATGTATTTGCCTAACATATTTTCAGGTAAAAATATATATAGTTTTAAGTATCATAAGTATTTTATAAAATAGTATATGTATTATTATTATTCCTCAAATTTCTTCGATTATAAATCCTTGTCCATGACTAAATTTTCTTTTATCCTATTACCTCCCAATTTCGTGCTACCTATTGACCCTAACTATTTCGACCCTTCCGGACCCAATGGAACTGTCCGTGCCACCACCCGAGGTCACCTTGTATAGTTGTTGCACCGAAGTCACCGTTCATGCCAGCTTGATCATTGCAGTACACCAGGCGTCCTACCAGGCAAAACACCTTGCCATTTGTTGTTTATTTATTTTAGCTCATATTTCATGCATTATTTATTTTTTTTATGCAAAATAAACTGTGATACATGGCATAACCTGTTAGAACTTACTGTTCATTTATATTTCCTGCTATGTATTATTTTTCTTACACATTAAACCTAGATTTAAGGGACCACCTTGTGTGTTGCATTCATTGGCCTTGACACGTTGTAACACGAAGTTGTGTGTCGCATGTAGGACACGGAAGTGCGTGATTGGCTGGCCACCAGTACGTACAAGCCGTGCGATAGGAATAACCGCTAATAGAGATTCCATGCTAGTTTGACTTAGCGGTTATAGTGGTTTTGTGTTGTGGATACAACACAGTAGGCATTGGACGGAGAGGACAATTCCTTAGCGTATGGGCTTCGATGCACTTCCCTTGTGACCCGGACTCTCCGCTGGAGATACGGGATTGATGACCCATGATTACTGACGGCCACTGACGATTCTGCGGAACGTCATGCTCTTACTGATGGGGCCTCTGGTGCCCAAGGGGGGACTATGCCGATCCTATTCAGTCAGGGTCCATGCGTAGGAAGGATTGTTCTTAACTACATTTCACATAGAACGGTAGGCTACCTTTATCCGTTAGGTACGAGTACTTTTGGTTTGGGTACTTGTATCTGACCGTGGCTTGGAACAATAACTTGTCGCGGATTAGTTTGTCACATCTTGTCCTTGTTTGGTTGTAGGTGTGACTTACTACTTCGATGAGAAGGCATTGAACCTCGTTGGGGTCCGGATACCATATTGGATTCTTAGCATGGAAAGATACGTCGCCGTGAATTAGTTTACCATCTCCTGTCCTTGTTTGGTTGGGGGGATGGTACGCTCGTTCAGTAGGTGCGTATTAGACCATGTTATAATTCGATTTACTTATTTATTTGAGCAATATTTATTCAGTTTATATGGCATGATATTATGTGTCTTGTTACGTCCCTCTGAGGACCTGGTTATCTCTCCAGGTGTGTGCTATTGTCTTTCGCAGGTGCTCTAGCTTTAGCTGTGATCATCGCTACTTCTTCGAGGATGATTGCATTTGGATCGTCTTCGCTTCGCTCGCCAAAGTTATTTCTTTCTCATGTATTTTTTCTTATCTTGTTGGTAGTGGATTTGTCTCCGCCGAACATATTGTATCAAGACAATTCATTATCTTTATATGATACCTTTATTTCATTTATTTGTGTGGATGAGATTAGTTATGGTTCTACTGCATTTTACAGCTTATGTATTTATACGAGGCTTCCATATATTGGAGTATACTTCGTATGAATACAGCTGGCATGGATACGTACCTAGTCCTACGTATTTTGGGACTGGGGCGTTACAAAGAAGCATAGATTAAAACAATGATAGAAACCTATACAATGACAATATAATTAACACAAATATGAAGTATTATCGCTAGCAGATGCACCTTGGTTCAAGAAGAAAATTTAAGGTCAAAACTCAAAAATTACCTCCGTGTATGCATCTAGGACGGGTTCAGCTGTGATTACTCCCGTCTTCCTTCTACTAACTTGCTTCTTAATACCTTGTGGAAAACAAGCATAGACATGATTAGATGTTTATATGTCATTTTCAACCACAATCACATAAAATATTCGAGTAGGTATAGAAATCTTACCAGCTCTTCCAACACCTTGACAACACACTGAAAAATCTAGTGTCTCTTACTGTCATGTCTGGATAATGCACATCATATTGGCTCACGTAAGCTGATGTCATTTCTGGACAAAACTCCTCCAGTTTGAAGCCATTGTAAGAAATGTCACCCATAACCTGAAAACAAATTGCAAAATTACATCAGAGATTCAAACTTTAATGTGACATGAACCTTACAGAACAAATAAGACAAATAATATTTGAAAATCACTTGTATTATTTTCTTCTAAATGTTACATTATGCAGTAAAACATTCACTATGGAAAAATTGAAATATCAACTAAATACCCTGAACTATCACGTTTTGCAACTAAACATCCTTAACATTTTTTACTAGCAACTAAATACCATGAACTATTGGAATTAGCAAACTTGTTACAACCATCATATTTGCGGCAAAAAAAACGAAAAGTGTCTTTCTTAATACCAATTTACATCTTAAAAAATTATTCTATTTTTTATATTTAAAAAGAGCACCAACAACAACAACAACAAAAATCTTTATTCCACATCTTTGGGGCCGATGTTTGAATCTTCTTCTTTCATTTGGCTCTCTTAAGAGTTATGTCCACTGTAATGCAAAATTCATATCCTTCTTTAATACGTCAAATCATGTTTGTCTATGTCTACACCTAGTCCTAGCGGCTCCATAACTATTGTTAAAGAATAAATTATTTATCTTAATTTTTATGTATTTATTATTTTTTATATTTTTAATCTCTAGTTAGGGCTAAGGATGTTGTTTTATTTGCTTTGTATTTCCTATAAATATTGGCCAAGAGCCATAATAAAATCTGATGTCATTTTATTCACAATGTAAGCTCCCATTTCAATATGGTATTAGAGGCCTAGGTTCCCTCCTAGGATATTCATCTCTTCCTCTTTTTCGTCTATATGGATTTCTCTTTAGCGATGTTTGTGGCCTTTTCTTCGGTTACTTTAGGGCCTTAGGCACAAATGATTTGGTTGATTCTTTCTTTCGGAATTTCTTCATAATTTTGTGCGATAATCGATAATATATATGATAAGATGCTTGTTGAAATGAAAAAGGTGTTTCAAGAATTTTCCAATCGTAATAAAATAAAAACTATTGCTAATGGTGATCATATGCACATAAAAGATTCATTAGTGGAACCTACTGAGTTTGTCATAGACAAGTCAGAAGTTAAATCCACGTCTGAGTCTAAGTTTAGATTTAAACCAGTAATAAATTTTGAACTTTATAAGTCTAGATTTAAGCCATTAATAAAATTTGAGCGTTATATATCATCATTAGAAAAATTAAATAGATCATTTAATTAAACCAATAAATTTTATAAATATATAAAGTCAACTAAATATTTTGAACGTGTCCCAGTAATTGAACCTGTGAACAATTTCTATTATATGTTTGTTACAAATAATCGTAATAGTTTGCAGGAAATAATAATTGATTGTAGGGACGATCATTTTACTTTTATGGAGACATCGAGACATCCAAAAGTTATTGAAGTGCTTGATAGGTCCCTGTTGTTGATAGGTCCCTGTTGTTGATAGCTCCCTGTTGAATATTATACTTCTTCCACTTCCGCAACCCCCAGTACCGCTATGGAGATTTGTCGTCTTGTCAGAAGCTTAAATGTTGACCAAGTTGTCAAAACAAAGGCCTCGGCCATGGCCGAATTGGAGGGCATCAACAGAAGCATAATTCTCGGACTTCACACTTGATTCAACAGGAGGTGAATTTTTCAAAGCCAAGGAGAATGATGGAGAACAACTTGGATTTTCGGTTATTTTGGATTTATTTAGTTTGTTTGTTAGGATAAAACAAAATAAAGAGAATTTTACCTATTGAGTTGGTTGGGATTGGTTAGTGATTGACTTATCTTATAGATAAAACTTAGAGATTTAGTTTATCTTCTTTTGATTGTTTTGTAACTTATAAATAGTTTGTCATTTTATAAGTCATGATCGAAAAATTGAGAATGAGAAATCCATTTTGAGTTTATATGGTACGATGTCAAAACCAAGTGGATCTCTCTATCAACGTTGCTTCTCCGCTTTCGACGTTGACGTCTTCAACGGTAATTATAGTATTATTTTGCATTTTTATTACAATTTTGGAGACAAATTTATAATAGTTGTTATTCACTCTTCAATTAAAGCTTCTACACCCAAATCTTCTCAAATCACTAATTTTATATTAATAATTTATTTTTGGGTCTTCGTCCCGCGTCACCCGGACTCGACCAAATTTGGGTCGGACCGCAAACCAAAACCCTAAATCTAGCCGTCCCAAAACCCGAGTAGAGTCAAGTTGGGATGGACAGGGCTGGGTCGAATTCTGGGAGACCGACTGTAAATAAAAAAATTGCACATGGGCCTTGGCCTTAGTCTGGGTAATTTTATATAATAATAATAATAATAATAATATAGACACTTGGGCCTTATCACTATTAAAAAAAATCCACTTGATTTACCATATTTCAGGGTGCATACCACAGTTTTGCAAAAATGTACAGTACCCTCCACTTTGGACAGAATCCGTCAAAAAAAAGGGACCAAAATGCCCCTGCCTTCTTAGACTATTCGGAGGGGGGGAGTAAACCGAGATGAACCGGGATTGGGCTGGGCTTAGACCAGTCTTCTAACCGGGCATGGCCCGGCCTGAGGGAAGCAAACCCTTGCCCGACCCGATTGGGGGAGCGGTCGGTCGTGGGCCTGGGTAACCTGACCCGATCGATTGGAAGAGTGGGTCGGGCCGGTCTCGGGCTTTGATCGGGCCTGGGTCGGCCCCAGCCCGGGTTTAACCGGACCAATTTTCGGGAGACACGACCCACATTACAACTCTAGGCGTATTTAATAATAAATGTTTTATCTTATTCTTTTACATCTAATTTTTATTTCTAGTTAGGGTTAATGATGTCGTTTTATATGCTTTGTATTTCCTAAAAATATTGCCCAAGAGCTATATTAAAATATGATGTCAAGTTATTCACTATATAACCTCCACCTTCAACAATTATTGTACTATATCTCCTCCTTATCGCAGCATCTATTGGTCTTTGTTGCATATATTCTAATCACCTAAGTCAAAAAATTCGTCTTGTTCTCAATTGACGTCACCGCTAACTTTCAACAAATTCACTCATTCTTTAATATATCGTTAATGTATTCTCACTCATCCATCTTATCATTATTATTTCAGCTACATTAACTTTTTGGACGTATTATTTCTTAATTTCTCAATAGTCTTATCCATAAAGCATAGTTGGTTTTATAGCTTGTAGAATTTTCGTTTCATCTTTAGAGGTATCTTACGATAACAAAAAAACTACATAAGCACTTCTTCATTTCAACCATCATGTTCTAATCATACGCATGATATCATTTTCAATCTCTCCACCATGATAAATGATTTATCATAAACACCAAAAACGATTACTCTTAGGTATCTCGTGCCCATCTACATGGAGAGTCTCTTTGTTTCTCTAT
>JANAVB010003400.1:69157190-69184690 GCA_029216955.1 Iris pallida | reverse complement strand
ACCCGTTTGTCAATACATTATATAAAAGTGATTCATTCTAGCATTATTCCTTCAATTAGAACAATCAATCATCATCATCCAACCATTCTTCCATCAAAATGGGGTCGGCTATGGAGCAGAACAAAGCTCCTTTTGACCAAATTCGTGGCCAAACTATGAGCACAAGAGGATCATAACATAAAACCTAAGCGGCTAGTTGAAATGTAGGCAGACCTACTTTTGAATGTGAAATTTAAGCTCATGCAAAAAGGAGGATCCTTCAAGTTTAGACTATAAAAAGTTTAGACAAAGAGGTAAGAAATACGATTTGCTAATTGGAAATTGCATTCATCACTATGATGATGATACTCTGTTTGCCTCCTACTAATTTTAGAAGTCTTATATTCCATAATTTCCTGTTATCTAGCCAAGTTTAGAAGCTAACCCTTATCTACTCTCATCAACTTGCACAATACCGTTAGCAAATATCATGCATAGTAATGTCATACATAACTACCAAGTCTTTAATGTTGATCCTTGATGTAAGCTAACAATGATGAAAAACGAAATTCATGCACAATTAGTAGCCATAGGAGAAGGGGTCATACCCCCTTCAGTTTTGTTTAGTTTTTTATAAGGTGCTATTGCTCATAATGCAATCTAAGGTGAAAGCATAGGCATTGCCGCAGTGATCGGCAAGTCTTTCGACCAGTTATAGGTTTTGATAATTTCTTTGGTAGATTGTCAATAACATGACACCTAAAGTAGTTCGTGTTCTTCTAACAGGAAAGATAAGTAGCCTAGCTATGTGCCTACATGGACATGGAGACTTGGTTCAGCTCCATTTCATCCAAGTGAGGGATGTCATGTATAAAAGTATGGCACCTGTTTATGGCATTACTTATATATGAATCTTTTGTTCGAGCTTAACATTATGAGCTTGAAGATGTATTCAAGCTTGAATCCGACTAGGCCACAGATAGCTATACAAAAATAAAGTCATTAGACTATGGATTGGGAATATTTTGCATCAGTACTAGCAGTAGCTTATTGGCAAGTCGGAGCTTCTTCTTCTTGCCAAGTCATGCTTACCTTCTTCTTTTACTCGTGAACAAGTACTGCAGAACTTGACCAAAGTCGAGCTTGCATCAAGCTGGGCCGTGTAGAACTCAGACTCAACTTATGTAGGTAACAACAATCCCTCACGAACAAGCACTGCAGATCAACTTATGTAAGTAACAACAATCACCGTACAACTCTTTCTTCTATTGTTGTTGTTGCTGCCAAAAGTTATGGGTTCGCCACTTTGCACAATGGTCATAACTCCATAATATATACCTTTATAATCACAATATAACTACTAGATATTGGTTTGATATCCAAAAGCACATCACCAGGGCCGGCTCAGGGGTAAGTCCGACAAGATTCTGGCTTGTGCAATCCCCCAGGCCGTTTGGCAAGCCCACAAGCCATTTATTTTTCTTAAGACCGGTCCAGTCCAAACCCAACTTAAACCTATATTGTTATTATTTTTTCAATAAAGATCACGGGGCACCCAATATTAACTCTGGCTAGGACAACCCAACCCCTCGGGCCAGCCATGTATTCTTTATAAGTAATAAAAAATATAACATATGTTGTTCACTCTAATTTTTCTATTATTCTTCTTAGTAGGTAAATTGCTTTTATAGTATTAGTAGATCTCCCCGACATAAAACCAAATTGATTGTCTAAATTTTGGAGTGTTTGTATCGTGACGACACTGATTTTCTAGGTGTTCTATGATCCCTATATTTCTTAACACATATCCTAAGCATGTCCAGACAACGATAGGGTATGCGATCAAAAACCCTACTGTTTCTACACCTTCTCAACTTATTTAAACCATCCTTAACTTCAAAAGTCCTTATGTTTATAACAACAACATCACTATGACCTATCCCGAAGCAAACCATCTGTTTATAAATGTATTAAATTTTTGGGCTAATTAGCGTTTAGACCCTGGATTTTATACCAGTTTAGAGTTTAGGTCCTAACATGTCCAATTGGAAAGTTTGGGCCCTGAATTTTTATTTTTGGTTTTTTTAATTTCCCATTATACCCTCGTTTCTACCATGTGTTAATTGTTGCCATCGTACTAATGTTCAGGGTACTATGGGAAAAAGTAAACCAAAAATAAATATAAAAAATGTTAGGGCTTAAACTCTAAACTGGTATAAAATTCAGGGTCTAAAGGCTAATTAGCCCTAAATTTTTCTAAGTTGTTCTCGTTCCAATGAGTCTCCTTGACCAAGACTCGTTGAAACGCCCGTGTCTTGCCGTGTCGGACACGATACGGACACTCCGAAGTACAAATATGGTATGATGCTGGAAAGAACAAAGTGGTAGAGTGTCCGTGTCGTCGTGTCCGTATTGATTGGGTAAACAAATACCTGGTGGTGCTGAAGATCCTCCATCAGAATGAGGACGACGACAGCCTGCTGCTGCAGGCTAATGGTTTCTTTTCTTTGCTTTTCTTTTTCTTTTTTCATAAACCCTCTTTGATTTTTTTTGTTTTTATTTTTTATGAAATAACTATTGGTGATAAGAAAGAAGGGAGTTTTGTGACTTATCCTTCAATCTGAATTCTGGAAGGGGTAATTTGCATATTCTAAATTTCGGTTACCCAACATTTCCTCGAAATACAATTTTGTAAAATTTTAAAATACGTTTTTTTAATAAATATATTTCTTTGTGCAAAATTAATTTTTTATATATTAAAATTAATTAATTGGTATTGTTTTGAACCAATGTTACTTAGCCGGATTTAGGATTGTTCATGTTCGTTAAAAGCCCATGGTAGAAGCACTTTTTTGCAACAGGTGAGAGATTGTTGTCAAAGTTATCTCAAAATTGATCTAGCATATGAAAAAAAAATTCAATAAATTGTTACCAAACAATTTTGGACAATTAAAAAAAAAAAAAAGAAGCAGCCTACAATAAGTAATCCAAATTCTGTCTTAGTTTGTTGATCATTTTCAATATCGATTTAGTTATGTTGTTAAGGACCTTGTCCTCTATGACATAAGCCATAAATATATACTTTTTAAACTCCAACCATGTTCGTTTATGCTACCTCTAATCGTAGTAACTCATTAACTACTATCTTATCGCTCTTCCTTAATTGAGCATTTTTTTGGTATATGTTATATATGTTCAAACCATCTTAAGATGATTTATTCTCACATCTTTAACACGCCACATCTAAGCTTTCAACAATACACTAATTTATTATCTTATTTGGATAATTTACAGAAAACTCCCATAACGTACACTCATTTACAAGTTCAAATTCTAATGTTGGACATTATGGAGATCAAAATCCTGACATCAAATATTATATGAGACTCTACTACTAAATATCCCTTATTTTTAAGCTGATTAATCGATCGATTCTCGATTTTTTTAACTTTCTATCTTAAAACTTCAAATTATATTGAAACCTTAGTAAAATCCTAATTAAAATTTAAATATATTATTGTATTGTATATGTACCTTTTACTTATTATCATTTATAAATTTCATAATTTGAAATGTACTTTACTTTAACATTTTGTTTACTGTTATTTATTGGATAAAATAAATTATTCCTAGACCACTGAGAGAGTGTCAAGAAATAACTAAATCATCTACTTGCTAGCTAGTTTTCTTTTTAATAAGAAAGCAAAATTAAGCGTTTTCATTTTCCTTTAACCTTCAACCTTTCCATCTATCTTATATCTTGTCCGGATTTTCTTTTACAAGGTAACTAAAATGATTCTTTCATATATATATATATATATATATATATATATATATATATATATATATATATATATATATATATATATATATATATATATATATATAGAGAGAGAGAGAGAGAGAGAGAGAGAGAGGATGAGGGAGGTGAGGTGCCACCCTATGGACGGTGTCTACTTGTCACCCCCCACATGCTATCATCATGCACCCATGTGCTTGATGATAGCATGAGGGGGTGACAAGTAGACACCCTTCCGTGAGGTGGCACCCTACCTCCCTTATTCTCATATATAGAGAGGATAAGGGAAGTGAGGTGTCACCTTATGGGTGGTGGCTATGTGTCACCTCCCATCCTATCATCATGCACAAAAAAGTGTGCAAGTGCATGATAATAACATGGGGTGACATATAGCCACCTCACCGTGAGGTGGCACCTCACCTCCCTTATTATACACACACACACACACACACACATATATATATATATATATATATATATATATATATATATATATATATATATATATATATATATATATATATGGGAGGTGAGATGTCATCTTATGGTGTCATCTCATGGTGAGGTGGCTATATGTTACCCTCTCATGCTATCATCATGTACTTTCACATTTTCGTGCATGATGAGATGGCTATATATCATCCTCCCATGCTAATATGCTATCATCATGTACTTGCACATTTTCGTTGCATGATGATAGCATGGGGTAACACATAGCCACCACTCATAGGGTGACACCTCATCTCCTTTATTCTCTCTCTCTCTCAATATATATATATATATATATATATATATATATATATATATATATATATATATATATATATATATGGAAGCGGATCAAAAGCCCCCCTTAGAAAGCCCTCCAAAAATCCCCTCACTCTAATCCGTAATTTAATATTAATATTAATGTTAATATTAATGTTAATGTTAATATTAATATTAACATTAAATACTAAAATTAACATTAAACTTAACATTAAAATTAATATTAACATTAACATTAACATTAATATTAACATTAAAATTAACATTAATATAAAAAAAATTTAAAAAAATTAATATTAACATTAACATTAATATTAACATTAACATTAATATTAACATTAATATTACGAATTAGAGTGAGGGAGATTTTTGGGGGGCTTTCTAAGGAGGGCTTTTGATCCGCTCCCTATATATATATATATATATATATATATATATATATATATATATATCTATTATACAAAACACAAAGGTTTTTGAATCCTAGGGCTGACTGTGCCAAGATAAAGAGTGGTTGAGATTTAATCTTGGTGAATCAACGGTTGTGGAGTTTTATGGAAAATCCAAAGAGTGGGGTTTGCACTCATAATGGTTGTGGATGAGCATTATTGAGAGTGGGGTTTTATGGGAAATCCAAAAAGTTGGGTTTGCACTCATAATGGTTGTGGATGAGCATTATTGAGAGTGAGATTTTATGGGGAATCCAAAAAAAATTTACATCCAGCAGTGGTTGGGATTTAATATTTTGATGGGGGCCTCATAATTATTATTGTTCGTTTAAAATTGGGGGTCCAAGATTTTGAGGGGGAATACCTTAAATGAACCATGCCCTATGGGCACGGGTTATGACTAGTATATATATATATATATATATATATATATATATATATATATATATATATATATATATATATAAGCTCTCACAAATATTGAACAAAAGTTCATATTCTGGTTCAGCATTATATGCCTCAAATTTCAAGGTATAGTTAAGAAAAAAGAAGTATTGGCTCCCATCGTATTCACTTGTGTTCTCTAATTTTTTTTTTTAATCGTTGACAGCACATAAAATTTGGGTAGCTCATGAGAATGCGCTCTCGTAAGACTATATATATATGTGCCGAACAATGAACATGGAACACTATCAATAAAAAAGAGGCACGCACGCGAAGCTCATATATGCAGAATTAATGAACTCTCAATATATATATATAGTCGTAGATCTTAGCATTTCACGGAACCTTTATAAGTAGACACAGGCCGGTACAGGAATAAGTCAGACAACGTCCTCAATGTGATCCCAATAAAGATGGGAGTTGCGGCTGACCCTAGAGGATTGACCCTACAACAAGGATCCAGGGACAATCAAAAGACAACCGAGTCTAGTGGGCCTGGCCTGAGTACACGTACATCATCTCTGCAAACTAATTAGTAGCTACGTATGTGCATGCATGAAAAAAATATGAGTACGGTTACGTTGTCTGTCTGTCTGCGGGTCAGTCCGTCCGTCACGGGTCGTCGTTTCATTGACAGATCAACCGACATGAAATCCATGAATAAGGGAAGGCCAATGGGGTGCGGCCACATGACGGACAGACCAGTCCGACTGCGAGCAAATTAGCTTTTCCGAAAAAATATTGCGTCAAATGGAATGAGAGAGAGAGAGAGAGAGAGAGAGAGAGAGAGAGAGGAAAGAAAGCTTGCCTATGGTCAGTTGCGTGCTTGACCAAGCTAATTTCTCCTAGAGCTTTCTTGCTCAATTTCGTCTCGTCGTTGTCGTCGTCTCCGTAATTAGTACTTGAAGCTCTTCGAGTACTGTTCGAGCTGTAACCTACGCTCCTCCTCCTAGCCTCCTCGGTGTCCGTGTCCGTGTCCATGTAGAGGGACTCGGTTGGCATCGACCCTTCCCAGAGAGAGAGAGACTAGCTGAATTAAGCTGATGAAGAGGTAGCTAGCTAGATGGTTGCATATAAAGTGCATGTCCCCTCCCTCTCCTACTGTTGGTTTTTATCACCGAGTCAATTGGACTGCCAAAGACCAAGCTACGTACGCATAAATTAGCTCCTGGCTACATGTATATATTGTTTAGTGCACTGCCACAACTTTCATTACAGGCTGTGAAGAAACAAAGTACCGGTCCCTCTTTTATATGCCACAACTCTAAACAGATCATATAAAGACCAAAGATTCGATGTCCAAATTTGCCGGATTTTCGTGCGAATAATCTACAGATATAAATCCAAAATATCGATCACGAGTTGATCGCTTCTTCCTATTTGGGTTGATACCCTTTAATTCATCAGAATAGACAGTCCCAAGAAGAAGGGAAAAAAAAAATGAAAATGGCGAATTAGTCTTGTTAGCGATCACCCGAATAAAACTCGTATTATACGTAAATTTTTTTTCGTATCTTTCATAAATATATAATACTTACGTATCTACGTATCAGTACGTAAATTTTAAGCATTCGAAGTTATAAACGTGTTATGAAACTATTATTGAAAATTTGGCACAAAAAACATGGTGAAAACATATTTAATTAACCAAATTTGATAACATATTTAATAATGTAAAGTTTTCTAATCCCAATATTTTATCCCACCTATACTAATTGGTTATTTATCCAATTTTTCAATTAAAAATAAAGAGAGAGTACAAAAGACAATATGTCGTAAACGTTATCCCAACTATGCTAATGGGTTATTTATCCCAATCATATTAATGGGCTACATCCAAATTTTCATTTAAGAATAAAGTCATAGTTCAAGAGACGTCCTAACCTTTATCCCAACTATACTAATGAGTTATTTATTCAAGTTATACTAATGGATTATTTATCGACTTTGGTCGTTCAAGTCTCGGAACCGTTTAGAGTATACGTGGGTGTGTGAGTAATCTAAAAAAAAAATGGCAGATTATTTATCCAAATTTTCAATAAAAATAAAATTACCTTACAAAAGATAGTAATGTTCTAACGGTTATCCCAAAATATACTAATGGGTTATTTATCCCAATTATACTACCTAGTCACCTTCACATACGTTGTAAATACTAATGGGTTATTTATCCAAATTTTTTATTTTAGAGCTTGAGCTTAGCTCAAGCTTGTTTATATTAAGCTTAAGCTTGGATTGGTTTGAGCTCGAGTTTGGCTTGATAAGCAAGCTTGGTTCAAGCTTAATAAACAAGCTCGATAAGCTCAAAATCAAGCTCGTTAAGCTTGATTTCAAGCTCGCTCAACTTTATTTCAAGCTCATTAAGCTTGATTTTAAGCTTAACGAGCTCGATTTCAATTTAGTTATGTTTGAATTCAAGTACCTGTAATATTAACAATTTATTTATAAAAATTTAATTAAAAAGTTTCTTAATATCAATTACTAAGAATATATAAATATATAATGCACATAAATATATAAAATTAGAATTCAATACAGAACAAACGAGCTTCTAAACGAGCTCCTAAACGAGCTCTTAAACGAGCTTCTAAACGAGCCAGCTCGCGAGCTCAAACGAGCCGAGTACTTTTAAGCTTGAGCTTGGCTCGTTTATGAAACGAGCTCGAAAATGAAGTTGAGCTCAGCTTGTTTAGTAAACGAATCGAGCTCAAACGAGCTTTTATCGAGCCAAGCTTCGAGCAAGCTCGCGAATGGCTTGGCTCATTTGCAGCCCTAATAGGGTGGCATCTCACATCCCTTATTTTCTCTCTCTCTCTCTCCTCTCTCTCTCTCTCTCTCTCTCTCTCTCTATATATATATATATATATATATATATATATATATATATTATTTTATATATTTGTACTTGCACAACATTTAGTTTTCACTTTCATCTATTAAAAGTATATGTGTTCAACGCCTTAGTTGTCCTTTTTTTCCTTAGAGCTTTCATTTATTTATTTTTAATTTAAGAGGGACAACATTTTGATTTGGTTATGGGAACCCAAAAACTTTGGACCAGCCCTACATATCATATCTTAAGCATCAAAGCTTTCAAAGTTGTTTAGACGAAAACCAACAAAAATTGTGCATATGGATAGGTTGAGTTTAAACTTAAAATATAACTCGGATGTTTGACAATCAAGATGTACTATTATTTTTTTTTCCAACAAATCGGTGTTTAAACTAGCTTTGGGGGAGTAAAAAATAAAAAAATTCTCAGCAAATTTATCGTAAAATTGGACACTTTTTCCACACAACTTTAATGTTTTTTAAAAACCAAATTTCTAATTCTCTCTCCGCCACAACTAGAAAGACCATAAAAGTTTTATTTTAAAAATTATTTTCTAAAATTATTTTACTAAACATAATTTTGAAACTTTTGTTTCTTAAATTTATTTTTCAGATGTAAGTAACCAAACACAAAGCCAGAATTTGTAAAACTATAAAACAACTTTATAATTTCTTTTTTGATAATTGTTTTAAAATCAAAATTTCTGTAAACCTATCCAAACAAACAATACTTTTAAGTTTTTTTTGATAGAACACTTTAGGGTTTTTAAGAAATCATAAATGTTTACTACTTATGGACATATCAATTAACAAATTCTCTTTATTAAAATAATAATAATAATAATAATAATAATAATAATAACAAATTCTCTTTACCATTCTCTACTTCTTAATTAATATTCAATTTCTTAATTAGAGAAAGCACAAAAATTTGAAGTATCCTTATTAACATTCTACTTTTCTCAACATTTTGAATAAAATTACATATATATTTTTAAACATAATCTTATTATTTTCTTTATAATATTTTAGACCATATATCTATTTTAAATTAATAATTTATTAATGTGTAATTTTGTCTTGTGATAGAAAAAATTGGTTGTACTCATCCTTGTATAGAACCCATTAAAGTAACTAAATAATCATGCCACCATTTCAAAAGATGAATAACTTAGGTAACAAATTAATTATGTTTGTACGAACCCAAAACTTTTTCTCCACACTAGACTAAATTCTTAGCTCCGCTCTTAACTCCCCCGACCCTTCTTGTCCCATTTCGTTTGTTGTTAGACTTAGTCTTCGGCTGCATGAAATGGTAATCGCTGCCATTTTGTGTACCCCAGACAAATGATGGACCACAACCATAGGGGATTTAGGGTTACGATTTAATCTTCTTACTTATTATTTTTAAAACCTTTTTTTTGTTGTGTACGTGTTTATTTTTTATAGAAACTATAAGAAAAATAATTTCTATATAATTTAGGGGTAAAAACATCCAATTTGGTCACATAATTTGCACATAAACCATTAATTACAAACAATTCAGCGAAGTATTCACTAGAATTTTCATCAAGAACTACAAACAAGTCGGCAGATATTGCTTTCTTTTCTTTTTCTCTGTGTATTAACTCTGTTTGGATGTTCTCACATCCTCCATCTTGTATCATAGCTCAGCTTGAAGCTGAGTCTATGAAATTCCGTAATTTATAATATGAAGTTTATTGTTAAAAAAAAACATATGTTTTTGCAACATCATCAATCGTCTGGGCTTAGACATCCTAATGATCCAAGAGACATGCTGAGCCAGACATGAGCTTAAGTTTGAACCTTTTTTTTTTTTTTCTTGCAACCATTCTTCTTCTTTTTTAATTGTTATATTTCAAATCGTAACTCAATATCTCTTGCGGAATTACCATTGTTCTTGGAAAAAAAAAATCATTAGTCCTGAACTTAAGTTTGAACCTTTTTTTTTTTTTTTTTTTTTTTGGCCAAAAAAATGTTTTAGGTCCAAAAATTGATTTAAAGTTACATGTTGTGGTACCGCAGAATCTGTACGCTTACTAGTGGAAAACTTTATTCTTCTCTCAGAAGCAACACATAAATTTGATTAAAGGCAATATATATATATATATATATATATATATATTTGGAACCAGGTAAATTGTTTCTGGAATCGCTCCCACTGGGATTCGAACTCCTGACCACTCGGGCCGCATGCATCTCTCTTAACCACTAGGCTAGAGCATGCATCTCTCTTAACCACTAGGCTAGAGGTCATTTGCATATATATATATATATATATATATATATATATATATATATATATATATATATATATATATATATATATATATATATGGGGAGCGGATCAAAAGCCCTCCTTAGAAAGCCTCCCAAAAACCCCCCTCACTCTAATTCGTAATATTAATGTTAATATTAATGTTAATATTAATATTAATGTTAATATTAATGTTAATGTTAATATTAATTTTTTTTTAATTTTTTATATATTAATGTTAATATTAATGTTAATATTAATGTTAATGTTAATGTTAATATTAATTTTAATGTTAAGTTTAATGTTAATTTTAGTATTTAATGTTAATATTAACATTAATATTAACATTAACATTAATATTAATATTAATATTAATATTAATATTAACATTAAATTACGGATTAGAGTGATGGGGGGTTTTTGGGGGGCTTTCTAAGGGGAACTTTTGATCCGCTTCATATATATATATATATATATATATATATATATATATATATATATATATATAGAGAGAGAGAGAGAGAGAGAGAGAGAGAGAGAGAGAGAGAGAGGGGGGGATAAGGAGGTGATGTGTCACCCTATGGATGGTGGCTATGTGTCATCCTCAATGCTATCATCATGCACCGAAAAGTGTGCAAGTACATTATGATAGCATGGGGGCAGGGCCGGCCCAAGGGAATGTGTTGTCCTAACCGGAACAAATTTGGTTGCGCTTTGTCCTTGACATCAAAAGAAGATATCAAAAAATTAATGACGAGCGGGGTTGGCAACAGTGTCGACGGTTCTAACGATGTTATGGAGTTCGCATTCCAAGTTCCTCTCCGTGAGCTACTCAAGACATTTCGGGTGGGAACTCAAAGCATTAGTCTAGTGGATTGCTGTGTTGGATTGGACTATACGAAATATTAACTGACCGGTAGGTTGGGACTTAAGGGGCCTAAGGGGTTGTCCTAACCTGGAGGGTTGCCCAAATCTGATATCTCGTCTGGCTTACCTCAGGGCCACCCCTGCATATGGGGGGATGACATATGGTCACCTCACCTCCCTTATTCTCGTCTAGTGGTAGTGGTGAGACATGCGGCCTGTATATATATATATATATATATATATATATATATATATATATATATATATATATATATATATATATATATATATATATGTCTCACCACTACCACTTCATTGGCTATATTTTTTTTTTGGAACCTGGTAAATATATTATAATAAGAAAAGTGTCAAGTACAAACTCTCATCAAGCTATCAATCTTATCTATGAATTACAATCACATTCCCATTCCTTCTAAATCATATTCAATATTATGAATGATGCCAGTGATGGTTGCACGCTGATCTTGAAATATTCGATTGTTTCGCTCTCGCCAGATATGCCAGACTGCCGATGCCAATCGCGCAGTCGCCTCCTTCGTCCATAGCATTCCCCTCGAGATGTTAGCTCGTATCAAATGCAGAGTGTCATTGAAGTCTATATCGACTGCTCCTTGTAAACCCAGCTTGGTAGTTTGCGCCTGCCATATTCTTCTAGTCATCGGACATTGGAAAAATAAGTGGTCTATCGTCTCAGAGTCTTGATCGCATAGAGCACAACTAAGATCTGTGATTTGGATTCCGAGTCTTTGTATTCTATCCCTCGTTAACAACCTCCTTAAGACAAGTTTGTACATGCACATTTGCATCTTGCGAGGAAGACCTTTCCTCCATACTATGTCCGCATATTCCACTTTATCATGATGAGTTCGAAGCTTGTTGTATACTGCCCCATGGTTGAATTTATCATTCAGAGTCTCTGCCCATACCCAAACATCTTTGATCAGACTGGTATCTATCCGCTGCCTTGTTATATCATCTGCCACTGTGCGTGCCCACCTATGCTCGGCTAAGTGCCAACGCCCGTCTCTGATAATGTTCCCAACACAGTCACCTTTGTGCGCCTCCCTTTCCATGTGAGCTCCTATTATTTGCAGGAGTGACCGGTGTTCAATCCAGGGATCAATCCACAGATCTGTATTTCTTCCATTTGCAAAAAACCCGAACTAGAAGATGCTTAATATCCATCATGTGTCGCAGGATGTATTTGAAAGTTACCGACTCATTATTATTTTGTCGATACTCCCATATGTTTTTTCCCCTCAAGTATTTGCTATTCATCCATTCTGCCCACAAGCCATCTCCTTGTAGGAGTCGCCACGTAAGTTTAACCCCAGCTACCTTGCGCAAAGTATCCAGAGCTTGGAGGCCGACTCCTCCTTCATCGATAGGCCGGCACAGTGTAGCCCATGCAATGGTTTGCACCCCTCCACGCCAAATAAATTTGGCACACATTCTCTCTACTGTCTTTAATGTAGAAGTAGGAAGAAGAATTACCTGCATCCAGAAGTTCATGATGGCAGTGATCACCGTTCTAACTAGTTCAACTCTGCCTCCAAACGATAGACATTGTGCCTGCCATCCCTCCAGGCATTTTTGGACATACTCCGTCAAAGAGCAGCAATCTTCATTTCGAGCATAATTTACTGTCAATGGAATACCTAAGTATTTAACAGGCAGCTCGGCCTGCCTAACTCCAAGAGCTCTCGCGCATTCATCTTTGTTGGTACTAGATGAGCTAAAATATACGCGGCTCTTATCACGGTTGAGATGTAGCCCTGTATAGTCTGCGAATCTAGCCATGATCTCATTCAAGGTCCTCAAACCCAGCATGTCCGGTGCCAGAAAAACTAAAAGATCATCTGCATATATCAGGTGACTGATGTGCGGCGTGACGGTCTTGTAAAGAGGCTGAATTTGACCCCAAGCAACCGCGGCGTCCATTAGGCAGGAGAAGTGTTCCATTACCAGTACGAAGAGATACGGGGACAGTGGATCCCCTTGGCGCAATCCTCTATTGCTAGCAAAGAATCCATACGGCCTGCCTTCAATCAGAACGGAGAACGTGGCACTGGATATGCATTCCCGCACTCGATCAACCCATATCTCCGAGAAACCCATGGCTATCATTGTGGCACATACGAACTCCCTATTCACCATGTCGTAAGCTTTTCGGAGGTCTAATTTGAGGCAGGCTTTTCCTCCTCCTGGCTTGTTAAATTCTCTGACAAATTCGTGAGCCAGTAGGGAGTTTTCTGAAATTGACCTCCCTTTCACGAACGCAGCTTGATTTTTGGATATTAACTTCATCATAATTTCCTCCATACGACGACACATAATCCTAATGATGAGTTTGTAGATATAATTGTAACAGGCTATTGGTCGGTACTCAGACAAATCTGTCGCCCCCTCCTTCTTTGGAATTAGAGTAAGAAACGTGTGGTTGTACTCCTTTAGTAATCTTCCAGACTCAAAGAATTCTCTGATAGCTTCGAACACTTGGCCTTTAATATCTGCCCAGTGAAGTTTATAGAACTTACTCCCAAACCCATCAGGGCCTGGGGCTTTATCCGGATTTGCCGACTTCACAATGTTTTCTATCTCCTCCATCCTAAGGGGTGCCATTAATATGGCGTTTCCTTCTTCCGTAACCAGCCGCTTGCTCACAATGTTGGGGAATATGGTTTTATAATTATGCTGATTGTAGAGATTTGAAAAGTACCTGACTGTCGTTTCCTTAATGTAGGTAGCTGTGGAGATATATATATATATATATATATATATATATATATATATATATATATATATATAAATTCTAGGTTTCAAAATTCAAAGAAAACTTGCCTATCAGTTGTGCAATCCTTCTTGGATATTGTGATCAGCCTTCTCCTAGAGCATTCTTATTCCATTCGAAAATGAGTGGTGGCTCGCACACAATACTCGTGTACTCACGCGTGTTATTGCCGGGAACGCCGGGGCACGCTATTCGATGGAAAATACAGAAACTGAACAGTTGTAAAGACAACGTTTCAAATGCAATTCCTTAAAGAAGGTTTTGCAACAGAGATCCAGAAGGATTCTGCAAATTACGAGATCTAAAAAGATATCGTAATACACGAATAATCTAAAGAGATTTTCGTGATCGTAGCAAACTGGCAGTAGTGGCTTCTAAAAAGAAGATACTGACAGAACTGCTAAAGGCAACAGAAGGATGACAGGCGAGAAATGGAAATGCTGGGATGAATTATCACCGTTGCTCAAAGCTTTATTCGCCCTCTGCGAACAGCTTCCAGGAACCAACAAGGCTGACAAAAAACCTTGGAACACTCCTGCTCTTCTGACTCCTCGAAAGACGGCGAACTCCTCTGGCAATGGCTCTACTCTTCTCTCTCTATTTGAAGTAACAGAACCCACGCATACTAAAAAGTACTAGTATTTGTGTTAAAGAACACGCTCACTACTCTGTTGTGTTAAAGAACACTTAAGAGTTTTTCTCCCTGGAATTCTGATTACTACTACACTCAGAGAGAGGAGAGAACCTGCATATATAGCCCACGGGACAGTTGCCAAGCAGTTGCCTGAACTTCAGGGTAGTGGCAGAACCACTCCTGAACGTGCCGCAACTGCTGCAACCGTTCCCGCTCTAATATGCAGCCAGCCATACACACACAGCCCCTTTTACGCACCCTACGCACCCTACGCACTCTACGCACACTGCGTACGCTGCGCACACTGCGCACTCTACGCACGCTGCGTACGTTGCGCACACTGCGCGTACTGGGCGTACTGGACTGCGTACTGGGCTGCGTAACTGGGCCAGCGTAACTGGGCTCGCGTAACGGGCCGCGTAACGTGGTCGCGCAAGTGGCTCGCGCAACGAGCGCAACTTAAGCGCACTATGCGCCTAGCGACGATGCTGACGTGCTAAGTGCAAAGTACGCCAACAAAATGCCACATTACGTCTCATGAGCCCTTGAGCCCGAGTCCGAGCCCGAGTCCGAGTCCGAGTCCGATTCGCTAAGCTGCTACGGAGCTTAGCTCCATGGAAATAAATTTCCAAGAGCAAAAAGCTTACAGCTTCTTAATTGTTGATTAAGCCTTTATACCATCAATAATTAATCCCACATGGCACACACCCATGTGCACAACATGTGCATCTCCATAAAGAGAAAAGACTCATATATGTGGAGATACACATTCCTTTCTAGCCGATGTGGGACTAAAAACCAAAACAAAAGGCTACAAATCCAACAATCCCCCACATATCTCTATATATATGAGTACGAGTGTTCCCCACAGTAACTGTCCATTATTCTTTTAGGATAGATGCCACTTAAGACTTGAATCTTCCCACGTGAGTCAAAAATCAAACTATAATACAAGAATGGACTAAGCCTTGAATTCTGCATCATAGCTGAAATTCTTTCCACTCACATAATGTAGTTACATGTGCTTCTGGCTATACATTAAAGGTCCTGTGCCAGCCTGGTTTCAGTATATAATTTTGGGTGTCTACAAGTTTACCCTCAAGAGACGGCCTGATATCTCTGTCATACACTATAGGTGAGTTCATTATAAAGAGACATGGCATGAAGCGCTTTGCGCTTCCCTTGCGGTGCTACGCCGCTATGACATGGCTTAAAGCCGAGGCCTTACCCCGTACCGGGAACCTCATGGTAGTGTCATACTACAGTAGCATGAGGCAACCGCCTCTTTGTAGTGCCAAACTACCCAGCATGAAGCCTTAGGCTCCCTTGTGGTGTTACGCCGCAACGATATGGCTTGCAAGGCCGAGGCTTTATCCCTAATCGGGTACCTCATGGTGGTGTCGTGCCACTGTAACATGAGGAACTCCTCCTCTTTGTAGTGCTGACTACACCCCTCTTTATATTTAATATACAGCATTAGGCTAACTGCCTATTTGCGGTGCTACGCCGCTGTGACTTGGCCTTCAAAGCCGAGGCTTTATCCTATTCCTGGGCAGCACCCCACATATAGGAACCTCATTGTGGAGTCACCCCACTGTAGCATGGAGTTTCACTCCTTGTAGTGCTGCACTACCGTGCTTCCTGTAAAGCACTCCAGGCATTCACTCTGCCTGAGAACTCATTAAGGCAATTAAGCCAACCTTCCCACAGGCGTTTTCTGCAGAAAACAATAGTAGACAACAGTGGTTATAGGTCCGTAACCTCTCCATGCCCAATAGAACATGTACCCACTGTTCCTGATATTCTTCCGATTAGTGGTCCTCCCTTGAACCAAAAGCTAGATGCCTAGTAGATAAATCTTTGAACTATTAGCATAAAACTTTATGATAGGAATACAAAAATCCAATATCAGAATGCCTTCAAGCCCATTTTATAAGCTTTGTCATTGACCAGCTGGCGCTTGAGGCCCTTGGTGAACGGATCCGCCAGGTTCTCCTGACTCCGAACATCAATCACTGCAATAACACCTCTCTTGATAAGATCGTGTACTGCCCTGTGCTTCAACCGCACAGTCCTCTTCTTCCCGGTGAAGAGGTCATTTGATGCCACCGCCGCAGTCGCCTGGTTGTCGCAGTATATCGGTATCGCCGGTATTTGTGCCCCAACAATGGAAGATCATACATGAGCTCCCGAAGCCATTCTGCTTCCTCGGCTGCGGTATCTAGTGCAAAGAACTCAGATTCCATGGATGACCGCGAGAGCATAGTCTGCTTCTTCGACTTCCACGATATAGCAGCTCCACCCATTGTGAAAATGTATCCACCTGTGGACCTCTCGCTCTCCACCTCTGAGCACCAACTGGCATCACTGAAGCCTTCCACTACCTGCGGATCTCCGCTGTAGTACAGTGCATATGTCTGAGTCTTCTTGAGATATCTCATAACCCGTTTCACAGCTTTCCAGTGTTCAGCACCTGGGTTGCTCGTAAAACGACTCAGCATTTCCACGGTGAAAGCTATGTCAGGCCTTGTGGCAGTAGTAGCATACATCAAACTTTCCATTACGCTTGCATACTCCAGCTGCCTGATGCTTTCCTCTGAATTAGGCTTCAGCTTCAGATCACACCTGTACGGCGTATCGATCCCTGGAAGATCCCGATACCCATAACGAGTGATCATTTTCTCAATATAATGAGACTGTGGCAGCGCTAGTCCAGTGTCTGTCCGGATGATCTTGATCCCTAAGATCACATCAGCTTCTCCCAAGTCCTTCATACTGAACTTGCTTGAGATGAATTTCTTTGTCTCCGTGACACAGCTAATATTCGTACCCAGGATAAGCATGTCGTCCACGTACAGACAAATGATAACACCTCTTCCATCAGCGAACTTTGTGTAAACACACTTGTCCGTATCGCTGACCATGTAGCCATTTGACCTTATAACTTTGTCAAATTTCTCATGCCATATCTTGGGAGCCTGTTTAAGACCGTACAAAGATTTCACCAACTTGCAGACTTTGTCTTCAAGACCCCTGATGACAAATCCCTCTGGCTGTTGCATGTAAATCTCTTCGGTCAGCTCGCCATTTAGGAAAGCCGTATTCACATCTATCTGATGTATCACCATCTTATGTATTGCTGCGAGAGCAATCAATATTCTGATGGTGGTCATCCGGGCTACTGGAGCATACGTGTCAAAATAGTCAATCCCCTGCTTCTGAGAAAACCCCTTGGCTACCAACCTAGCCTTGAACTTGTCAATAGTTCCGTCTGCTTTCATCTTCTTCTTGAAGATCCATTTGCATCCGATGGGTTTCGCTCCTTCAGGAAGATCAACCAACATCCAAGTGTTATTTGAGGTGATAGAATTAATTTCATTGTCAATCGCCTCCTTCTAGAAAACCGCGTCTCTGGTCTTCATCGCCTTATCATAGGTAAGCGGATCTGCTTCCACATGATAGGTGACAAAGTCACTTTCGAAGTCCTTCGGCCTCCTCACACTCTTAGCTGACGGCTCAGCTTGTTCTGGTTCAACCGTTGTTTCAACAACAACATCTTTTTGGACCACATCTTCATTGAAGACTTCAGTTTCTTGTGCACCCTCATTATTCTCCAGAACATCCGGAAGAACAATATTCTTGTGCCTTGCAAACTTGTCTTCAAAATATTCTGTATCGCGAGATTCAATGATATGATTTGACTCAATATCAAGAAATCTCCGAGCATCACTCTTCTCGGCATACCCCAAGAAGATCGTCTTTGTAGTCCTTGTCCCAAGCTTCTGAATCTTTAGATCTGGAAGCTTGACATACGCCAGACACCCCCACACTCGAATGACATTCAAGTTAGGTCTGACCTTGAACCAGAGTTCATGAGGAGTAACGTCTGAAGTTGCATGAGGCACTCTATTTAGAATAAAAGTGGCCGTCAATGCAGCTTCTCCCCAGTAGCACTTAGGAAGGCCAGCAGTCAACAACATTAAATTTATCATTTCTGTCAACGTCCTGTTCTTCCTCTCAGCTACTCCGTTTGATTGAGGAGAGTACGGAGCCGTAGTCTCATTGACAATTCCATGTTTCTTACAGAACGATACGAATTCATGAGACCTGTACTCCCCACCTCGATCACTTCTTATCCTTTTGAGTTGTTGTCCAGTCTGCCGTTCAGCTTCAGCTCTGAACTCCTTGAACTTCTCTAATGCTTCGTCTTTAGCCTTCAGCAAGTAGACAAACGCATACTTTGAGAAGTCATCGATGAAGGTTATGAAATACTTCATCCCGGCCTTTGTAGAGAACTGTTTGAAGTCACAAATATCGGAGTGAACCAACTCCAGAAGATCTGTACTTCGATTAACCCGAGGAAAGGGTTTCCTTGTGATCTTCGTTTGAGCATAAACTTCACATTTCTCTACTTTACCCCCACATTTGGAGATAAGTCCTAGACTAGACATTCTGTTTATTCGTTTACAATGAACATGTCCTAGCCTATTATGCCACAACTCAAGAGTATAAGCAGAATGAGTGACTTCATTAATTACATTAATTACATTAGACTGATTTACAAGCTGAATCTTGAACATTCCTTCGGTATAAAAAGCTTTCCCGAAATATGTTCCCTTGATAGACATCACCATCTGGCCAGCATTGATGTCCATCCTGAGGCCTGCATTGCAGAGTAGGCCTTCCGAGACCAGGTTCTTGGCGATAGCAGGTACGTGCTTTATGCCTTGAAGCGTCAGAGACTTCCCCGAAGTCAGCTTCAACACCACCGTCCCGATCCCGAGCACTTAAGCTTGTGCTTGGTTCGCCATCATAACCACTTCAGAAGTGGGTGTATAGGTGGTGAACCACTCCTTACTGGAGCAGACATGGCAGGATGCTCCAGTGTCTACCCACCAGTCAGAGTCAGTCCTTACTGTATCAACCTGTGCAATCATAGCAACTATGTCAGTGATCATAGATACCTTACTAGGCTCTCATTGCTCTGATTGCTTGGTCTTTGCTTTACACTCATTCTTAAAGTGGCCCTTCTTGCCACACTTGAAGCAAGGCATTTCTGACTTTGGCTTCTTTTCTTTGATAGAAGTTCCCTTGACTTTTAGATTGTCAGGGTTCTTCTTCTTGCTATGGAAAGCCGCCTGCTTTCCCTTTGGTTCCTTGGTCTGAACCAGATTGGCGTTAGCCAATTGCTTGGACAGTGTGTCCACCTTCAGTTGAGCCCGTATCTGGTCCTCAACATAGATTTCCTGTAGGAGATCTTCAAGGGTGATCTCCAACTTCTTCCTATGCATGTTTGCATAGAACTTGCTCCACCCAGCGGGGAGCTTTGAGACAATCCCTCCAACAACAAACTTGTCGGGGAGGGGCATCGCCTCGTCTTCCAGCTTCTGTCGCAGTTTCAAGAACTCCTTTACCTGCGGCAGCATAGACTTTTCGTCCTCAAAGAACCACTTGTGATATTTTTCAACCACAAATATTTTACTGCGGTTCTTGTCTTCTTCGTAGAGTTTTTCTAGAGACTCCCATATGTCTCTAGCGATATTCTTCTTAGAATAGATTCTACTAGGGAATCCTCCATAGCATTCAGGATAAGCAACCTGCAAATGCTATTCTCCCTTCTCCACTTGGCATGAAGTTTAGTAGCCGCAGAGATTGCGGCAGCAGACCCAGTATCTGGAACGGTAGGTTCCTCTTCAAGAAGCACGCGATCCACGTCTCTGAGTTGAAGAGTGAGATAAACATTCCTCTTCCAGACTTGATAATGCTCTCCATCAAACTTCTCTAACTTACAGAAGTCAGTGTTTAGGAGTGAAGGATTAATGTTTTCCATCGTAGCAATAAAGCTTTGAGATTGTTATTGCCGAGAACGCCGGGGCACGCTATTCGATGGAAAATACAGAAACTGAAACAGTTGTAAAGACAACGTTTCAAATACAATTCCTTAAAGAAGATTTTGCAACAGAGATCCAGAAGGATTCTGCAAATTACGAGATCTAAAAAGATATCGTAATACACGAATAATCTAAAAAGATTTTCGTGATCGTAGCAAACTGGCAGTAGTGGCTTCTAAAAAGAAGATACTGACAGAACTGCTAAAGGCAACAGAAGGATGACAGGCGAGAAATGGAAATGCTGGGATGAATTATCACCGTTGCTCAAAGCTTTATTCGCCCTCTGCGAACAGCTTCCAGGAACCAGCAAGGTTGACGGAAAACCTTGGAACACTCCTGCTCTTCTGACTCCTCGGAAGACGGCGAACTCCTCTGGCAATGGCTCTACTCTTCTCTCTCTGTTTGAAGTAACATAACCCACGCGTACTAAAAAGTACTAGTGTTTGTGTTAAAGAACACGTTCACTACTCTGTTGTGTTAAAGAACACTTAAGAGTTTTTCTCCCTAGAATTCTGATTACTACTACACTCAGAGAGAGGAGAGAACCTGCATATATAGCCCACGGGGCGGTTGCCAAGCAGTTGTCTGAACTTCAGGGTAGTGGCAGAACCACTCCTGAACGTGCCGCAACTGCTGCAACCGTTTCCCGCTCTAATATGCAGCCAGCACACTGCGCACTCTACGCACGCTGCGCACACTGCGCGTACTGGGCTGCGTAACTGGGCGAGCGTAACTGGGCTCGCGTAACGGGCCGCGCAAGTGGCTCGCGCAACGAGCGCAAGTGGTGCAAAGAGCGCCAACAAAACGCCACATTACGCCTCATGAGCCCTTGAGCCCGAGCCCGAGTCCGAGTCGCTAAGCTCCTACGGAGCTTAGGAGCTTAGCTCCATGGAAATAAATTTCCAAGAGCAAAAAGCTTATAGCTTCTTAATTGTTGATTAAGCCTTTATACCATCAATAATTAATCTCACATGGCACACACCCATGTGCACAACATGTGCATCTCCATAAAGAGAAAAGACTCATATATGTGGAGATACACATTCCTTTCTAGCCGATGTGGGACTAAAAACCAAAACAAAAGGCTACAAACCCAACAACGCGAGCCCCCATCCTCCTCTTGCTCAGCCTCCCAGTGCTCCCACCATCTCCCTTTCGTGCTCTACCGTCCTCCGCCGGACTCCGTCGCCTCCCCCACCTCCTGCTCCGCCGGCTCGCACGAGTACTAAACGACTACTGCGCAAACCAAGAGGCACATTCAATTTCAGTTTTCCTTGTTGTCGAATCGGTAACTTTTAAGATCTTCTAGTACTGTTCGAGCGGTGTCCGTGTCCATGTAGAGGGGTACTCAGTTGGCATCCTTCTCAGAGATGCAGAATTAAGGTGAAGAGCTCATGATTGCATATATACTGCATGCTTGTCCCCTCCCCTCCCCTTCTATTGGTTTTGTCACTGAGTTGTAGTAAAGAAGTTCCTAGCTACATGTATATACAATTTAGTGCACGTCAGAACTTTCATTACAGATTGTAGAGAGAGAGAAAAAAAAAAAAGTACTCCTCTAATTAATTATGTTGGCAAACTCTAAAACAAAACATCTAAAGATTAGATGTCAAACTTTGCCGGAACTTGGTGTGAGCTAGTAATAATATGGGTTGAGCTTCTTCCTATTTGGGGTGATACTCTTCTCTTTCATCAGAAAGAAAATCAAGGCAGTGCCAAGAAAATGAATGAAAATGCCGACTCCCCCTCTATTAGTGATTTGATCCCCCTCAACGAGTGAACAAACTTTACTTATTGTTTCTTCTATTACTACTATATATGCATGATTAAATAGATTTATTGAAAAGTTGACGAATATTAGCACTTCAAACATAAAACTAAAAACTTTGTATATACGAATCGGGATGCTGAGCTAAAATAACAAGTTAAGCAAATGAGAATAACATACAAACAAGTGAGATCTTGAAGAACCAAAAGCATGATTCATGAATAATATACAAAGCATACTACAAAGATCCAAAGCCTAGTAACATAAATTTAGCACAATCGTCACCAAAATCCAAAACCTCGAACGGTCAAGGTAGACTAAAAAATAAACCTTTGCATGAACTTAAAATTAATCATAAACCAAAAAAACAGTTCAATTTCCTTCGAATCAACACCGAAAAATAAGAATTATTTTGTATAAGGGTACCAGATTTATGATCTAATTAGACTTTGGGTACTGGATTTGGTCGTTTTGAACTTTGGGTACTCGAACTGTTTAGTTACACATTTTAGTGTGACGAAAATTTGTCATTAAAAGACTTATTTCGTCACTGAAAGTCCAAAATGTGTCACTAAAAAAATCTGAGTATCCAAAAATTAAAACGGACAAATCCAGTAGCCAAAGTCTAATTAAGTCTAAACTTGGTACCCTTATGCAGCATTTGCACTTCAAATTGTTTTGCAAAACAATATAATTGTAGGAACTGTCAACACAAGAATTGGGATTGGAGGATCGTGAAGTAATATGCAGACTGTTCTTATTATAAAAAAAAAATTAAAAATTAAAAATTAAAAATTAAAAACTAGTTCGATTTCGAAACAACATCTGCTTTGGAAAGCTGCTTATAGCAGCGGCGATGTGAAACCAGGCCTTACTCTACACACATCCATATATATGAATCTGAGAGTTGATAACAGTCTGCTGAAGATATCGCATTGAGTAATTTGTGTTGGACTTGGTATATAGAAAAAACCAAGTCAAATCTCCAAGATCCTATTCTTTGATTTTGACATTCTCTTTTGCCTATTTTTAGCATACTCTTATGCTATATAAGAGAACATCTCTCAAGTGAAAAACACACTCCACTCTCTCCCTCTCATTCTCTCTTGTTCAATTCAAAGCATTGTTCTTCGGTTTGTGCTCTGGACAGAAAAACTAAGTTCGGGGTCGCTCTTTCCGAGTTGTGTGCGACGAGGAGATACCGGTAGAGCGGGAGTTTTACCACTAGGAGCATTCGGAACAAGTCTGCACATAGACCCGAATCAACTCTTAGGGCAGTGCTTCGTTCGCGACTTTCCGGAGGCCGGTAACATTTACTTTATTTTATTTTGTTTGCAGATTTTTTGGAATAATTTCCAACAATCTAAGAGTTGATTCATTTATAAAATAAAATTTCTAATTGCTGCTACGAAATTTGTTATCAACATTGTTATAATCTACGGTGCTTAAATTATTGTAAGCATTAAGACTTATATGCATTGTTATAACTTATATTAGTGTTAGCATATCTCCTATTCACTCACTAAATTTGCTATACATTGCTTACTCTTTACTATCATCAAGCAAATATTTTAACTCACCATTAACAAGTTATTTGTTAATTTTGAATATTTGTCACATTAGTAACAATTTGTCATTTTCATAAAGTGACACCTGAGACAAACATTATTGTGTTAGTAATTTTGTCAATTCTAGTTTTTCTTTACTCAATATTTAAATTTAGGTTAAAGTAAACAATTAATTGATTTAGTAAAATTCCTTTAATTTTAAAGTTCTAAAGTAGAGATTTGTTTGGGAACAAGCCGAAATGACCCTTCATGTCAAAAAGACGTAAATCGTCTAAGCGACCGGTTCTTAAGAGTTCCTAGTGAACCTCCGCTTGCTGGGATCCGGCCCCTACAGCTAACCCAACCTTATCAAAACTTGAAAAACAAAAATTTTAAAGGTCTATTACTAAAATCATTTAAATTGTTAAGTTTTAGCTTAATCCGTCTTATTGAGTAAATATTTTATTTTATTTTCAGACCTTAGAAATCATGTCTACCAAAGACGAGACTTCGACTGCCAAGCCAGCCAAGTTTGCTGGCACCCACTTCAAGAGGTGGCATAGTTAAATGAATTTCTGGCTCACCACTTTAGGACTGATTTCAGCCATTGATGGTTCCACACCCATCATAAATGATTCTGACGATACTAAGTCTGACATAGGAATGTCCAAACCCTCTAGTTCCTCCAAACCTAAAACCCCTAAGGAAATAGACTTTCACTTGCTTCCATCGAATTCTAAGCACTTTATCTGATTCACTTTATGATATATTCTTTGAATATAAAAGCGCCAAATAACTTTGGAATGCTTTAGAAGATGAATATGGTTGTGATGATGCTGGAATTGAAAGATTCACTTCTTCAGCATTTAATAAGTATTTTATGGTAGATGACAAACCTATGAATGAACAAATCCATGAATTCCAAAAATTTGTGAGGCACATTCAAGCTAAAGTTACAACCTTTTCAGCTGAACATAAGATAGCTTGCCTGGTAGATAAGATCCCTCCCTCTTGGTCTGATGTAAAAAGGACCTCCATCGTACCCAAGGTGACCTTACTTTCGCCCAAGTACTGAAGCAAATTAGAGTTGAAGAACAACTTAGGCTAAGGTCCAACTCCAAGACTGAGACTAAGGCTAAGGTAAACCTAGTAGAGTCATCCCAAAGCAAACCTAAGCCTAATAATCCTCACAAACCCTAAGAATAATATCTTCAAGAAGAAGAATATTGTTCAGCCCCATCACCAGAACCACCAGAATCGTCAACACCAGCAACTCCAAAAACCTAGAAACTTTGGTCAGACTCAGGATCAAGGAAGATTTTGTTTTGTGTGTGGTAGAACAAACCACACGGCCATCAACTGTTTCCAAAGGAAGAAGGAACCAATCAAGACTTCCTATAAGGGAAAAGGCCCAGCCTGTCACGACCCGCTACCCAAATTGTTAGGCCGGGCCGAGTCATGTCCAGCCTGCGCTTGAGATAAAGCAGCAGTAAGATGTTCTAGAGATCACAAGATAAGACTAAATGTGCTAATAGTTCTATAAGTGAATAAAAGTCATAAATGCTCCAAACACAAAAGTCGTCTCATATAGTAATAAGTCCAGGTACAAGTCTGAAATATAAAACTGGATACATGTCCAGTTACAAAATACGTAGTCTAATACATACTACACTAAATATCCCAAGCAACTACGCAAACTAGACGAGTTTCCCCGCAGGTACATCCTCGTAAGGCAAAGCCTGGTCCTCGGCAGTATCTCCGTAATATGAGTCACAGAGCAACTCCTCATCAGTAAGAATACCTACAACGTTATCCTGTCAGGACGGGAGCAAGTACTGATTCTAACAAACTAGCATATGAAACATGGAAATGAACATAAGAGGAATAACTGGAAACATGGCATCACATAATCTATCATGGCAAGGACACTATGTCATAGAGACAGATGTATATGTAATGTTTAAAACTGTAGCAGGTACGTGATCGTCAATAGGTGTACAATGTGCAGGGGCACATGTAGATGAATATAAATACATACAAGGTACAAGCATAGTGTACCTCCGTACAGAAATGCGGGATAATGGCCTACGGCGCAGTAACATATAAAATGAAACTTTGCTCGGTACGATAAAGGGGCATGATCACGTACTCTACTATCAGTTTCCCCATAACCCATATTCTAATCATGTGAGAGATACATAAAGATTGGTCTAAGCATGGTAGTGACTGAAAGTACAACATGTAAAGATTTAACTTGCTATCCCAAGGATCAGCATTTAACATGGTTGGATTTGCAGTTCATTGATGTAACAGTATGTAAAGTTCGTAGAAAGTACTTGCCTCTAGCAAAGCTGCGATAAAAATGCTATAGATGTCCTGGTAACTCGTCACTGTAGAAATAAATACATAAACTTAGTTTTTACACTAAGCTAAAATACTAAGACACTAATTTATGCAACACGACTTGTGACTGGGCACCTAGCCAAATGATGACTTTAGCATAGAAGACCAATGTGGGGTGACACTACTATAACTAACTTTCTAGGGTCTTTACACTAGTGAGGGGTGAGGTTCAATACGGCTATAACTCAAAATAACACAAAAAGTTGCAAGTCGTAATTATTCAATAATAAATCAACTGTACATTGGTGTCCAACAATTTTTGAGATAGACAAAAAGCTAATTTTACATAAAATAAAGTACCAAAATGATCCTTGTTAATCATAGAAATTTATTATAATTTTTTGGAATTTATTAACCAGTACAAGTATTTTATAAAAATCAGTTTTCATAGGTACACAGAAAGTGAGTTCTGGTTTCATATGCCAAAACAGTGGCAAAACTATAAATTAAATACTGTAAAATTACGATAAATTAGCTAAATTACATAGTATCTAAATACTATTTTTCCAGAATTTTAACAGCAATTAAAGTATTTTTAGAAATTCAAAATAGCATGGTACACAATTGAATTTAAATAATTAATTATCTGCTATTTTGTCCATGTACATAATTTGAACCAGAGTTCAATACAGGACCCAAGGCCATGACTCAAGTCCAATATGACTTGTACAGGTCTTGAATGTGTGAAACACATTTGGCCCAAAACCTATGCTAGGCTTGGACACCAAATCGTTGCAGTAATTAAAATACACAAAATATAAAGATGTAAAAATACATAATACATATTAATATTTTAACAGATAAAATATACATAGTAGTCATATAAATATGACAAGTATATTTACATATTTAAAGTATATATATGTTACAATATTACGTAAAGTATAGAGACTAAATAGTTATGTATACAACATATACATATATTAACATATATAATATATATATATATATATATATATATATATATATATATATATATATATATATATATATATATATATATATATATATATATATATATATATATAT
>JANAVB010003400.1:68930532-69144172 GCA_029216955.1 Iris pallida | reverse complement strand
ACATAAAAACAAAAACAAAAGAAAAGAAAAAGAAAAAAAAAAAGAAAAAGAAAAAAAGGAAAAAGAAAAAGAAAAAAAAAGAAAAAGAAAAAAAATAACAGCGCGGGGGGGGGGGGGGGGGGGGGGGGGTTCGAACTCGGCCCACTGGGTCGGGTTCTCGAGTTGGGTCGGGCTGCCAGGGGGTCAGCCCGAGCTTTGTGTTAAGGGGTAGGGTTCTGGTTTCATTTATTAAGGTTTTAGTTTATATTAATAATAACCCGATAAATCGAACCCTGTGTCCTGACAGTTAGGGACACAGGAGTCGCGTCTTAGGTTGGCACGACACGCACGAGTCCAGTCTCGCGTGTCCAGTCTTACCCTCGTGCTCGTCAGGACACGGCGAACCACATATGTGTACACGAGACACGCACGACACGTTCGACACTGTTAGTTACGTGTCCGGCGAGCTGGAGGGGTTTCGAGTGAGCTGTCGGCGGCTAGGGGCGTCGGGGAAGCGGCGCTTGGGTGGCGCTGCGTCCAGCTCGGCGCGGCGAATCGATTGGTGGTGGTGGATGGGGGTGGCGACTGTCGGGGAAGCGGCGTTGGGGATTGCCGGAGTTAGGGTTAGGGTTTAGGCTTAATGGGGGAAGAAACGGGCGGTGGTGGTCTGAGATGGATCGTGGTGGTGGTGGTTGGGTCGGAGAGAGTGTGGGGGTTCTTTTATAGGGGTTTGAGTCGGTCGGGCTGGCCAAAGTCGGCCGAAAATGGCGGGGGTAGCTCGGGGTCGGTCGTCGGTCAGTCGTCGGTCAGCCGAGTCGTCGGGGGTGGGTGAAAGGGAAATTTACAGTTAGGTCCCTAGGAATTAGGGTATTGCAAATAGGACCCTAACCTGTCTGAATGCAAATAATAATTTGCATCCCGCATTTAAAATAAATAACTAATTACAAACTGACTTCTAAACAATTCTAAATATTACAAATACTATTATAACATTTCAATAAATTACAAAACTATATTAAAACATTTATAAAAATTACAAAATGGTATTAAAACATTTTAATAAATTGTAAAATAGTTTTTTATTTATGAAAACTCATTTAAAAATTATTTAAAAATTGTAAAAAAATTTCTAAAATCATATTAAAATATTTTAAGGCTAAATATGACATTAGAAATTAAGTAACACTACTTAAATCGAAATTGAAAAATCAGGGGCTGACATAGCCAAACCAGAAGCCAACATGATTCTGAATGGGTCTTCTGGTTCCTTCAGGTCTGTGACTTACCAACCCTTAGTTAATATTTCTTACCATTCTGATGACTGTTGGTTGGATTCTGGAGCTAATGTTCATGTTTCATTTGATCGCTCTGTTTTTCAAACTATCAGGAATCATGTGGAGGAGGCATAACCCTAGGAGATGGCTCTACGGCACAAATTGTAGGAAGAGGAAGAATAGATCTGAAGATGACATCAGGAAAAGTCTGCCTCTTCATGATGTTCTTCATGTGCCGACTGTTAGGTGAAATTTAGTTAGCGGTTCCCTTCTTGTAGCATATGGTTACAAGATTGTAATGGAAGCCAATAAAGTTGTATTTTCTAAGAATGAGCCCTTTGTTGGTAAAGGATTTGTAAAGGATGGTCTGTTTATTCTCAGTACTGTAAATCAAATGTTGGAACCTTCTCCTATTGTTTCCAATGTAGAATCTTCTAATGTATGGCATGGTAGACTAGGTCATGTGAACCTGGGTTCCCTTAGAAGGATGATGAACCTAAATCTTATTCCCAAGTCTCCTGTAGATAATAAAGACAAGTGTGAGATTTGTGTTCAAGCCAAATATTCTAGACTACCATTCAAATCCGTAGAAAGGAATTCTGATCTTCTAGAACTAGTTCATAGTGATGTTTGTGATTCAAATAGGGTTTTGACTCGAGACGGTAGGAAATACTTTGTCACATTTATAGATGATTGTTCAAAGTATTGCTATACCTACCTTCTCAAAACCAAAGATGAAGTTCTAGATAGATTCAAGGTTTACAAATCAGAAGCTGAAAACCAATTAGAGAAAAGGATTAAGATCCTTAGATCTGATCGTGGCGGAGAGTATACCTCAAACGAAATGACTAACTTCTGTGAAGAATACGAAATAATTCATGAGATGACTGCTCCTTATTCACCACAGTCCAACGGAGTTGCTGAAAGGAAGAATCACACTCTGTTAGACATGGTGAATGCCATGCTTCCCTGCTCAGGTGCTCCTGATAATCTGTGGGGAGAAGCCCTATTGACAGCCTGCTACATCCTAAATAGGATTCCCAGTAAATCTAAGGATAAGACTCCCTATGAATTATGGAAAGGTAGAACTCCTAGAGTCCATTACCTCAAAGTTTGGGGATGTCTAGCAAAAGTTGGAATCCCTGAACCAAAAAAGAGAAAGATTGGACCCAAGACCGTAGATGGTGTGTTCATAGGATATACCTTAGATAGCAATGCCAATAGATTTCTAGTGACTAATTCTGAAGTAAATGAAATCTCTAACAATACCATTATAGAAGCTAGAGATGCAGTTTACTTTGAGAATATATTCCCTTTTAAGGATAGAATAGTAACAAATGAAAAAAATTGGAAGGAATTTCTGGGCAAATATATATACTATGCATAGATGAGATGGACTACAACCTTGAATCTCACTTAGTGACTATTGTCTTAATCTGAAGAATTACTTGATGGACTATGCCTTGAATCAGACTTCTTGAACCAGATTCAGAAAATAACACACATAGTACGCTAGAGGTTCTTGGGTCTATCGATTGGCACTTTTGATTGGCCATGCGCACTTATTCCATATTCATGAGAGTTGTCTAGGATCGCCCTGTCCCATAGTCGTGGCCTTCACGACCTCTCATATAGGTAAGTCCTCATGGGTTGGTGATAGGAATCAACCCTGCATATCAAGCTTGGACTTATTAAGAGTTAAAACTCATCCTAACCATATCACACCGGAACACTGTCACCATAGGGATGGGGTATCAATGTACACATGTACAGCCTCCTGGGCATTTATTTTAAAGAGAATTTAATCTCAAGGTCAGTGTTCCATATTAGTCACCTAGTCTAGTTTGTTTCTACCCATTGAACCGGCTTCTTGGGATCTCCAGTCAGACTCGGTTGGGTTGCCAATGCTGGTGACTAAATTATGGGCTTAATCCCATCCCCCTCGATGATTCTAGGATCAATGTCCTAAACAGACCCTTCGTCAAGTGATCTGCAAGGTTCTTTTCTGACTTTATATAGTCAAGAACCACATATTTGCCCAATAGGCTCTTTATAGACTTGAAGCGCAGCTGCATGTGCCTGTTCATCTTAGCATTCACAGAATCATGCTTTAGTAGTTCAATAACAGATTTATTATCACAATTGATAGAAATTGCAGGAACATGACACTACTAGAATAAGTCATATTAGTGACGGTTTATTAAAATGTCGCTAACGTTTAAGAAATTAGCGACGTACTATATAAACGTCGTAATACGTCACTATTACCGACGATCGGCGATGTTTTGCGACTTTTTTGTGTATAAGAAAACATACGTCACGGATAAGTCGGCGAACGTCGCTAATATCACTAATATTAGCGACGTTATCGATGTAAATACTGTAACATTGCTAAATTTACTAATATTAGCGACGTTTACCGACGTATATATTTGACGTCGCTAAATTGAAAATATAGGGCTTCCAGTTTTCATTCCCCCCCATTATTTTTCGATCAAAATTTTCCCAAACGAAAGCGCACTCCCCCTCGGCGACCCTCCCTCCTCGGCCTCGGGCGACCCCCTCCCCCCCTCGGCCTCCGGCGACCCCCTCCCCCCTCGGCCTCCGGCGACCGCCTCCCCCCTCGGCGACCCTCCCCCTTCGGCCCCCACCCTCCGCGACCCCGCTCGGCGACCCTGCTCCCACCGGCGACCCCGCTCACCCTCATCTCCAGCTCCCCACCGGCGACCCCCTGCCCCCTCGACGACCCGCTCCTCCGGCCCCGACTAGGTAAACCCTAACCTAAATGTTAGTCCTGTAGACTGATACGATTCTTACATTATTTCTGTATTTATATAAATAGGCTATATAATTGAATGTTGTATGTTGTTTGGGAGTTTGGGTGAGTTCTGAGTTAGGGTTTGATTTTGAGTTTGATTCCCAGGTTGAGTTTGTGAGTCTCTGAGTTAGCTTGGGTTATAGTTCAGTTCAGTTTGTGGGTTTACATACCAGTGTGGGATAAGTTTGGGTTTACACATGACACGACGTGGACACGCATCAGGCCACTGGGCATGTAGCCCTACCCCTGGCATACACGTGTGCACGACCACGTGTGACCACGTGGCCTGTGTCGTGTGCTAGACGCATGTGCACGCGTGCACGAGGCGGTGCACTGCGTGTGTGCTCGTGTAGTGATTTTGGTGTCGTAGACACGGTTGTGTCCACTTGGTTGGACACACAGACCCTTTGGGAGACACGTGCACATGTGTGTCCTTGTTACCAACTAATAAATTTGGTTATTAACTGAATTTTGGTTTTCAAATGAGGTTTTCCCATTTTTCGTGATACATAGTTTACAAATTCAATTTTCTGAGTTTTTTATTGAACTTTTTAACTGAATTATTGATGTTAATGATCAGGATTAGTTCATTTACGCATATATTAGATTACTAAAATGTAGACTGTCAATAGGACTTGCATTGTTCTCTGTTTTCCTGAGAACTAATTCCTGAGATTAAGTGCAAATTTTACTGATTTTGACACAACCTATCTACTGTTTTCCTATTACACATTATGTTACACACATACACACACATTCCCTATTAATTCCTGTCACGACCCGCTCCCGAATAATTGAACACGAGTCGGACACGCCCAGCCTTCATTATTAGACACAATGAAGTAAGCTGTACCAAAAGCTAGGGAAATCTAACCAGATAATCAAGACAAGTGAAAATCACAGCATCTATAACGTATCCCAGAAAGATCACCATAATCCACAAATCCAGATATCATAAGGTACCAGAATCGACATGAATGAAAAGTGCTATGAACTCTAAGTCAATATCTAAAAGTAAAGCTAAGTAGTCTAAACCTGAAGCCTCAAGCTAAGTCTCATCCTGCTCAGCTAATATCCTGGGCTCTGGCCCATAGAGTAGAACAATATCCTGCAAGCACCTGCAACATATCCTAGTCAGGAGCGGAGCTAAGTATATCCAAGGAAATGAACATGAACATCATGGTATGAATCAAGAAACATGAATATATAAAAGTACAGGAAATAAAAAAAGACATAAAACTGAACAGGAAATACAGAAAGTAAATACATGGAACATGGTAAGAGTCCTGAACATGAAATACAACCTGAACATGAAGTACAACCTGAACATGAAATACAACCATGAATCCTGAAATACAACCTGAATCCTGACATGTGCAATATTGAAATACATCTAGATTGTGATCGGCTTGGGTAGATGCAATGAACATGAAATGGTACAACTTTGGTCCCACGTGCACGGTACGGAACCCAAGCTATTCACATGAGTAGTAACAGGGTTTGATCACATATCTATAGTATTTTCCCTCCCAGACTCAAGTAATACATGAAACATGAAACCAGACAATACCGTGATACATCGTGTCAATCAAGGAGATACAGGGATGAACATGCAAGACATGATAAATGAACAAATCCGAAGAGTATACTTGCCTTGCTCCGGGTGATCGAGAAAGGGTAGTAAAGCTGGAAATCCTCATGTTTATAATTTACAGTTTGATAAGTCAAAATATAAAATTGATATTTAAGTTTAAGATCACTAAAATAATTCTAAGTTCTATCTTTGATAAATACTCAATTACCCTATAGATATGATTATTTACATAAACTAGTTTTTAGACTAATACATTAGTTAATTACTTCTTCAATCTATAATACTAGTAAACTTCTATTATAACTCTACAATATTCCAACCATGTGTTGTCAAGAGAGTTTATATTCCATTTACAAAGGTAAACCCTCAAGTGATGGATAACCCCACACAATCCTTATCCTAGTTAACTGCTTTATTGAACCCTTGTTCTAAAAGAGCCCATTAATTCTAACTCTCAATGTTCCACTAAACCTGAACAAGGTTGATGTAATCTTACATCACATAAGAATGATTCAAAATTGAACCATACTCTTCCTTACTCTTAGTGACCTTATCATGGTTACACACCAACATGTAAGTTCAATACTTAATAGGGCCTACAACTATTCAGTCCTTAATGTCTCAGTTATTAGCCCAATGACCTACTATCCATAGCTTGTGGTATAATTCTCAGGTTGGGGAACAACTTCTAACCTGCACATTACTAACTTAGTCTCTAAACAAGGCTATTAAGTGTCTGAAACACAACAGTCCTCACTATGGTAATCCTAATTCGATTTGAACCTGGCTTTCAGCTCACAACACTCAGGAATTTAACTCAGGGAATTCAAAATCATATCTATGCATTCCTGTAACTTATATGCCAAAAATTACTAACCAAAAACCTGTCCAAGTTCAGTCCATGAATCCTGGACAAGTCAGTCCAATAGTAAGTTCAAAATACTGTCCAACATCTAGTTCAAATCAGTCCCTGTGTTGATATAAAAACCAGGATTTCTCAGGCTTAGGACTGGTATGATTCAGTCCACAAAGCAGGACTTAAATACCAGTCATATGTGTTAAATGTCAGTTCAAATATGTACTCAAAATCAGCCAAAATATGAAATCAATATTACTTCAAATCAGTATCAGTCCAAAATCAGGACATCCTTCAGTCCTATACCAGTCCTAACTTCTATTCTCTTCCAGTTTAATATCAGTCCTGGGTATGACTCTCATTCCAGTTAATATCAGTTCAATGTACCACTTGATTACTTCTCAACTTAAATTAGGATATAAACAGTCTTAATTGGAATCAGTCCTGAACAGGACTGATTTGGTTCAGTCTAAGCAAACTGACACAGTCAGTCTTGCTTAGGCTAATACAACCAGTCCTATTTGAACTGATGAACCAGTCCCAAGCTACCACATCCTTCCTACAGTTCAACCAAGTCTATTACCATTTATACTGTTAGTGTCATGGACTATCTACAGTTAATTCATTTGTCTTTCCCATACTTGCCATCAGTCCAGGTAGTCAATGAGCTATTTCCTAGCCTAAAACCCAATCTTAAACCATTTGCAAAGAATGGTGTAAGGTGACACCTGACTGAGATTATACTAAGTTTCAATGAGATGTACAACCCAAATGCATAATAGTTAAACTTCTCCCCCAGCCTGTGATACAGGTTCCCAGATTAAGAAAGTAACTCTTAGTTAGGAATCATAACTCAATCCTTAATATGACAGAGAACAGTTCAGTCTACAAAATGGGGCTGATCTCCAACTACTAGACCATAAAATGGTTAAAGTCCCAATGCTCGATCTTCAAAATGTGAATTCCTGAACATAATTGCATATACCTGCCTATACTGAAATAATTAGTCTCAAAGTTCACATCTAGGTCCAGGTGAACATCAGTCCTAAGTAGGACTGATGCAATCAGTCCCCAACCATGACTTATAATACTCAGTTTAGAATACTGTATTACCAGCCTATGCAAAACCTTTCTCATTTCCATTCTTACAGTAATTAGGAACTTAACCAACATACAAATACGTTTAATGATTGAAACATGAGGATTTCTAAGTACAATATCCTCACTGCATTCTCAGATTGGAATGTACTAGCTCATTGATCATATCTAAACAGGATAAATTTACTCTATCTCACATATTCTCTATCATACAATCCATCAAATCATTATCCTATTATACACATGCACCCAAAACTCAAAATATGAACAGATTTGGAATTTACCTGTGAGTTGTCAGATTAGTCGACACAACCAGGATCTGAACTCAAGCTTCAGACTCAAACTCAACTGTCAAACACATGATTCCAAACAAACATTACCTATAGCATTCTAGATCTAGAAATTATTTTCGAGAGATCGGGGAGAAAATTCAAGAATCAACTTACCAGTCAAACCCAGATCACTGATTCAGCAGATCTACAGAACTCAAATCAATTCCAATTTCTCGAAATAGGTTCTACAATAATTAAGGATCAAAAGTTTATCAATAATAGTCATTCTCGACAAATTGACAATTGCAAAATGGAAAGAATTTCACCTTCGATCTAAAATTCAGAAATCAAACAGAACAGGACCCATCGTTGCTCGCAGTCCTTTGATTTATCAACATCAAGCTTAAATTAACAATGGAACCGGAATTTAGATTGATCCCGATTGAGCTTTTAGAGAGGTAAACAACTGGTCAAAAGAACTCACTGATGATCCGACCTGAACTACTGATGTCGATCGCGTGTGCTCTGCTTGGAAACACCCAATCCATACTGGTTGATGCGAGGAGTCAGGGTGGTTCGCCAAAGCAAAGGAAAACGTTTGCTGAAGAAGAAGAAGGAAGTGGACCTTCAATTGGCGCCGAGTCTCACCCATTCGCCACTCCAGGACTCAATCGTAGGCATCGCCATGAATTCTTCAAACTAGGGTTAGGTCATAATTTGGGGAGAAAGACTTTTGAAAGAAAATGAAAGAAGTATGATGAATGAATTGGAAAGAAAGTACTGATTATAAAGGCAGTTGGAAATTTTTGAGGAGATCCTCGGCGGGGAAATTGGTTGTTCTCGATTGGTTCATGGAATGAAAGGAAAATTTTTAAAATTTGTTAAACGGTTATGAAGGAAGCAGTGCACTTCATGAACAGCTGGCCAAAGGTTGGGCCGGGTCTAATGCTTATGGGTTGGCTTAAACATTTAAAAAATGGCTTGGAATAATAACAGTGGTGTATGAAGAAATCTAAATTAAAAGAAAATTCTACACTTGGAAAATATTTACATAAAAGAAATTGTTATTCAAAAGTTTGAAGAAGTGAAGTTACAAATCTCTCCCCCTTAAAAAATTTCGTCCTCGAAATTCAGAAAATACTCAAAACTGATTCACAAAACACTACGAAATATTTATTAAAAAATGGAATTTTTAAATTGCTAAAATACAATCAAGTAAACAATCTAGGGTAGTGCTCTCGTATCTCATCCTCGCGCTCCCGTATGGACTCTTCCGGAGAGTGGTGTCTCCACATGATGCAGACAAGAGGAATAGTCTGGTTCCGCAGGCGCTTCTCCCTCCGGTCAACGATCTCTACTGGTTGCTCCTCGTAGGTCAAGCTCGGACCCACCTCTAACTCTGAGTAGTCCACCACATGGCTCGGATCTAGAATGTAGCATCGAAGCTGGGACACGTGGAAGACGTCATGCACTCCCTCCAAGCTGGCTGTAAGCGCTAGTCGATATGCCACCTTGCCAATTCGTGCCGTCACATCGAAAGGCCCGATGTACCTCAGACTGAGCTTCTCGTCTCTACCGAAACGAATAACTCCTCTGGTTGGCAAGATCTTCAGGAATACTCTATCTCCAACGATAAACTCCAGTGGCCGTCTTCTGCTGTCCGTCCAGTGCTTCTGTCGATCCCATGACGCTCTGAGCCTTGAGACCAAGTACACACAAGAAGTTTGAGATATCATGCTTTGACAAGGATCGAGGATCAAATAGTCATGAAGTGGAATGAATTTCAACTACAACTTAGAGGATAAGTCGTAAGGACACTATCTTCTAGGCATGTTTGAAAGTTTAGCACGATAGGAGAATCACTATTAGATAGGTATGATCAGATCAAGTTTAGACAAAATATGATTAAAATATAGATTTGGTAAAATCTGATGGAATTGAATCTAAGTCTAGGAAGTCAAATGATCCGACAATAAAATGTAACAAGAGAATTTACAACGGTCGATTTGAGAGATCAGATAGAACTACCCAAGAAGTATTAGTATTGAATCAAGGAAAACGTACAAGAATTTGCGACTTTCGAAATATCAATAATCATACGAAAAGATATATAGTCTCTAGGGTGTCCGAAAACATATAGCCATTTGAAATCACTATACTTAGAATCATGCCTTGCCAGTGTACATCTGGCTGCAGTGAACATTCAGTTCCATGACTCAAACAACGATATGTTACCGAATACTCTATCAACTTTATCAATTCAACAAGTGTTAACGAAACAACTCAAGAGATCAAATATGAAAGTTTTTGGACAAAGTCTCGATAATACTCGAAAACCGACAAATACCTGAAATTATTTCAACTTAAAGTTCCCGGCTCGCCCGTGCGCTGCTGGCTGCAGTGAACTCTTAGTCTCCATATTCCAGATAATGGTTGCAGTGTGCAACTGCCATGCCCTAGTAGGTCATTGAGTAGTCTCTCGACCTTATCCATAGAAATTTTAAAAAGAATTCAAGGAATTCAAAATGGGTTCTCATAATCCAAGTCACAAAATAGTATTATCTGCCTGTTAAAATACAAGGGTTTATTAGGTACTAAGAAACAGCAACAGATCCAATCAAAGAATAGTGAGTACAAAGGCAACATGGAAATTTTCAAATCTTAACAGTGAATAAAGTTTCAAATGGTAACCGTAATCTCAAATGAAACCTGGAATGGTAACAAAATTCCATATATGGGACATTATTATGAAGGAATAACAGAGTCTCGAAGGATGAACTGAAGCAAAGTATCAGATAGGAGACAAGTTTCAAAATAAGAAATAAAATTTTGTACCGGAAACAAGTTTCAATAAAATTTTGAATAACAATGAAATCTTGAGCAAATCCCGAATAGAAAACGAAATCTCCAATAGGGTACACAGTCAAAAATAGAAAATCAAGTATCAACAAAGTCGTGAATAAGAAACAAAATCTCGAATAGAAATTTCAACGAGGAAACAAGGTATTGTATAGTGACTAGAAAACAGGTTCCAATAGGAAACAAGGTTTTGGATTGTAAATATGAAACAAGCGAATCTCAATAGTAAACAAAGTCGTAAATAGAGGACGAGTCCTGAATAAAGTCAAAATAGAAAATAGAATCTCAAACAAGCATCAATAGAAGCGAAGGTTCAAACACGGTTTCAGAATGATATTTCAAGTAGGAATAAATCTCGAATAGTACAAATTTGATTAGCAAACAAAATATCAATAACAAGTAGGAACAAGTATCCCGAAAAACAACAAAATTTTGGATAAGAGACAAGGTCGAAACAAGTAGTGAACAACAACTCTCGAATAGAAAATCGAAATCATCAAAAGAAATAGGCAAACAGTATCGAGTAATAGATTTCAAACAATATCGAATTGTGGATATGAAACATGTTTACTGAATAGGAACAATATCTCGAAATAAGTTTCGAATATCATCCCAGGTTTCAAAAAAATAGAAAACGAGAAGTTGCAAGAAATGATCTAAGTGCTAAGAGAAATTTTAAGAAAAGACTGGATTGTGAATCAAGATACATGGTTTTCCCAACCATGTAAAAGAATCTTCTGTCTTCAGTATTCCTCCGGAACTGGAATCACTTCAATTTCTTCAACTGTCCTGTCGTAGGCTGGTCCTTGCGGTAGTGCTCCATGTGACAGCTGAATCTGGAGAGGCGGGTCCCCTTGCTGCAGTCCTGATGCTCCCCGTGCTTGTTCTTGGGCAGTATGATCAACGGTCTACGGACAATCTTTGACTTGGTGAGTAGGCGATCCGCAGTACAAGCGTAGCCTTCTTCTTTTGCGGCACTCGTCGTAGTGGTGTCCTAGACGATGACAGAAAATACAAATGATTGTCGACTGAATCTGAATCTCCCGCTAGGGCTGAAGTGCAGGGGTTCTGGCAGGAATATACAGCTGCTGGCGTACCGGCTGCTGAGATTCTAATGCTCCTAGGCTATTGTGATTCGCAACTTGCTGGAAATCCTTCATGGCAGAAGATCCGCGGTACAAGCTGTCACGCCCCGCTCCCGTAGGAGCGATCGTCCACGCTAAGGCGTGATGCCGCACGAGCCTAGATTGCGCTCGTGCAAGGCGGGTTCCATAACGGCCGATTTCAGCGGCTGTGACGGGGTCGTCGTACAGAAGTCCCATGCAGAGACATTGCATCATAGCAGCAGAAATTTAGAACAGAAGCAAGTTATTCAAAGAAGCTCTTTATTGATATTGAAACAACGGTTACATTGGGGCACAAGGCCAAGATTACAAGTCTCTCAAGCTTACTCATCTCACATTACAAGTCACTCAGCTCTCTCTCATCTCTCAATACATGTCTCGAGCCAGCGGATGCTTCGGAAGGCGACGTCCATACATTATGTCCCATATAAGTCTTTACTTCATGCGGCCGCGCACTTCAAATCGCCAAGGAACTCCGTGCCTCGACGCATCCAAGCGAGCTCCGCGCCACGAGCTTCTACCTGTACCTGCACATGTAAACTATGTGGGTGTCAGTACTCAACTGTACTGGTGGAATAAGCTCCTCGCCCACCCATACAAAACCGACACGTTCATTTACTTTGTACGGCTTAGTCCCCCTTTGTATTGTCTTTCTACTCTTGCCTTAGGATCAGTTTTAGGACCGAAGCCTTGGCCTATTTCGTGTCTTTAGACCCTCCCGTGCTTGCAACAACAATGTTAACTCATACTTTGCCTCTAGACCCTTCTCGTGCCAACAATGTTAACCTATCAAGTCGTGTTTGCCTTACGGCCCAAATTAGAGACGCAACTACGCGATGAGACTCTATTCCCGTGTGACCGTGCTATAAGTCCTTGTTGAGGCCGTGCCTCGCAACTCTAATGAGACTCAATCATATCGTCGCCACGCGGCCCTTGCCGCCTCGCGGCCCTTGCCGCCTCGCGGCCCTTTGCTACTAAATCATCCACTGACCCATCCAACTTGTGAACTAAGTGTCACTCGACCAACTTTGCCTTGCGGCATCTCCTGACTTAAACTCAAGACAACTCAATCTTAACATGCAACTTATATGCCGACAACATAAGACTCGACGCCACATCTCGTGCCGAAGCACGCTGCCTACGTTGCAGCCAATCATTAGGCCCAAACGTTTTGTGTTCCAACCATACACACATTCAACTAGACTAAATCCAAAGGCACACACGTGGATTGCCGCTCGTGCCGACCCATCTATATGAATTGGTCACTAACACCACAAGCTATCGTGGACATATAGCCTTGCCATTCGGCGACCCTTTCAACGCAAGTAGCTAGTGTCACGACCCGCTCCCGAATAATCGGACACGAGTCGGACACGCCCAGCCTTCATCATTAGACACGACGAAGTAAGCTGTACCAAGCTAGAAAAATCTAACCAGATAAACATAAATGTACAATCACAGCATCTAAAAACGTTCCCAGAAGATCACCATAATCCACAAATCCAGATATCATAAAGTACCAGAATCACAGGAATGAAAAATGCTATAAACTCTAAAGACAATATCTAAAAGTAATGCTAAATAGTCTAAACCTGAAGCCCTCAAGCTAAGTCTCATCCTGCTCAGCTAATATCCTGGGCTCTGGCCCATAGAGTAGAATGGTACCCTGCAAGTACACCTGGAACATATCCTAGTCAGGAGCGGAGCTAAGTATTCCAAGAAAATGAACATGAACATCATGGTATGAACAAGAAACATGAAATATATATAAAGAATGAGAAAAAAGACAAGACATGAAACTGAACAGAAAATACTGAAAGTAAATACAGGGAACATGGTAAGAGTCCTGAACATAAAATACAACCTGAACATGAAATACAACCATGAATCATGAAATACAACCTGAATCCTGACATGTGCAATATTGAAATACATCTAAATTGTGATCGGCTTGGGTAGATACAATGAACATGATATGGTACGGCTTTGGTCCCGCGTGCACGGTGCGGGACCCAAGCTATTCACATGAGTAGTAACAGGGTTTGATCACATATCTATAGTATTTCTCCTCCCAGACACAAGTAATACATGAAACATGAAACCAAACAATACCGTGATACGTCGTGTCAATCAAGGAGATACAGAGATGAACATACAAGACATGAGAAATGAACAAATCCGAAGAGTATACTTGCCTTGCTCCAGGTGATCGAGAAAGGGTAGTAGATCTGGATATCCTCCTGTTTAATTAGGTACAAGTTGGTTAATCTCTAATAAATCCTAATTACTGGTTTTTATCCAATAACCAAACTTAAATTGTAAAGTAACATGAAGGTTACTATTCTAGCAGGTATCTATGTATTGGTTTGTAGCAAACCCATCTAGCTACTCAGAAAATACTTAACTAAGAGAATAGTCCAATTTCTCCAACTAAGAATAAGACTGCAAAAGAACATAACAGCAATCTACACTAATTCATTTACCTTAATACATATAACTAAACATTCATAGAGTAAGACTTAAAACAACACTAGGCTAAAATATTTCTAACTAACAATTAGGTCAACTATTTATAGTTCCATAGTTTAACTCTTTATTGTTATTAATCATCTATCTATCTATCCATGAACCATTTGTATATATATATAGAGTAATATACTTAACTAACTAATATTATAAATGCCACTAAATTTGAATTTCACATAGGAACAACCATTGCCGATATTCTAGTTAAAGAAAAAAATTCTTTAAAGCAAAATAGCTAATTATCCTCGTTGACATCTTACACTTTACCATTTATTTGTATTAACTATTTAGTTAATAAGGTAGCAGTTAGTTGTAGTTATCTACAATGTTGGCTAAACTAGGGCTATTAATATATAAATATTTGAGAAGTTTAGTAGTAATTATTTAGAAAGGATCACCTTAATGAATTTAGAAGCCAATTATACTAATACCTTTAACAATTATCCAATTCAAGGCTATGGCCCAAACCCAGACTCAGCGGCTTACTTCTCAGATAAATTCTTATTTAGGAGTTGGTTTAACTCAAGCTATCCTTTCTTAAATGGTTAATACAACTGACTTTAAAATCAGGCAAAAAAAAACCAATTGTAAACCAAGCTCACCGAACCAACCATACATATATTTTAAACTCAAAGTCCAATTCTAACCATGCTTCCTACGAATTTGTTCTCTGACCGACAAGAAGTTACAGTAAACCTGGCCTAGCCAAAAGGCTTCTAAGCTTCTAAGCTTTGGCCCGACGAGAAGTTACAGTAAACCTGGCCTAGCCCAAAGGCTTCTAAGCTTCTAAGCTTCTAAGCTTTGGCCCGACGAGAAGTTACAGTAAACCTGGCCTAGCCCAAAGGCTTCTAAGCTTTGGCCCGAGAATACACCAGTTGTAAAGCTAGTATGTTGATTTGAATCCAAACCCAACAGGTTCATAAGGAGAAAAGCTTGTAATTATAAAGAAACAATATAACCACTTATCTATCTGTATCAACCACAAGTAGGCGATCAACCCAGGTTTCCAAAGGTAGACTATACATAGCTTATCAATTAACAGCTACCACATAATACAACTCTATTGCATCAATAATCTCAGCCATCGGATGAAATCAAGGAACACACCATAACTGAACCCTGTTACACACACTGCCATCTTCGAACACGCGCGGTCACCGGACACGTGTCACTTCTATACGATCAGGACACGAACTCACGCCGGATACGAACACGACTCCCAGACACGAACAAAAACCGCCTTCGCTACGCCTAAACAAATGTGATCGACTTCAATAAAAAAATAAGGAACAAGGGGTTCATCACTCGCAGGAAAATAGAGCAATTACCTGAAAGAAGTATTTGAGGGAGACTCGATTCCAAGAATTGGACACTTCCGATGTGTCGGATACGCTCCCCAGCGCAATTAATTTGAATTCCTAAGGGATCAATACAAAAACAATTTCAAGGTAATGTTACTTAACAAGGTTCACGAAGGAGAGCAGTTCAGGGGATCAATTTGTGTCGATTGATTCTTACCAGGAGATTTTCGATCTTCACACTCCAGAGCTCTCAATCAAACTCCCAGACAAAATTTCTAACTAAGAAAGAATCAAGAAAAGATATATTATCAAGGACCAAAATAAATCTATGAATTAATCACTTAAAATCAAAAGGTTATGGTTCGGATCTCACCAGATCTGAATCGATCACACAAGAGGAAGAAGAAGTCGGTTGCTCGATGAACGTCGGGGAGCACCATCACCGTCACCGTCGGAACGTCGCCGACCAGAAAAGGAATCGCCACTGGGGAAGCGAGCGCCCAGTCGTCGGAAGGATGCTCGACAAAAGGGACCGACTATCGACAAGAAGACGAAGCCGCCGCGTGGTGCTCCGTCCGCCAGCACCGTAGGGAAGTCGGTCTCCTAGCTGCGGTGGAGGGCCGCGTCGGTGGGGTGCGGTCGGCTAATCCCCGCCGTTGTCGTGGTGGACTAGCCGCCGGAAAATCTTCGCTTAGCTCGCCACTGTCGCTGGAGTCGATGGGTTTGGTCGAAATGGAGAATTGGGGCTGCTCCCGAGAGAGAGGAAGAAATGAAAAAATAATAATATAACAACAGCTTAAATGATTCTCTACACTACAATCTTAATATAACTCACCCATTTTGCATTTTAATCCCTCCACTATTGGTACTTTTGTACTTACCTCCTCCCCCTTTTCGTTTATTGCACAATCTGTTGGCCCATTCCATGGTCACATCCGATTTTGATAATCAACATGCACTTAAGTCAATACACAAAATATACAAACTGTTGCTAATCATTTCAGGGCATATATGAAATCAATATCAATGGGCGTTGTACTGCATCAACAAACAAAGATTTTATCTATCTGAAGATGAATTTCAATGGGATTTAGTTTGAGTCATTTTACACTTTATTCTGTATTTTACTTTTATTGAGTCTAGGACTTATACTATAAAATCGACTAGTTAATACTGGCTTAGGTTTATCCCAGTCAAAATTTCCAAAAAGCCTACCTATTTTCATTTTCATCATTACAAAATATTCTGAATTATTTTTACAAACAACTTTTGACAAATATTTCAAAATTTCCCAAGACAACTCAAAACCGAGTTCGGTCCGAACTCTACCCGAGTTCGGTCACTTTGAATTCAAATATCAGTTGCCTCCAAATCTGCGAGCAACATCTCTATGCGAAATATTTACATCAGAACTCTGCCCGAGTTCGGTCCCAGAAAACACCTATAAAAAAAAGAGAGTTTTTTTTATTTCAAATCACTCATTCATTCTTCATCTTCTCTTCTCTACTCACCAAGTGTTTTCAAACGTTCTAAAGCTTTCAAATCACACCTATACATCTCTTAGCCAAAAGCCAGTAATATCTACGTTGATTTAGAGTCTTTTGGTGTCCAAGAGTTGTAAAGAGGTCGTTCCAAGTTCAGCAACTATTCTTGTTGTAGAGCCGGTCGTGCGCTCGTCACCAAGCACGGTGTTGTGAAGTTGGTCGTGCACTTGTCACCAAGCACGGTGTTGTAAGAGACTGCAAGCTCTCATTTAGCTTGTGCCATAGTGGATTAACATCGAGCAAGAGTACTCGAGACTGGATTAGTCCTCTCAGAGGGATACCAGTATATATCGCTGTGTCACTGAGTTTGATCTCTCTATCTCTTACTGTATTTATTTACTGCCATAGTTATTCTTAGTTTTTAATTGGTGATTATTTTTTGCTGCACACACACACTCTATTCACCTCCCCTCTAGAGGTGCTCAACGGTCCTACAATTGGTATCAGAGCAGGTTATATTCTAATATAACAAACCTTAGAGAGTATATATGGCAGTTGTGAAATAAATATTCAACGGTGAAGGGCAATCCACAAATAGACCCCCCTATTTGATGGAACAAACTATACCTATTGGAAAACACAGATGACTTTCTTCTTAAAATCTCTTGACTTTGATCTTTGGTCTATAGTCATTGATGGTTATAAGAAACCAGCACCCACAGTGGTTGAAGGCCAGCTTGTAGACAAGCCTCATGACAAATACATAGAAGCTGAAAAAGCTAAGGCTAGTCTAGATGCTCGTGCCATCAATGCACTATTATGTGCAATTGACAAAACGGAGTTCAACAGAGTTTCAACCTGTAAAACGTCTCATGAAATTTGGAAACTTTTTGAGGTAACTCATGAAGGTACTTCCCAAGTGAAGGAATCCAAAATTAGTAGACTAACACAGGAATATAAATCTTTCAAGATAAAACCCGATGAGTCAATTACACAGATGTTCACTCGTTTTCTTAATATAACTAATCCTTTGCAATCTTTTGGTAAGGATTACAGCAATCATGAGAAGATCAGAAAAGTGCTGCGGGCTTTAACCAAGAACTGGAATCTAAAAGCTACAGCAATCATTGAAGGAAACGATCTCACCACTATGTCCTTGGAAACATTGATGGACAAGCTCATGACCCATGAACTTGATTTGCAAGAATTTGAAGAAGCAACTCCAAAAGAAAAATCTATTGCCTTTAAAGCTCAAGCAAGAAAATCAACATACAATGAATCTGATGAAAAATCATCAAGTGGTGATAAACAAGCCCTACTTGTGAAGAACTTCAGAAAATTCCTAAAGTTTGAGAAATCAAACAGAAGAAAGAGAGATATCCAAGAAAGCAATGAAGATAAAACCATTTGCTTTGGATGCAAGAAGACATGGCACATAAAGAAGGACTGTCCAACTTCAAAGAAAAGCAGTCCATATGACAGATCAAGATCAAGCAGAAAAGCATCAACCGGTCGAAAGTACGCCAACACAAGCATCTGGCATGAAAGTGATGCCAGTGATACAGAGGAAGAAGACAGACCCTGCAGAAATGCCAATGTCTGTCTTATGGCATTTGATAAGGTATCCTCAAACCCTCTATATGATGATTTTACTTTCGATGAATTTGAAAATGCCTTTAGCGATTTACTTGAAGATCATAAAACTGTGCTTGACAAGTATAAGCAATCTCGAAAAGAGATTAAGGCATACACAACCGAGATAACTAGACTGTCCAATCTTATTGAAGATATTAAAGAGACGTCTACTACCGGTAACACGGAAGAGATAGCCAAACTCAAAGTAGACTATCATGAGGCTATCCTCAAGATTGAAAAGAAAGAAAGAGACTATGTCAAGATGCAAGAATTGTATGACATAGAGAAGAAGAAGCACTTAGTTACAAAACAAAGACTCTCAGATATGACTGCTAGATATGAAGAGTCTATTGCGATTTCTAAAAAGTTAGAAATCAAGTTAGGCAAACAGGCAATACCTGTGACACAGCCTAAGTTTAGTCCTAATGCTAAGCATACACCTAAGAGGACTAAAAATAAGAAAGTACAGAAGAAACACGACTATCATCATGCTTTCACTTATAGGTTCTCCAAGAAACCAAACAAGCATGTAAATACAGTTTTAACCACATCTGGTTCTAGACTAACTTGTACTTATTGTGGTACACACGGACACATATCACAGTATTACTTGGCAAGGAAACTTGTTGACAATCACACTTTATTTTGGAGACCTAAAACTAATCAGAATGGACCCTTCAGTAAATGGGTACCAAAGGATTCATCTACTTGTCTTGTAGGTGGACCCTCAACCCTCTTATGCTAAAAGTAAATGGATCCTCGATAGCGGATGTTCGCGGCACATGACTGGTGATGCATCTTTGTTCGCTACGCTATCGATGAAGAAAGAAGGATACGTCTCCTTCGAAAATAATTTAAGAGATAATATTATTGGTAATGGTACTGTAGGTATTTCTCCTTATCCAGTAATAAAGGATGTTTGTCTAGTAACAGAATTGAAACATAACCTACTAAGCATAAGTTATTTGGCTGATAATGGTTATGGTATCAATTTTGTGAAAGATAAATGTACCATATATGATATGTCATCTGGTGATCCCGTATATAAAGGGATTAGAGAAGACAACATTTATGTTTTCTTTTTGGAGAGTACTAATAATGCAGGAAGATGCCTAGTAGCTAATCTAGATGAAAGCTGGCTATGGCACATGAGACTAGGACATGCAAATATGGATACTATCTCACGACTAAGTACTAAGAAGTTGGTAAAAGGACTCTCCGAGATTCCATTCAAGAGAGATATGGTATGTGCTGACTGTGAAAAGAACAAAGCACATAGGTATACATTTAAATCCATCAACGTTAGACCTTTGCAGTTGTTTCATATGGATTTATTTGGTCCTAGTAGAGTCGCTAGTCTTGGCGGTAAGCTCTACGCTTTTATTATTGTTGATGATTTCTCTCGCTTTACTTGGGTTTACTTTTTATCAAACAAAAGTTATGCTATTTTTGAATTTCAAATATTTTACAAAAAGGTACAAAACGAAAAAGGCTTCATGATTACTCGTATCCGAAGTGATCATGGTGGCGAATTCGTAAATTCTGATTTCAAGAAGTTTTGTGATGATAGTGGATATTACCATGTATTTTCTTGTCCTAGAACTTCCCAACAGAATGGTGTTGTGGAGCGGAAGAATCGTACTCTAAGCGAAATGGCTAGAGTCATGCTAAATCAACATAATCTTCCTAAATATTTTTGGGCAGAAGCTGTTAGTACAGCCTGTCATATTTTGAATAGGGTGTTAATTCGATATATCTCGAAGAAAATACCATATGAGCTTTGGTTTGGAAGGATTCCAAACATTTCTTATTTTAAAGTTTTTGGATGTCGCTGTTTTATCCTGAACACCAAGGATAACTTGGGAAAGTTCAAATCTAAAGCAGATAAAGGGATATTTCTCGGATATACTGCTAAGAGTAAGGAATATAGAATTTTTAATAAAAGATCTATGATTGTTGAAGAATCTATTAATGTTACTTTTGATGAGCTAAATAGTCACAGATCTAGCTACAGTGATGATGAAGATACACATACAAAGACTGAGAAGAGTCCTGTGGAAGATCTGACCCAAAAGGTTGATTCATTAAAATTCTTACCAGATCATCCAGAGACACTTATTATAGGTGATGTATCTAAAGGTGTAAGTACACGCTCCTCTCTTAAGGATTCTGAAATAGCAGCAAATGTAGCATTTATTTCTCAAATAGAACCTAAGAATATAGATGATGCTTTTTCTGATGAGTTTTGGATTGATGCCATGCAAGAGGAACTAAATCAATTTAAGAGAAACCAAGTTTGGGAACTTGTTCCTAAACCTATTGGTCAATCAATAATTGGTACCAAATGGGTGTTCCGAAATAAACTTAGTGAAGATGGACAAGTTCTACGCAACAAAGCACGTCTAGTGGCACAAGGTTATAATCAAGAAGAAGAAATTGATTATGATGAGACTTATGCTCCTGTTGCTAGACTAGAAGCCATCCACATGTTTTGTGCATTTGCATGTTTTAATGATTTTAAATTATTTCAAATGGACGTAAAAAGTGTATTTTTGAACGGATTTTTAAAAGAGGAAGTTTTTGTGAAACAACCTCCTGGTTTTGAAAATTTTTAAAAACCTGATCACGTCTTCAAGCTTAAGAAAGTACTCTATGGACTCAAACAAGCACCTCGTGCTTGGTATGAACGCCTAAGTGCCTTCTTACTTGATAATAGTTTTTCAAAGGGAAAAGTTGATACTACCTTGTTTATCAAATCTTTGAATGATGATATTCTCTTTGTGCAAATTTATGTACATGACATAATATTCGGTTCTACTAACGAAAATTTTTGTCAAGATTTTGCTAAGTGTATACAGAGTGAATTTGAGATGAGTATGATGGGAGAGCTAAACTTCTTCCTAGGACTTCAGATCAAACAACACTCAAAAGGAATATTCATCAACCAAGCTAAGTACACGAAGGACATACTGAAAAAGTACGACTTCGAGAACGTAAAGCCAATCGGGACTCCAATGGCTACATCAACGAAGCTTGATTCTGATAAAAGTGGCAAACCTGTCGACCAGCGTAAGTATCGAAGTATGATTGGTAGTTTATTATATTTAACAGCTAGTCGCCCTGATATTATATTCAGTGTTTGCATCTATGCACGTTATCAGGCAAATCCTAAGGAATCACATCTAAGTGCCGTTAAGCGTATTTTTTGATACCTTAAAGGAACTTCTACAGTCGGCTTATGGTATCCTAAAACTAAATCCTTTGACCTGATAGGTTACTCGGATGCGGATTTTGCAGGATGCAAAGTAGACCGTAAAAGTACCAGCGGCACGTGTCATTTCCTAAGAAAATCTTTAGTCTCCTGGTTTAGCAAGAAGCAAAATTCCGTAGCATTATCAACTATTGAGGCTGAGTATATCGCCGCAGGTCGTTGCTGTGCTCAGATTTTGTGGATAAAACAAATCTTAGAAGACTATAATCTGCACTACACTAAGATTCCTATTTATTGTGACAACACTAGCACCATTAATTTGACTAAGAACCCTATTTGTCACTCACGCACAAAACACATTGAGATACATCATCACTTTTTGTGTGATCATCAGCAACACGGGGATATCTATTTAGAGTTCATTGACACAGATCATCAACTAGCAGACATATTCACAAAACCATTGGCTGAAGATCGGTTTAACATAATGAGGCGAGAACTCGGTATACTTGAATTTTCAGATTCATAATGTAGTATGGTAATTACATTTAATTTTATGACTTGAAACTTTGAAATTTATTTAACAGAAATTATTTTGGAGCACAAGCCTAAAAAGGGTCTGTCTGTCACCACGACTACGGTCGAAGCGACGCGGTATTTAAGAGTTCCCCGGTGAACCTCCGTTAGCTGGGACAGTACCCCTACTGCTAACCTAAAGTAATACTGTTACTAAATATAGGAGTCAAAGTCATAAAGTTGGATTTCAATTACCAAAACTGCCTTTATTGTCTCGGAAACACAAGTAGCCGAACTCGGACTGAACTCTGACCGAGTTCGGGCCGAATTCGGGCCGAGTTCGGTCGGCGGTTATTTCCAGAACTGAACAGCCGGCCCTAGCCCCTATATAAACCCCCTCTTCCTCTCCTCTTTTTCACTCACCATAACGATAATTCTTCTCTTTTCACCCAAAAACAACTTCCTACTCCCCCTTGGCAAGGGTTCTAGGAGATCCGGTGGGCTACCCAACTTCCTTTCTTCCTCCTTTCTAAAGGTATTCCACTTCCTTTTCTCTTTTCTTTCATGGCTCCTAAGCGTCAGAGGGGATCAACTGACCAAGCTGGATCCTCTTCCTCTGATTATACTCCAGCGAGTCTCTTTAGTCCAGCACGACCAGTGGGATCAGAGGATTATGATTCAACTTTGGTTCCTGACAAAGAATTCTCTGACCTATGGTTCGACTCCTTTTTCGGTTATAAAATTTGTTTTGGAGCTTTCGTTAACTTTACAATCTTTTCTGAGTATGCTCCTACTTTTGATCATCTGGGCTACCGAGATTTTTTCGAAGTAGCTGAAAATATTTTTGACAACGCAGTCCGTATATTTTACTGCAACCTGCAAGTAAAACCTAACGGCAACTTTTATTCTTGCGTTGCTGGGCAAGAATTAGAGTTTAGTGCCACCGATATTAGTGAATACTTTCATGTTCCTGATGTTGGTGAAGCTCTGGTAGATATTCATCATGTTCAATTTCTAGAGGATGTCACCCTTGCCTCCTTCAAGGAATTAATTTGTCACCCAAATCCACTTCCTCGCAGAGTATTTTCAAAGCATCTGAATCAAAAATTTTATGAACTTCATCGCTTTATTTTCTCTGTTCTCCTTCCTAAGAAAGGATCTACTGACGAGATTACTTTCTTAGAACTCTCTGCTATGTACCACATTCACTTTGGTATTCCTTTTTTTTATTCCAAAGACTACGATGGCCTGGATGCTGAACTGCAGAAATACAGGACGCAACCTGGTGTATCCTATGCACCTGGCCGCTATCTTCCGCAGGTTTGATATTGATCTTCAAACCCGTGTATACTCCTCCACTCCCGTCGAGCTCACCAGATCTTGTAGATACCCTGTTCCACCTCTGCCACCTGGAGCTCAGCCTGCTCCTGATGTCGGTGCCGAGGCTCCTCCTCCTGATGCTGCTCCTGCTCCAGCCCCTGCTTCGGGATTTGATCCAGGATTTTATCAGAGATTTGATGACTTTGTTGCTCTTTCTGCGCAACGTCATCAATCCTATCTTGACTCGAAGTTTTGCCACATCTATCAGGCTCAGGTGTTGCGAAACGGGATTGCGGATCTACACTGAAGTCTTTCTCAGGATCCCGTTCATTCGGTCACTATCCTACTTCACCTAGGCTTCACTGGTCCTAGGTTCGGAGATGAGGCATCCTTTCCTTACTTCGATCCTACTGCAGTCTATTTTCCTCCTGATGCTCCTGGCGGTGATGACCCCACTATGTGACGCGGACTCCGCTGATGGATCGTGGATAGGCTATTAGTAGATGATCTTATGCTATGATGTAGCTTTTTTTTATGTCTAAACTTCTTAGTTAGACATATTTAGTATTTCATGATTGTACTTTGCACTATTAGTGAGACATTTTCAGTACTATATTTCAGCACTTTTTTTCCATATTAGTTGTTTCTGCTGTGTTCATGTATCTCTTTTAGCTTCACTTTGTCTTTTGTTTTTATTGTTGGCTTCACACATTACGGCGGAGCCAAAGTCATTTTTATATTGACAAAGGGGGAGAAGAGCTATAACCAACCAAAACAAAACCACTAAACAAATCATCTCAAGTATTTTGTTTATTCTATTTTTGTAGATATATTTTGGTATAGACTCAAGTTTGTCAATTATCAAAATGGGGGAGATTGTTGGCCCATTCCATGGTCACACCCGATTTTGATAATCAACTTGCACTTAAGTCAATACACAAAATATACAAACTGCTGCTAATCATTTCAGGGCATATGTGAAATCAATATCAACGGGCGTTGTACTACATCAACAAACAAAGATTTTATCTATCTGAATATGAATTTCAATGGGATTTAGTTTGAGTCATTTTACACTTTATTCTGTATTTTACTTTTATTGAGTCTCGGACTTATACTGTAAAATCGACTAGTTAATACTGGCTTAGGGTTATCCCAGTCAAAATTTCTAAAAAGCCTACCTATTTCCATTTTCATCTTTACAAAATATTCCGAACTATTTTTACAAACAGCTTTTGACAAATATTTTGAAATTTCTCAAGACAGAACTCAAAACCGAGTTCGGTCCGAACTCTGCCCGAGTTCGGTCACTTTGAATTCAAATATCAGTTGCCTCCAAATCTGCGAGCAACGTCTATATGCGAAATATATGCATCAGAACTCTGCCAGAACTCTGCCCGAGTTCGGTCCCAGAAAACACCTATAAAAAGAAGAGACTTTTTCATTTCAAATCACTCATTCATTCTTCATCTTCTCTTCTCTACTCACCAAGTGTTTTCAAACGTTCTAAAGCTTTCAAATCACACCTATACATCTCTTAGCCAAAAGCCAGTAATATCTACGTTGATTTAGAGTCTTTTGGTGTCCAAGAGTTGTAAAGAGGTTATTCTAAGTTCAGCAACTATTCTTGTTGTGGAGCCGGTCGTGCGCTCGTTACCAAGCACGGTGTTGTGAAGTTGGTCGTGCACTTGTCACCAAGCACGGTGTTGTAAGAGACTGCAAGCTCTCCTTTAGCTTGTGCCATAGTGGATTAACATCGAGCAAGAGTACTCGAGACTGGATTAGTCCGCTCAGAGGGATACCAGTATACATCGCTGTGTCACTGAGTTTGATCTCTCTATCTCTTACCGCATTTATTTACTGCCATAGTTATTCTTAGTTTTTAATTGGTGATTATTTTCCGCTGCATACACACACTCTATTCACCCCCCCTCTAGAGGTGCTCAACGGTCCTACACAATCAATCAAAATCTGCTTGAAAAGTGGTTATAAGTTGTTTAGGGAGTGGGGACCACTCCAAATAATTTTTAAAAATTAGTTATTAGCCAAAAATTCAAATCTCCCTCCAAAAACAATCATAAAATATTAATCAATAATTATTACTTGAAAATGGTTTGAAACAATTTAATATTTAGTAAACTAAATTATTTCTTGAAAATAGGAAGGTGGGGTTACAAATCTCCTCCCTTGAAATAATTTTGTCCTCGAAATTTGAGAGAAACAAAATAAAATCACAATAAATTATTTCAACACAAGTCATTTATTGAATTTAAATTTTTTGAAAACCAGAATACAATCAAGCAAACAAATTAGGATAGCGCTCCTGCATCTCATCCTCGCGCTCCCATGTGGACTCTCCTGGAGAGTGGTGTCTCCACATGACTCGGACAAATGGAATAGTCTGATTCCACAATTGCTTCTCCCTCCGATCGAGGATCTCCACTGGCTGCTCCTCGTAGGTCAAGCTCGGACCTACCTCTAGCTCTGAATAGTCCATCACATGACTCAGATCTAGAATGTAGCGTCGAAGCTGGGACACATAAAAAACATCGTGCACTCCCTCCAAGCTGGCTAGAAGCGCTAGTCGATATGCCACCTCGCCAATCCGTGCCGTCACATCGAAAGACCCGATGTACCTCGGACTGAGCTTCCCGCCTCTGCCAAAACGAACGACGCCTCTGGTCGGTGAGATCTTCAGGAACACTCTATTTCCAACCGCGAACTCCAGTGGCCGTCTGCTGCTGTCCGTCCAGTACTTCTGTCGATCCCGTGCAACTCTGCAACACTCTGAGTCTTGAGACCAAGTACGATAATTACATACAAGAAGTTGAAATAACACTATCTAACGAGGATCAAGAATCAAATAGGCACGAGACGGAATGAAGTTTCAATTACAACTTAGAGGAGCAAAATCATGAAGATACAAACTATTAAGTATGATCAAAAGTGGACTAGGACAAGATAGGAAATCATGGTTAGATAAACATGTTTTAAGATTGAAGTTTAGACAAGATATGAACGAAGTATGGAATTAAAATCTGGCAATGTATAATTTGAGGAAATCAATGATCGAACGATAAAATGCTAGAAGGGAAATTAGGAAGGGTTGATTGAGGAAACGTACGAAATACTCGGGAGATACAGTATCAAATCAGGATGAACATACAAGGATTTGTGATTCTCAAAAACCAATAATCATACGAAAATGGAATATAGTTTCCATGGTATTCAAGAACATATATGTATTTGAAATTACTTTGCTTAGAATCCCTACCCCGCCAGTATATATCTGACTGCAGTGGACTTTCGGCTCCGTGACTCAAATAACAATATGTCACCAAATATTCTGTCAACCTTATCCATTTCCAATAATCATTGACGAAACAACCCAAGAGATCAAATTGTGAAGAATATGACAAAGTCTCAATAATACTCGAAGACCTATGAATGTCTGAGATTACTTCAACTTAGAGTTCCTGCCTCACCAGTACGCTGCTGGCTGCAGTGAACTTTCGGTCTCCGCAATCTAGATAACGGCTGCAGCGCGCAACTGTCACGCCCTAGTAGGTCATCAAATAGTCTTTCAACTTTATCCATAGAAAATTTCAAGGAATTAAAATGAGTTTCAATAGTCCAAGTCACGAAAATGGTGAGGTTATCTGACTATTAGAATACAAGGGTTTATGAGGTACTAAGAGACGACAAGGAATCCAATCAGTGAGTACAAAAGGGCAACCAGGGAGATTTAAAATTCCAGACAGGGAGCGAAGTTTCAAATTATAACGAAATTCTCAAAGAAATTCGGGATGATATCAAGATCCCGTATATGGAACGTAATCCTGGGTAGGTAACGAAGTCTCAAAGGTGGCATAAAAGTAAGGTATCAGACAAAAGACAAAGTCTCAAAATAAAGAATAAAATCTCGTATCGGAAACAAGGTTCAACAACATCTCAAATAACAATGAAATCTCGAATAAAATCTCGAAGGAGAAACAACCTCCAATAGAATACAAGGTCTCAAGTAGAAAACCAATATCAACAAAGTTGTGATTAGTGAATAAAATCTCGAATAGAAAATCTTGACGAGGAAACAAGATATCGAATAGGGAACAAGGTCTCGTCGAGTCGCGAGTAGGAACTGAAGTTTCAAAGTCTGAAAAATCTTGAATATGAGACAAAATCACGAACGAAAGCAAAGTCTCGAAATAGGGAACATGGTCTTAAAATCTCGAATGAAATCAAAGTCACGAGTAGAAAAAGAAATCAATGGGTGTGTAGGAAACAAGCATCGAATTGTGGATACGAATCTCAAATAAGAAACGAAACCTTCACAACCCTTAGAGGGATCCTCAACAATGTGCTTCACAGGACGGAACTTTAAACAAGTTTCAAATGAGGAAACAGGATTTCGAAATGAAATCTCGAAAAGCGATTAAATATTAATTATACGAAGTTTGATAAAGGAACAAAATTTGCAAATATGAGGCCACCACTAGGAAACAAGGTCAGGAATGATGAGTATACAAACGGTATCGAATAACGGATTTCAACAATCATCAAATTGTGGATCTGAAATAAGTTTACCGAAATAGGAAACAATATCTCGAAGTAAGTTTCGACATCCACCAAGGTTTCAAACAAGAAGTTTCAAGAAATGATCTAGGTGCTTCAAGGAATTTAAGGGAAGGCTGGGTTGCAAATCAAGATACATGGTTTTCTCAACCACGCAAAAGAAACCTTCTGTCTGCAGTCTGTCTTCAGTATTCCTCCGGGACTGGAATCACTTCAACTTCTTCAAGTGTCCTGACGTAGACTGGTCCATGCGGTAATGCTCCATGTGATTGCTGAATCTGAAAAGGTTGGTCCCCTTGCTGTAATCCTGATGCTCCTGGTGTTTGTCCTTAGGCGATGCGGTCAACGACCTCCGAGCAATCCTTGACTTGGTGGGCATGAGATCTGCAGTACAAGCATAGCTTTCGTCTTTTGCGACATTCTTCGTAGTGGTGTCCTGAGCTGCGACAGAAAATACAAATGATAGTCGGCTGAATCTGAATCTCCCGCTGGGCTGAAGAAGCGTTGTCTGAGTGTGGCGACGCTTTGCGGGTCCAAGGTAGCTGCTATCTTTGGCATAAGTCTTCATGTTTCTTCTGAGCTTCAGCTTCCTGTCTTGTTGTATGTACGAGCTGGATCTCCCGGTTGATGACTTTAATCTTCAGAGGAGTCGGATCCTCAAAGACTTGGATGGTCTTCAGTGGCTGCTCCAGATTTTCGGTCTGCTCCTCGGTGCAAGATATGCGCTCGGTATCGGAGAAGTCCAAGGATCCAAGAGTCTGAAAATCAGAAGTCCTTCCTAGCTCGGAGAGTGTATCCACAAGTCTGGTGTAGAAAAGGATGGTCTGCTCCCTCTGGGTGTTTAGGAACTCTTGAAATGTCTCCGTCGACTGCGTACTACCCAAGGGGATAGTAGGACGATAGAAAATAGTGGAGGCTCGAAACCTTCAAATGTAGGTGGATCGACTGTTCTGGTGTGCGTGTCTGAATCGTCTGAAAAATAGAAAAACTGTTAAAATGTCCTAAACCTAAAAACAAGTATTTATTGATATCAATACACCTGATATACCTGATATACCATTATTTCCTGATTTTTCTATACTGTGATCAAGTTTCCCTAGTGTAATCAAGTCCCCCAATAGTACACTAAGACCTAGGTACCATTAGGATAAACAGGTATGGGCCACCACTAAAAACATGTCACGACCCGTTCCCGAATAATCGGACACGAGTCGGACACGCCCAGCCTTCGTCGTTAGACACGACGAAGTAAGCTGTACCAAGCTAAGGAAATCTAACCAGATAAACATAAATGTACAATCACAACATCTAAAAACGTTCCCAGAAGATCACCATAATCCACAAATCCAGATATCATAAAGTACCAGAATCACAGGAATGAAAAATGCTATGAACTCTAAAGACAATATATAGAAGTAAAACTAAATAGTCTAAACCTGAAGCCCTCAAGCTAAGTCTCATCCTGCTCAGCTAATATCCTGGGATCTGGCCCATAGAGTAGAATGGTACCCTGCAAGTACACCTGCAACATATCCTAGTCAGGAACGGAGTTAAGTATATCCAAGAAAATGAACATGAACATCATGGTATGAACAAGAAACATGAAATATATATAAAGAATGAGAAATGAGACAAGACATAAAACTGAACAGGAAATACTGAAAGTAAATACAGGGAACATGGTAAGAGTCCTGAACATGAAATACAACCTGAACATGAAATACAACCTGAACATGAAATACAACCATGAATCCTGAAATACAACCTGAATTCTGACATGTGCAATATTGAAATACATCTAGATTGTGATCGGCTTGGGTAGATGCAATGAACATGAAATGGTACGGCTTTGGTCCCGCGTGCACGGTGCGGGACCCAAGCTATTCACATGAGTAGTAACAGGGTTTGATCACATATCTATAGTATTTCCCCTCCCAGACACAAGTAATACATGAAACATGAAACCAGACAATACCGTGATACGTCGTGTCAATCAAGGAGATACAGGGATGAACATGCAAGACATGAGAAATGAACAAATCCGAGGAGTATACTTGCCTTGCTCCGGGTGATCGAGAAAGGGTAGTAGATCTGGATATCCTCCTGTTTAATTAGGTACAAGTTGGTTAATCTCTAATAAATCCTAATTAGTGGTTTTTATCCAATAACCAAACTTAAATTGTAAAGTAACATGAAGGTTACTATTCTAGCAGGTATCTATGTATTGGTTTGTAGCATACCCATCTAGCTACTCAGAAAATACTTAATAAGAGAATAGTCCAATTTCTCCAACTAAGAATAAGACTACAAAAGAACATAACAGCAATCTACGCTAATTCATTTACCTTAATACATATAACTAAACATTCATAGAGTAAGACTTAAAACAACACTAGGCTAAAATATTTCTAACTAACAATTAGGTCAACTATTTATAGTTCCATAGTTTAACTCTTTATTGTTATTAATCATCTATCTATCCATGAACCATATGTATATATATAGAGTAATATACTTAACTAACTAATATTATAAATGCCACTAAATTTGAATTTCACATAGGAACAACCATTGCCGATATTCTAGTTAAAGAAAAAAATTCTTTAAAGCAAAATAGCTAATTATCCTCGCTGACATCTTACACTTTACCATTTATTTGTATTAACTATTTAGTTAATAAGGTAGCAGTTAGTTGTAGTTATCTACAATGTTGGCTAAACTAGGGCTATTAATATATAAATATTTGAGAAGTTTAGTAGTAATTATTTAGAAAGGATCACCTTAATGAATTTAGAAGCCAATTATACTAATACCTTTAACAATTATCCAATTCAAGGCTATGGCCCAAACCCAGACTCAGCGGCTTACTCCTCAGATAAATTCTTATATAGGAGTTGGTTTAACTCAAGCTATCCTTTCTTAAATGGTTAATACAACTGACTTTAAAATCAGGCCAAAAGAAACCAATTGTAAACCAAGCTCACCGAACCAACCATACATATATTTTAAACTCAAAGTCCAATTCTAACCATGCTTCCTACGAATTTGTTCTCTGACCGACGAGAAGTTACAGTAAACCTGGCCTAGCCCAAAGGCTTCTAAGCTTCTAAGCTTTGGCCCGACGAGAAGTTACAGTAAACCTGGCCAAGCCCAAAGGCTTCTAAGCTTCTAAGCTTTGGCCCGACGAGAAGTTACAGTAAACCGGGCCTAGCCCAAAGGCTTCTAAGCTTTGGCCCGAGAATACACCAGTTGTAAAGCTAGTATGTTGATTTGAATCCAAACCCAACAGGTTCATAAGGAGAAAAGCTTGTAAAGAAACAATATAACCAGTTATCTATCTGTATCAACCACAAGTAGGCGATCAACCCAGGTTTCCAAAGGTAGACTATACATAGCTTATCAATTAACAGCTACCACATAATACAACTCTATTGCATCAATAATCTCAGCCATCGGATGAAATCAAGGAACACACCACAACTGAACCCTGCTACACACTTGCCATCTTCGAACACGTGCGCGATCACCGGACACGAGTCACTTCTATACTATCAGGACACGTACTCACGCCGGATACGAACACGACTCCCAGACACGAACAGAAACCACCTACGCTATGCCTAAACAAATGTGACCGACTTCAATAAAAAAAATAAGGAACAAGGGGTTCATCACTCGCAGGAAAATAGAGCAATTACCTGAAAGAAGTATTTGAGGGAGACTCGGTTCCAAGAATTGGACACTTTCGATGTGTCGGATACGCACCCCAGTGTAATTAATTTGAATTCCTAAGGGATCAATACAAAAACAATTTCAAGGAAATGTTACTTAACAAGGTTCACGAAGGAGAGCAGTTCAGAGGATCAATTTGTGTCGATTGATTCGTACCAGGAGATTTTCGATCTTCACACTCCAGAGCTCTCAATCAAATTCCTAGACAAAATTTCTAACTAAGAAAGAATCAAGAAAAGATATATTATCAAGGACCAAAATAAATCTATGAATTAATCACTTAAAATCAAAAGGTTATGGTTCGGATCTCACCAGATCTGAATCGATCACACAAGAGGAAGAAGAAGTCGGTTGCTCGATGAACGTCGGGGAGCACCATCACCGTCGCCGTCGGAACATCGCCGACCAGAGAAGGAATCGCCACTGGGGAAGCGAGCGCCCAGTCGCCGGAAGGATGCTCGACAAGAGGGACCGACTATCGACAAGAAGACGAAGCCGCCGCGTGGTGCTCCGTCCGCCAGAACTGTGGGGAAGTCGGTCTCCTAGCTGCGGTGGAGGGCCGCGTCGGTGGGGTACAGTCGGCTAATCCACGCCGTTGTCGTGGTGGACTAGTTGCCGAAAAATCTTCGCTTAGCTTGCCACTGTCGCCGGAGTCGATGGGTTAGGTCAGAATGAAGAATTGGGGCTGCTCCCGAGAGAGAGAAAGAAATAAAAAAAATAATAATATAACAACAGCTTAAATGATTCTCTACACTACAATCTTAATATAACTCATCCATTTTGCATTTTAATCCCTCCACTATTGGTACTTTTGTACTTACCCCCTCCCCCTTTTCGTTTATTACACAATCAATCAAAATCTGTTTGAAAAGTGGTTATAAGTTGTTTAGGGAGTGGGGACCACTCCAAATAATTTTTAAAAATTAGTTATTCGCCAAAAATTCAAATCTCCCTCCAAAAACAACCATAAAATATTAATCAATAATTATTACTTGAAAATGGTTTGAAACAATTTAATATTTAGTAAACTAAATTATTTCTTGAAAATAGGAAGGTGGGGTTACAGCTAGCCCCGCTGAAAGTTCCCGAATGATCCGGGCGGTTCGTCCAGCTACGGCTATACCGTGTTTCCCTCCGGAATGACGCGGTCCCTCGACGCCCAGGGTTGTCGCTCGTGGAAACTTTTCCTTCTAGACAAGTTGTCCAATGACCATGCAAGACTCGACTCAAACTGACGTCTTACACAGTTATCCTTCTTTCAATGTTACTATCTCTTTCACAACCAATATCAAGACTTCTATCATTTGAGACCCCTCGACGATCCACGGTCGCGAGCATTCTTTCCATGTTACCATATCATTTCATTCAACTCATGAATGCCTATTCGATAGTCCTTTCTCCAAAACTCATTAAATCAACCGTGGTTCATGCCTTAAATACTAAGTCCGTGCATCGTGTCTCAAAACGACTTTCGATCTACGCGACGCTATCGCCAAAGTCATACTTTATATGACGGGCCTTGAGACCGTAAAACTATGTGGTTATACCCAACCGTAGAACTCGTAGGACCGTGCTTGCTACCCCTCCGATAGCCTAACATACTTGCCTGACTTAGACGCGCAACGACTCGACGAGCAAAGGTTGCGTCAGGCCTCGCATTACGGAAATGTGCCGCGCATGCGTTTGACTTCTGAACGACCAGGTCATTTGGGTGTCTAGACTTATTTCATAAGCCGTACAATGCAACTTAACTCATGGGGCAAGCCAAGGCTATGCCAAGCCTTGGACGATAGGACCGTGCATGCTTTATGAAGCATTTATGCGGGCAACGTCTATGACTTAGGCTACGTTCATAACTTCGTCTACTCAACCAACTTTCCTTTTCCCAAGCCACGGGACGAAGGATCGAGTGTCATTTTCAAAGCATGCCGTGCACCAACTCTAAGCCGACCGTTGGACCTTTCAATATTCTAACTCAATTCGACCTGTCGAGATTATTCCCTTTAGCTATGTGGATTCGTCTCTTTTATTATCAAGCCTACTTGTGAAAGTTAAAAACATGCGATTTATTATGTAAAGGCTAAGATGAGGCAAGTTCACCGAAACTACCCCACCTGAGCGAGCGGTCGCCTCGACCGAGCGATGTCTTCGAGCAGCCGTTGTAAGGCTAAGTCCGAACACCGTCAGCATTCCTATTCTTCCGATTGACTGAACGGGACGGGGCACTACATCATACACCACTCAGAAAAAGTTTCGTCCTCGAAACTAACTGAGTACACTTATCAACTTATCACTTATTAAACATCCTATATTTCTTGCACACATTTCTCCCATGCATTTCTCAAATCTGAGCCACGCTCGTGCTGTCCTCAATCCTTTCTTCAAAACTCACGATCTCAAAATCTTCAAGTCTCACTTGAATTCAACATATCACTTAGTTTGGATCGTGCACATATTCCAGGCGTTCCCGAAATACATGCATTTCAACCAAGCCTTGTGATAGTGAATCCAATCCCATCTATCGATTTATGCACTCAATCCCAAAAATTAATCGTATCGATGCTAACTCTCACAACATGGACATCTCGTCTAGCCGCTAGGCAATCTCTTTAGGCTAAAGTCAAATGTCAGTTTTGGAATCATAGTTCCCAAACAACAATATCAACACTGACCCCATTCTAAGGTTAAACCAAGTTGATAGTACGGGATTTTCTACCCAAGCTCGTATCACTCCGATTTCTAAACTTCGAGCATAGATTTCCTACACACATCCCAATATTTCGTCGCACGGGGTCCGAGTCATTCAGCAAAGCCATCCTATTGTAAGTTCATTCAACCAAATCTTCGATACATCAATATCGTTCGTTCAACAAGCCATTTCATATAGTCTATCTCTTCAAATACGTTCGACATAATCTGCTTATCAATCCTTCCAAGTCAAGCGTGCTACGACACAATTCATCGCTAAGCCATAATTCACATTTCATACTACCTAAGTCATTTATCCCAATTCACGAAATCGATCACAAGGTTATCTGACTTAACAATACGTTGTGCCCCGATCTCACGTGAGTCAGATTATCCACGGTGGACATGAATCACCATGCACGCTCCTGCGGAATAATCATCCTCATCGGGACGTAACTCTTGATCGAGTCTAGACTAATTTATTCTCGATGCGCGAATTGGACCTACTCAATCCTCAAGTTTCATTCATTCATCAATCGCAAGTCCTAACATCCTCGAATTCTCCTTCGCATCAAACCGACAAGTCAAGACAATCAAAGTTGCCGCATCCAAATTTTTCGAGTTCGATCATTCCCGTGACATGAATCACCATGTCAGCGCTCATGCGGAACAATCGCCCCAAATCTGATACGACGCATGGGCGAGGCTGGAGTCGCGTTCGCGCAAGACAAGATCGCCGATGCTGTGGTTATCCGCGTAACCCTCAAGCCACTTCTATTTTCATCCAACATTCATCTCAATCAAAATCCTAGTATAGCATCCAACCGAACAATAACACTTGTACGATCGTTATTCTCCGAGTCAGAGTACCCCCGAGTTATCGCATATCATCTTTGATACGCCTCAATACCATCGATGACATGCATAACCTGACGATCTTCCTTTGCAACAAGTTCCGAGTCGTACGAATGATGCTATCGTCCGACTGGATAATCTCCTCGACATTCAAATTCAAGTTTGATCATTGTCCCTCGAACCATTCATAACATCAATTTCCTCAAACCAATTTCACGTATTGTTCATCCGTTCATCTTAAGTCATCGACCAACGTATTTCTCAATTCGTATCGATCGACATTCCTGAGACTATCGCATACACCACTCAGGGATGAAGTCATTCAACAAATCCTTAACATATTATTCGATTCAAAATTGACTTCTTCAATCCTGTTCGAACCATTCCTCTAATTCCAAGCACGCTCATCTATAACGCATCGACGATATCGTCTCTCGATAGCACCCCTATTGATAGTCATCTCAATTTACTCAATCGAGTTCAACTTGTTATGGTTCGACACTATTCAATTCCCGTACTCGACTTTTCTAAGGTCGACGCACTTTGGTGTATATTCCCAGCCCGACTTAGCCAACCGTGCTTACGCAAACCATCTTTTGTTTCTTGTCAAAAACTGTTCTCCTATGTTTTGCAAAATAGTTAGACTTATTGTATGGACATCTCGTAGGACAATTGAGAGAGAGCGCACCAACGATATCAACATGCAGAAGCAACAGAGTTTGCAGAAACAACGAGTTAAAGAATTCAATCGATAGTCCAAGGACGTAAAGCCGTGCTCTGATACCATTATGTCACGCCCCGCGCCCGTAGGAGCGATCGTTCTCACTAAGGCGTGATACCGCATGAGCCTAGATTGCGCTAGTGTCACGACCCGCACCCGGTTTTTGGACGCGAGCTTGTGAGCAAGCCAGCTACGCATCAAGCGGACTCCAGCCCGACTTGAATACGTAAACGCTATCATGGCTAGGGTAAACTGCCAAATCATGGCAAACAATCTATATCTCAATCCACAATAAGAAGAATAAACATGAATGAACACTATGGGTCGTGGTCTGCAGTCCACTAGCATAAATGTCCGATAAATTCAAGAATATAACTAGAGTCTCTAAAGTGAATCAATAAACAGGATAACTCGTGATAAGGAATGTAAAGCACGAAAGGATAACAAACGTAATAATGATACCTGAATCCCACAAGAATCGCAAATCCTCCGCCATCCAGAACCACTAGCTAACTCCATGCAATCGCTAAACCTGAGGAGATCATCAGGTCCTCAGAGGACATAGCAAGATACATAATATACATGCCTATCTAGCAGTTTTATTATGCACAAGAAATAAACAAGAAAGGATAAGAACAAGACAAATGACTACGAACACGAACACGAACACACGAACACGAACACGAAACGAACACTAGAACAACTACGCATAAATAAACTGCCGGATAAACGAATATACGAGATCAATGGAAGAACCAAACCCTCGTCCCAAGTGTGGACTCTCTGGTTTGAACTAAGCACTAACCCTCGTCCCGAGTGTGGACTCTCTGGTTAGCTCACGGCAAGACACCCTCGTCCCGAGTGTGGACTCTCTGGTGCAAGTACTACATCCTCGTCCCGAGTGTGGACTCTCTGATGTAAACACCCTCGTCCCGAGTGTGTACTCTCTGGTGTAAGTCAATTCAAATCAAGTCAACACCCTCGTCCCGAGTGTGGACTCTCTGGTACAAATAATCGACATCCTCGTCCCGAGTGTGGACTCACGGATGTAAACAGATCAAGAAAAACACCCTCATCCCGAGTGTGGACTCTCTGGTGCCAAGGAAACAATATCAAGGATTTAGCAGTTCAATTACACATACTCATTCTATGGCACGACTCAAGCAAGGTACTGACGAGAAACTCCAAGTGGGAACCACAAGACCAAACATGAACACGGCTATAAACAATAAAAACAACTCCACAGAAAATAACATGAAACGCACATGTCCATAAATAATCCAAAAGCTGGAAACTGAAATAAAATGCATGTAATAAAACTGTAGAGGGAGGCAAGGTATGCTTGCCTGGAGGTTGCACGCAGGTCCAACAAATATATAGTCAACTGATAAGCCACGAAATCTAAGTCATCACAACTATCTTTGAAAGGTGAAAAAAACATTGCCAACACTCTCAGAATAGTCAAATTAGCTAGGATTGCCTGTCCTTAAGTCCAATTCTGGACACAGGAGCAAAACGGTAATTTTGGGCAAAAACGATATCCGCCGTTGGGGCCACTTTGCACCAAAAAACGTGCCAGAGTCAATGGTCTCTAAAGTCGTCAAACTATATGTCAACAGGTCCAGTTTTTTGATACGAATCCAGCCGTATGTCCAAAGTTGGATTCCGGCGGGCCGTGCACAAAATTGCCCGTTGAATCGGACCGTGGGACCCGCAAAACGGCGGTCCGATTCAACTGTCTCAGAATTGGACCAAACTTGGCATACAGGACCAGAAAAATGATACGGTTCTGTTGGCGCAAGTTTCGTCTCGATCTGACGAGCATGCACGAAGTAATTGAGAAACTTGCACAGAGGCCGATACGGTGAATTTTGACGGATACGCATCAAATTTGTCGCGCACACGCGACCAATTTGAATTCCGTCAAAGCCCACACGTCCATGAAGCCGTTACGCACCTTTCGATGCTTACGGTACGCGACCACGTCGCCCGGTTTGGCGGGACGCACGTCGTATCGGATGGTTTTACTGATTTTAAAACAGGTTTTTTATGAACTTTATAATCCAAATTCTTTTCTTATAACAAACGATAAATTAAACTACCAGAAGGGTTTTAAAACCCTATATGTTGGCTATGAACCTATTCAAAAACATTTTTTAAATAGTCGAAGGATTCGCGATTTGTCGCCTCCAAAGATGGGTGTCTGGCTGTTTCGTGTTCTGTTTTTCGAACAGGTTCTTGCTCGACTTTGTGTCGAGTTATCGGACTGCCTAGTTCGTATGATTTAAAACTAAATGAAGACAATCAAAGTTGTATATATTGTGTTCGTACCAGAGAAGACGGCTTGGTGAATGGTCGATCGTGCGCGAAGATTTTTTGTGACGAACATCGCACCTCCACTGCGGCAGCTGCTCTGAACCCGCGCGCGCTGCTGCATCCGCGCGGCCATGGCCGCACGCGGCGGCGCCCAGGGCGGCACGTAGGGCTAGGGTGGCCGCGGGGATGTCGAGGACCGACAAGAGGTTTTTAGGGTTTGAGTTTTTTTCGACCTCTCTCTCGTTCGTTTCTATAAATAGTCGCGCGGGGGGAGGGGGGGTTTGTTTTTCCTGCTCGGGTTACAGAGTAGCCCAGTGCTGGGCTCGGGTATTGGGTTGTTCTCTAAGTTGGGTTCATAATTGGCTTGGGCATGTGGGTTGTTTTATAGGAAAGAGTTGGGCTCGGCCTTTTGGGCTGAATGGCTGGGACGTTCAGCTGGGGGAAAGAACTTGAGTGTCGGGCTGGGGGGGGGAATGGCCGAGCGGGCCGGGCTGCCACTGCTTCCTATTCTTATTTCTTTTTCTTTTATATTCTTATTTATTTATTAGCAACTACCAATGTATAAATACATGCATATATATATACACATATATATATATATATTTACAATACTATATACGTTTATATATATATACACATACGCACATATATATATATATATATATATATATATATATATATATATATATATATATATATATATATATATATATATATATATACTCACATATTTATATATATTTACGCATATACGCATATATAATATATTTATATATTCACACATATGTATTTGTATACACACACATATATTATACATTTATATACATACACATATCTATATATTATATATATTTATACACATATATCTTGATGATAATAACTAATAATAATAAATAATTTATATTTAATAACCACAATAATAATATTAAAATTATATATCCTCAATAGAAATAATAATAATAATAATACTAACGAAATTCAATAAACCAATAATGGTGTATATACCACCAGGCACAGTCTAATAATCCCAAAAATGTACTAGGACCTATTTTATGCAAATATCATTAAATATCAACTAATAACGATATTTATAATATTTAAATAAGAATACTTGAAATATTCATTAGATCGCTAAAATGGAATACGACACAATCATACCAACATACATCAACACGAATGTCATTGGACGTACCGTATGACTACATGGGCTTGGACTTGTTTCGAGTCTAGTCCAGACTGATTTGGTACAACCGAGTCTCCTAATATTTAATAACATAAATAATTAACAATTTAACTATTTCTAGGAGTTAAGTCGCAACTTAGCTTGGTTTTCCTAGTTAGAGGACACCTATGGCTGGGTCTTCCCTACCAGGGCTAATACACTGGTCAAAGCACGCTACTGCACTATCCGTGCCATGGTTCCTAGTCACCTTGTACTCCAAATTTAATCATGATTAAAATTATCTACCGTAATAATTAACTAATTAATTATTTATAAAAATCTAAAATTGCCATTTAAATCAAATAAATAATAAAATTATTTCAAAAAAAAATCCGGGAAGGGAAGCTACAAATCTACCCACCTTAAAAATAATTTCGTCCTCAAAATTCTAATCTATAACTATTTCTTAAAAGTCAATGTCTACTATTACCTTAATCTTCTCAAATTTTATTTCTCCAAAAATATTTTATGATCTTCTCTAATCATTTTATAATTCCGAATTCTTGAGGACTTCTACCCACCTTTGGTCACACTACTCCTCAAAACACGGTCACTAAAATCTTATTATCTTCTAACTAGTTGCTAATGATTCTACCGACATATATCTAGGCATATGACAACTATAATCTTCATATCTATAAACAACAAAAACTCAATAATCATACAATATTATACTATAATTTAAGAATTTCTGATGAATTCTAGACATCACGATCTTTCGTCACCCCGAAATATGAAGGGACGAGAGTCAAGGGTACGGAAAACAAGAAAGTATAATCGAGAGCAATTATGGAGTTTTCAAGGACGTAGAGAAATTTCTAGGAGAATTTTCAAGGCAGAGTGGATTGAGATTTCTAAGGTTTAGTCATAGTCGCAGGCTCGTACCAGTACATTTACGTAACCGGTACGATATGCTCTGACCTGCATGGGCCACCAAAAAAACTTGTCACGACCCGCACCCGATTTTCGGACGCGAGCTCGTGAGCAAGCCAGCTACGCATCAAGCGGATTCCAGCCCGACTCGAATACGTAAACGCTGTCATGGCTAGGGTAAACTGCCAAATCATGGCAAACAATCTATATCTCAATCCACAATAAGAAGAATAAAAATGAATGAACACTATGGGTCGTGGTCTGCAGCCCACTAGCATAAATGTCCGATGAGACTCAAGAATATAACTAGAGTCTCTAAAGTGAATCAATAAACAGGATAACTCGTGATAAGGAATGTAAAGCACGAAAGGATAACAAACGTAATAATGATACCTGAATCCCACAAGAACCGCAAATCCTTCGCCATCCAGAACCACTAGCTAACTCCATACAATAGCTAAACCTGAAGAGATCATCAGGTCCTCAGAGGACATTGCAAGATACATAATATACATGCCTATCTAGCAGTTTTATCATGCGCAAGAAATAAACAAGAAAGGATAAGAACAAGACAAATGACTACGAACACGAACACGAACACGAATACGAACACACGAACACGAACACGAAACGAACACTAGAACAACTACGCATAAATGAACTGCCGGATAAACGAATACACGAGATCAATGGAAGAACCAAACCCTCGTCCCGAGTGTGGACTCTCTGGTTTGAACTAAGCACTAACCATCGTCCCGAGTGTGGACTCTCTGGTTAGCTCACGGCAAGACACCCTCGTCCCGAGTGTGGACTCTCTGGTGCAAGTACTACATCCTCGTCCCGAGTGTGGACTCTCTGATGTAAACACCCTCATCCCGAGTATAGACTCTCTGGTGTAAGTCAAGTCAAATCAAGTCAACATCCTCGTCCCGAGTGTGGACTCTCTGGTGCAAATAATCGATATCCTCGTCCCGAGTGTGGACTCACGGATGTAAACAGATCAAGAAAAATACCCTCGTCCCGAGTGTGGACTCTCTGGTGCCAAGGAAACAATATCAAGGATTTAGCAGTTCAATTACACGTACTCATTCTATGACACGACTCAAGCAAGGTACTGACGAGAAACTCCAAGTGGGAACCACAAGACCAAACATGAACACGGCTATAAACAATAAAAACAACTCCACAGAAAATAACACGAAAAGCACATGTTCATAAATAATCCAAAAGCTGGAAACTGAAATAAAATACATGTAATAAAACTGTAGAGGGAGGCAAGGTATACTTGCCTGGAGGTTGCACGCAGGTCCAACAAATATATAGTCAACTGATAAGCCACGAAATCCAAGTCATCACAACTATCTCCGAAAGCTGAAACAAACATTGCCAACACTCTCAGAATAGTCAAATTAGCTAGGATTGCCTGTCCTTAAGTCCAATTCTGGACACAGGGGCAAAACAGTAATTTCGGGCAAAAACGATGTCCGCCGTTGGGCCCGCTTTGCACCAAAAAATGTGCCAGAGTCAATGGTCTCTAAAGTCGTCAAACTATATATCAACAGGTCCGATTTTCCGATACGAATCCAGCCGTATGTCCAAAGTTGGATTCCGGCGGGCCGTGCACAAAATCGCCCGTTGAATCGGACCGTGGGGCCCGCAAAACGGCGGTCCGATTCAACTGTCTCAGAATTGGACCAAACTTGGTATACAGGACCAGAAAAATGATACGGTCCTGTTGGCGCAAGTTTCGTCTCGATCTGACGAGCGTGCACGAAGTAGTTGAGAAACTTGCACAGAGGCCGATATAGTGAATTTTGACAGATACGCATCAAATTCGTCGCGCACACGCGACCAATTTGAATTCCGTCAAAGCCCACACATCCACGAAGCCGTTATGCACCTTTCGATGTTTATGGTGCGCGACCACGTCGCCCGGTTTGGCGGGACGCACGTCGTATCGGATGGTTTTACTGATTTTAAAACAGGTTTTTCATGAACTTTATAATCCAAATTCTTTTCTTATAACAAACGATAAATTAAACTACCAGAAGGGTTTTAAAGCCCTATATGTTGGCTATGAAACTATTCAAACACATTTTTTAAATAGTCGAAGGATTCGCGATTTGTCGCCTCCAAAGATGGGTGTCTGGCTGTTTCGTGTTCTGTTTTTCGAACAGGTTCTTGCTCGACTTTGTGTCGAGTTATCGGACTACCTAGTTCGTATGATTTAAAACTAAATGAAGACAATCAAGGTTGTATATATCGTGTTCGTACCAGAGAAGACGGCTTGGTGAATGCTCGATCGTGCGCGAAGATTTTTTGTGATGAACATCGCACCTCCACTGCGGCAGCTGCTCTGAACCCGCGTGCGCTGTTGCATCCGCGCGGCCATGGCCGCACGCGGCGGCGCCCAGGGCGGCACGTAGGGCCAGGGTGGCCGCGGGGATGTCGAGGACCGACATGAGGTTTTTAGGGTTTGAGTTTTTTTTGACCTCTCTCTCGTTCGTTTCTATAAATAGTCGCGCGGGGGGGGGGGGTTTGTTTTTCCTGCTCGGGTTACAAAGTAGCCCAGTGCTGGGCTCGGGTATTGGGTTTTTCTCTAAGTTGGGTTCATAATTGGCTTGGGCATGTGGGCTGTTTTGTAGGAAAGAGTTGGGCTCGGCCTTTTGGGCTGAATGGCTGGGACGTTCAGCTGGGGGAAAGAACTTGAGTGTCGGGCTGGGGGGGGAGGGAATGGCCGAGCGGGCCGGGCTGCCACTGCTTCCTATTCTTATTTCTTTTTCTTTTATATTCTTATTTATTTATTAGCAACTACCAATGTATAAATACATGCATATATATATATATACACACATATATATATTTACAATACTATATACGTTTATATATATATACACATACGCACATATAGTGTGTATATATATATATATATATATATATATATATATATATATATATATATATATATATATTTACTTACACATACTCACATATTTATATATATTTACGCATATACACATATATAATATATTTATATATTCACACATATGTATTTGTATACACACACATATATTATACATTTATATACATACACATATCTATATATTATATATATTTATAACATATATCTTGATGATAATAACTAATAATAATAAATAATTTATATTTAATAACCACAATAATAATATTAAAATTATATATCCTCAAAAGAAATAATAATAATAATAATAATAATAATAATACTAACGAAATTCAATAAACCAATAATGGTGTATATACCACCAGGCACAGTCTAATAATCCCAAAAATGTACTAGGACCTATTTTATGCAAATATCATTAAATATCAACTAATAACGATATTTATAATATTTAAATAAGAATACTTGAAATATTCATTAGATCGCTAAAATGGAATACAACACAATCATACCAACAAACATCAACACGAATGTCATTGGACGTACCGTATGATTACATGGGCTTGGACTTTTTTCGAGTCCAGTCCAGACTAATTTGGTAGAACCGAGTCTCCTAATATTTAATAACATAAATAATTAACAATTTAACTATTTCTAGGAGTTAAGTCGCAACTTAGCTTGGTTTTCCTAGTTAGAGTACACCTATGGCTGGATCTTCCCTACCAGGGCTAATACACTGGTCAAAGCACGCTACTGCATTATCCGTGCCATGGTTCCTAGTCACCTTGTACTCCAAATTTAATCATGATTAAAATCATCTACCGTAATAATTAACTAATTAATTATTTATAAAAATCTAAAAATTGCCATTTAAATCAAATAAATAATAAAATTATTTCAAAAAAAAATCCGAGAAGGGAAGCTACAGCTCGTGCAAGGCGGGTTCCATAACAGCCGATTTCAGCGACTGCGACGGGGTCGTCGCACAGAAGTCCCATACAGAGATATTGCATCATAGCAGCAAAAATTTAGAACAGACGTAAGTTATTCAAAGAAGTTCTTTATTGATATTGAAACAACGGTTACATTGGGGCACAAGGCCAAGATTACAAGTCTCTCAAGCTCACTCATCTCACATTACAAGTCACTCAGCTCTCTCTCATCTCTCAATACAAGTCTCGAGCCAGCGGATGCTTCGGAAGGCGACGTCCATACATTATGTTCCGTATAAGTCTTTACTTCATGCGGTCGCGCGCTTCGAATCGCCAAGGAACTCCGTGCCTCGACGCATCCAAGCGAGCTCCGCGCCACGAGCTTCTACCTGTTCCTGCACATGTAAACTATGCGGGTGTCAGTACTCAACTGTACTGGTGGAATAAGCTCCTCGCCCACCCATACAAAACCGACACGTTCATTTACTTTGTGCAGCTTAGTCCCCCTTTGTATTGTCTTTCTACTCTTACCTTAGGATCAGTTTTAGGACCGACGCCTTGGCCTATTTCGTGTCTTTAGACCATCCCGTGCTTGCAACAACAATGTTAACTCATACTTTGCCTCTAGACCCTTCTTGTGCCAACAATGTTAACCTATCAAGTCGTGTTTGCCTTACGGCCCAAATCAGAGACGCAACTACGCGATGAGACTCCATTCCCGTGTGACCATGCGATAAGTCCTTGTTGAGGCCGTGCCTCGCAACTCTAATGAGACTCAATCATATCGTCGCCATGCGGCCCTTGCCGCCTCGCGGCCCTTTGCTACTAAATCATCCACTGACCCATCCAACTTGTGAACTAAGTGTCACTCGACCAAATTTGCCTTACGGCATCTCCTGAATTCAACTCAAGACAACTCAATCATAACATGCAACTTATATGCCGACAACATAAGACTCGACGCCAAATCTCGTGCCGAAGTACGCCGCCTACGTTGCAGCCAATCATTAGGCCCAAACGTTTTGTGTTCCAACCATACACACATTCAACTAGACTAAATCTAAAGGCACACACGCGAATTGCCGCTCGTGCCGACCCATCTATATGAATTGGTCACTAATGTCACACCCCGCTCCCGCAGGAGCGATCGTCCTCGCTAAGGCGTGATGCCGTACGGGCCTAGGTTGTGCCCGTGCAAGGCTAAGTCCAGAAATGGCCGATTTGAGCTAGGCCACAGAGTCGCACAGAGTGTCCCCATTTGCAGCGGAAAGTAATGAACACAAATTGAAATGAATTCAAACTCTTTATTGACTTTCAAGAAGTTTACAAGCGACGCTAGGCCGGGTTTACAAGTCTCTCAAGCTCTCTCTCTCTGAAACATAAAAGGCGTGCCAAGTGGCTTACAAGATGGAATGATTCATGGCGATGTTCCGATACATTATGTCCTGTATATGGTGCTCCAGCTCCTTGCAACGCTCCAAGGCTCCAGAGATAGCTCCGTGCCTTAGCGCGTTCGAGGAAAATCTCTGCACCCGCCGACGTTTCCTGCTTCCTGCAAGCAGACTGTGGGGTTATCAGTACATTGTTATGCACTGGTGGGGAGGCTGGCTCGCCCACAATGCTATCATTACCAAACACGTTATATTTACTTTTGTGCATCTCTATCATTCATTGTCTTTCTAATCTTGCCTTAGGATCAATTTTATGGCATATTTCATAGCCTATCTCGTGTTGCCCATTTCAAGTGTCGCATGGAAATACATACATGACTTACCCATACTTACCGTCCGGCCTTTCCTGTCCAAAGTAAACCAAGTTAGTCAACAATATATGTGTAATAACATAACAAGATTCTTGGAAACATTTGATATCAAGGGCGTGTCCCTGCCTCAGTTTCTAGCGCGTCGTAGGCGTATTTTTCTAACTCATTTGTGCGAAGTACTTTTGGTCATTTGTATGTTACATTCAATGTCTGTTCAGAGGGCACTTCATTCAGTTAACTTAGACCACTTTGATTTCAATGCAAGGACTTGCACGTGGATTGCCACCAGCAAAGCCCACTTAAATCTATATGCACCGGTCGCTGGCAAGTCAGCCATTATGGACATTTTCCCCTGTGGCATTCTCATCTATCAAGCGTGATGGCTGGTACACCTTGATAGACTATTGAATAACCGGCCCTACGTTTGGTTATGTGCCCAAGCCCGCACATTCTGTCCGCCCGTAGGCCATGATTCCGCCTAGGCCGGCCACGAAATCGTCGTTCGTTGCCCTTGGAATCCCTTTTCGCTCGTGCACGAGCCGTCCAAGACCATTTCGTATTTTATTATCATTTTAACTTAACGGCTGTCTTTGAGCCATAGGCTAACCCTTAGCCATAATGCGTTATCGACCAGGTTGGCGTCCGTGCAGCACGGGTAGCGAGCCCCGCTGCTACGTGCCCGTCATACCTGTCGCTAACCATTTCTTTCTTTCTTATCTTTTCTTTTATTCTTTCCTTTCTTTCCTTCTTTCACTTGTTCGTTCATTCATTGATTCATTCACATATTCGTTCATTCATTCATTGATTCATTCATTCACTTATTCATTCATTCTTTCATTCATACATTATGCAACTTCCCGTGCGGGAGTTACCTTGGCGACCCATCGGTCCCATAGCCTTTCAATGTTGCTAAACTCTACTCGGAGCGACTATGTTGATAGTATTCCCGTTTCTTTGTTGTAAACCATTCATTGTTTCATTGTTGAACGCATAAGGGACTTGAACGTAAGCTTGTGCCTTAGCACGAGCGTGGAGCGCGGTACGAGAGTTCTCGTATTTTCCATGTTTCTCTTCTATATTCTATACAAGCATACAAGATGGGATTAATCCCTTAGCTAGGTGCGTTGGGTCATTTTATTAGCATGCGCGGTGTTATCGCCTAGCGATTTCAGTGATAGTGTCCGTATTGTTATGTGTCTAGGCTAAGCACAGACGGGTTCATCGGAGCCACCCACCTTAGCGATGTTCGCATCGGCCGAGCGATACTCCGAGCGTGCCTTTGAAAGTCTAAGTCTGGATTCATCTTTGACGGGCCAATGTAAGCCTTGCATCGATTCTTCATCAGGTCGATGCCAACTCTTTGGGTCGATGGCTCGTTTGAGTCGTTGCACTTGCCGTTTGAATCGGCGTTCCGCTAGGGCGGAGCGGATCATTACATAATACACCACTCAAAATAAGTCTCGTCCTCGAGACTTCCTGAGTGCAGGTCATCCTACCATTTCTTAACTCGGGTCGTCGTATTTTATAGACAATCCTATCGAATGGCTCTATCGTTCGATGGCATCGAACCATGCTCGGTACCTTTCCAAGTTCCGTGTCGCATACGTTTGGTCGATCTTTATTGGATAACTTTTCATTCATTTCAGAGTTGATGGCACTTATTCAATTCAAGTGTTTCTTCGACTCGGTTGCTTTTTCGACGTATCATGGGACTGAAACGGTCGCACGAGGTGCGTTGTAACTCGTCAAATACGAAGTCGTAGGCTGAGGCAAACTCACTTATTCGTTCATGTGCATCTTAACACCCACTTGCAGCAGCATTCGAGTTCATCATATCGCTGAGTTTGGATCGTGCACACATTCAAGGCGTCCCCCGAATACGTGCATTTCAACCAAGCTTAGCGACTAGCAAAGTCGGACAAGCTACTCGTGATAGTTTTGATTTGCCGATCGTTTTGCTAACTTCGATTTAAAACCGAACTCATGTGTGTATCACATATCGTTTATCTCGGTCCTCGAGATTATCCGATTCGTTTCTCAAGCGCTCTTGACAATGAAATCAATACGATTTCTTCTTAGCGGGGTCGACCAAGTCTAAGTAATTTCGGTCCGATTCAAGACCAAGTATTGCACTATCGTCGAGTACGTCTTCCGATCAACGATTCAATTCGTTATCCCAACTTTACTTGTGCATCATCCATCCCTATCATTCCCTTTGTTTGGGGCCAATCTCGTCGTCGTTCACGCACACTCCCAGTTCTCCGTCCTACTCTAAGTCTTGTTGCCACAAGTCTATCGTCCGTCCAGACGATATTGTAATGTCAATCGCACAGGTTCAATCACTCGGCATAGGGTCGTCCGTCTATCCGCTAGGTCAGCTCACAGGGTCATAGTTACAAGTCAAGTCCGTGGCTCATCGTGCAAGGTCGTTGCACGACGCTCGTCCCAAATCCTATGGTCAAACCATTTGTTCGTTTGTACGGGAGTTTCTACCCAAGCTCGCGTCACTCAGATTTCTAAGCATCGAGCATGATCACCTAATTCGCATCAAGACTTACGTTGCACATATTCAATTCCGTTCAATCACCAGTTCTAACCAATTCATGTATTCGATCACGAGGTCATCCAGCTCGACAATACATTGCGTCCCAATCTCACGCGAGTCCGATTATCCATGGTGGTTCATGAATCACCATACAACGCTCTCATGGAATAATCATTCTCATTGGGGCGTAACTCTTATTTGAGTTTAGACTAACTCATTCTCGATACGCGGATTGGACCTACTCAATCCTCAAATTTAATCATCAAGCACGCTAAGTCATTCCCGAGTCCACCTTCGCGTCAAACCACAAGTCGAAACATACAAATTGCCACGCCAGGCTAGTTCAATCACCCCCACTGTATGAATCACCATACCAGCGCTCACGTAGAGTGATCGTCATAATTCGGCGCGACGCATGTACGAGGCTGGAGTTACGCTCGCATAAGACAAGAACGTCAACATTGTGGTTGTCAACGAAGCAAATCCAAGCATTCACATTTTTCATCCAAGCCAAATCAATTCGATAGTCTGACCGTCATGCGTTCAACTAGAAAATCCTCGAGCCAAATCTATCTTTTCTTCGACACATTTTTAACATTTCAAGTATAGCATCCAACGGAACAATGACATTTGCACGACCGTCATTCGCCGAGTCAGAGTGCCCCCGAGTTATCGCATATCGATCTTTGATATGCCTCAATACCATCGACGATATACGTAACCTGACGATCTTCCTTTGCAACCAATTTCGAGTCGTACGACTGATGCTATTGTCCGAGTTGGATATTCCACAATTTCCTCGATATTCAAGACCAAGTTCGATCGCTATTCCTCAAGCTCGTTTCAAGATCGTTGTTCAAAACTCAAGTCATATTTCATTTGAATCAATCCCAAATCGTACGCGCGATCCTCTAAGTTTCCTCAATCAAGACCATTCACTTTCATTCATCGTTCCGAATCGTTTTCTAATATGCGTTGCCCATTCACAAGTTGTCCGAACGACATCTCGTTCGGGACATTCGAAGTCACGATCAACTAAACGTGACGCGTTCTAAGGCTTTGCGCAATCGCATCGCTTGCCGACATACTCGTACGATCCGTAAATCCTTTAGTCTCGCTTGAACAATTTCTATGACGTCCATACACCACTCAGGGTTCGAGCCACTCGACTAGTCGTCGACACTCATTCTTATTCTTCTCCGAACCTATCACATACACCACTCGGGTTCAAGTCATTCTATAAATCCTCAATCATATTCGCATCATTTGCTAAGACGTCCTTCAGATTCGTTCGACGAATCTCTAGCGTAATCACATCACGTCGCCTCGACGTAATAAGTCATTCGCACTAATCCTCAAAATCCAAGCCGATCTCTCGTGCACGCCTAAGCGTTAGTTTGATAGCGTTCCTATCGATATACACTCTAAGTGTATCTCTATTTCCGACCGAGCGGTACTTAATATCGCTCGCAACTCGATTGCACCAGAAGTCGAGGTACGCGACACACGGCACAACTTAGCCAAAAGGCTGCGTGCATAACCATCCCGTTCGAACTATACTTTGGTCTCGTGTACTTGTTTGCTGTCAGCGTAAGCTCATTCAAGCACGCACTGCGTTTGCTAACTCTTAACATCGGTTCCTTCCAACTCAAGTACGTCGTGGTTAAGCACAAAGGCCTTCGCCTATCGATCCCTTCAACCGAGTACTTGTACGAGCTTTTAAAAATATTAGACTTATTGTATGGAACATCCCAAGGTACAATGAGAGAGAGCGTACACTTCTTTTGTTTCAACGAGCTTTCAAAACTGAGAGAATCGAATTGAAGTCCAAGGACGTAAAGCCGTGCTCTGATACCAATCTGTCACGCCCCGCTCCCGCAGGAGCGATCGTCCTTGCTAAGGCGTGATGCCGCACGGGCCTAGGTTGTGCCCGTGCAAGGCTAAGTCCAGAAACGGCCGATTTGAGCTAGGCTACAGAGTCGCACAGAGTGTCCCCATTTGCAGCGGAAAGTAAATGAACACAAATTGAAATGAATTCAAACTCTTTATTGACTTTCAAGAAGTTTACAAGCGGCGCTAGGCCGTGTTTACAAGTCTCTCAAGCTCTCTCTCTCTGAAACATAAAAGGCGTGCCAAGTGGCTTACAAGATGGAATGATTCATGGCGATGTTCCGATACATTATGTCCTGTATATGGTGCTCCAGCTCCTTGCAACGCTCCAAGGCTCCAGAGATAGCTCCGCGCCTTAGCACGTTCGAGGAAAAGCTCTGCACCCGCCGACGTTTCCTGCTTCCTGCAAGCAGACTGTGGGGTTATCAGTACATTGTTATGCACTGGTGGGGAGGCTGGCTCGCCCACAATGCTATCATTATCAAACACGTTATATTTACTTTTGTGCATCTCTATCATTTATTGTCTTTCTAATCTTGCCTTAGGATCAATTTCATGGCATATTTCATAGCCTATCTCGTGTTGTCCATTTCAAGTGTCGTATGGAAATACATACATGACTTACCCATACTTACTGTCCGGCCTTCCCTGTCCAAAGTAAACCAAGTTAGTCAACAATACATGTGTAATAACATAACAAGACTCTTGGAAACATTTGATATCAAGGGCGTGTCCCTGCCTCAGTTTCTAGCGCGTCGTAGGCGTATTTTTCTAACTCATTTGTACAAAGTACTTTTGGTCATTCGTATGTTACATTCAATGTCTGTTCAGAGGGCACTTCATTCAGTTAACTTAGACCACTTTGATTTTAATGCAAGGACTTGCACGTGGATTGCCACCAGCAAAGCCCACTTAAATCTATATGCACCGGTCGCTGGCAAGTCAGCCATTATGGACATTTTCCCCTGTGGCATTCTCATCTATCAAGAGTGATGGCTGGTACACCTTGATAGACTATTGAATAACCGGCCCTACGTTTGGTTATGTGCCCAAGCCCGCACATTCTGTCCGCCCGTAGGCCATGATTCCGCCTAGGCCGGCCACGAAATCGTCGTTCATTGCCCTTGGAATCCCTTTTCGCTCGTGCACGAGCCGTCCACGACCATTTCGTATTTTATTGTCATTTTAACTTAACGGCTGTCTTTGAGCCATAGGCTAACCCTTAGCCATAATGCGTTATCGACCAGGTTGGCGTCCGTGCAGCGCGGGTAGCGATCCCCGCTGCCACGTGCCCGTCATACCTGTCGCTAACCATTTCTTTCTTTCTTATCTTTTCTTTTATTCTTTCCTTCTTTCACTTGTTCGTTCGTTCATTGATTCATTCACATATTCATTCATTCATTCATTGATTCATTCATTCACTTATTCATTCATTCTTTCATTCATATATTATGCAACTTCCCGTGCGGGAGTCGCCTTGGCGACCCATCGGTCCTATAGCCTTTCAATGTTGCTAAACTCTACTCGGAGAGACTATGTTGATAGTCTTCCCGTTTCCTTGTTGTAAACTATTCATTGTTTCATTGTTGAACGTATAAGGGACTTGAACGTAAGCTTGTGCCTTAGCACGAGCGTGGAGCGCGGTGCGAGAGTTCTCGTATTTTCCATGTTTCTCTTCCATATTCTATACAAGCATACAAGATGGGATTAATCCCTTAGCTAGGTGCGTTGGGTCATTTTATTAGCATGCGCGGTGTTATCGCCTAGCGATTTCAGTGATAGTGTCTGTATTGTTATGTGTCTAGGCTAAGCACAGACGGGTTCATTGGAGCCACCCACCTTAGCGATGTTCGCATCGGCCGAGCGATACTCCGAGCGCGCCTTTGAAAGTCTAAGTCTGGATTCATCTTTGATGGGCCAATGTAAGCCTTGCATCGATTCTTCATCAGGTCGATGCCAACTCTTCGGGTCGACGGCTCGTTTGAGTCGTTGCACTTGCCGTTTGAATCGACGTTCCGCTTGGGCGGAGCGGGTCATTACAACTAACACCACAAGCTATCGTGGACTTATAGCCTTGCCATTCGGCGACCCTTTCAACGCAAGTAGCTAGCCCCACTGAAAGTTCTCGAATGACCCGAGCGGTTCGTCCAGCTACGGCTATACCATGTTTCCCTCTGGAACGACGCGGTCCCTCGGCGCCCAGGGTTGCCGCTCGTGGAAACTTTTCCTTGTCGACAAGTTGTCCAATAACTATGCAAGACTCGACTCAAACTGACGTCTCACACAGTCATCCTTCTTTCAGTGTTACCATCTCTTTCACAACCAATATCAAGACTTCTATCATTTGAGACCCCTCGATTACCCACGGTCGCGAGCATTCTTTCCATGTTACCATATCATTTCATTCAACTCATGAATGCCTATTCGATAGTCCTTTCTCCAAAATTCATTAAATCAACCGTAGTTCATGCCTTAAATACTAAGTTCGTGCATCGTGCCTCAAACCAACTTTCGATCTACGCGACGCTATCGCCCAAGTCATACTTTATATGACGGGCCTTGAGACCGTAAAACTATGTGGTTATACCCAACCGTAGAACTCGTAGGACCGTGCTTGCTACCCCTCCGATAGCCTAACATACTTGCCTGACTTAGACGCACAACGAATCGACGAACAAAGGCTGCGTCAGGCCTCGCATTGCAGAAACGTGCCACGCATGCGTTTGACTTCTGAACGACCAAGTCATTTGGGTGTCTTGACTTATTTCATAAGCCGTGCAATGCAACTTAACTCATGGGGTAAGCCAAGGATATGCCAAGCCTTGGACGATAGGACCGTGCATGCTTTATGAAGCATTTATGCGGGCGACGCCTATGACTTAGGCTACGTTCATAACTTCGCCTACTCAACCAAATTTCCTTCTCCTAAGCCACGGGACGAAAGATCGAGTGTCATTTTTAAAGCACGTCGTGCACCAACTCTAAGCCGACCGTTGGACCTTTCAATATTCTAACTCAATTCGACCTGTCAGGATTATTCCCTTTAGCTATGTCGATTCGTCTCTTTTATTATCAAGCCTACTTGTGCAAGTTGAAAACATGCAATTTATTATGTGAAGGCTAAGATGAGGCAAGTTCACCGAAACTACCCTACCTGAGCGAGCGGTCGCCTCGACCGAACGATGTCTTCGAGCAGCCGTTGTAAGGCTAAGTTCGAACGCCGTCGGCATTCCTATTCTTCCGATTGACTGAGCGGGACGGGGCACTACACAAGCAGAGTCCAAGCCTCTACGGTACTCCTCGAAGCGATGTCCTGGATGGAGGCAGAAAGTACAAATGGCCATCACCTGAATCTGATGATGCGACTGAAGAGGCGCTGTCTGAGAGTGGCGACGCTTTGCAGATCCCGGGTAATTGCTGTCTTCGTCATAAGTCTTCATGTCTCTCCTGCGATTAAGCTTTCCGTCTCATTCTATTGTCCGTGCTATATTCTGGATCAAAGGAGTCGAATCCTCAGAGAATTGGATGATCTTCAGTGGCAGCTCCAGGTTCTCGATCTGCTCCTCGGTGTAAGATATGCGCTCGGTGTCGGGGAAATCCAAAGGTCTAAGAGTCTGGAAGTCAGAAGTCATTCCTGGCTCGGAGAGTGTATCCACAAGTGTGCCTTGGAAAAGGATGGCCTGCTCCCTCTGGTTGTTAAGGAACTCTTCAAACATCTCCGTCAACTGCGTACTACCCATAGGGATAGTAGGGTGATAGAAGGTAGTGGAAACTCAGAACCCTCAAGTGTAGGTGGATCAATAGTTCTGGTGTCGCGTGCTTTGAACTATCTGAAAAACAGAAAACTGTTAAAAGTCCTAAACCTAAAAACAACAAGTGTTTATAGAATATCAATATACCTGATATACCTGATATACCCTTATTCCTGATTTTTCCTATGCTGTGATCAAGTTTCCCTAATATAATCAAGTCCCCTAATAGTACGCTAAGACATAGGTACCATTAGGATAGACCTGCATGGGCTACCACTAAAAACATGTCACGACCTGCTCCCGAATAATCGGACACGAGTCGGACATGCCCAGCCTTCATTATTAGACACAATGAAGTAAGCTGTACCAAAAGCTAGGAAAATCTAACCAGATAATCAAGACAAGTGAATCACAGCATCTATAACGTATTCCAGAAAGATCACCATAATCCACAAATCCAGATATCATAAGGTACCATAATCGACAGGAATGAAAAGTACTTTGAACTCTAAAGTCAATATCTAAAAGTAAAGCTAAGTAGTCTAAACCTGAAGCCTCAAGCTAAGTCTCATCCTGCTCAGCTAATATCCTGGGCTTTGGCCCATAGAGTAGAACAATATCCTGCAAGCACCTACAACATATCCTAGTCATGAGCGGAGCTAAGTATATCCAAGGAAATGAACATGAACATCATGGTATGAATCAAGAAACATGAATATATATAAGTATAGGAAATGAAACAAGACATGAAACTGAACAGGAAATACTGAAAGTAAATACAGGGAATATGGTAAGAGTCCTGAACATGAAATACAACCTGAACATGAAGTATAACCTGAACATGAAATACAACCATGAATCCTGAAATACAATCTGAATCCTGACATGTGCAATATTGAAATACATCTAGATTGTGATCGGCTTGGGTAGATGCAATGAACATGAAATGGTACGACTTTGGTCCCGCGTGCACGGTACGGGACCCAAGCTATTCACATGAGTAGTAACAGGGTTTGATCACATATCTATAGTATTTCCCCTCCCAGACACAAGTAATACATGAAATATGAAACCAGACAAAACCGTAATACATCGTGTCAATCAAGGAGATACAGGGATGAACATGCAAGAAATGAGAAATGAACAAATCCGAGGAGTATACTTGCCTTGCTCCGGGTGATCGAGAAAGGGTAGTAAAGCTGGAAATCCTCATGTTTATAATTTACAGTTTGATAAGTCAAAATGTAAAGTTGATATTTAAGTTTAAGATCACTAAAATAATTCTAAGTTCTATCTTTGATAAATACTCAATTACCCTATAGATATGATTATTTACATAAACTAGTTTTTAGACTAATACATTAGTTAATTACTTCTTAATTCTATAATACTAGTCAACTTCTATTATAACTCTACAATATTCCAACCTTGTATTGTCAAGAGAGTTTATATTCCATTTACAAGGGTAAACCCTCAAGTGATGGATAACCCCACACAATCCTTATCCTAGTTAACTGCTTTATTGAACCCTTGTTCTAAAAGAGCCCATTAATTCTAACTCTCAATGTTCCACTAAACCTGAACAAGGTTGATGTAATCTTGCATCACACAAGAATGATTCAAAATTGAACCATACTCTTCCTTACTCTTAGTGACCTTATCATGGTTATACACCAACATGTAAGTTCAATACTTAACAGGGCCTACAACTATTCAGTCCTTAATGTCTCAGTCATTAGCCCAATAACCTACTATCCATAGCTTGTGGTATAATTCTCAGGTTGGGGAACAACTTCTAACCTGCACATTACTAACTTAGTCTCTAAACAAGGCTATTAAGTGTCTGAAACACAACAGTCCTCACTATGGTAATCCTAATTCGATTTGAACCTGGTTTTCAGCTCACAACACTCAGGAATTTAACTCAGGGAATTCAAAATCATATCCATGCATTCCTGTAACTTATATGCCAAAAATTACCAACCAAAAACCTGTCCAAGTTCAGTCCATGAATCCTGGACAAGTCAGTCCAATAGTAAGTTCAAAATACTGTCCAACATCTAGTTTAAAATTAGTCCATGTGTTGATATAAAAACCAGGATTTCTCAGGCTTAGGACTGGTATGATTCAGTCCACAAAACAGGACTTAAATACCAGTCCTATGTGTTAAATGTCAGTTCAAATATGTACTCAAAATCAGCTAAAATGTGAAATCAATATTACTTCAAATCAGTAGCAGTCCAAAATCAGGACATCCTTCAGTCCTATACCAGTCCTAACTTCCATTCTCTTTCAGTTTAATATCAGTCCTGGGTATGACTCTCATTCCAGTTAATATCAGTTCAATGTACCACTTGATTACTTCTCAACTTAAATTAGGATATAAATAGTCTTAATAGGAATCAGTCCTGAACAGGACTGATTTGGTTCAGTCTAAGCAAACTGACACAGTCAGTCTTGCTTAGGCTAATACAACCAGTCCTATTTGAACTGATAAACCAGTCCCAAGCTACCACATCCTTCCTACAGTTCAACCAAGTCTATTACCATTCATACTGTCAGTGTCACGGACTATCTACAGTTAATTCATTTGTCTTTCCCATACTTGCCATCAGTCCAGGTAGTCAAGGAGCTATTTCCTAGCCTAAAACCCAATCTTAAACCATTTGCAAAGAATGGTGTAAGGTGACACTTGACTGAGATTATACTAAGTTTCAATGAGATGTACAACCCAAATGCATAATAGTTAAACTTCTCCCCCAGCCCGTGATACAGGTTCCCAGATTAAGAAAGTAACTCCTAGTTAGGAATCATAACTCAATCCTTAATATGACAGAGAACAGTTCAGTCTACAAAATGGGGCTGATCTCCAACTACTAGACCATAAAATGGTTAAAGTCCCAATGCTCGATCTTCAAAATGTGAATTCCTGAACATAATTGCATATACCTGCCTATACTGAAATAATTAGTCTCAAAGTTCACATCTAGGTCCAGGTGAACATCAGTCCTAAGTAGGACTGATGCGATCAGTCCCCAACCAAGACTTATAATACTCAGTTTAGAATACTGTATTACCAGCCTATGCAAAACCTTTCTCATTTTCCTTCTTACAGTAATTAGGAACTTAACCAACATACAAATACGTTTAATGATTGCAACATAAGGATTTCTAAGTACAATATCCTTACTGCATTCTCAGATTAAAATGTACTTGTCACGACCCGCACCCCCATTAGGGACACAAGCACGTGGATACGTCCAGCCTACGCCGCAGTATCAGCGGTAGAACGCTGTATATAACGTCTGTAAAAACTATGACTAATAGTATAAAGGTACATGTACAGTATATACTCTCCGAATGGAGGTGACATAGCAATACAGTCTCAATCACATGATAAAACTAAGGTAGATAGCACAGAAAGGAACATATGATAGATGAAATAGGAAATAAGTCCAGTGTCCGACACAAGCCCAGATATATACACATCATCACAGGTTCTTAAAATATAACATAGAAGCTACAGCCTGATAGTACTAGCTGGAACGCAGTCCAGTCAAACCTAGCTAATAGATCTAGATAGAAGTACTGTCATCCAGTGGCTCCAAGGGTGTCAACTAGTCGCAGTCTATGTCCTGACCATACCCATAGTGGGTAGAGCAGTCCGCATCTATGTCATCTGGATATATCATAACGGTATCCTGTCAGAAAAATGAATGAGTACAACGCTGGCAACAAATTCCATAGTAATGACAAATGCTCTAACAGTCAATCATAACAGAGTACGAGATGAACATATCAAGATGTAAGTATAACATGATATGTAAACTGGAAATCATGTCAGGATAAATCATACAGGAAAGTAAGCTGAACTGTAATATGTGACTGATGTAATAAATGTAAAATGTGCCTCGAATATTATAGCATAATATGATCGGTATGGGTCAAGATCAGGCTTCCAGCCGACCGGCTACAAGTACGTGGACTCGGCCCGGCCGGGATGGCAAGCTATGGAGCAATTAGTAGCACAGGTCAGGCTATACCCATCGTGAGGTGAGGGTATAGCTATGATACAAGTAGTAACTCAAGTTGGGCATTGATCACACTATCTATAAAATTCCCCATTCCCCGAATAGTATACGGATCCAGACATAGCACGTCATGACGCGGGATTCCCTAAGAGGGGGAGCAAGTCCTCTTCAGGAATCAGCATCAATACAAGTACAAGAATCAAGGCCAAACAAGTACCAGTATCCCAAGAAATCCAGGAATGACATCTCATGACAAGAATCCGACAATACTAGTCCGTGCACCAATGTGTCGAGAATCAAGTAAACACTATTACTGAGCTGGTAGAGAAGATATCAAAATAAGTAACTGCTATCAGAGAATGTACTCGCCTGCTGTCCTGAGCTGTAGGGTATATCAATGCTCAGAGTGGAAATCAGAAACCTAAGGATGAGATATTTCATGTTAATTTAGGTTTAACAAAGTTAAGAATGATTTATAATGAATGATATAAAATCTAGGTCAAACTAGGTCTTACTGAGTCACACTAAGTCCTGTCAAGTTAATCTAGGTCAAATCAAGTTATATCAAGTCAATCTAAGTCAGACTAAGTCAACTCTAGGTCATACCAGTCATAGCAAGCCAAAACAAGTCGAAGCAAGTCAAACGGGGTCAAGAGTTGGCCTACAGTTGACTTTTAGTCAACTAGTCAATCCTGGTCAACTCTGATCAACTCTGGCCAACTCTAGATCAACCCTAGGTCAAACTGGTCAAATGTTGACCAACAGTTGACTTTTGGTCAACTGGTCAACTCTAGTTTGGATTTGGTCAAATTTAGACAAAGGGTTCACTAATTATTGACTTTTAGGTAAAAAGTCAACTCTGGGTCAACCGTGCCAAAATCGGTTCAAATATGACATGTGTAGGATGTACCTAACAAGTCACCTAAGTTTCAAGTCAATCCGAATACCCATATCCCGTATTTTGAATTTACCCGATTACCCTTAAATACACATACCCTTAAACCACTCTAACATTGAAGCCAAGTGGCTTTCCCTTAGGAATTCCACTCCCGGCTTCCTAGGGTAGTAGGATACTAGCCTATACAACCATTACCTATCAAGTTCTCTAGGGTAAGTGGACATCCAGTCCATCTTACGGTCCATGTTGGTCGTTTATCCGTTATCTTGAGTATCTTAAGATATTCAATGATATCGCGGGATACTCTTCTCCAATTCCTAAATGGAATCCCAATTTCAACCTAGGAGCCTACCCACAAAATATAATTCATACTAACTAAGTCCCCTCCAAGTTTGGACGCGTTTTGACTCACGGAACTCAAAATCACCCTATCACTAAATCTAATTCCACCATTCACTCACTCACTCAATCTCACTTTTCACACACTCACTTAGGACTAACTTAGGGGTTATTTTAGTGGGTTTAAATAGGCGTATATATAGCTATATATAGGGGTATATATATGTATACATATAGGTATATATACGTAGGTCTATGGGGGATCAAATGGGGGTCAAATGGGGGAGGAAAATGTGCCTTTGCTGCTGCTACTGTTGCTGTTCCTGCTGCTTGCTGCTGCTACTGTGTTGGGGGGGGGGGGGGGGCAGCAGCCCCTTGGCCCCCCTAGCTGTTGCTGCTATTGCACTTCTTCTTCCCCTCTCTTTCCCCTCTATTCTCCTCTCTAATTCTCTTCTATTCTTCTCTAAAACTCTTCTCTAATCTCTTTAAAACTCTCATATATATATATATCACTCATATATATATATATATATATATATATATATATATATATATATATATATATATATATATATTAACACTCACATATTCTCATTCTTCCCCTCTCTATATATATAAATACACACATACATATATATATAAACACACACACATATATATAAACACACACACACACACACACACACACACACACACACACACACACACACACATATATATATATATATATATATATATATATATATATATATATTTTTTTTTTCACATATATATATATATATATATATATATATATATATATATATATATATATATATATATATATATATATATATATATATATATAAACACACACACATATATATATCTATATATATAAACACACAGTCATGTGTTTATATATATATATATATATATATATATATATATATATATATATATATATATATATATATATATAGACACACTCTCACACACACTAAATATGAATATTACCACTCCATAACACTAACACAATATGGAATTTAAGGTGCCTAACCCACTTAGATGAAATCTAATTATTCTAGAAGTGTCCAAATTTGGGAGAAACTCAAGGACACAACCACAAATCCTAACTTCTCCTAGGACACTCCAAACGGACTCAAACTTGACACGAATAGGGACACAAACACGGGGATCAATCCTACGGGGTCCAATCTAGTTATTATGATGAAAAGAATGAATTAGAGAATAGGTTGTACCTATCGGGAGATGGATTCCCAATAGAAAATTCCTCCGACACGGCTCTGACACAATGAATTGTTTAGGACACACCCTTGCATTTCTTGCTCCCAAAAGTTTGGAGAAGCTTCACTTGGGGTAGAGGAAGAGTTCGATGGAAGAAAAATGGAAAGAAAATCTTATTTTAGAGATGATTTCTAAGGAAATCTATTCTTTCCTTTTGAAAGAAACATGAAGAAGAAGAAGAAGATGGTAAAATATTTGAAGTGGGAAGGAATGAAAGAGAGAGGGTGTGGCCGACCCTATATGGGAGGGTTGGGGCACTTGCTATTTACAAGTTTGCCCCTCCCTGTTACTTCTTAGCTAAGTTAACTTCCTAATTTGGTTTTGGGGGTTAGTTTAGACTAAATAAAAATCATACTTAAGCCTAAACACTCATGTGGGATTAGTCCAAACTCCTAAACCTAAATGTCAAGTTTGGTGGGCCATGGCTAATTAATGTGTTAAACACAACTCAAGTCAAAATTCTCCGGAGTCCCGAATTAAGTCGGAATGCGATGAAATTCGAACCCGACTCCTATAATCACTAAATATTAATATTCATGAAATAAAATTCCCAAAAATATTTTAAAATAAAAAATTACCATTTTACCCCTATCTTGGAAAAGTGAGGGTGACAGTACTAGCTCATTGATCATATCTAAACAGGATAAATTTACTCTATCTCACATATTCTCTATCATACAATCCATCAAATCATTATCCTATTATACACATGCACCAAAAACTCAAAATATGAACAGATTTGGAATTTACCTGTGAGTTGTCAGATCAGTCGACACAACCAGGAACTAGACTCAAGCTTCAGACACAAACTCAACTGTCAAACACATGATTCCAAACAAACATTACCTGTAGCATTCTAGATCTAGAAATTATTTTCGAGAGATCGGAGAGGAAATTCGAGAATCAACTTACCAGTCAAACTCAGATCACTGATTCAGCAGATCTACAGAACTCAAATAAATTCCAATTTCTCGAAATAGGTTCTACAATAATTAAGGATCAAAAGTTTATCAATAAGAGTCATTCTCGACAAATTGACAATTGCAAAATGGAAAGAATTTCACCTTCGATCTGAAATTCAGAAATCAAACAGAATAGGACCCATCGTTGCTCGCAGTCCTTCGATTTATCAACATCAAGCTTAAATTAACAATGGAATAGGAATTTAGATTGATCCCGATTGAGCTTTTAGAGAGGTAAACAACTGGTCAAACGAACTCACTGATGATCCGACCTGAACTACTGATGTCGATCGCATGTGCTCTGCTTGGAAACACCCAATCCACACTGGTTGATGCGAGGAGTCAGGGTGGTTCGCCAAAGCAAAGGAAAACGTTTGCTGAAGAAGAAGAAGGAAGTGGACCTTCAATTGGCGCCGAGTCTCACCCATTCGCCACTCCAGGACTCAATCGTAGGCATCGCCATGAATTCTTCAAACTAGGGTTAGGTCATAATTTGGGGAGAAAGACTTTTAAAAGAAAATGAAAGAAGTATGTTGAATGAATTGGAAAGAAAGAACTGATTATAAAGGCAGTTGGAAATTTCTGAGGAGATCCTCGGTGGGAAAATTGGTTGTTCTCGATTGGTTCATGGAATGAAAGGAAAATTTTCAAAATTTCTTAAACGATTATGAAGGAAGCAGTGCACTTCATGAACAGCTGGCCAAAGGTTGGGCCGGGTCTAATGCTTATGGATTGGCCTGAACATTTAAAAAATGGCTTGGAATAATAACAGTGGTGTATGAAGAAATCTAAATTAAAAGAAAAATTTACACTTGGAAAATATTTACATAAAAAAATTGTTATTCAAAATTTTGAAGAAGTGAAGTTACAATTCCTGTCACATTACACCCATTACTCTATATGATTTTCTGTCAGTTTACACACGCATCACTGTTTCAGTCACACTCATCCAAACCTGAGAACTAACCTATTCCCTGTTTCTCCACTACACACACCCTATAGTTTCACTCACCTTGCATTGATTCCCTGAAACACATGGGCACACAACATGTGTATGTAATGAATGATATATGTGTAATGTCATGCATGTTGGTAAGCACATATGTATGCAATATGCATATATGTATACAAATGGGAATACATGGATATATGCCAGTTATAAATACAATGTTTGGATAACGTATGAAATGTAATGTATAGGTAAGCATTAATGTAGGTAATGACATGTAATCACCGGGAGAGACTGTACCCTATGGCTCGACAACCAACCGGAGAGGATACTCTGAGAGATCCATCTGAGTAGGACGTATACTCTGAGAGATCACCTTTACAAGAATGATATCAGTAGTGTGATTGAGTGTTGGAGGAGATATTATCAGAGTATACGTCCTACTCAGATGGGTCTCTCATAGTTACAGATGGTGGATGTGCTCCGTCAACAGATTCTTGCTCTGAGCCAAAACTTTGCCCCGGAGCTCAAGTGGAAATCCTTCGTATAGAGCTCGAGTGAGAGGTTCCTGACAGCATGGTGGTCTTCTTTGTTAAAGTATCCATGCTCGTCCCACAACCAATCAAATTTTTTTCATTTCTAATCTCTTGAATATGAAGCTCTGCTTCACATTTGGCTCTACCTTCTGGTATATAAGAACCAAATGTGAAACAGAGTTTCATATTCAAGATATTAGAAATGAAGAAATTTTTGATTGGTTGTGGAACGAACAAGAATCCTTTGACAAAGGAGACCACCATGCTGTCAGGAACCTCTCGCTCGAGCTCTACTCAAGGATGTCCAATCGAGCTCTGGGGCAAAGGATTGACACAGAGCAGATTTCTGGACAGAGATGACGAAGAAGATGGCTGCCAAAGCTTATGTAAGTTTTCTAATTCTTTATACGTATTACATTTTTATCATTTTGTATTACTGTAATTAAAATCGATCATTGCATCGTATCAATAGGTGATTTTGTACATTAGTTACAAGTGCTACTTAGTTAAAGTTGAAGTGCTACTTAGTTGGGTCTCTCTCTCTCTCTCTATCTATCTCACTATCAACGCTATAGTGTTATTCCCCTCGCAATACGAAATGGTCCGATACCGATACTCTGAGTATCAGACCATTCCTATGTGTATCGGTATCACAATCACAATACCGATACTCGAGTATCGCATTGATACTCAAGTATCACATCTGATATTACACTACTCTTTCAGAGTAGCAGACGAGTACATTCTCTGATAGTTCTCTCATTTATTTGTCAATTACTGTATTTCAGTTCTAGTTAGTTTTATGTGATTCTCTGATAGTTCTCTCATTCATTTTCAACCGCTTCCCCCTGTGAATATTGATTTTACCAGATGACACCCATGACCCGAGCAGCGGCACGTCGTTTGAGGGAAACACAGATTGCTGAGGTGGCTCCTCCTACTGTTAAAGAGGAAGTGGCACCGGTAGCTAGTGAGATCGGGAGTTCCATTCATCCAGCACCGGTAGCTAGTGAGACCGGGAGTTCTATTCATGCAGCACTTGCAATGGACTACATCTCTCCTGCCGCCGTCGATCCCACTTATTCGAGGTGGTTGCGTGATCGTATCACTGAGCATTTGCGTGAGCTGCGTGGTTCTCATTAGCTATTAGTACTTATTTGTATTGGACTATTTGTATTGGGTTGTTTTTGTATTAGACTATTTGTATTGGACTACATATATGAATTAGTACTGTGTCAATCTCTAGATTGTATTGGGTTATTTTTGTATTAGACTATTCGTTTTATTTGGATGTTAATTTACCGGTGTTGAGTGTTCCACCGAAGGGGTCGGCGAACCCAGGAATAAAATGTTCTTGTGTATTGTGTTTCATATTAAACTGCAGGAAGAAAATGATTATGTGGAGAAAACTGCATACTGTAATTTATTTATTTTTATTTTTTTCAAATTTAGCGATGTCTACCGACGTTTATCGACGCTTTCCGGCGGCACGATGCGTCGATAGACGTCGCTAAACTGGCATATATTGCCAGGTTACCGACGTATAGCGACGTCAGTCGCATCGGTAAACGTCGGTAGACGTCGCTACATTTCCCAGGATTTTACCTCATTTACCCAGGATATACCGATGCATAGCGACAGCAAAAACGTCGGTAATTGTCCTAGGGAATACCGACGTATAGCGACATCATAAACGTTGCTAGTTCATCGACGAAACGATGGTAAACGTCGGTATATTACCGACGTATATGTGCGTCGGTAAACGTCGATGTTGGCGACGATCATCGACGTCTTTCCAAACAGCGGCTAAGGTTTTCGCGACAAGAGGAAGACGTCGCTAAAATTTTTTAGCGACGTCTTTAGGCGTCGCTAAATTGTCTTATTCTGGTAGTGGGAATATGATAAACATGTATATTCATAATTAGATTTCTAAGCCATTCGGCTTCTGTACAAGTAGTGTCAAGAGCTATCATTTCAGAGTCCATTGTACTCCTAGCTATGATAGTTTGTTTGCATGAACTCCAGGAGATTGCTGCTCCTCCTAGAGAAAACATATCCAGTAGTGGATTTCACATCATGTGAATCAGTTACCCAGTTTGCATCTGAATAACCTTCTATAATATCAGGGTGTCTAGAATAATGAAGTTTATAATTTAGAGTACCTCTAAGATATCTAAATACTCTATCCAATGCAGTCCAATGTGACTGATTTGGGTTTCCGGTATATCTACTAAGTCTTCCAATAGCAAATACAATATCGGGTCTGGTTCTATTTGATATGTACATAAGGGACCCTATCATCTGTGAATATTTATGTTATTCTATAGGTGATCATTCATTCTTCTTGAGACAACATTACTGTCATAAGGAGTAAGGGCAGGTTTTTTGTCAAAATACTCAAACTTTCTTACCATTTTCTCAATTGAATGTGCTAAAGATAGAGTATAGCCCTCTTTGCATTTGGACACTTGCATTCCTAGGATCAAGTTGGCTTCGCCTAGGTCTTTCATATCAAACTGGTTAGATAAATAATTCTTAGTGTTATTAATTAGTTCCAGTGAAGATCCCAGAATAAGGATATCATCAACATACAAGCATAAAATGACACAACTTCCACCAGAATTTTTAGAGTATATACATTTGTCATACTCATTTGGCAAGAAACCATATTCTATAATCACTTTATCAAATTTTTTGTGCCATTGCTTGGGAGCTTGCTTTAGGCCATAAAGTGATTTTACTAATCTGCAAACTTTCTTTTCTTCACCTTTAGCAATAAAACCTTCAGGTTGCTCCATGTAGATCTCTTCTTCTAAATCTCCATTCAAAAATGCTGTCTTTACATCCATTTGATGGATCAGCATGTTATGAATGGATGCTAAGGCTAGAAGGGTTCTAATAGAAGTAATCCTAGCTACAAGAGAATAGGTATCAAAATAATCTAATCCCTTTTTCTGAGTGAAACCCTTGGCTACTAATCTAGCTTTGTATTTCTCTATAGTACCGTCAGCTCTGAGTTTCTTTTTGAAGATCCACTTGCAACCTAAGGGCTTACTACCTAAAGATAGATCTGCAAGAAATCAAGTATTATTCTCCGTAATAGAGTTATACTCATTGTTTATGGCTTCTTTCCAGAAAGGAGCATCAGAAGAAGATATTGCTTCTTCGTAAGTTGAGGGATCACCCTCTATCAAATAAGTGAAGAAGCCTTCCCCTAAATTCCTTTCAATCCTTCCTCTTTTACTTCTTCTAGGTTCTAAGTCTTGTTCAGGTTGTGAGCTTGATGAATGGCAATGGAAACTTGTAGAAGGAGCTAGGGAAGAACTTGAGGGGTTGGAAGAAAAAATTCTATCCTTAAAAGGGAATATATTCTCAAAGTAAACTGCATCTCTAGCTTCTATAACGGTATTGTTAGAGATTTCATTTACTTCAGAATTAGTCACTAGAAATCTATTGGCATTGCTATCTAAGGCATATCCTATGAACACACCATCTACGGTCTTGGGTCCAATCTTTTTTTTTTTTTCATTTGTTACTTGTGTTTTGAACTTGGTTTTTTTGGAGGGGAATGTTGGACTTGTTATATAGAAAAAACCAAGTCAAATCTCCAAGATCCCATTCTTTGGTTTTGACATTCTCTTTTGCCTATTTTTAGCATACTCTTATGCTATATAAGAGAACATCTCTCAAGTGAAAAACACACTCCACTCTCTCCCTCTCATTCTCTCTTGTTCAATTCAAAGCATTGTTCTTCGGTTTATGCTCTGGGCAGAAAAGCTAAGTTCGGGTTCGCTTTTTTCGAGTTGTGTGCGACGAGGAAATACCGGTAGAGCGGAAGTTTTACCACTAGGAGCATTCGGAACAAGTCTGCACATAGACCTGAATCAACTCTTAGGGCAGTGCTTCGTACGAGACTTTCCCGGAGGCCGGTAACATTTACTTTATTTTATTTTGTTTGCAGATTTTTTGGAATAATTTCTAACAATTTGCTTACACAATCCATCAAATTCTAGCAATATTTGTAGTGTGACGTTCAAATACACCTATTCAACTTGCACATATACCACCTTATCTTCTCTGAAAATTTAAGGCTTTTTCTAAGGCCACCACACTTTTTACTTGGGGACAGCTCAAAAATGTTCAAAAAAATTATAAGTTTGCCATCCATTTTTTTTACTTAGGGACAACCCAATTTTTTCTAGTAAGTGGGACTGCCAGCAAGTTGGCAGTCCTCACATAAAGGAGGATTGCCAACAAGTTGGCAGTCCTAAAATAAAGGAGGACTGTCAACTTAGCTGCAGTCCGCGTCGACGAAGAAAAAGCCAAATAAAACCCCTCTTCTCTTAGAAAAAGCCAGATCCTCCGTCCCGTCCGCCACTCGGCCCATGCTCTTCTTCTCTCACTGTCAGGACTCCTCTCGCTCTACTCTCTCTCTCTCTCTCCTCTTCTTGTTCCTCTGTAGAGAGCAGCAATGTCGCGCACTCCGCCGTGTGACTGCCAGAGGACCCCTGCTCGCCCAGGAAGAGCCCCTCCACTGCTGGGAACCTCTCGTCGGCTTCGACTTCCGTTTCGTCGCCGCCGGAAGCAATGAGAAGCCTCTCCCCCTTCGTTCCCGCTCCTCGTCGCCGACCACCCCTCCTCCGCTCATCCTCCTCCCTCTGCCCTAATTTTTGGGCTGTCCCCAAGCAAATTATGGATGCCTCCTAGCAAAAATTTTACCTTCTTGGACTGCCCCCAAGTAAAGGCTGCCCCGAGTAAAAAATGTGGTACCCTTAGAAGAAACCAAATTTAATCTCTCTATACAAATTGCAAATAGAAAACCGTAGACAAGAGGGAAAACCAATTCTGCTTGCCCATACCCATAGTAGTCCTTTAAAAATAAAGAAATTTGCTTATTCTCTCCAAATACCACGATAGGCATTGTTTGGTTTGCGGAATGGAAGGAAAAGGAAATCAATTCCTTGGCATTTTCTTTCCTTTCAAAAATTACAATTCCCATTGCCATGGGTGCATGAATTCGAGAGAGAAGAAGGATATGAGTATTAATTAGTGATCTCAGATAAAGCTGACTACCTGTACTGGAGAGACATCGTAATACCATAGATAGTCCAAAATAGTGTATCACCAGTGATCGTCATATAGTTAGACATCGTAAATTAGATTTCTAATTAATGTTGTCTTGTATAAAAGGAAAGAATAAAAATAACATGTTATGTAATCTAATCCTTGTTTTGCAGAAAATGAAAGTGGGTTTTGATAAAATCATTTATTACTTCGGTTTATGTATTTTTTATTAATTGTTAATTGAAAACTAGATAAATAGAAAGATCACCTAATAACTTTCTGTACTCCACATGATTAATATGTTGGTTTAGGTGAGTTGAGTTAATACCAATCATCAGTACATTTATCGATTGATTGTTCATAAAAAATTAAACAAATTCCAAGTCACATAATCTTTACCATGCAATAACCCAAGTGACACAACCATCATATATTTGTATTTAGCTGTAGGGTCTCGTATAATATTCAAAAGTTACGTTTAGGTCTCCATTTTAGATGGTCATCCCAACTTATAAATCATTAGGACAAGACTCAATTCATCTTGTAGACAAAATTAAGATATAAACATAAATTTCTAACATTATAAGATCCTAAAACTAAATAACCTCCCAAGTTTAACAATTTTACTAAATAAAATTCCAAAGTCCAGTGTTGTAAGAACCGGGCTGGACCAACGTTTGGACCGGTCCAACCGGTTTATGCCAAAAAATTGGTCCGATTCGACTAAAATGGGGTCTTTTAAAGAACCGTCAATTTTTTTTGGTCAAAACCGGGTTCAACCGGTGAACCGGACGAACCAGTTCACAATTGAGCCGAACAATTTTGGTTTTTAAAAAAAAATTCAAAATAAATTATCATGTGAAATTTGGACCATTTGATTCTTGGTATGATTTTTGATTGACCTTATAGTTGTAAAATTAAACTAAACCACCATACTAAGGACCAAATCAAACCATCAATAAGTAAATATAGATATCTTACCTATTTGAACCAAACTAAATCAAGTCTATTTGAACCGCGGTTGAACCTTGAACCCTGATCCGACCTATACAAAAAAAATTTGGGTTCGGTCATCGGTCCGATTTTTAAAACATTGCCAAAGTCTGTTGATTTTTTTTTACTTTATAATATTATGAACTTTCTCTCTTCCAAATTATTCTTTCTAATGTAGTAATCAACCAATACACAGATCCTGCAACAAAGAAGCTAACAAACCATGCATTGTTGTAGAGCACAACAAACACTTCCTTGACGTCGGAGAGGACCCCGAGCTTGTGCAGGAACCCGGGGAAGACAGACAGGATCCCCCAGAAGAGCCGCCATCGCCGCGACGTTGAACCCCTTCCGGTAGTAGTACCGCCCCCGAGGGGCCTCGGAGTAGATCGCACCGACGTCCAGCTCCATTCCTTCACCAGGTAGTAGTCCGCGAGGACGATCCCTCCGGCCGGCCCTACGAGCGTCGAGCAGCCAGGTGTACACGAAGCTCTCGCTCGACGCGAGAAGCCTCCACGGCTAGAGCGCGGCGCCCAGGAGCGCGGTCGCCAGCGCGCCCCTCCGGAAGCCGCCGAACGCGGACGGGCTCAGGCTCGCCAGCGCATTCGCGAGGGCGACCACGTTCGCGGCGAGGTTGGTGGTGACGGTCGCGAGCCCGACGCCGAAGATGGCGAGGAGGGCGGCGGGGCCGTCACCGCCGCCTCCGATGCGGCCGAGGAGCCGGATCGGATCGGAGATGATCTGGCCGAAGATGACCTCGGTGGAGGAGGAGACCGCGAGGCCGACGAAGGTGAACATGCCCATGAAGACGGGCAGGCCGAGCTGGCCGAGGATCTGGTCCCTCTGGCTGCGGGCGTAGCGGGTGAAGTCCGGGATGTTGAGCACCACCGTGGCCCAGAAGCTTATGTTCGCATTGAGCGAAGGGAGGAAGACCGGCCAGAATTACCCGGGCGGCAGCCGGGACGGCAGCGGCAGCATCGGGCCAAACCCGCCGGCCTCGACGTAGGCCCAGCAGAGGAGACAGCAGGTGAGGAGGACGAGGACGGGGGCGGAGTACTTCTCGAGGTCCTGGATCCCTTCCATGCCCCTCCAGATGATCCCCAGCTGCATGAGCCAGAAGAGGAGGAAGCACGAGAACTCGAGCGCGGAGGTGCCTAGCCATGGTATCTGTGCTAGCATCGCCGGCGAGCCCTTCAGGGAGGATGGAAGTGTTGGAACTTTTGTTTTAGTTCCACTTTGTGAGTATTTCAAATACACCATAGACAAAAGGAAAGAGACTTTTGTTTAGTCCTACATCGCTTAAAACCCACACTTGTGAGTGGGTATGTATATGTTTACACCTTCTACATAGTTGTGATGAGTGGGTAGTAAGAGGGGTGCTCGCACGCGCAGGGGTGTGCAAATTCGGGCCGTTTAGCCTCGCGCATAGGCGGGACACGACCCTACTTTTTGCACTTTCTCTTGGGAGTGAGCCTGCAATTTTTGCGGCCCATTATTTGACCGCTACTACTCATTCAACACGTCTCATACACGTTTCTGATTCTACTCCTGACTTGGTTCACGATCTAACGGAATTAGAGTTTTGCAACTCTATTTATTCATTCGTTCTTCACAGAAAGAACACACCGCTGAGATCCAAAACCATATGAGAGAGAAATCAGAGACGAACCGTCTTCTTCGCTGTTCAATTGTTGGTTGCAGATAGGTACTGCTATCTGTAACTCGTTGTTCTATCCTGGAGGAGAGTCGCCGGTCGAGCCTTACAGTGACGTTAAGGGGCGAATCTTTTCTTAAGGACAGTGATTCACACGCTTCAACGATTCTGAGTTCTGTTCCACGAAGCTTCCACTCCAACAAACACAAGAAAAGATGACTTCTCAGAACAATGATCTCGCTGCTGCTGCTGGATCCGTTCAATCCGTTCAAGGCTTCCTGACATTTCGAAGTTTGAAGTTTTCAACGGTACCCACTTCAAACGCTGGAGGAAGAGGATCTATGTCAGTCTGGACGTGCTGAACTATACGAAGTACCTAAATGAACCTGAACCTGAAAAACCGGCGGCTATGGAGTTCGATTCGGCTAACATAGAAGATGCTGCCAACGCTTTCGATGATTTTCAAAAGCTGCACGATGAGTGGTAGCAAGAAAACAAGGTATGCCGATACACTATTCTAAACACCCTGTCGAATGAGATCTTCGATATATACTATTCATATAAATCAGCTTACGAAATCTGGGAAACTTTGAATAAGAAGTATATAATCGAAGATGCTGGTACTCAAAAGTATGCTATTGGAAATTATCTTAAATTCCAGTTTGTTGACTCTAGAGATATCTCTTCTCAAATCATTGAATTTCAAGTTCTTTTAGATGATTTGAAAACTGAGGATATTGAACTCCCTGACACTTTCGTCTCTGGTTGTTTGGTTGAGAAACTACCTGAATCATGGAAAGACTACAAGGATAAAGTGAAGCACAAAAGGAGGCAGATGAGTCTGGAAGACGTGATTATTCATGTCCGGATTGAAGAGAAAAACATGAAACTTGACGCAAGATTAGCTACGGAGTTTGACTCCAAGGCTAATATTATGGAAGGTAATCACAATTCTAGTTCTAATCGGTTTAGGAGAAATCCTAAGAAAACCGATAAGAAATCTTCTATTCCGAAGACTAACAATTCTCGTCCTTTTAAGAAGAATAAAGGAAATTGTTATGTTTGTGGAAAACCCGGACATCATGCTTTTCAGTACAGACACAAGAAGGATAGAGACAACAAAGATGTCACTCCGAAAGCTAATATAGTGAAGGATGATGTCTTTGCTGCTGTTGTCTCTGTTGTGAACATGGTGGCTGAGAAAAAGACTGGGTTATTGATTTTGGAGCAACCTGTCACATCTGTGGTGACTTAAAGTCTTTTTCAGAGTACACCCAAGTGAAAGATGGAGAAGAACGAGTCTATATGGGTGACTCTAGGCCTGTACCCGTCCTGGGAAAAGGCACAGTTCTTCTCAACTTGACTTCTGGAAAAACCCTTTCACTGGGTAATGTACTACATATTCCTGACATTCGCTGCAATCTGATCTCTGTGTCACTTTTGGTTCAAGCTGGAATCAAAGTGAACATGGAATGCAACAAGGTAGTGCTTTCCAAGAATGAGACATTCATTGGGAAAGGGTATTGTAACCATGGTTTATTTCTTTTGAATGTACTCAAAACTATTATTAATGAAAATTCTGCTTCTTCTGCTTATATGGTTGACTCTTTTGATTTTTGGCATTGTAGACTAGGACATGTTTCTGCACCTTATATTAAGGAAATGAGGAAAACTGGTTTATTGCCTAACATCACTAAACCAACGAATGATAAGTGCGAAATATGTGCTGAAGTTAAAGCCATCAAAAAGGGTTGTTTACCTGTTGTTTCTAGAGATAATACTGATTTGCTTTCCTTATAAGTTCACACCGATCTTGCTGAATTTAGGAGTTTAATGTCTAGAGGAGGGAAATATTATTATATTACCTTTATAGATGATTACTCTAGATACACGAAGGTTTATCTCCTTAGAAACAAGCATCAAGCAGGTGAAATGTTTCTGAAATATAAAGCTGAAGTTGAAAATCAACTCGATAGGAAAACTAAAAGGCTTAGGTCGGATAGGGGAGGTGAATATAAGTCTAACCCCTTTGCTGACTTTTGTGAACAACTTGGCATAATTCATGAGACTATCCCTCCATATTCATCTGAATCGAATGGGGTAGCTGAAAGAAAGAATAGAACCTTGAAAGAGATGATGAATGCTATGCTGGTTAATTCAGGAGCGCCCCTAAATTTGTGGGGAGAAGCCGTCCTATATGCTTGTTTTATTCAGAACAGGATACCTTATAAGACAACTGGCAAGACACCCTATGAGCTATGGAAAGGCTATACGCCTAACCTAAAATATTTCAGAATGTGGGGGTGCCTCGCCAAAGTTCTGTTAGTAGGACCTAAAAAGACGAAATTAGGTTCTAGAACTGTTGATTGTGCGTTCATTGGTTAGGTTCTAGAACTGTTGATTGTGTGTTCATTGGTTATGCTAATAATAGTGCTGCTTATAGATTTTTGGTTGTTAAAAGTGACTCTGACCAGGTTGCTGTAAATACAACTCTGGAAACCAAAAATGCTGATTTCTTCGAAATAATTTTTTCTTAGAAGAATAGTCTCGAAAGAACTGTTAACCATACTGAACGTATCTCTGAGACTCCTAAAAATTCAGAATTTGAATTGAGGAGTAAAAGAGTGAAGATATCCAACAATTTTGGTGATGATTTTCACATTTTTCTTGTGGATGATGATCCGATAACCTATGATAATGCTATGCATTCTAGAGACGCACCTTTCTGGATAGAAGCAATCAACAGTGAGTTAACCTCAATTATGTCTAATCATACTTGGAAAGTTGTTGATTTACCTCCTGGTGCTAAAGCTATAGGTTGCAAATGGATCTTCAAGAAGAAACTAAGAGCAGATGGCTCTATTGAGAAATATAAGGCTAGGTTGGTTGCGAAGGGATTCTTCTAGAAGAAAGACATAGACTATTTTGACACTTTCGCCCCTGTGACACGAATCTCTTCTATTAGGATCTTAATTGCATTGGCAGCAGTTCATAAGTTAATTATCCATCAAATGGATGTGAAAACTGCTTTCTTAAATGGTGATTTAGAGGAGGAGATTTATATGTCACAGCCAGAAGGTACTATTGTACCGGGTAGTGAGAAGAAAGTATGCAAACTAGTTAAGTCTTTATATGGGTTGAAACAGGCATCTAAACAATGGCATGAGAAATTTGATTCTGTGATGGTGTCTAATGGATACCTGATCAATGATGCAGACAAATGCATATACTATAAGTCTTTTAATAATTCTTATATTATGCTTTGTCTCTATATGGATGACATGCTTATTTTGGGACCTAACCTTGATATTATAAATGAGACCAAAAAATTTTTAGCTTCAAATTTTGATATGAAAGATCTTGGTGAAGCTGATGTAATCTTAGGTATTAAAATTGTGAAGACAAAAGATAGTCTTACATTGTGTCAAGAACACTATGTCGAGAAGTTTTTGAAAAGATTTGGATATTATGACTGTAAGAGGGTGTCGACGCCATATGATGCTAATATCCATCTTAAGAAAAATAAAGGACATAGTGTCTCTCAGAAAGAATATGCCCAAATTATTGGTAGCTTAATGTACTTGATGAACTGTACGAGGCCTGACATAGCTTATGCTGTTGGCAGACTGAGCAGATATACTCAGAGTCCTGGTAAGGAACACTGGGTTGCCATTGAGAGATTAGCCAAGTACTTAAAAGGTACCATCAATCATGGGATATCTTTCAAAGGGTCCCCACCTGTGTTAGAGGGTTATTGTGATGCTAACTGGATCTCAGATTCAAATGAGATCAAATCCACTAGTGGTTATGTGTTTACCCTTGGTGGGGGTGCAGTGTCTTGGAAATCTACCAAGCAAACATGTATAGCTCGTTCAACCATGGAGTCCGAGTTAATCGCCTTAGAGAAGGCATGTTCTGAGGCTGAGTGGTTTAGAAACCTCTTAGCGGATCTTTCCATTAGTGTAAATGCTCCTCCTCCTGTGCCTATGCATTGTGATTGTCAAGATGCTATCGCAAAGGCAAATAGTAAGATTTACAATGGAAAAAGTAGACATATACGTCTAAGACATACAGTGGTCAAACAGCTGTTAAAATCCGGAGTTATATCCTTGGATTATGTGAGGTCAGAGTTGAATTTGGCCGATCCTCTGACCAAACCACTTAATAGGAGGCAAGTGGAAGATACGTCGAGGGGAATGGGACTTATGCCTAAAACAGAAAATAAGAGTGATGGTAACCCCACCTATTTGATTGGTGATCCCATGACTTAGGTTCATAGGGGTAAGAACAAGTCACTAGTTGTTTTTGTGTACTATCGACTATTGTATTTGAGATGTTCCATTCCTATGACGAGATAGTATTGTATTTATCAATACAACTATTGCAGTGAGAAGGTTGAGCTTTGCTCTTAATAGAATCCATATCCCAAATCTTGAGGTGGTGTGTCTAAACTGTAGTACACACTTGATGGAAATCTACCTATACGAGTGAGGAACTGGGTCGGTTCCTATGAAAGCCTTTGGCAGGCTTTCTAGAGCACTCATGAAAAACCAGGAATCAGCGCAGGGCCAAAAAGTGCAAAACCGCAGAACAGTAAAGTACTAAGCATTACAATGTGGATGCGAGTCCTCTGTTCACATTTAAGGTTGTTGGTTCATAGAAACTTGTTTCACCAACCTCCTGTGAACAAATTTTGCTATCCTAATGGCTGGTTCATAGCTGAAAGGCACCAGTACTTAGGCATTGGTATTTTTTTCCTTTGAAAAATTATAATTTCCATTGACATGGGTGCATGAATTCGAGAGAGAAGAAGGATATAAGTATTAGTGACCTCCGATAAAGCTGACTACCTGTACTGGAGATACGTCGTAATACTGTAGATAGTCCAAAATGGTGTATCACCAGTTACCGTCGTATAGTTAGACATCATAGTAATGATAATTGTTTTGCACACTTAACCAATTTATGCAAGAAAAAACTTGTGACCAGGCCCGGCCTTGGCGCATGGCAGGCTGGGCCACTGCCCAGGGCCCAAATTGTATGGGGGGCACCAATATTTATATTGTATACTTGTATGCTAAAGTTACGGGCCCAAATTAAAGAGGGGACATTATACATTCATTAACTAAGTTGGAGCCCATATCTAAATTCTATTATTTTCTAGGGAAGGAGAACGGACACTATGACTATTTCTTCATAGAAAAGAAGATACGACGTAGAAAAATATATTTCTTCCTAGGAAAGAAGAACATGTACATCAATATTTTTTACGGGAAAAAGATTGAGAATAATCGATTCTTCTTCTCATATTTATTCTTATCTTTGGTTCCTTTTATATGTATTCAGTTACTTATTCCATCTTTTTTTCTTTTTCTTCTTATGTTATATCTTTCCATTATTATCATATCTTTCATTTTCTAAGGCTGGTGAAGACACAATTTTTTTTTTTGAAAATTTAGGTTTGCTTGTCAATTTGCAATTATAAGGAGGAATCGTGCAAGGTACATCTGAATTTTTTGGTCATTTGATAAAAAAATTCTTCTCTAAATTTTTTTCAGTCATTTGAAGTCTAGTTTAGTTTCTTTTAAAAAATCTTCGGTCATTTTTTTTATATTCTCTAAAAAATTTGAAGCCTAATTTAATTCTTTTAAAATTTTGATATTCTCTTAAAATTTTAGTTTCTGGTCATTTAAATCTTTATATTTTCAATATTCTCTAAAAAAATTGTTTCTTTTAAATTTGTCCGATCGTTTAAATTTTGAAGTCTAATTTAATTTCTTTTAGAAAGTTTTTTATAAAAAAATTTGAAGCCTAATTTAAATCTTTTAAATTTTCGGTATATTCTATAAAAAATAGTTTCTTTTAAATTTTCGGTATATTCTATAAAAAATAGTTTCTTTTAAATTTTTTCGGTCATTAAAATTTTTAAGCCTAATTTTTTTTCTTTTAAAAATCTTCTCTGAAAAAAATTCCTCATTTGAAGCCCAAATTCGATTTTGTGGTAATTTAATTTGATCCGGACTGAAAAATATTTGGTTTGCAGTTTCTTTTAAAAAACGTTCTCTAAAAAAATTGAATTCTAGCTTAAAAATTTAAACTATTTAAATTTGATAAAATCTTATTTGCGGACCACGACGAAATGGATTAGTAATATTAAGTATTGAAAGAATATCTTGGAAAATATTATGGTTGATCAAACAATTGATTTTTTTGCCTCTAAAAATGCAACAAGAAATGTTTAGATGAGAATTTAGTTTATTTGGTGATGGTTTTGTTGTGTAGGTCATTGGAGAAGGCCCTTGTCTATGGAATATGTACTAGAAGATATTTTAGAAAAATGTGAAAAAACGTTATTAAATATTTTAGGTCATCGAAGGAGGCTTCTTCTACTGGAAAATGTGAAGGAAGTGAAGATGTATTAGAAGACTTGCAAAGATGTGTGAAGAAAATTGTCTAACATTTAAATGGCTTATTGGCTCTATGTTCTATGATTGGACCATATTTTTTTTATTGTTATGTACTTTCTTTTTTTTTGGAGTTTTAACATTATTAATAAATTGTATTTATTGCAAAAATGAACATATATAAAAAAAGGGCACAAATTTTTTTCGCCCTGGGCCTAATAAACACCGGCTCTGCTTGTGACACGTTATAAAATTGATTTCTAATTAATGTTGTCTTGTAGAAAAGGAAAGAATAAAAATCCCATGTTATGTAATATAATCTTGTTTTGCAGAAAATGAAAGTGGGTTTTGATAAAATCATTTATTACTCCGGTTTATGTTTTTTTATGAATTGTTAATTGAAAATTAAATAAATAGAAAGATCATCTAATAACTTGCTGTACTCCACATGATTAATATGTTGGTTTAGGTGAGTTGAGTTAATACCAATCATCAGTACATTTCTCGATTGTTCATGAAAAAACTAAATAAACCAAGTCACACAACTCTCACCATACAATAACCCAAGTGACACAACCATCATATATTTGTATTTAGTTGTAGGGTCTCGTATAATATTCAAAAGTTACGTTTATGTCTCCATTTTAGATGGTCATCTCAACTTATAAATCATTAGGACAAGACCTAATTCATCTTCTGGACAATATGAAGATATAAACATAAATTTCTAACATTATATGATCCTAAAACTAAATGACCTACCAAGTTTAACAATTTTACTAAATAAAATTCCAAAGTCCAGTGTTGTAAGAACCCGACCGGATCGGCGTTTGGACCGGGTTCAACCGGTTTATGCCAAAAAATCGGTCCGATTCGACTAAAACGGGTTATTTTAAAGAACCGTCAATTTTTTTTGTCAAAACCGGGTTCAACCGGTGAACCGGCCGAACCAGTTCACAATTGAGCCGAATAATTTTGATTTAAAAAAATTCAAAATAAATTATCATGTGAAATTTGGACCATTTGATTCTTGGTATGATTTTTGATTGACCTTATAGTAGTAAAATTAAACTAAACCACCATACTAAGGACCAAATCAAACCATCAAAAAGTAAATATAGATATCTTAACTATTTGAACCAAACCAAATCGAGTCTATTTGAACCGCGATTGAACCTTGAACCTTGATCCGACCTATAAAAAAAAAATTTAGGTTCAAGCATGGATCCGATTTTTAAAACATTGCCAATGTCTGTTGTTTTTTTTTTTACTTTATAATATTATGAACTTTCTCTCTTCCAAATTATTCTCTCTAAACTAGTTATTATTGGGTTTTGGCCTTTGTTTAGAAACTTTAGTCCCACATCGGCTAGGCCAAAGGAGTTGTATCTCTATATATTAGCTATGCTAGTTTAGAGATGCACATGTGGTGTGGAGGTGCACATGGGTGTGCCATGTGGGGTTATTTTTCTAAAGGGAAAAAGGCTAAATAGACAATTGAAAGCATTCATGCTTTTTGCTCTTGGGAAATTTATTTCCACGGGAGCTAAGCCCCGTAGGGGCTTAGCGACTCGGACTCGGACTCGGACTCGGGCTCATGGGCTCATGAGGCGTAATATGGCATTTTGTGGGCGCACTTAGCACGTCAGCATCGTCGCTAGGCGCTTGCGCGGCCATGTTGCGCAGGCCAGGTTGCGCGACCAGGTTGTGCGGCCCAGGTTGCGCTCCCAGTAGCGTGTCCAGCTGCGTGCTCAGTTGCGCGGGTGGCGCAGGGCGCGCTGGTGGCGCAAGTGGCTCAATGCGCGTACTGCGCGCAGTGTGTAAGGCGCGTGGGGTGCGTGAGTGACGCAACTTGCTTCAGATCGTGCCTGTGCATGATCTGAGCGGTTACTGCACGTTCGGAGTGGTTATTACCACGTCCCGAATGCTGTGCTAACCAGGCAGTTGCTACTCGGGCCTATAAAAGGTCTCTTCTCTCTCACAGGCAGAACATACACAGAACTTATTCAGAAAGTTATGAAAGTTTACAAGTGTTTCTTAACACAAGTAAACAGAGTATGTGAGAGAGAAGAGAAGCTTTGCACCAGCGTTACTCTTGCACGGGAGTCCGTGTACGATCCAAGGAGTCAGAAGAGCAGAAGTGTTCCAAAGTTCTCCGAAGAACTTGCTGGTTCCTAGAAGCTATTCGTGTGGGCCGAATATAGCTTTGAGCAACGGTGATCATTCACCCCAGCAGGCCATCTTCCATCTTTCGTCTGTCATCTTCTTCGCTGATGTGAATTACGAAATCTTCTTAGATTCTCGTATATCATATGCTGCTGTAACAAGATCTTCTTAGATCTTCGTTATACTTGCGCAACCTTCCAAGAAGTATTGCGTTGGAACATTGTTCTTACAATTGTTTCATCTTCTCAGTTTTCTATCGAAAAATTGTGCCCCGGCAATAACAATCTCAAAGCTATATTGCTACGATGGAAAACTTTAATGCTTCACTCCTCAATACTGACTTCTGTAAGTTAAAAAAGTTTGATGGAGAGCATTATCAAGTCTGGAAGAGGAAGGTTTATCTCACTCTTCAACTCAGAGACGTTGATCACGTGGTTCTTAAAGAGGAACCTACTGTTCCAGATGTTGGGTATGCTGTCGCAATTACTGCGGCTACTAAACTTCAGGCCAAGTGGAGAAGGGAGAATAGCATTTACAGGCTGCTTATCTTGAATGCTATGGAGGATTCCCTAGCAGAATTCTATAGTAAGAGAACTATTGCCAGAGACATATGGGAGTCTCTGGAGAAACTGTACGAAGAAGACAAGATGTAATGACCATTGTTCGTATTACGTATTTTGGAATACGTGTACGTATGTAGACCCGTATTACATGTCTCATTGGTTCGACCCAACTTGACTTGGTTCGGCTTGGTTTTGCATGGCTCGGTTTTGCTTGATCTTAATGTGAACCAAACCACTCCCACCTACCATCTTCATTAAATATCCCACCTACCACCACCCTCTTCATTAAATATCCCACTAACATTTCTCTCTCTTCATTACTTCTTCTTCTTCTCCACCATTACTTCTTCAACCACCAGGAAAGAAAGAGAGAGGGAGAGCTTAGGCAAGTGCATCTTACTTCATGGAGGAAGCCCATTTTTTATTGTTCCATTGCCTTCCTCATGTGTTTCTAACCCACTTTAGTATTTAGTATTTTTCATTTCCATGGTTAAATTTTTGTAGATCTAGCTTTGTGGTATTTTCGGTTTCCAGGATTTTTGATCTATCAAACTTGCATATTTTGCTAAGTTGATGATCCCATGTTGTAGAGAATTTCATTTGGTCCAAATTTGACCTATGGAATTTTGCTAAGCCGCATGAACATTTTTGGCACTCAGCCGCATGAAGCAAGCCGCATGTACTTAAGGGGTTTAATATTAGTAGCCGCATGGCTACTAATCCTAGTGAGCCGTATGGGATAGCAGCATTTGCCTGCTTTTAGTAAAGTTAGCCGCATAAGAATGCATTTAATGCATTGTTGATGCATTAAATAAAATGCATTGCTCCAGAATGCATTTAATGCATTATTAATGCATTAAAAATAATGCATTGTTTAAGAATGCACAAAATGGATTGTTAATGCCCTCCTTGGAAAGTCCGCCGCATGCCTTAAGAATGCATTTAATGCATTTGCACTTGATGCATTCTTAAGTGCATTTCCTAATGCATTTTTCTTTTCTTTTCCTAATGCCTTCCTGGAGAGCCAGCCGCATGGCATGGCATTTCATTAATGCATTTAGTGCATTCTTAATGCATTTGCATTTAATGCATCCTTTAGTGCATTTCCTAAATGCAATTACTTAAAGCATTGTTACTACATTACAATAAAGCCAGCCGCATATGGCATGGAAATGCATTACTTTAATGTATTATTATTATTATTAATTTTTTTTACATTCTTTTACTGCACCAGCCGCATATGGCTCCCATCAGCCGCATGCTAGTGCAAGCTTTGCTTGCATTATGTTGAACCCACGTGGCCTTGCATGCATATTAATGCATGCTTGCTTTGGATCCACGTGGCTTGCTTGCATTATATTAATGCATGCTTGTGGTATTGCTTGCATGCAAACGCCAGAAGTGAGCCGCATATGGAACATGGGGACAATTAGCTGCATGTATATTAATGCATTATGCTAATGCATACAAAGCATACATTTATTATATATTAAAATATTATATAGTGTATATTGATATAATGTATATTGATATATTTTGTATATTAATATATATTAATATAATGCATTTAATGTATTAATGCATTTATTTAATGCAATACATAAATGCAATATATAAATGTATTAAATGTATTTGCATGCAAGTATGCATGCTTATATATTTTGCTCAACCGCATATGGCCAAGTGACTGCTGGCCGCATAAAAATTTTTCGAGCCGCATGAGTCCCCCACAGCCCTTGCCCCTTCTAATATTTAATTATTAAATGTGTACTTGTGCTAAATTAATTGATTCCTGACACGATGGTGACCCGTGAGGTCCACTTTTGACATGACATAATAGTGGCCCGATGTGGCGTACTCCTGACAGTGAACATGACATGACAGGATTGAATGGCCTGGACACCGTGGATGATTGTGTTTGTACAATTGAACCGGTAATGTTTGTATCATGTTTAGGACAGGGATCCCTGAGTACCACGGTCAGGGGTACCTGCTGTAAATGGCTAAGGCTAATAACTAGAATAATTCAGTAGTCATGAGAGATTTCCCCAGCTACAGGCGATCCCGTTATCCCGGCCACCATTGTGGGACTTGCAGCCTGCCGACGAGTAGGGCACAAGTCCAAACTCACTGATATATGGAAAGAACGATGTACTGCTTAATGAACCCAAGTCGTCTGGATAACCTGGATTAGCTGTAGGGCTTGTGGCTGGAGGAACATCTCACTGCATGTTGTGATAACCCTAGTTAGCTAATGTAGAAAGCCGTAGTCACTGATTGGCCGGGAACAATTGTATGGTATGGTTTTCAGTGCTCGATTATTGTAAGTTTGATCGCATGATTGTCGCTTTTAACAATAAAGATCAGGGGCTAAGTTCTGTTCAGGCGAAGGGTTACAACCCCGGTCCTTGTTTGGTTTAAGGGTTGTAACCTGGCACCCGGAGTAGTTCTGAGTCCTCTCTTCGTTTATTGTCTCATTGCACCCACGTCACATTTGTAATGTTTTACCTTACCAACAAGATGTGGAGACGGAGTTCTATTCAGGTGAAGGGTTACGACCCCGGTTCTTGTTTGGTTTAAGGGTTGTGACCTGGCTACTTGAATGGTACCCTCGTACTCCATTATGACTATTGTTATTCTTTACTTCAAGTTCTTTTAACTGCTTTAATATATTTTCTGATATGCTGGTTTTAGTTCTTAAGTGAAGCCTCCTTTGTGGCACTTGCTCTTTCTGGGATCTGATCCAGCTGGTTTTGTGTGGCCAGATTTCGGAGCAACCTCAGAGGATCTATCGACCTTCCAGCCCGATGGTGACCATCAAGCGTGACCAGGGCAACGAGTGGGTTTATTTTTGCTCTCCCACTCTATTGTAAAAAATTTATTTTGAGGCGTTTAGCCGGCGAGCACCTATTAGCTCGTATTGTATACCTTATTATTGTCTGCCTACAGGCTGTAACATGATTGACAGATCCAAGGGTTGATCATGTATGACTAAACTCTTGCTAGTCCTCACATTTTGTAATGACTAGCTTCATGATCATCTGGATATGTAATATTTGGGACGCCTTACTATTGTATATTTGGTGATCTTACATCTTGTAACTTTACTTGCTTGCTTGAGATTGAGACATTTAGGCTTGTTAATGACCATAGAAGACTGATGGACTGTAGCTAAACCCTCATATATCTAGACAGCCGTAACCGTATAGTGGGGTGGATTCCATTTCATTATACGTAGCTGGCTATGTATGCCTCCGCTCTCCAGTATTCTGGTTCTGGGGCGTTACATGGTTTAAGTGGTGGCCCATGCAGGTCTTGTAAATCAAGATATGTGAGTGTTTACCGAATAGATGTCTCAATCAGCACTCGCCTTTGATCTATGCCCGTATCTTCTAATCCCTGAGATTCTCGACCTGATCACATGCTTGTATCGTTGAATCTGTCTTGGTCTTTCCTTATTGTACCCTATGTCGTCTTCTTCAGCGTCATTGTTCCTGGACCTGCCGATCAGCAAGGCGACGCACCTCCCGTGGACCAACAGCAACCAGAAGACCAGGCCCAGCACTCAGGAGCAGCCTCCCGGGCCATGCCTTCCGGAGATCCAGAACCCCCGGTGTAGTCAGCCCAGCCCGCGAGGCAGGACGATGGAGCCTTGGTTGGACTTATCAGGGAGTTGCATACATCGCAGGATCGTCGAGGAGATGCCTTGCATCAGGCAGTGACAGATGCTCTGGGCAGAGGTGGACACCATGGGAACAGTGCAGCAAACATTTTCAAGCGCCTGAACCCTCCATTCTTTGATGGCAGCGAAGACGATATCGCTGCTGATGCATGGCTTCAGGACACAGAGGTGATATTGGAGGCAGCGAAGACCCCAGAAGACGAGAAGGTAGTCATGGTGCGCCTACAGTTATTAGATCTAGCCCACAGCTGGTGGGCGGCGCAGGCCGTTGGATTGGTGGCGCCTATTGCCTGGGCAGTATTCCGTGAGAGGTTTCGGACCAAGTACTTCGATGCGGTGGCTCGACACGATCTTCAGACCAAGTTCACCAATTTGAAGCAGATGGACAGGACGGTTGATGGTATGCGGCCAAGTTTTCTGGCTTAGTCGGTTTGCTCCTACCTTGGTGGCGACCGAGTTCGATAGAGCCCAACGGTTTCAGCAGGGACTCCACCTGGAGATTTTGCTGGCGGTGGAGCAGTTTGAGCATCAGACTTTTTATGCGGTATTGAAGGCAGCTAGGAGGCATGAGTATACCTTCCAGAGGATTGTGGACAGGACCGGAGGTCGAAAGCGATCTCACGGCCAGATGAATCAGTCGTCAGCACCAGCCCCGGCAATTAGGGCTTTGACCATTGGAGCTCCGAGGAGGGCATCATCAGTTACGTCGGTTCAGCATTCAACCCCGACGTATCCTCAGTAGCAGAAGCAGAAGCAGTCTTCCCCCATGGGCTGCTCTTATTGTGGGAAGCCTGGACATGTTGTTTCAGAGTCAAGGCTCGAGGATTGTGTTTGCTTTGTGGAGTGCCAGACCACAAGGTAGGGTCCTGCCCGTTCAGGACTGACTCATCACCAGCCGGGACCAGCTCATCAGTTAGGGGGCCAGCCCCAGAACCATTCCAGCAGCAGTTTCCTTCCCCGAGGCCGTTGCCAACGCAGACCCCGATTTTTCATCCGCAAAGGCCTCAGCAGTTTGCCCAGGCGCAAGCCATGAATAGGCAGCAAGGATTCCAGCAGAGAGGGCCGGCACCCAGAGGACATGGTCAAGTGTTGGCTTTGTCACGCCCCGCTCCCGTAGGAGCGATCGTCCTCGCTATGGCGTGATGCCGCACGACCCTAGATTGTGCTCGTGCAAGGCAGGTTCCATAACGGCCGATTACAGCGGCGGCGACGGGGTCGTCGCACAGAAGTCCCAAGCAGAAACATTGAACATTGCAGCGGAAATTTAAAGGCAAACACAAGTAATTCAAAAGAATTCTTTTATTGATATAGAATACAAGATTATATTGTGGGCGCAAGGCCAAATTACATGTCTCTCGTGCTCACTTTTCTCTCATTTACAAGTCACTCTGCTTTCTCTCATCTCTCGATACAATACTTGAATCTAGCGGAAGCTTCGGAAGGCGATGTCCATACATTATGTCCTGTATAAGTCTTTAATCCACGCGGCCGTACGCTTCGAATCGCCAAGGAACTCCATGCCTCGATGCATCCAAGCGAGCTTCGCGCCACGAGCTTCTACCTGTGCCTGCACATGAACACTGTGTGGGTGTCAGTACTCAACTGTACTGGTGGAGTGAGCTTCCCGCCTACCCATACATAACCGACACGTTCATTTACTTTGTGCAGCTTAAAACCCTTTAGATTGTCTTGCTAGTCTTGCCTTAGGATCAATTTTTAGGACAAGGACGTCCGACCAAAATGAGGTACCATGACATGGTCGCGCTATAATTTCAACGTGTATTTTGATCGAGGCAGTGCCTCATCGCTTAGATACTTGACAAACTTCAACTCGGGGCGGCAGGGTCGTGCCATACTCTATTCGTAACTTAACATGTTCGGGACAGTGCTTCGCCGAGGAGCAACTTATGCGCACTCGGCCGTGCCAAGACTTTTACTTAAACTCAAGCCTACTAGACCAATTCTCGTGCCAACGATTTAATTGCCAAAGACGACAACGGGACGACTCGTGCAGGTCGTGCCTCTAGACCTTGCTTAGACTTGTTCGTGCCATGAAGTTGAGGCCGTGCCTCCCAACTTATCAAGACTTAGCCATGTACCGCCTTACGACATTTCCTGTTCGACTCATAAACCAACTTAGACAAGCCTTGCCAAACCTAGTATCGATTTCCTGGACATCCCGACGCCAAGTATCGTGCTAAGCACGGTGCCTATACTGCAGCCCAATCTTAGGCCCAGACATTGTGTTACCGACAGGACATTCATTCCAAGTTCTAGACTCAATTCAAAGGCATACATGCGGTGTGCCGCTACTCTGCCGACCCATCTATATGAGTGGTCACTAGCAATGTCAAGCTATCTTGGATCTTTGGCTCACGGTGACCCCTTCGCATGGAGGTGCGAGCCCCATCGAATGGTCCCGTGGCGTATACCGTAACGGTTCACTTCTAACGAGTCGCACCGTCGTTGAAGGCCGTACGGTATCTGCCTTTCCCTCCTAGGCCGACTCGATCCCGGCGTCCCGGTGATCGGTCGAGGGATTCCCTTTGCGCGCAAGTTGTCCAATGACCATGCAAGACTCAACTCGATCTATCCAGTCCTTCCTTATTCATGACCATGCTTTCCTTCTTCCTATCGAGACTTAACGAGACTTCCAAGCCGGTGGACCGATCTCGTGTGTGGGACTTATCAAGACTTAGCGAGACTCCCAAGCCGCGGGACCGATCTCGTGTGCGGGACATATCAAGACTTAGCGAGACTCCCAAGTAGCGGGACCGATCTCGACGACAACAAGTCGCGTGGACTTCCTTTGTTCGTGGCAAGCTTTTCACTAAACCGACCATAGCTCGTGCCTTAGACAGACCTGTTTCTCTAGGCGACGCTAACGCTCAAGTCATATACTTTACACGACGAGCCTTGTTCTCAAGGGACTACGCGACTTGACAACTGCAGATAGAGCGGGACAGTGCTAGAATTGGCTTTGATAGCCCGGCACAAGACTTGTCCTAACTTATTCGGGCAACGACTCGACGAGCAAGGGCTACGCCGAGCTACACATCGAGGGAACATGCTATACACGGGGTCGACTTGAACAACCAAGTTCGTGCCTAGACTTAAGCCAACAGCCGTGCAAGACGACTTAACTTGCGGGACGTACGAAGGCTATGCCAAGCCTTGTAGGACAGGACCGTGCATGCTTTATTAAGCATTCATGCGGGCGACGCCTATGACTTAGGCTGATTCGAGTGTTGGGGCAAAACGACGGGACAGTGCATGCTTTATCAAGCATTCAAGCAGGCAACGCCTATGACTTAGGCTTATTCGAGTGTCGGGGCAACTTAGCAACTTAGACCAACTTCCTTCTTCTAAGCCACGGGATCGAAGGATTGAGTGTCATTTGAAAGCACGCTGAGCCGACTTCTATGAAGACCGTGGGACCATTTTTCATGTTCTAAGACATTCCGACGGGTCGGGATTATTCCCTTAGCTATGTGCATTCGTAGCTTTTATATTAGCCTACTTGTGCAAGTTGAAAACATTGCGAGTTATTATGTGTAGGCTAAGATGAGGCAAGTTCACCGAAACTACCCCACCTGAGCGAGGAGTCGTCTCGACCGAGCGAGCCTTCGAGCAGCCGTTGTAATACTAAGTTCCAACGCCGTCGGCGTTTCGATTCCTTCGATTGACTTTGCGGGACGGGGCACTACAGGCTTTGACCATGGGAGAAGAAGGAGTGGCACCAGGTGAGGTAGTGGCAGGTACTATTCTCGTCAACACTTTTCCAGCTTCAGTGTTATTTGACTCTGGTGCATCGCATTCATTTATGTCTGCACGATTTGCGACACGGATAGGACTGGAGCTCGAGCCTTTATCAGTAAGGCTCAATATACTTACTGGTAACGGTCTTGTGGGAGTAGATAGAGTGTTTACCTCGTGTCGGATCGTGGTTAGCGGTAGAGAGTTTCCCGCTAGGCTGATAGAATTTCCGATGGCCGATTATGATGTGGTCTTAGGGATGGATTGGTTGAGGGACCAGTATGCTAGGATAGACTACCATATTGGCAGAGTTGTTTTTAGCATTCCAGGCGAGCCAGAATTTTCTTTTTCTCGAGGTGAAGTTGAACCTTCTCCTCCAGTATTGCGGATGGCCGTAGCAGCAGTGCAGTTACCCCGGATAGTCGAGGAATTTCTAGATATTTTTCCGGAAGAGCTACCAGGGATGCCGCCAGAGCGAGAGATCGAGTTTACTATCGACTTGATTTCTGGGACAGCACCAGTGTCTGAGAGAGTCTACAGGATGGTGCCGTCAGAATTGGAGATATTGTACAAGATGATTGAAGAACTCCGGACCAAAGGATTCATTCGTGCTAGTGGATCGCCTTGGGGAGCCCCGATGCTTCTTGTGAAAAAGAAGGATGGTACGTCCAGATTATGTGTTGACTATCGCACCTTGAACTCAGTAACAATCAAGAACAAATATCCTCTCCCCAGGATAGATGACTTGTTTGATCAACTCAGAGGAGCGGCAGTATTCTCGAAGATTAATTTACGGTCAGGGTACCACCAGATCAGAGTCAGAGAGCAGGACATCCCGAAGACAGCTTTTCGATCTAGATATGGGCATTGAGAGTTCCTTGTTATGCCCTTTGGAGCGACCAATGCGCCTGCAGTATTCATGGACCTCATGAATCGTATCTTCATGTCTTATTTGGATCAGTTCGTGATCGTGTTTATAGACGATATCCTGGTCTACAGCAAGAGTGAAGCAGAGCATGAGCAGCATCTCAGAGTTGTCCTCCAGATTCTCCGAGAGCACCAGTTGTACGCCAAGTTTAGTAAATACGAGTTCTGGCTCGATCGCATTTCATACTTGGGTCATATCATCACCAGAGGGGGAGTAGAAGTGGATCCCCAGAAGATAGTGGCTATCGAAACCTGGCCAGTGCCCCGCACAGTTGCAGAAGTTCACAGTTTTCTTGGATTGGCCGGCTACTATCGGCAATTTGTTTCGAACTTTGCTCGAATTTTCGCGCCACTGATGCAGTTAACCCGCAAGGATGTGCAGTTTTCTTGGACAGCAGAATGTCAGGAATCTTTTGAGAAGCTGAAGCGAGGCTTGATGACGGCCCCCATTCTCACACTTCCAGATGGGATCGAAGGATTTTTAGTATACTGTGACGCTTCAGGCAGAGGTTTAGGGTGTGTTTTGATGCAGCATGGAAAGGTAATAGCTTATGCATCACGTCAACTTCGTGATCATGAGAGAAATTATCCAACCCATGACTTAGAGCTGGCAGCTGTAGTGTTTGCACTTAAGTTGTGGAGACACTACCTATATGGAGATAGGGTGTAGATTTTCACCGACCACAAGAGCCTGAAGTATGTTTTCACCCAGAAGGACCTTAATATGCGTCAGAAAAGATGGCTAGAGCTACTTGTGGATTATGATGTCAACCTGCAGTATCACCCTGGGAAGGCCAACGTTGTGGCAGATGCATTGAGCAGGAGAGCCGGAGTTTACCTTCAGACAGCGCAACCAGAGTTGTTAGCAGATCTTCAGAAGATGGATATAGAAGTTGTCCTTCCTACCAATGTGGCATTGATGGCCAGTATGCAAATACAGTCCAGTATAGTTGAGAGGATCAAGATAGCTCAGTCCTCCGATTCTAAGCTTCAGCGGCTTAGAGCAGAATGTGAAGCAGGACGACGACCAGAATTATGTATTCATGAAGACGGTACACTTCGACATGGTAAGCGTCTTTGTGTACCCAGTGGAGATATTAGATAGGAGGTGATAGCGAAAGCTCACAGTGCTCAGTATTCGATTCATCCCGATGGCACCAAGATGTACCGTGATATCCGTCAGCACTTATGGTGGAATGGCATGAAGAGGAAGATAGCTCGGTTTGTCTCTCGGTGTTTGGTTTGCCAACAAGTCAAAGCTGAACATCAGAGGCCAGCTGGACTTCTTCAGCCCTTGCCGATTCCAGAATGGAAGTAGGAACATATAACCATGGATTTTGTGACTGGATTACCTAGATCCCCAGCAGGTAGAGATGCTCAGCTAGCAGAGATGTATCTTCGGCAGATTGTCAGATTCCACGGTGTACCAATCAGTATCACCTCGGACCGGGATTCGAGATTCACGTCACACTTTTGGCGTAGCTTGCAAGAGAGTTTGGAAACTCGCCTCCAGTTCAGCTCAGCATATCACCCGCAGACAGATGGTCAGTCGGAGCGCACGATCCAGACTCTGGAGGATATGTTGAGATCTTGTACACTCGACTTCGGTGGTTCGTGGAAAGATCACCTGCACCTGGTGGAGTTCTTGTACAACAACAGTTTCCAAGCTAGTATCCAGATGGCACCGTTCGAGGCCCTGTATGGAAGGAAGTGCAGATCTCCACTAGCCTGGGACGATGTGGGAGAGAGGCAGATGCTTGGTCCAGAGATGATCGCTCAGACAGTTGAGGTGGTCAGGAGATTCAGAGATCATCTTCGCGTTGCACAAGATCGTCAGCGTCATTGGGCCAATTCTCATCGGCGTCCTCTTGAGTTTTCTGTCGGCGACCATGTATTCCTGAGGATCTCGCCTAACCGTGGCGTCATTCGTTTTGGCATACGGGAAAAGCTTAGTCCTAGGTATATAGGGCCGTTCGATATTCTGGAGCGAGTGGGAGATGTGTCCTATCGTCTCGCTCTTCCGCCGTCCCTGAGTGAGGTGTATGACGTGTTCCATGTATCCCAACTACGACGGTATATCCCAGACCCGAGCCACATCCTCGATCATTCGGAATTGGTTGTTGGTACCAACCTTTCGTATGAGGAGAGGCCCATATCCATATTGGACCAAAGAGAGAATATACTCAAGAACAAGACTATCAAGTTAGTCCATGTTGCTTGGGGACATCACTCTTTGGGAGAGTCAACGTGGGAGCGTGAGGATGATATCCGATCGCGATATCCCGACCTGTTTGACTCGTGAGGTATAATATCTTTCTTATGCCTCATGCCTTCGATTCCTTGCTTGCATGAATGATTGCTTGATTGCTTGACTAGTATAGCTTGCCTGTGACTAGTTTGGCTTGTCCTTGCACCTCTAGCCTCTTGATTAAATTCCGAGGACGAAATTCTTTTAAGATGGGTAGAGTTGTAATGACCATTGTTTGTATTACGTATTTTGGAATACGTGTACGTATGTAGACCCGTATTACATGTCTCCTTGGTTCGGCCCAACTTGACTTGGTTCGGCTTGGTTTTGCATGGTTCGGTTTTGCTTGATCTTAATGTGAACCAAACCACTCCTACCTACCATCTTCATTAAATATCCCACCTACCACCACCCTCTTCATTAAATATCCCACTAACATTTCTCTCTCTTCATTACTTCTTCTTCTCCACCATTACTTCTTCAACCACCAGAAAAGAAAGAGAGAGGGAGAGCTTAGGCAAGTGCATCTTACTTCATGGAGGAAGCCCATTTTTTATTGTTCCATTGCCTTCCTCATGTGTTTCTAACCCACTTTAGTATTTAGCATTTTTCATTTACATGGTTAAATTTTTGTAGATCTAGCTTTGTGGTATTTTCGGTTTTCAGGATTTTTGATCTATCAAACTTGCATATTTTGCTAAGTTGATAATCCCATGTTGTAGAGAATTTCGTTTGCTCCAAATTTGACCTATGGAATTTTGCTAAGCCGCATGAACATTTTTGTCACTCAGCCGCATGAAGCAAGCCGCATGTACTTAAGGGGTTTAATATTAGTAGCCGCATGGCTACTATTCCTAGTGAGCCGCATGGGATAGCAGCATTTGCCTGCTTTTAGTAAAGTCAGCCGCATAAGAATGCATTGTTGATGCATTAAATATAATGCATTGCTCCAGAATGTATTTAATGCATTATTAATGCTTTAAAAATAATGCATTGTTTAAGAATGCACAAATTGCATTGTTAATGCCCTCCTTGGAAAGTCAGCCGCATGTCTTAAGAATGCATTTAATGCATTTGCACTTGATGCATTCTTAAGTGCATTTCCTAATGCATTTTTCTTTTATTTTCCTAATGCCTTCCTGGAGAGCCAGCCGTATGGCATGGCATTTCGTTAATGCATTTAGTGCATTCTTAATGTATTTGCATTTAATACATCCTTTAGTGCATTTTCTAAATGCAATTACTTAAAGCATTGTTACTACATTACAATAAAGCCAGCCGCATATGGCATGGCAATGCATTACTTTAATGCATTTTTATTATTATTATTATTATTAATTTTTTTTACATTCTTTTAATGTACTAGCCGCATATGGCTCCCATCAGCCGCATGCTAGTGCAAGCTTTGCTTGCATTATGTTGAACCCACGTGGCCTTGCATGCGTATTAATGCATGCTTGCTTTGGATCCACGTGGCTTGCTTGCATTATATTAATGCATGCTTGTGGTATTGCTTGCATGCAAACGCCAGAAGTGAGCCGCATATGGAACATGGGGACAATCAGCTGCATGTATATTAATGCATTATGCTAATGCATACAAAGCATACATTTATTATATATTAAAATATTATATAGTGTATATTGATATAATGTATATTAATATATTTTGTATATTAATATATATTAATATAATGCATTTAATATATTAATGCATTTATTTAATGCAATACATAAATGCAATATATAAATGTATTAAATGCATTTACATGCAAGTATGCATGCTTATATATTTTGCTCAACCGCATATGGCCAAGTGACTGCTGGCCGCATGGAAATTTTTCGAGCCACATGAGTCCCCCACAGCCCTTGCCTCTTCTAATATTTAATTATTAAATATGTACTTGTGCTAAATTAATTGTTCCCTGATACGATGGTGACCCGTGAGGTGTACTTTTGACATGACATAATAGTGGCCCGATGCGGCGCACTCCTGAAAGTGAACATGACATGACAGGATTGAATGGCCTGGACACCGTGGATGATTGTGTTTGTACAATTGAACCGGTAATGTTTGCATCATGTTTAGGACAGGGATCCCTGAGTACCACGGTCAGGGGTACCTGCTGTAAATGGCTAAGGCTAATAACTAGAATAATTCAGTAGTCATGAGATATTTCCCCAGCTACAGGCGATCCCGTTATCTCGGCCACCATTATGGGACTTGCAGCCTTCCGACGAGTAGGGCACAAATCCAAACTCACTGATATATGGAAAGAACGATGTACTGCTTAATGAACCCAAGTCGCCTGGATAACCTGGATTAGTTGCAGGGCTTGTGGCTGGAGGAACATCTCACTGCATGTTGTGATAACCCTAGTTAGCTAATGTAGAAAGCCGTAGTCACTGATTGGCCGGGAACAATTGTATGGTATGGTTTTCAGTGCTCGATTATTGCAAGTTCGATCGCATGATTGTCGCTTTTAACAATAAAGATCAGGGACTAAGTTCTGTTCAGGCGAAGGGTTACAACCCCGGTCCTTGTTTGGTTTAAGGGTTGTAACCTGGCACCAGGAGCAGTTCTGAGTCCTCTCTTCGTTTATTGTCTCATTGCACCCCACGTCACGTTTGTAATATTTTACCTTACCAACAAGATGTGGAGACGGAGTTCTATTCAGGTGAAGGGTTACGACCCCGGTCCTTGTTTGGATTAAGGGTTGTGACCTGGCTACTTGAATGGTACCCTCGTACTCCATTATGACTGTTGTTATTCTTTACTTCAAGTTCTTTTAACTACTTTAATATATTTTCTGATATGCTGGTTTTAGTTCTTAAGTGAAGCCTCCTTTGTGGCACTTGCTCTTTCTGGGATCTGATCCAGCTGGTTTTGTGTGGCCAGATTTCGGAGCAACCTCAGAGGATCTACCGACCTTCCAGCCCGATGGTGACCATCAGGCGTGACCAGGGCAACGAGTGGGTTTATTTTTGCTCTCCCACTCTATTGTAAAAATTTTATTTTGAGGCGTTTAGCCGGCGAGCACCTGTTAGCTCGTATTGTATACCTTATTATTGTCTGCCTACAGGCTGTAACATGATTGACAGATCCTAGGGTTGATCATGTATGACTAAACTCTTGCTAGTCCTCACATTTTGTAATGACTAGCTTCATGATCAGCTGGATATGTAATGTTTGGGACGCCTTACTATTTTATATTTGGTGATCTTACATCTTGTAACTTTACTTGCTTGCTTGAGATTGAGACATTTAGGCTTGTTAATGACCATAGAAGACTGATGGACTGTAGCTAAACCCTCATATATCTAGACAGCCGTGACCGTATAGTGGGGTGGATTCTATTTCATTATACGTAGCTGGCTATGTATGCCCCCGCTCTCCAGTATTCTGGTTCTGGGGCGTTACACAAGAACAGGAGCAAGATATTTGTGGCTGAAAATATCACAAATGGCTCTTTGAGGACGAGAAGTCCATGCTGCCGCAGGTAAAGGAATTCCTGAAGCTTCGACAGAAGTTGGAAGACGAGGCGATGCCCCTCCCCGACAAGTTTGTTGTTGGAGAGATTGTCTCAAAGCTCCCCGCTGGGTGGAGTAAGTTCTATGCAAACATGCATATGAAGAAGCTTGAGATCAGCCTTGAAGATCTCTTGCAGGAAATCTATGTTGAAGACCAGATGAGGGCACAACTGAAGGTGGACGCACTGTCCAAGCAATTGGCTAACACCAATCTGGTTCATACCAAGGAACCAAGGTAAAAGCATACGGCTTCCCACAGCAAGAAGAAGGATCCTAACAATCTGAACGTGAAGGGGACTTCCTTCAAGCTAAAGAAGGCAAAGTCTCAGATGCCTTGTTTCAAGTGTGGCAAGAAGGGCCACTTCAAGAATGAATGCAAAGCAAAAACCAGGCAATCAGAGCAATGAGAGCCTAGTAAGGTATCTATGATCACTGACGTTGTTGCTATGATTGCGCAGGTTGATGCGGTAGGGACTGACTCTGACTGGTGGGTAGACACTGGAGCCACCTGCCATGTCTGATCCAGCAAGGAGTGGTTCACCACCTACACACCTTCTTCTGAAGTGGTTATGATGGTGAACCAGGCACAAGCTGCAGTGCTTGGGATTGGGACGGTGGTGTTGAAGCTGACTTCTAACAAGTCTCTGACGCTTCAAGGCGTGAAGCACGTACATGCTATCGCCAAGAATCTGATCTCAGGAGGCCTACTCTGCAACGCAGGCCTCAGGATGGACATCAATACTGGCCAGATGGTGATGTCTATTAAGGAAACATATTTCAAAAAAGCTTTTTATACCGAAGGAATGTTCAAAATTCAGCTTATAAATCAGTCCAATGTAATTTATGTAATTAATGCAATCACTCATTATGCTTATACTTTTGAGTTATGGCATAATAGGCTAGGACATGTTCATTGTAAACGAATAAACAGAATGTCTAGTCTATGGCTTATCTCCAAGTGTGGGGGTAAGATAGAGAAATATGAAGTTTGTGCTCAAACAAAAATCACAAGGAAATCTTTTCCTCAGGTTAATCGAAGTACAGATCTTCTGGAATTGCTACACTCCGATATCTGTGACTTCAAACAGTTCTCTACAAAGGCCGGGATGAAGTATTTCATAACCTTCATCGATGACTTCTCTAAGTATGCGTTCGTCTACTTGCTGAAGGCTAAAGACGAAGCATTCGAGAAGTTCAAGGAGTTCAGAGCCGAAGCTGAGCGGCAGACTGGGCAACAACTCAAAAGAATAAAAAGTGATCGAGGTGGGGAGTATAGGTCTCATGAATTCGCATCGTTCTGCAAAGAACATGGAATTGTCAATGAGACTACGGCTCCGTACTCTCCTCAATCAAATGGAGTAGCAGAGAGGAAGAACTGAACGTTAACAGAAATGATTAACTCAATGCTGTTGACTGCTGGTCTTCCAAAGTGCTATTGGGGAGAAGCTGCATTGACGGCCACTTTTATTCTAAATAGAGTGCCTCATGCAACTTCAGACGTTACTCCTCATGAACTCTGGGAAAAGAGGGACATACTTGGTACAGAAAGACGTCCGTCCTCCCTATTGATTGGGGATCAAACAATTTCATTAGAATTCAAGACATTTCAACAAAGAGATAAGTGCACCGTAGATTAAATTTCATACAATTTGAAAACATACGGAAGTTGGGTCCCATTATAATGGTTTTGAACACGAGAACAAAGGAGAACGACCTCCCAGACGATCATTCCAATGGAAAGTTGCTACTATTTAACGATAACAACAATCAGACATTTTGGGTAGAGGTTCTCTTGTGCAACGTTCGTATAGAATGTTTAGAAGTACAAGGGAATTTATGCAGCATCTGCACTTCAAATTGTTTCGCAAGACAATACAATTGTAGGAACTGTCAACACAAGAATTGGGATTGCATGATCATGAAGTAATAGGCAAACTGTTCTCTTATTATTAAAACAAAACTGAAAAGCTAGTTCAATTTTGAAACAACATCTGCTTTGAAAAGCTGCTTATAGCGAAACCAGGCCTTACATGTATATGAAACTGACAGTTAATGACAGTCTGCTGAAGACTTCACATTGAGTAATTTGCTCATACAATCCATGAAATTATAGCAACACTCAGTAGTCTGCTGGAGTACACACATACCACGTTCATCTTCTCTGAAAATTTAATCTCTCTATACAAATTGCAAATAGAAAAGCGTAGATAAGAGGGTAGGCGATGAGAATAACAGCAACAAATCTCAATGCTGCTCGCTCATACCCATAGTAGTCCTTTAAAAATGCAGAAATTTGCTTATTCTCTCCAAATGCCAAGATTGTCCCCTCTAAATCTCCATATTGGGAAGTGAAGATGCCATACGTAGACCAAGATGTAGGGCAGAAATAGTATAACCAAATCCACCACTTAGGAATTTGCTGCGAAAAGGAATTACCAAAATTAGAAAAAATAAGGTGTGATTAAGATCACGAGGGCTTGAATTTGTTCTTCACAACCTCCCTCGTTCACCAAACAAACTAGAATACAGGATCCACATCAATTTAAAAGATTAGCATGTGAAAGTTCTCACACTGAGTATACATACATGGGTAGAGTTATAATTAGGAGTGGCAATTGTGTCGGGTCAGATTCAGATCCGCCCATTTATGATCAATCAAAACATGACCAGTTTAGGGTAAACACAAACCCAACCTGTTTAAACAGGTATATCGAAAGTGGATTTTCTTCTAATTGACTTGTTACTAAAGTTGACTTTTGTGTATGTTTTTTCATATTATGTTTTTGTAGCCACTTGGTTCTTCTTTTAATATTAATTGTATAAACATTCGGTAGTTGCTAAAAAGGGTGAAACTTCTATATTTTCGGAATATGGATTGGCTTTAGGTACATGGGTAGATTTGAACCCGACCCCGCTCAATAAGCAGATCAAATTGGATCAAACTTTCACGAGCTTTGACTCGAACCTGACCCCTCTTATTAAACAGGTTAGATGGGTCGATCCATTTATGCACAAACCCGCCTCAAAAGACTGGTTGGCGGGTCGTTCCTAAATTGCCACCCTAGTATTATGAAAGTTTAAATACAACAGAAGGTTGCCTATTCAAAGGATGGTCCATATCACTGTTTGAAAGAAACATTTTTAGTTGTGTGCCTCTACATCCATCACCTATTTTTACATAAAACTGATAAACAGCACAAGACAACCCAAGGCCTATCTATTACTCAAATAGTCACAACTCCAACTCGACTTAGAGATCCATGTTTCACTTGCTAACTGAAGTGATACAAGTGACTTCATGTGAAATCATCCGATATTATATACCTATGCACCTCGAGCTGGTTTGAAGTTAGCCTGGGTTAATTTTGGACCATTTACCAATTCGGCTTATTTTTGGCTCAGGCTGAACTGAACCTAAACCTAAGAGCCCGTATGGCAGTAAGAAAGTAGGAAACAGTTGAAATGAGGGCTAAATCTCAGATAATTTTATTGAGGGCTACTGCCTACTACTTATAGAGGGTCCAACCCCTCTTCATATTACATCTAACCGATGTGGGACTAAAGTCCCTTATTTACTCTCAACACTTCCCCTCAAGATGGGCGATAGATATTAATCATCCCCATCTTATTACATAGCTTTGACAGACTCAATGAACTAAGACCCTTAGTCAGACAGTCTGCCACTTGTTCTTCTGAGCGAACATAATCAATCTTCAGTATCCCTTGTTCTAGCTTTTCTTTGATGAAGAATCGATCGATCTCGATGTGCTTCGTTCTGTCGTGCTGAACCGGATTATTCGCTATACTTATCGCAGCTTGACTATCGCTCAGAAGGCGCAATGGTGTCCCCTTGTCTAGCTTCAACTCTGTCAGCAGCGCCTTTACTCATAGCAATTCTGATACTCCTAGAGCCATTGCTCTGTATTCTGCTTCAGCTGTCGACCGTGCTACCACTGACTGTTTCTTGCTTCTCCATGAAACCAGGTTTCCTCCTACAAAAATACAGTACCCTGTGGTAGACCTTCTGTCGTCTATGCAGCTTGCCCAGTCTGTATCGCAGTATCCCTCAACATCTGTGCATCCATTCTTCTTGAACCACAGTCCTTTTCCCGGCGTTCCTTTCAGATATCTTAGGATCTGAAATACTGCATCCATATGACCCGTTCTTGGATCATGCATATAGCGGCTTACAACACTTACTGCAAATGAGATATCAGGGCGAGTATGCCCTAGATAAATCAGTCTGCCTACTAGCCTTTGATACCTTTCGCGATCAACAGGCTTTCCTGCTTCTGCTCCCATCTTGCACTTCTGGTCAATTGGAGTGACTGCTGCTCGGCATCCCAGCATTCCTGTCTCCTTCAGCAGATCTAGTGCATATTTCCTTTGTGAGAGAACAATTCCTTTTTCACCATCACACACCTCGATACCCAAAAAGTATCTCATCTCTCCCAGGTCCTTCACCTCAAACTCTTTGGCGAGTTTCGTCTTCAGTTTAGTGATCTCAACTACATCGTCACCTGTAATCACTATATCATCTACATATACAGCAAGTATAGTAATGTGGCCCCTTGCATGATGGAGGAAGACAGTATGATCTGCATTTGTCTGATGGTACCCCATGCCAGTGACAGCCCTTCTGAATCTGTCAAACCAGGCTCGAGGAGATTGCTTCAGCCCGTACAGCGACTTCTTCAGTTTGCACACTTTTCCATGTGACGTTCCTTCACCTGAATCTGACACAGAGTAGCACCCCGGAGGAGTCTCCATGTATACTTCTTCTTGTAGGTCTCCATGAAGAAATGCGTTTTTTACGTCTAACTGGTGTAGCTTCCACCCATAGTTTGCTGCAATGGAGACCAGTGTTCTTACGGTACTCATCTTCGCTACTGGGGCAAAAGTCTCATCATAGTCGATACCAAATGTCTGGGTATAGCCTTTTGCAACCAGTCTCGCCTTGTATCGTTCAACTTTTCCTTCTGGTGTCTTCTTCACTGTGTAAACCCATTTGCATCCCACAGCTTTCTTCCCTTCAGGTAATGGCACCAGCTTTCATGTCTTATTTTTCTCTAGTGCCCCAAGTTCTTCCATCATTGCGGCTTTCCATCTTGGGTCCTTCTTTGCTTCCTGCCAATTCTTAGGTAAAGAAGTGGAGTCTAACGAAGTGAGGAATGTTTGATAAGTCGGAGAAATATTAGAATAAGATAGGTAGTTGGCGATATCATGTTCATAATCTTTATAACGAATAGGAGCCTTTCCCGTATTAATGCGAAAAGACCTCCTTAAGGGAGCAATGGGTGGTGGAGAAAGCATACCATCCGAATCGGAGAGATCCGCTTCCGAATCCGAGCGATCCGGTGCGGGAGTAACATCTTCAGGAGTCGAGGCAGGAGTAGACGAGGGACTTGGCACTATAGGCACAGGGTACGGCACAGTACTGGACCTCTGCTGTCTTCTTCTGTAAACTTGGAGCTCCTTTTCCCTTGTCTGCTTCTCCCCCTGTGAAATGTACGTATTGTCTTCTTCATCCTCCGTATCAGTATCATTGATGCTTTCTCCCCCTTTCTGCCTGTTTGTCACGACAGGACAAGGTACCGATCCGACAACTACGTTTGGGCGTACTACCTCCCCCTCACGTCTAACACCCGCTGTGTGAGGCGTGTTCCCAAACGCAGAACCTTCGTCCGAACCATAATAAGGTTCCAGCTCTCTGAATGTAACGTCCATGCTTACAAACAGCTTCCGTTCAACCGGGCTCCAGCAGACGTAACCCTTCTGTGTCCCGGTGTACCCAACAAAGACACACTTAAGTGCTCGAGGATCCAGCTTACCAACACCAGGCCTGTTATCGTTGACGAAGCATACGCAACCGAATACTTTCGGAGGAACGGTGTACGCAGTTGTCCCCGTGAGCATTTCCAAAGGCGTCTTCCAGTCCAGTAATTGAGAGGGCATCCTGTTGATGAGATAAGAGGCTGTCAAGACAGCCTGCCCCCACAAAAATTTAGGGACATTCATAGCCAGCATCATCGTCCGAGCTACCTCCAGCAGGTGCCTATTTTTTCGTTCGATAACACCATTTTGAGCCGGTGTATATGCACAAGAGGTTTGATGTAGTATACCATGAGAGGATAAATACGCAGCAAACCTCTTATGGGTATATTCCGTCCCATTATCCGACCGGAAACACTCAACACGAGCATTATACTGTGTCTTCACTCGTTGATGGAAGCTTTAAAATGCCTCAAAAACATCACTTTTATTCTTCAGCAGGTAGACCCACGTTACGCGGGTAGAGCAGTCAATAAAAGTAACAAACCATCTATAACCGTTAACACCGTTTGTAGGACAAGGGCCCCACACATCGGAATGAATCATATCAAAAGCAGCAGAACATCGATGCCCAGAATGCACATAGGAGCTTCTGGTAGGTTTTCCCAACTCACAAGCATCACAAACTAACAACTCTTTATTTGCTTGTTGATATAATGACGGATACAGTCGACTAATAACGGAAAAAGAAGAATGTCCTACACGCTGATGATGGAGGAGCAACTCAGCTTCGACACTTCGACTTCGGACTTCCGGTTGGGCGTCTGCAACCAAAGATGCCAGTGCTCTATCCAGACCGTTCCTGTCCAAGTACCATAGACCCTTATGCCATGTGCCAGTGCCTAGTCGTCTCCCCGTTCCCTTCTCCTGAAAAGTTACCTTAGGAATATCAAAGGAAACAATACAGTTTAGATCAAGGATAATGGCGCTAATGGAAATAAGATTGACAGGAAAGGAAGGAGCATGTAAGACATTAGATAGAGTGATGGAAGGAGTGCAATCAACAGTGCCTTTACCCATAACAGGCCTGGAGGTACCATCAGCAGTCTGAATGCTTTCTGGCGGCGTTAGAGGAGAGTATTCCCGGAACTCTCCTCGGGACCCCGTGACATGGCAAGATGTCCCAGAGTCCATGATCCAAGCTGGCTGAGAGACAGATGCAAGAGCACGCGGAGGTATACCGGCACTGGTTTGGGAGAAGTAAGTGCAGTAATCTCCTGTAGTGGACGGCGCCCCAGGAATGACTTGTCTTTCACCAGAACCAAGCTTTGAGCCGCGCAACTTCTCGAGAACTTCTCTCTCAAATGGAGTGATGTCCGCCAGCTGATTGTCCCCACCTTCATCCGCCAGATGCGCCTTGTTGCCTCCAGAGTAAGTGCCCCTTCCACCATCGTAGCTGCCTCGACCACCTCGTCGTCCACCGCGACCACGACCCCGACCATTCGAGGGAGTCCGTGTCAGTTTTGGGCAAAAGCGGATGTAATGCCCTGTGTCACCACAGTTGTGGCAAACGCCTCCCGTAGAAGGAGGCTGTGTGAAAGTGGCAAGAGCAGATGTGTCAACTCCGGCCTGCTCTCCCTGGGAGATACCCTTGGTAGGCATCAGCTTCAACCGTGCTTCTTCTTGTGCCATGGCAGCTATGGCGTCTTCTAATGTCGGCAGCGTCGGTTGTGCAAGAAGTACATTCCGCCGTTGCTCAAACGCTGGGTTGAGCCCCTTCAAAAACTTCATCATCCGTTGCCGCGAGATATAATCCAGAAATTTCTGGAAATATTTTGCAAAAGTCGGTTGAACCTGAGCATCCTCCATGCCAAGAGGATCATAATGGTCAAGATCAGACCAGTACTTCTTCAACAAGGCAGCGTACTCAGAGATGGTACGATCGTCTTGGATTACCCTATCGAGCTCATCCTGCAGTTGGAAGACTCGTATGGGGTTACCCGAACCGGAGTACATGTCTTTCAACGTTCTCCAGATATCAGCAGCTCCCTCCATTGCTTCAACGTTACCCGACACTTGGTCGGTCAAAGAGGCTGTCAACCAACCAGCCACGACATTGTTGACAATGTCCCATACAGCAAACTCCTTCGAGAAGTGATCGACAGGGGCATTGGTGTGGCCATCTACATAACCAACCAAGCCACGTCCCTTCAGCGTCCGCATCGCCTGCCGCGACCATTTCAAGTAATTGGTCGTGCCTTCCAACTTCGTCTCCAGCTTGTCCAACTTTCCCATTTTGTACGGTGACGGATCCACATCAGTATGGGTCACGCGTGGGGTTGCCTCCACTAATCTCTTGGTCAGGAGATCCTCGACCAGGGCCTTCATTTCTTCTGCTGTCAACTTCCCATAGATGGAATCCATGACTTCTGCAACCGCAATCAGTAAGGTATTGTTGTTTCCTGAGTCGTCTACTTTTGAGTCGTCTTCGTCTTAGTCAGCTATCGGGGGAGAAACAACAAAACTAGATCCCTCACTGATATGTCGTAGTTTATACGACCAACTAGAACCGCGTCATGATAACGCGTTCGGACGGCTCAAGTATAACCAACGTAGTTGTGCCTCCTTGCATGAGACAAACCAGAGGTATACCAGCCGCGCAGAAACGATTGTAAAGACAACGTTTCTGAGATACGAAAATCTAAAGAGATTTCGTATTCGTAGTAGAGCTTCTAAAAAGAAGGTACTGATTCTCGAAGGCAACAACAGAGATCTTCTAAAGAGAAGGAAATCTGTTTTTTTTTGTTTTTTTTTGTTTGTTTTTTTTATTTTTTTTAGAACAGCGAAAGAACCCTAAAAAAGGTGCTGTAGCAGCAGGTGGGGGGGCGGCGCTGGAGGAGGAGGGGGGCGGCGCTGGAGGAGGGGGGGCAGCGCTGGAGGAGGGAGGGGGGCGGCGCGGGAGGTAGGAGGGCGGCGCTGGAGGAGGTGGGGCGGCGTTAGGGGGGTCGACAGTAAGGAGGGAAGGGGGGTCGGCTCGGCAGCAAGGAGGGAGGGGGGGTCGGCAGCAAGGAGGGAGGGGGGGTCGGCAGTGGTGTTGGTGGTGGTGGTCGGCAGCAAGGAGGGTGGTGGTGGTCGGCAGCAAAGAGGGAGGGGGGCTCGGCAGCAAGGAGGGAGGGGTGGTCGGCAGTGGTGTTGGTGGTGGTGGTCGGCAGCAAGGAGGGTGGTGGTGGTCGGCAGCAAAGAGGGAGGGGGGCTCGGCAGCAAGGAGGGAGGGGGGGTCGGCAGTGGTGGTGGTGTGGCGGCTAGGGTTTGTGGAGGAGAGGGGAAGGAGTGGCTCTGATACCAAGTTGAAATGAGGGCTAAATCTCAGATAATTTTATTGAGGGCTACTGCCTACTACTTGTAGAGGGTCCAACCCCTCTTCATATTACATCTAACCGATGTGGGACTAAAGTCCCTTATTTACTCTCAACAAGGGGTTGTTTGGAAATGGAAAGTTGGAGGGAAAGTAGGAAACTAGTAGTCTAGTAGAAACATTTGCTAGTTTCTATTTACTTAGTTGTTTGGCAAAAGAAAAGTACATTAAGAAACTTGTAGGGCCCAACACACAGAAACTAGTTCCCATTTTAGTTTCCATCCATTTGGGTGGAAAGTCGTGGAAACTCATTGTGAGCATTTGACCCAATTATTTAATAATTTTTACTTCATCAAAATCAAACACCCACTTTTAAACCTACATATAAAATACTTATTTTGTCATCAAAATACTTATTTTGTCATCATTAATGACAAGTTTAATAATTTTTTACTTCTCCAAAATCAAACACCCACTTTTACACCTGCATATAAAATATTTATTTTGTCATCATTAATGACAAGTTTCTACTTTCTAGCAAACAAACAACATTTGTGATTGGAAACTCACTTTTCTTAACTTTCTTATGGCTTCTAGAAACAAAAGAAACTTAATTTCTTAGTTTCCATAACTTTCCATTTGCCAAGCAGGGGAAACTACACCTACTTTCCATCCACTGTTATTTGGCAACTGAAATCTCATTTTAGAAAGTCCATGCCACATTAGCATATCTAGAAACTAGTACCCTAATTAGTTTCCTCTCCAAACCATCGAAAGTCACAGAAATTCATTAAGAGCATCTCCAACCCTATTGTGAGTTTAGAAAAAATGGTTGCCACATAGGAATGACAAACTTTCATTCCAAAAATTCTTCTCCAATGCAAATGTAGAATAAAACATGAAGTTGACATGGCAATGACATGGCAAGGAGAATGTGAAGTTGGTTGTCTAGATCTAGACAATGCACTTCACAATGACTTTGTCTCCACATCATCGATTATGAATAGAAATATTTATAAAAAAGTTGAAGAAGTGGAGGAGTTGTCTTGGAAGTTGAAAAAAATACTTTTTATTGTCTCCTCAATACTTTTGCATTGGAGAGAGTTTTTCCATCTCATTGTCTTTTGAGATACAATTTTGCCACATAAACAAGACATTGTCTTGTGGCTTATGCCACATAGGAGCCACCTACGATTCACAACACTTAACAAGACAATAGGGTTGGAGATGCTCTAAAGCATCTATCATATTATTATTTTACTTGACTCTTGCTTTTTCCATGCACACTGTACTTAAATAGTCTCGAATAGTGCCCCCTTTTATATTATTTTAATTGTAACATTCTCTACTTTTCCGGTTCTAGTTTTAAGCAATCAAACAACTTTTGTTTTGGAAATTTACTTTCACTAGTTTCCAAAAATTCTATGGAAACTAAAATTCCAACTTTCTTCTACTTTTATGTTGCCAAATAGGCCCCAACTAAAGTGAGTTGTAGGGTTCTGGCCGTACCCGACCAAAATGTTAGCCTACTATCAATTGTGTAAGCAGGTTAGGACAAACCGAACGTATTGTGGTCAAACCAATTTGAGTAGAAATCCATATCCATGTTGTGTAGAAAATAATGGATTAATGATTTTATTGATGGACTACTTCACTACTTATAGGGAGTCTAGCTCCTCTACATATAACATATTCCGATGTGGGACTAAAAGTCCCTTATTGATTCTCAACACTCCCTCTCAAGATGGGCGATAGATATTGATCATCCCCATCTTGTTACATAGCTTTGACAGACTTAATGAACTAAGACCCTTAGTCAGACAGTCTGCAACTTGTTCTTCTGAGCGGACATGGTCAATCTTCAGTATCCCTTATTCCAGCTTCTCCTTGATGAAGAATCGATAAATCTCGATGTGCTTCGTTCTGTCGTGCTGAACTGGATTGTTAGCTATACTTATTGCAGCTTGACTATCGCTCAGAAGACGCAATAGTGCTCCCTTATCCAGCTGCAACTCTGTCAGCAATGCTTTTACCCACAGCAACTCTGACACTCCCAGAGCCATTGCTCTGTATTCTGCTTCAATTGTCGACCGTGCTACCACTGACTGTTTCTTGCTTCTCCATGAGACCAGATTTCCTCCTACAAAAACACAGTATCCCGTGGTAGACCTTCTGTCGTCTATGCAGCTCGTCCAGTCTGCATCATAGTATCCCTCAACTTCTATGTGTCCATTCTTCTTGAACCATAGCCCCTTTCCCGGCGTTCCTTTCAGATATCTCAAGATCTGAAATACTGCTTTCATATGACCCTTTCTTGGATCATGCATGTAGCGACTCACTATACTTACCGCAAATGAGATATCAGGGCGAGTGTGCCCCAGATAAATCAATCTTCCTACAAGTTGTTGATATCGATCAACTGGCTCTCCTGATTCTGCTCCCAACTTGCACTTCTGGTCAATTGGAGTGACTGCTGCTTTGCATCCCAGCATCTCTGTCTCCTTCAGCAGATCTAGTGTGTATTTTCTCTGTGAGAGAACAATTCCTTGTTCGCCTTCACACACCTCGATACCTAGAAAGTACCTCATCGCTCCTAAATCCTTCACTTCAAACTCCTTCGCGAGTTTTGACTTCAGCTTAGTGACCTCGACTTCATCATCACCTGTGATCACTATATCATCCACATATACAGCAAGTATAGTGATGTGGCCTCTTGCATGCTGGAAGAAGACCGTATGATCTGTATTTGTTTGACGGTATCCCATGCCTGTAACAGCCTTTCTGAATCTGTCAAACCAGGCTCGAGGAGATTGCTTGAGCCCGTATAGCGACTTTTTCAGTTTACATACCTTTCCTTGCGACGTCCCTCCGTTTGATTCCGTCGCATAGCACCCTGGCGGGAGCTCCATGTATACTTCTTTTTGCAGGTCCCCATGAAGAAAGGCATTCTTCACATCCAGCTGGTACAGCTTCCACCCATAGTTCGCTGCAATGGAGACCAGAGTTCTTACGGTGCTCATTTTTGCTACTGGGGCAAACGTCTCATCATAGTCTATTCCATATGACTGTGTGAATCCTTTTGCAACCAACCTCGTCTTGTATCGCTCTACTTTTCCTTCTGGCGTCTCTTTTACTGTGTACACCCATTTGCATCCCACAGCTTTGTTTCCTTTGGGTAATGGAACCAGCTCCCATGTCTTATTTTTCTCCAGTGTCCCAAGTTCTTCCATCATTGCAGCTTTCCACCTTAGATCTTTCTTTGCTTCCTGCCAACACTTGGGCAACGAAGTAGAGTCTAACGATGCAATGAAGGCTCGATAATTCGAAGAAATGTTAGAATAAGACAAGAAGTTGGCAATGTCATGTTCGTAATCATCAAAATGAGTAGGAGCCTTACCCGCATTGATGCGAAAAGATCTCCTTAAGGGAGCAATAGGTGGTGGAGAGATCATACCATCCGAGTCGGAGAGATCCGCATCAGAATCCGAGTGATTCAGTGCGGGGGCAACATCTTTAGGAGTTGGAGCAGGAGTAGACGAGTGACTTGGTACAATAGGCACAGGGCACGGCATAGGCACAGTACTGGACTTCTGTTGTCTCCTTCTGTAGACTTGGAGCTCATTTTCCCTTGTCTGCTGCTCCTCCTGCGTAACATATGTATCGTCTTCTTCATTCTTTGTATCTGAGTCACTGTGCTCTCCCCCTTTCGTCCAGTTTTCTACAACCGGGCACGGAACCGATCCGACGACCACATTTGGGCTTATTATCTCCCCCTCACATCGAACACCATCTGTGTTAGGTGTGTCACCAAATGCTGAACCTTCATCCGAACCATAGTATGGTTCGAGTTCTCTGAATGTAACGTCCATGCTGACAAACATCTTCCGCTCGACTGGACTCCAACAGACATATCCCTTCTGAGTCACCGTGTAACCGACAAAGACACATTTAACTGCCCTAGGATCCAGTTTGCCAACGCCTGGCCTATTATCTTGGACAAAGCACACACATCCAAAAACTTTCGGTGGAACAGTGTATGTAGTTGCCCCAGTAAGCATCTCCAATGGTGTCTTCCAGTCCAATACTTGAGAAGGCATTCTGTTGATGAGATAAGAAGCCGTCAAGATAGCCTGCCCCCATAAGTGTTTCGGGACATTCATAGCTAGCATCATCGTCCGTGCGACTTCTAGCAGGTGTCTGTTCTTTCGTTCAGCCACACCATTCTGTGCCGGAGTATAAGCACATGAAGTTTGATGTAGTATTCCATGGGTGAAAAAATACTCAGCAACCCGCTTATTAGTATACTCCGTCCCATTATCAGACCGAAAACACTTAATTTTAGCGCCATATTGTGTTTCCACCCGTCGATGAAAGTCCCGAAAGGCCTCAAGGACGTCACTTTTATTCTTCATGAGGTAGACCCATGTCACGCGGTATAACAGTCAATAAAGGTGACGAACCATCTAAAGCCGTTAATTCCGATTGTAGGACAAGGGCCCCATACGTCCGAATGTATCATGTCAAAAGCAGCTGAACTCCTATTCCCCGAGCTCACATACGAGCTTCTGGTATGTTTTCCCAACTCACAAGCATCACAAAATAACTTCTCTTTATCAGTCCTTTGATATAAGGACGGATACATTCGACTAATAACTTGAAAAGAGGAATGACCGACACGCTGGTGGTGGAGTAGCAAGTCGGCTTCAACACTGCGACAGGAAGCTTCTGGTGGTGCGGCTGCGACCAAGGATAACAAAGCGTTGTCCAGTCCAGTCCTGTCTAAATACCACAGCCCCTTATGCCATGTGCCAGTCCCAAGTCGTCGTCCTGTCCCCTTCTCCTGAAAAGTCACCGTAGGAATGTCAAAAGAAACAGTACAGTTAAGATCAAGTATAATATCACTAATGGATAGAAGATTGACAGGAAAAGATGGAGCATGTAAGACCTTGGTTAGAGTAATGGAAGGGGTGCATGCGACAGTGCCTTTACCCACTACAGGGCTGGATGTACCATCAGCGGTCTGAATACTCTCCGACAATGGTAGGTGAGTATAGTCCTGAAACGTACCACGGGATCCCGTGACATGGCGAGATGCCCCAGAGTCTATTATCCATCCTGGCTGATGGACAGATGCAAGAGCACGTGCAGGATTACCGGTGCTGGTTTGGGCAAAGCAAGTGATGAGATCCCCCGAGGTAGAAGACGCCCCAGGACTGTCGGCCGAACCCAGCTTTGTGCCTCGCAACTTCTCAAGGAACTCCCGCTTAAGCGGGATTATTTCAGCCAGTTGATTCTCTCCCCCTTCCTCCACCAGATTCGCTTTGTGTCCTCCCCGTCTACCAGCATATCCTCCTCTACTACCATGTCGGCCTCCACGACCCCGTCCTCGATCAGTAGACTAACTTCGCAAGGGTTTTGGACAAAATCGGATGTAATGTCCGGAGTCACCACAATTGTGGCAAACACCACCAACAGATGGAGGTTGATTGAAGGCAGCAAGGGCAGACTTTTCAACCTCGGCTCGCTCCCCCTGGTAGGAGCCCTTGTTGGGCATCAACTTCAGTCGAGCTTCTTCCTGTGTCATGACGGCTATAGCTTCGTCCAAGGTCGGAAGCGTGGGTTGGGATAGGAGGATATTCCGTCTCTGCTCAAACACAGGGTGTAGTCCCTTCAGGAATTTTATTATACGCTGCCGCGAAATATAAGCCAGGAATGTCTGAAAGTACTTAGCGAACGCCGGTTCGACTTGTGCATCTTCCATCCCAAGAGGATCATAATGATCCAGATCAGACCAGTACTTCTTCAACAGGGCTGCGTACTCAGAGATGGTACGTTCGTCTTGGGTCACCCTATCGAGTTCATCTTGTAGTTGAAAGACCCGCATAGGGTTGCCCGAGTCGGAGTACATATCTTTTAGAGTCTGCCATATATCCGCAGCAGCCTCCATTGCCTCGATATTGCCCGACACCTGGTCGGTTAATGAGGCAGTCAACCACCCAGCTACTACGTTGTTGACAATCTCCCAAACAGCAAACTCCTTTACGGAGTGATCGGCTGGCGCCTTGGCTTGGCCAGTGACATAGCCAACCAAGCCACGTCCCTTCAGCGTCCGCATCGCCTGCCGCGACCACAAGTAGTTGGACGTCCCTTCCAACTTCGTCTCCAGCTTCTCCAGCTTCTCCATTTTGTAAGGTGACGGATCCACACCAGTATGGATCACACGTAGGGTTGCCTCGGTTAATCTCTTTGATAAGATATCATCAACCAAGGCCTTTATCTCTTCGGCCATCAGTTTGCCACTGATCGAATCCATGGCGGCTTCAACTGTGAACCCTATTCGTCGTCTTCGTCGTCGTCGGAGTCTGCAACTGACCCAACTTCATCGTCTTTGTCGTCTACGTCGTCTTCTTCAACGCCAGAGACTTTACTAATGTGCTACTAACTTGGCCAGCACCGACGCGCGCATGTAAAGTGAACACGTCAGGACAGCAGAGAAGACATGATCAGTCTCTGTATAGATCCCGATGTGAAGAAGGAATAACAAATAAAGTATTTGTTAGTTCCAAACGGCGTAAGCGAGGAACAGAGATTGTGCAAATAAAGCATTTGACAGCCGTCTCTATTCGAAATACGCCAGTTTTTTTTTTAAGAAAAAAAGAGGCGGCTAGGGTTAGGGTTAGGGTGTGGATGGGGCTGCTAGGGCTAGGGTTAGGGTTTCCATGTCAAGAGAGGGAGAGGGAGGAGGGGGGGGCGTGGGTGGGCTGCTGGGGGGCGGAGGGTGGAGGGGAGGGCTGCTGGCGGTGGGGGGGGGACGGCTTGGGGGGGGCGGCCTGGGAGGGGGGGGGGCGGCTTGGGGGAGGGCGGCCTGGGAGTGGGGGGGACGGCTTGGGGGGGGTCGGCAGGAGAGGGGCTGGGAGTGAGGGAGACAGCTTGGGGGGGAGGGGGCGGCCTGGGAGGGGGTGGGGGGGGGGGCGGCTTGGGGGGGTGCTGGAGTCGGCTGGGAGAAAGGGGGAGGTTAATTTTTTTTTTTTGTGTGGAGAAGATTACGGTTTAAAAAGAAAAAGAGGCATTCATAGATTACGGTTTAAAAAGAGAGAGAGAGAGACATAGCCTATTTACAAGCTTATTACAATCAAATTATGGGAAGATTAGACTTGGTCAATTAATCCAAATTATGAAAGATTCTAGACTGCTCAATTAGTCAAAATACAGTAAGATTGTATACTTGGTCAATTAGTCCAAATTATAGTAAGATTATATACTTGGTCAATAAGTCAATAACCAACCATGACTTGGTTAATAACCGGTTTGTCTACACTCCCTCTCAAGTGGAGCATGGATATCAATCATGCTCAACTTCCATAACTTTGGACCTTTGGGTCAAGTTTAGTTTTCGAAGTAACATAAGTGAACACAATTGTTTAGACACTTCATGTTTTCAAACTAACATGAGGTGTCTATCAATTTCGATGTTACGAGTACAAGCATTTTGTACTAGATCACTTGCAATGTTGATTGTGTCCTTGTTGTCAACATACAATTTCACCGGAGTCTCTAGTACAACTCCATCTCCATCAAAATCATCCGAATCCACAAATAAGTAGAGACAACATTTGTCATAGGTTGGTACTCAGGTTTTGCACTTGATCTGGTTACCACCGATTGTTTCTTATTTCTCCATAACATTAAGTTACCTCCGAGAAATGATGCAATATCTTGAAGTGGATCGTCTATCATCCTGACAACCGGCCCAATTTGCATCTGCGAAGTCTTCTAATTTCAAGTGACCACGATTGAAGAATAGTAAACCCAATAATAAACACCCTTCAGGTACCAGATTATTCTCATAACTGCCCTAGTGTCAGCTTCGTATTAGGCTCCAATGGATTATCAATTGGTTTACAACCTGTCATTCTCATAGTCGCCAGAAGACCCAGTATATACTTACTATACGTGATCACAATACCCATGTTGGACCGTGCAATCTCAACTCCCAAAAAAAATATTTTACCCTGTTCCTTAGTCTTAATGGTTGGTTAGAAAATCTTTCAAACTTGTGGCTTCATTTAAACAATTTACTGCAACGATGATATCATCAATATATAGCAATAATTTTTCCATATCAAGCCCTTGTGGCTGCTTTAAGTCATATAGTGACTTCTTTAGTCCGCATACTTTACATCAAAGTTTCCATTCAACTGGTCTGAAGCAAATCAAGGAGGGATCGAGATATATACCTCTTCCTGGTATGTTCTCATTCAAAAAAAAAAAATCTTCACATCAAATTGGTGAAGATCCAAATTATCCTTTCCTATGATTTGACAACACCTGAATGGTATTCATCTTGACAATAGTCGATATCCTCCCTTTAAGTGAACTCCTTGGCCACCAATCTGAGTTTGTACCTTTTAATCTATCCATCAACTTTGTGTCTTATTGCGTACATCCACTAGCACCCCACTGGCTTCTCTCGTTTTGGCAAATCCATAAGTTTCCAAGTTTCATTTTCCCCCCAATGCATTCATTTATTCTTCCATGACGTTTTTCCAATGTTCGTTAGCAATATGTCACGTCCAAGGTTTTTTGTCCCACCAAAACGGATCTGCATAATCCTCTACGGACCGAAATTTTGCTAGAAGCTTCCAGAGTCTTCCATAATATGCTAGAATGTGTAGTTTTTTTTGAAGATTCATGAAATCTCCATAGCCTTCTAGATGTTCTAGAGACTTCCTTAGGAAATATCTAGGTCCTAGAATAATTCATAAAATATTATGTTTCCATAAGTTTCATGTAAGCCCTTTTAGGCACTATAAATAAGGGGGAGGCTCATTTGTTCCTCACCATCCAAGAAGTTAGTAAACTCTCTCCAGTATAGCGAAATTTTCAATCTTCCAATCTCTCGCTTTTACTCCACATTGTTATAATTCTCTTAGCAATCTAGCTAAGTGTTAGGGTGGTACGGATCTTCGAATAGGAAGCTTGTGTATTACACGGGTCAAAATGTAGACAAAAATACTAAGTCTGTGACAAGTGGTATCAGAGCGAAGGTTGGTTGGTGCCATATCGCCATCCGAAAATGTCCATGAGAGACCTGCGTCGTCTAAGGAGGGGCACTCCAAGACTCACAGGAGGGACAAGAGTAAGGAGTCAACGACGGAGTGTAGACTTTTCATCTTGCGGAGCGCCTCGAGGTCTTGGAGAGGGGTTCGAGGGACATGAAGATGCGCATGGGCTCTGTGGAGCAAAGCAACACGACGCTAGAAGAGTTCTACGATGAGGTGGAGAGTGACGTGGCTACGGTAATCTTTCGAGAAAAATTCCAAGAGATCCGATTCGTACTTGAGGAGAAGCTCGAGGGACATCATGCGGAGATTGAGGACTTGTGTAGGAAAGACCGAGGCTATGAGGAGCTAAAGACCGTGGTCGAGAGTTGCGGAGAACTCAAGACCAAAATTGCTATTTTGGAGAAGGCCATTGCGAACGGTAGACCTTCGAGTAGAGAGGCACCGAGACGAAAGATCCTCGAACCAAAATCCTTCAGCGGGAAGGAAGATGCCAAAGAAGTTGAGAACTTCTTATGGAACATGGAGCAACACTTCAAGGCGTTGCACATCAATAATGACACCGAGAAAGTGGATATTGTTTCACTATCTCATCGACGATGCTATGTTGTGGTGGCGTCCACGGTGCATGGAAGCCAAGAAGAGTTTGTGCTCGATAGCGAATTGGGAGGATCTCAAGAAAAAGATAAAGTTTCAGTTCTATCAGGAGAAAATTGAGTTTGCAGCGAGGCGGAGCTTGCGGTAACTCAAGCACACAGGGGCAATTAAAGAGTATATTATGGAGTTCACACGCTTGATGCTCGCAATATCTAGCATGGGCGAGGAGGATCGCTTATTCTTCTTCCTCGATGGACTTAAACCGTAGGCGACTCAAGAATTGCAGTGACAGAGGGTGCAAAACTTGAACACCGCCGTGGCAGCAACCGAGAGACTAGTCGAGTATATGTGGAATGACTACGATGTCAAGGCCAAGCCAAAGACCACCAAGGAGAATGGTGGGGGAGAGCGGGAGAGCTATCTTAAGGAGGGTCCGTCAGAGGGAAATAAGCGCGAGAAGGCCCATCCCGAGTGAGTAGTTTCGTGCTTCATATATGAAGGAAATTACTTTGCTAGGATTGTCTAAATAGGAGCATACGTGTCAATGTGGCCCGAAGCGAGGAGGTGGAGGATGAGGAGTACGAAATGGGAGCGCACATAGGAGCATTGCGCTTACTCGATGCCGTCAAGACCAAGTCCGCTGTGTCGAAGACTCCGAGCAGGGAGCTCATGTACGTTGACGTGAGGATCAAATGAGGACATGGGCATTGGTTGACACGGATGCTACTTATTATCTTGGACGCGAAGATTCGTCGCTTGGGTCTAGCCTTGGAGAAAGATTCAAGCAAGATGAAGATGGTCAACGCGGAGGCACGCCCTGTGTAGGGGTAGCCAATGGGGTTCACATACCAGTGGAAAATTGGTCGAGTATTGCCAATTTCACCGCTACGTCGCTAGACAACTTCAAGATGATACTGGACATGAATTTTCTTATCGAGACGAAGCGGTTCCAATGCCACATTTGGGAGTCATCAGCTTCATGGGGGAAGACTCATCGTGCATGGTGAAAATTGCACGAGACGAGCCATCGAAGGAAAAAAAAACTAGCCTCCGTCATTCAACTCAAGAAGGGTAGCCAAAGGGAGATGGCATACCTAGCGATGCTCGAGATGGAGGAGGACTTCGAGGAGGAAGACCTTCTGTGCGAGACAAGAGTGTTGTAAATGGACGTCTCGGTGAGTCACCTCCATGGAGGGAAGTGGATCGTGCTACTAGGCTGGGTACGAGTGCAGAGAAGCACGTCGTGAACTGCGAGGAGGCAGAGGCAACAAAGTGGAGTGGCTCATGCAAGGAGTTCCTCAAAGCTCGTGGGGGCTTTCGGATCGATAGAGTTGCAATATGACTTGCATGCGCGAAGGTGTGGAGAACTATGTGCAGCCATGAGATAAGATGGATCGACGACCTGACAGTCCGCATGAGCCTCTTTCTGTGCCGAGGAGGGCATAGACCAAAGCCAAAGTTGGTACGACGAACACAGTTTGCTTTCAATCATGAGGAGAAGATGGACAAGTCTGGAAAGTGCCACACCAATATAATAAAATAGATTATCGTGTTGCTATACTATGTCCCTAAAATATTCTATGCTTTAGTTGCTATAAAAGATAATAATGCTTGTGTTGCACACTGTTGAGATGAATAACACATGAACATGAACTGCCGCAGTGAATCACACACACTAGAAATAAATTGATCATGTTGCTCATGTTAAATGCTGCTGAAATGAATGATACACTTGAATAATGAACTGCCAATGTGAATGATACATTAGAAATGAACTGATAATGTTATTGACACAAAAGAACGCTATTGACACAATGAAATGAATGACGAATGTCCAGATTTGAAATAAAATGATGTTTGTTCCTTATTGAAAGAAATGATGTGAGAAGTGTTGTAATGTGATGAAATGAGAATGTGAAATGATGAGGCTGGGGATCGATGAGATCACCAAGTGTGGGAATAATATGAATGATGGAAATGATTAGTCGTTGAACACGGCTTGGATGAGATGATGAACTGTTGGCTTGTTTACTTTCAGTTAATTTACCATGCCTTTATGCTTATCGAGTCGTATATGCATTTGCATGGTCATGGACGTACTTGTGCACAAGTCTGAGTGAGTTTCTCTGGACGGTACCTGGGGCATTGGGACCGATCCGACCTAGGGGAAACGTTGACGTGCTTTGGTGGCACGGGGTAAGTACGGGACATTCTACGAGGCTTGCTACCTGCGGTGGAATGGTGCGTCGCATTTCCTTTGAAGTCCTATATGGCATGTTGGTATTATGAGACACTTATTGAGGCTAGCAACCTACTTTGAATGATACTTCAGAATACTTTGGGGATGTCCTTTATGATGCAATTTCACCAACGACCACTAGTCGAATGCATGCTAACGATTGTGATTGTCTTATGCAGGTGGTAAGTACATTATACATCATGTATTCTTATGCAAGTGTGGGAAGTCGATTATGCAGTAAGAATCACTGGAAAAGTGATACGTTATCATACATGTTAATTCAATCTTAACTGCTTAACATGTTAACACATGTATGCTACAACGTTGTCTTTCCATGAATATTGCTATAACATGCTTACATGCTTCACTATGATACTGTACATGAACTGTAAACTGACCCTAGGCCCAAAATAGAAAGATCAAGTTAATAAATATTTGCTCACATGATTATATGTGTTGGTTTAGGCGAGTGGATTGGTTCTGCTCGCCAGTATACGACAATGTACTGATCCACGTTGTGGGTATCTTTTCAGGTGTTCGTGCTTGGAAAGTTCAGTACGCAAAGATTGACTTGGTCAGTCCCGAAGCATCGAAGATTTGTTGGACATGCAGAAGCTCTCCTTGTAAAAGATGATGTCTTCTGTTTATAAACGACATAATGTATGGAACATTGTAATCTTATTGTACCAGTGAGTTGTAAGCCGAGACAGGATATTGAATGTAAGCCAATTGGCATGAGTTGCTATCCATTGAGAATCTTTGTAAACATATGTAAACCTTGTATTCCGTTGTTATGAATCAATAAAGTGTTCTGTTAAATAAAAGAGAGGTGTCATTATTATCTTCAATTTGTCTGTTTGTGTCGCTGTGATGTGTTCATATTTTGAAGATTACCATCTATATACCGTCTTTGTCTTGTACAAGTGCAGACTTGTATGACATCACGTCCAAGCGAGGACGATCGATTCCCAGAGATAAATACGAAGACGAATGACTCTGCGGAATCAGGACGTGACACTTTCAATGTCATACTTGGGAGTCGTTAGCTTTAAGGGGGCGAGCTAGTCGTGTATGATGAGTGTTGCATGGGGCGAGCCATCAAAGGAAAAAATTTATCCCTGCCATTCAGCTCGATAAGGATAGCAAATGGGAGATGGCCTACTTGGCGGAACTTGAAATAAAAGAGCACTTCAGGGAGGAAGATCTTCCGAGAGAGACCGAGGATAGCGCAAAGGAGTTTGCCGAGGAGAAACTTCTGCGGGAGGTAGATCGTGCTATCGAGCTGGGCCAGGGTCAGAAGAATCATGTCGCAGGCTATAAGGAGACAGAGGCGACAAGGATATGTGTGTGAAAGGAAAATAGCCTTGACCATATTGAGGAGGACATTGTCGAGTATCCCACGGTACAGAGAGATGACCACGGTTGTCCCAAGGAGGGCATGGTCGAGGAACAAACGATCCAAAGGATGGTGAAGCTCGCTAGAGGAGGCAAAACGCACAGGTTTTGTCCAAAAGAGTATGTCAAGGGTGATGAAACATTTGTGGAGAGTGTCTCGTGCAAGGAGTAGCTCAAAGATCACGATGACAAAGTTAGGTAGACGTTTGGGTCGACAAATTTGTAATACAACTCGCATTCGCGGAGATATGGAGGACTATGTGCGCCTACGAGACAAGGTGGATCGGTGACCTGATAGTCTCCCTCAAACCTCTTTCTATATCGAGGAGGGTACAGACTACAGAGCATGGTAAAATGTGATGCAGTGAACCAGTTTGCTTTCAATCTCGAGGATAAGATAGGCAAGTTTGGAGAGAGTCACACGAAAGAGAAAAAGAAGGTACAACATGTGACGACCATGACTATGGAGTATAAGCCGTTCGAAGGACTTGGTATACCCGTCGATGAGAGCGTCGACGAAACATGCGGGAGAGAATGTCACACCCAAGATTTTTTGCCCCACCAAGACAATATTTCATAACATGTCAAACTAAGGGGTTTAGCTAGAAGACTCTAGAAGACTAGAATACAAGTTTTCAACATTCAAATCTTTCTATCTTTTGTTCCACATTTTTTCATTCTCGCATTAGCGATCTAGCTAAGCGTTTGGGGAAGTGGAGAGTGGCTCATGCAAGGAGTCGTTCAAGATCACCGTGATATAAAGTTGGTGGACGCTTGGGTCGACAAAGTTGGAATATAACTCGCATGCACGGAGATATGGAGGACTATATGTGCCCACGAAACAAGGTGGATCTGCGACCTGATAGCCCCCTCAAACCTCTTTCTATATCGAGGAGGGTACATAGCATGGTAAAATGTGATACAGTGAACTAGTTTACTTTTGATTTCGAGTTTAAGATAGGCAAGTTTGGGGAGAGTCGCACAAAAGAGAAAGAGAACGTATGACATGCGACGACCATGATTACGGTGTATAAGCCGTTCGAAGACTTGGTATACCCTTCGATGAGAGCGTCGACAAAATATGTGGGAGAGAATGTCACGCCCAAAAAATTTCATCCCACTAAGACAATATTTCACATGTCAAACTAAGAGGTTTAGTTAGAAGAGACTAGAATACAAGTTTTCAACATTCAAATCTTTCTTTTACTTCACATTTTTTTATTCTCACATTAACGATCTAGCTAAGCGTTTGGGGATAGTTTGCACAAGTCTTCGAGGAGGAAGTTCGTACGCCGCACGGAGTTAGGTACAAGCAAAACACTAAGTCTGTGACATCCTTTTTGTGAAAACAAAGTAATAAAATTGATTTTATTTAAGGTTGTAAGAAATAGAAAGAAAAATGAAAGAGAAAATTTAGGAGATTATGAAACCAAAGGTAATCTTAATTTTGTGAACCAAGGGTAAAGATCTTCTATTGACAAAATCATCCCTACTAACGGAATATTTTAAGATAGTTAAAATAAAATAGAAGTTATGTAGGTTATTGTGTATCACCATTATTAATGAGATCTGAATAATTTACAACTGAAGGGGCATTATATAAAATTGTTTTTAAATAATTATAAATTAGACATAACGTGGTTAGTAAGAATTGACCTAAAGACTTCCAAGTTATAATACCATCTATTTACCGGCAAGACCACCATCTTATAAAGCATACAGTAGGATAACAAAACATACAAGGAAAATGAACAACCCTCCGCACCCCGCACCCCCGGTCCGTCCCTGTTTTTAACAAAATATTAGTGTGTGTGTGTGTGTAATATATATATATATATATATATATATATATATATATATATATGTCCGGATCGGAAGTCCCGTGGGAGCCCCGTCACCCTCGACCGTTGGATCGAGCGGACGCGCTATATATATATATATATATATATATATATATATATATATATATATATATATATATATATATGGGTCCGGATCGAGAGCCCCGTCGCCCTCGACCGCTTTGGCGGGGCTCCCCCCGTGGGGCTTTTGATCCGTATATAGTGTGTGTGTGTGTGTATATATGCAACACATGCACACGCATAATATTACACACACCAATTTTGGAATATGTATGCTTCCTAGCATATAACATATTAGAATGTTCATAAGTTATGAATTGAGAACACGTCAACATTTATTTTAAGAGAAGTGAAAGGGAGACTTACTGGGCCAGGTATAATGAAGCCTGAAAAGAGGTTTAGCATCATATAACATGGAGATGTCAATACTGAAGAAGCCACTTTAACATTTGGGGTCAATGAAACAAGCAACATTCCTAGGTAAAGAAAAAAGAGCAATGTGCAGAAGACGACGTAGAAGTACCATAGGAACTTATAAGCAGAAAAATAGTAACCAATTGTTGGATATGTAATGGCAGCAAAAAGGAGTGCTTGAAAGAATGCACATGGAACCTCAATGACGATCTGTAGAATATAGAGAAAAGTCAACTTTTACTCAAATTGCAGTTAGGCAATAATGAAGAATTATTATATATATTCAAGATGACAAGCGGTGAGGCTTGCATGTTGCACCCTGTTGGATGCATGTTCCAGTCAGGGAAACAACATCTCCATATATATATGGGGTTAAGGCTGCACTGCATACATACGACCCTCCCAGACCCTGCATAGGCAGGAACCTCGTGCCACTTGGACACCCTTTTGTATAACATGTTCAAGATATCTATATACCTGTGCAAACGAGTAAGCTCGTGAAGAATACATTCTTGCAAATCTTTCTCGATATAATACTGTGCGCTCAGTTGATACTATTGGCAGAATCGTTGAACAATTGCTTAGGCCCAAGCAGAACATGGACATAAACATAGCTCCAAGCATGTCGAATAAATTTTGATGGTTGTTCCTTAAAACAATGAAGAAGGATGTCAGTATATCATGAATGGCATATCTGTTATGTTAGCATTTGCAAAATAATTATAGTCTAGTGACGAATGTTGATACTCTTTAGATATTGCCCTGAGCTATATCTCATACATCAAATCTCTCTACCTATCACCTTACAGTGGTCTCCACTTTTGAAGTTCAAGATGTGCTAATGTTTGGCTGACATCAATTAATAGAATATAAATTGTGGGCTTTAGCAACTAGATTTCTCTGGTCATAAATTTTGCTTAGCTTTTGTCAAACATTATTAGGGTAAATTGCAAAAAAAACCCTCGTTAGATGTATACCTTTTGCGTAGAAAGACCTTTTAGTCATATTTAGCAAATAAAGACCCCCGCAATCTATGACTTGCTCGGTCAGCCCCCTACCGTTAGTTTTCACCGTTAGTTGACCGTTAGTGATTTTTTATAAAAAAAAAATAAAACAAAAATACCTAAACTACCCCTCCTTCCCACCAGCACCCCCCCCCCCTCTTCCCCACCAGCACCCCAACCCCCCCCCTCACAGCCCCCTCCCTCCTCCGCCCCCCTCCTCACCGCCGGCCTCCTCCTCCCTCCCTCCTCCTCCCCGTACTCCCCTCCTCACCGCCGGCTTCCTTCTCCCCGCACCCCCCTCCTCACAGCCGGCCTCCTCCTCCCTCCCTCCTCCTCCCCGCACCCCCTCCTCACAGCCGGCCTCCTCCTCCCTCCCTCCTCCCCGCACTCCCCTCCTCACCGCCGGCCTCCTCCTCCCCGCACCCCCTCCTCCCCGTCGGCCTCCTCCTCCTCCCCGCACCCCCCTCCTCACCGCCGGCCTCCTCCTCCCCGCCGGCCTCCTCCCCGCACCCCCCTCCTCACCGCCGGCCTCCTCCTCCCCGCCGGCCTCCTCACCGCCGGCCTCCGCCTCCTCCCCGCCCCCCTCCTCCCCGCCCCCCTCCTCCTCCTCCCCACACCACCGGAGAGAGAGGGGGGGGGGAGAGAGTAGAGGGGTAAAATGGTCGTTGTACAGGCCACTTAACCCCAGTTAACGGAAAAGAGGCTAAATGAGCATATTTCATACTTTTGGGTTTGTTAAGAGCGTGGGATCTTTTAGTACAAAAAGCGGAAATCTAACGAGGGTTTTTTTTGCAATTTACCTAACATTATTACCTAAAACCAAGGTTCACAGTATCGGTATCGGACTATTCCTATGAGTATTGGTATCGGCAAAAAATATCGGTAGTATCGGCGGTTTCGGATCGGAGTATCGAATTTTTTGGTATCGGAAAACAAATAATTATTAATAAATTATTTACATTTAAAAACATATATTTTATATATTTAGGCATAATTTTAAGTACTTTGAGTGTAATTTTTTAGTAGTTTTGAAATTAAATGAAATAGTACTCACCCGTAATTATTGGTTTACATACAATAGATTGATTTTTTTTCTTTTTCATGCTTTTATAACTTATTATGCTTTAAACTCTTGCTGATTTGTCTTTTTCGTTTAATTTTCTTTGCCGAATTGACCGGAAAAGAAACCCTCAATGTCGATATCGGTCAGTATCGGGTATCGGTCGGTATCGGATCGGGACATACCAAACCGTATCGGTATCGGCCGTATCGGATCGGTATCGGCGGATACTTTAAACCATGCCTAAAACCTTAAGGTTGCATACTTGGCATTTGGTATGTGAATTGCAATATTGCTGGGAATTCTACCCGAACCTGCTGAACTAAAGCATGTTGTATAACCAAACCATGTGTTTGCTTAAGTATATTATGTGCAAGAATATGCCATTCTTGATTTATATTAACTTAAATATATTTGCTTTGCTTTTACATCTAAACCATGTTGTGTAGCTAGTTAAGATATTAGCCTATAACCGAGGAGACCTAGGTTCAAATCCGACCAAAAGCATTATATTTTAATTTATTTACATTGTTTTCATATGAATTAGTTAATCAAAATTACCTAAGCCCAACCAAAACCTGCTGAATTGAACTCAATCCTACCCGAAACTGCTGACCTGATCTTGACCTTACCCAAACCTGCAAACCCGAACCAAACCCGCTAAACTGGACCCAACCCGACCGGGACCCGACTGACCCGTATCCTAACCCAATAACAAGATTCACAACTGAGCCGAACCCGACCCTAACCGGACCACTGCCCCGAAAATTATTTCATTGTCATGGGAAATAAAAATACCCACATGTTTTGGAGGAAATAAATAGGTTTTCCACATTTCTGGGAAAATTGTATTCCCAGGAACATTTATTTCTGGATAAAAAAAAATGACATGAAACAAACACAGTAATCACTTGCCACCAAACTTCCCTCGTACCAAACACAAATAAAGTAGCATGTTTATTTCCTCACATTTAGGTTATAGTTCTCTTAGCAATATTATCTTAACTTATAAAGACTGCAAGATTATCTTAACTTATAAAGACTACTTATTTCTTTTGCAGCAAGGTTTTTTGTATCGGCCGATACCGATATCAGTATTAATGTTAATATCTGAATCAATACTGAAATAGCCAAAACTTTAGTTAGTATGAAACCAACAGATTCAAAACCACCGAAGCCCTCCAAAACTGCTAAAACCGGTACTCATAGGAAGCATCCGAAACCGATAGTGTGAAACTTGTTTTGCAGGTATTTAATCCATAAGAGGTGCTGAGAAGTATGTAATATATTGTTACAAGGACCAATCGACCAGTCGATCAGCTCGAGAAAAAAGTCAATATTTTAATCTTTGGATTCCTTGACCAAAAATACCAATCTACGTTCTATGAATAAGTCAAGTCGTTTGTTTTTTACTATATAAATAGGGTCAAGTTCATGGTTGAAAGTGTGTAACATAATTGAAGATAAATAGGAGTCATTTCCTTATTCTCCTGCCCTCTTTTCGCTTCGCCTAATGTTACAATAGTTTCCTGGCAAGATATGAGAGATGTTGACCCTGTGGAATTCCAAGATGTGTTGATTTAGTTTTCTTTTTTCAGTTTGTTCACCATGTTTTCCATGTCTTCTATTCAACTTCTTCTTTTTCCTTTTCTCGTTCAAATTTTCCTAAGATTTTTCCAAAGTCTATATTTTTCCCCTAGTTGATTCTCATTTATTCTGTTTTAGTTGGTTAGATAGAGAAAATCAAATGTGAAGTCCATGATTTGTCATTAGAAAAGTGGGTGGGAATTTATGTTCAGAAGGAGCCTAAGATGAAGAGAACTCCTATCACCCCAAATGTGAGTTATTTTGGATTTTTGAGAGAGCAGGGGTTGATGGTGGATTGACCAAATTGGTGATCTTATCAAGTCTAAGAATATAAGCAACCAACAAAGCAATGACACCCTTCTATATTGGAGAGGGATTCTTTGTAAGTCATCAATCTTCGTAATGGACTTTGTCTAGCTATGAGTATGGTTAAGACTAAAATTCAATTATATATAAAAATAAAAATAAACTATGGCTTAGATATGGATGGTGGGATAGGTTTTGTAGTATCCTTATTTATTACTTCCAAGTGGGAAGGTTTTCAATCACCTAGTTAACCTCACCGCCCAAGAATATGATAGAGTGGACAATGGTATTCTAAAACTGTGAAAAGAATCTGCAATAGTGAAATCCCCCTCACTTGATTACAGTGATTAATTAATGATGTACTCTCCTATATTGTATCCTTTTAACAAGGATACTATGAAATGTATAAGCCAGCCATAAAAAAATGAAAAATTTGAGAAGAGGTGATAGGGATGAGACCTGACCAAGACATGGCACAGACAGAGACGAACCCGGTTGGACTAGTCAGTTTGCGAAACCTATGCAAGATATTTTGGTTGACGAGTTAAGATATATTTATTATGAAAAAAAAAACTTCTTCTACCCCCTTTACCATCCTTGGATAGGGAGTTTCTCTCCTGTAGGATTAGGTGTTTATCTTTGTCGATATTTTGTTTACCTTAAGGTTAGTTTGAATAGGAAGCTTATCTTCCTTAGAATTATTTGTTTATTCTTTCAATTATTTTGTGTTATTGTATAGTTGAGTTGTATGGCTATAAAAGGAGCCAAAGCATTGTAGAAGAGGCACAATGAATTAGAATGTAATTCACTTTTAATCCCAGATGTGAAACAAATGAGTTAAGTGAGTTTTTTCTCGTATTCTATGAAACCTCCGTCGACAGCCCCAAGGATTCGATGTCTTGCTCGGAGAACCATTTAAGCAACCTCCTTGAATTGACAACATCCTGGAGCCAAAGCAATCGATGAAGACGACGAACCGATATCAAATACCTTTGAGAACCAAAGGTCAAATCTACATCGAGCATATCGTTCTCGTGTGCATGCATGATCTTCTTCCTTGACAACGAGTTGTGTACCATAACCTAAGGAGTCAAGCACGTGTTGAAGGCTTCTTTCTCGTAGATCGAAGTTTGTGCATTTCTCGAAGGCTTGTTGTCGGATCGTGCTCTTTCGGGTTAGTCGTGCAAGTTAATTTCAAAGCTAATAACAATAACTAGGTCTTCTTCCATCATTTTATGCTTAATTAACATAAATAATTTTGCAAAGTAGTTAAATCTCTTACAAATCCTAATTGAAAATTCGGATTAGTTGAACTTAAGTCTACGTTCCACGTCAAGGTGCCTCCAGAGGAAACAAATGATAATACGCAGGCTACACCGAGTTAAACGAAAAAGGTGTACAAGAAAGGAGAAAATGGTGACGGTTGGTTATTTCAAAGGAGATGAATCTCACATTTATAAAGAAGTAATGGTGGATACAAGAGGGAGGTTGTGGCCTTACATTGAGAAGGCAAAAGAAACCATAGGTCTATAAAAGTGCTCAAAGTAATGGAAACCAATGCAGTTTGGAGAAGACGATACTTGTAAGTGGAGATAAGAAAGCAATAGGCAAATCTCTTTAAGAACAACTTAATCATGGAGGACAAGTGACCTTTGTTAAAGTCTCTCTCATTGCACCCAAACTCTAAATGAAACTCTTAAGAGTTTGGGTCAGTGGCATGGACTTTAATATGGTAGCAAAGTAACTCAAGTTTCCTATGGCACGTATTTAAGCATATGTTATAAAAATTACACCGTGTGAATCCAGCTTGAGAGGGAATGTTAGAGATAATACTTATAAATAGCCTCTTTTAGAGTTTTAGTCCCACATCTAATAGTGTATTATATCATATATGTACCTAGACATCCTCAATAAGATATTGAAATTAATTTCTCTCATTCGACAACATACTTTTCTACAGTTACCTAGAATATGAAGGCTGCAGGAAACCGGTGGTTTTGTGGCTAATATTTTCACAATAGCCTATGATAACCAAATTGGCAAATTAAACTCAAATGGGTACATCCTGGTCGATTCCCTTGTATGGCAATACAAAGGACTCACGTAATTAGCTTTTGTTATTACTTGTATCAAGAGCATGAGAAATATGCAAGCGAAGATTCCATAGAATTGACATTCATTTTCACTCTTTAGCTTAACGTGTTGTAAAGATGAATACAATTTCCTATATAAAATTGAAACATCTTACCTCTTTGTTTGTACTCTTTATAGTCTAGCGGAATTTTGTGTGTTCTTTGGTTGCATGAGCTTAAAATGTATATTCAAAGCTTTATCTACCTTGCAATTGGTAGCCTAGGCTTTATCGTATGACCGTATGTGTATGTGGGTTGGTGTGTGGAAGGGGGATGAGAATAGGAGTGTTCACGAACCAAGCTATTCACGAGCTAGCTCGAGCTCATTGAAAATCTCGTGTGTCAAGCTTTCTGAGATCGAGAGCACGAGCTTGAGCCTAAGAATAGGCTTGTTCGACAAAAGAGCTCAACAAGAGCTTAGAGGTATTCGACTCGAGAGCTTGCGAGCCAATGAGCCCGTTTTTATTTATATGCTTATATAAAAGAAACATCTTACACAACAGACTTTTCCAATTTGATATGAAGTTTGAACACCTTCATATTGATAGTAAGGCGACTGAGTTGTGTTTTTGGTTTAGGACAGCTCATGAGCAAGGTTCGCAGTATTGGTATCGGAATCGGTATCAGACCATTCCTATGAGCATCGGGATCGGTGGTATCGACAGTATCGACGGTTTCGGATCGGAGTATCGAATTTTTTGGTATCGGAAAGCAAATAATTATTAATAAATTATTAACATTTTAGAAAAAATATTTTATACATTTAAGCAAAATTTTAAGCATTTTTTTAATCTTGTTTCTTAGTAGTTTTGAAATTTATTGAAATAGTAGTCATCCTTGCCGGTTGGTTTACATGCGATAGATAAGTTTTTTTTTTACATGCATTTACAACATTAATATGCATTTACATCCTTGTTGATTGGTCTTTTTTGTTCAATTTTCTTTGTCGAATTGACCGGAAAAGAGATCCCAAATGTCGGTATCGGATCGGGACATGCCAAACTATATCGATATCGTCCGTATCGGATCAGTATCAGCCGATACTTAAAACTATGCTCATGAGTTCATACAAAAGTTCAATTCAAGCTTAAACTTGTCTATAACTCAAGCTCGTCAAGATTTCGAGTTTAAAAGAGGGGATCGCGAGCCGAACCCGTGCTTGCAAATATTTTACAGAGTTGAACTTGAGCTTAATTTTAGGCTCCTCTGAAAGCTCGAGCTTAGCTCGAGTTCTATTTTTCCTTAGAGAGCCGAGCTCGAACAGGGGGTACTCGCTGAAAGCTCGGCTCGTTAACACCCCCAGGTGAGACAGGTAAATGAATGATGAGTGACATTCTTATATCAACTAATAGTGCTTTTTGCTTAGATGTGTGATGTTCTAGGTCTTTGATGGTGTTATAAATCTAGTATGGCTGGTTTTGATATGTACCTTTTCTATCGCAATTACCAGGGAGAGGCTTTCTTTCAAAATATCCTTCAACATGGTGCTCTTTGACGAGCCTGCTTTTGTCTAAAACTATTGGTGTCTTGCAATTTTCTAAAATCAAGCTTGTTGTTTATGGTTATGAAGTTATATATACATTACATAATTCCAGCTAGTAAGCTAATGGTTTCTAAATATAGGATATTAACATATATATAGTGCAGAGTCCAGACTTACAGTTTCTTTCCACGCTTCCAAAAGAGAACTGAAAAAATGATTGATAAGAAGATCGTAAACTTAACGCGGACCAAGATATGTGAAGGACTCCTCCAGTAAGAGTAATACTGCTTCCACAAGCAAGCTTTGATCTGCACCCAAATATTCTGTGAGAAAGGCGTGGGAAATTTCAAGTCAAAAGAATCTGGTAGTGGTGTGCTCAATCTTTCAACTAGCTCCTCATTGTCCCTGAAATCAAACACATGTAGAAGAATCGTCGCTTTTGCATCTTCTCAACTTAAGATATGTATTTGGAGTGAGCTTGGTCTTGAAAATGTAAATTGAAACCGACTATTTAAATCGGATGCCATTTATCAACTGTTATTAAACCAACAGTGGACTCACCTGCAAAGTGACGAGTCTCTGAATATCTGAGCAAAATCTATGTTAAGATCAACCTCAACAGATGTGCTGTTGAGAGTAAATAAGGGACTTTAGTCCCACATCGGTTAGATGTAATATGAAGAGGGGTTGAACCCTCTATAAGTAGTAGGCAGTAGCCCTCAATAAAATTATCTGAGATATTAGACTCATTTCAACTTGGTATCAGAGCCAGGTTACCCTAGCCCCCCCCCCCCCCCCCCCCCCCCCTCCTCTCTCTCTCTCTCCCTAACCCTAGCTGTCGCCTCTCCAGCACCGCAACCCCGCCCCTCCTGCTGCCTCCCGTCGACGCCGTCTCCCGCCTACCAGCGCCGCCCCTCCCACCCCTCTACCAGCGCCGCCCCTTCCCCCCCCCCCACCCCCCCACCCCCCCCCCAGCGCCGCCCCCCCCCACCCTCCCAGCGCCGGCCCCCCCACCCTCCCAGCGCCGCCCCCCCCCCCCCCCCCCCTTTTTTTTCCTGCTGCTACAGCACCCTTTTTAGGATTTTTCGCTGATCTGCAAAAAAAAAAAAAAAACAGATTTCTTCTCTTTAGAAGATCTCTGTAGTTGCCTCGAGAATCAGAGTTCCTTCTCTTTAGAAGATCTCTATACTCAGATTTTTTTTTGCGAAGATTTCTGATTGTTGCCTTCGAGAATTAGTACCTTCTTTTTAGAAGCTCTACTACGCATACGAAATCTCTTTAGATCTTCGTATCTCAGAAACGTTGTCTTTACAATCGTTTCTGCACGGCTGGTATACCTCTGGTTTGTCTCATGCAAGGAGGCACAACTACGTTGGTTATACTTGAGCCGTCCGAACGCGTTATCATGACGCGGTTCTAGTTGGTCGTATAAACTACGACATATCAGTGAGGGATCTAGTTTTGTTGTTTCCCCCCGATAGCTGACTAAGACGAAGACGACTCAAAAGAAGACGACTCCGGAAACAACAACACCTCACTGATTGCGGTTGCAGAAGTCATGGATTCCATCTATGGGAAGTTGACAGCAGAAGAAATGAAGGCCCTGGTCGAGGATCTCCTGACCAAGAGATTACCGGAGGCAACCCCATGCGTGACCCATACTGATGTGGATCCGTCACCGTACAAAATGGGAAAGTTGGACAAGCTGGAGACGAAGTTGGAAGGCACGACCAACTACTTGAAATGGTCGCGGCAGGCGATGCGGACGCTGAAGGGACGTGGCTTAGTTGGTTATGTAGATGGCCACACCACGGCCCCTGTCGATCACTCCTCGAAGGAGTTTGCTGTATGGGACATTGTCAACAATGTCGTGGCTGGTTGGTTGACAGCCTCTTTGACCGACCAAGTGTCGGGTAACGTTGAAGCAATGGAGGGAGCTGCTGATATCTGGAGTACGTTGAAAGACATGTACTTCGGTTCGGGTAACCCCATGCGAGTCTTCCAACTGCAGGATGAGCTCGATAGGGTAATCCAAGACGATCGTACCATCTCTGAGTACGCTGCCTTGTTGAAGAAGTACTGGTCTGATCTTGACCATTATGATCCTCTTGGCATGGAGGATGCTCAGGTTGAACCGACTTTTGCAAAATATTTCCAGAAATTTCTGGATTATATCTCGCGGCAACGGATGATGAAGTTTTTGAAGGGGCTCAACCCAGCGTTTGAGCAACGGCGGAATGTACTTCTTGCACAACCGACGCTGCCGACATTAGAAGACGCCATAGCTGCCATGGCACAAGAAGAAGCACGGTTGAAGCTGATGCCTACCAAGGATATCTTACAGGAGGAGCAGGCCGGAGTTGACACATCTGCTCTTGCCACTTTCATACAGCCTCCTTCTACGGGAGGCGTTTGCCACAACTGTGGTGACACAGGGCATTACATCCGCTTTTGCCCAAAACTGACACGGACTCCCTCGAATGGTCGAGGTCGTGGTCGCGGTGGACGACGAGGTGGTCGAGGCAGCTACGGTGGTGGAAGGGGCCCTTACTCTGGAGGCAGCAAGGCGCATCTGGCGGATGAAGGTGGGGACAATCAGCTGGCGAACATCACTCCATTTGAGAGAGAAGTTATCGAGAAGATGCGCGGCTCAACGCTTGGTTCTGGTGAAAGACAAGTCATTCCTGGGGCGCCGTCCACTACAGGAGATTACTGCACTTACTTCTCCCAAACCAGTGCCGGTATACCTCTGCGTGCTCTTGCATCTGTCTCTCAGCCAGCTTGGATTATGGACTCTGGGGCATCTTGCCATGTCACGGGGTCCCGAGGAGAGTTCCGGGAATACTCTCCTCTAACGCCGCCAGAAAGCATTCAAACTGCTGATGGTACTTCCAGGCCTGTTACGGGTAAAGGCACTGTTGATTGCACTCCTTCTATCACTCTATCTAATGTCTTACATGCTCCTTCCTTTTCTGCCAATCTTATTTCCATTAGTGCCATTATCCTTGATCTAAACTGTATTGTTTTCTTTGATATTCCTAAGGTAACTTTTCAGGAGAAGGGAACGGGGAGACGACTAGGCACTGGCACATGGCATAAGGGTCTATGGTACTTGGACAGGAATGGTCTGGATAGAGCACTGGCATCTTTGGTTGCAGACGCCCAACCGGAAGTCCGAAGTCGAAGTGTCGAAGCCGAGCTGCTCCTCCATCATCAGCGTGTAGGACATTCTTCTTTTTCCGTTATTAGTCGACTGTATCCGTCATTATATCAAAAAGTAAATAAAGAGTTGTTAGTTTGTGATGCTTGTGAGTTGGGGAAACATACCAGAAGCTCCTATGTGCATTCTGGGCATCGATGTTCTGCTGCTTTTGATATGATTCATTCCGATGTGTGGGGCCCTTGTCCTACAAACGGTGTTAACGGTTATAGATGGTTTGTTACTTTTATTGACTGCTCTACCCGCGTAACGTGGGTCTACCTGCTGAAGAATAAAAGTGATGTTTTTGAGGCATTTCAAAGCTTCCATCAACGGGTGAAGACACAGTATAATGCTCGTGTTAAGTGTTTCCGGTCGGATAATGGGACGGAATATACCCATAAGAGGTTTGCTGCATATTTATCCTCTCATGGTATACTACATCAAATCTCTTGTGCATATACACCGGCTCAAAATGGTGTTGCCGAACAAAAAAATAGGCACCTGCTGGAGGTAGCTCGGACGATGATGCTGGATATGAATGTCCCTAAATTTTTGTAGGGGCAGGCTGTCTTGACAGCCTCTTATCTCATCAACAGGATGCCCTCTCAATTACTGGACTGGAAGACGCCTTTGGAAATGCTCACGGGGACAACTGCGTACACCGTTCCTCCGAAAGTATTTGGTTGCGTATGCTTCGTCCACGATAACAGGCCTGGTGTTGGTAAGCTGGATCCTCGAGCACTTAAGTGTGTCTTTGTTGGGTACACCGGGACACAGAAGGGTTACGTCTGCTGGAGCCCGGTTGAACGAAACTGTTTGTAAGCATGGACGTTACATTCAGAGAGCTGGAACCTTATTATGGTTCGGACGAAGGTTCTGCGTTTGGGAACACGCCTCACACAGCGGGTGTTAGACGTGAGGGGGAGGTAGTATGCCCAAACGTAGTTGTCAGATCGGTACCTTGTCTTATCGTGACAAACTGGCAGAAAGGGGAAAAAAGCATCAATGATACTGATACGGAGGATGAAGAAGACAATACGTACATTTCGCAGGAGGAGAAGCAGACAAGGGAAAATGAGCTCCAAGTTTACAGAAGAAGACAGTAGAGGTCCAGTACTGTGCCGTACCCTGTGCCTATAGTGCCAAGTCCCTCGTCTACTCCTGTCCCGACTCCTGAAGATGTTACTCCCGTACCGGATCGCTCGGATTCGGAAGCGGATCTCTCCGATTCGGATGGTATGCTTTCTCCACCACCCATTGCTCCCTTAAGGAGGTCTTCTCGCATTAATGCGGGAAAGGCTCCTATTCGTTATAAAGATTATGAACATGATATCGCCAACTACCTATTTTATTCTAATATTTCTCCGACTTATCAAACATTCCTCACTTCGTTAGACTCCACTTCTTTACCTAAGAATTGGCAGGAAGCAAAGAAGGACCCAAGATGGAAAGCCGCAATGATGGAAGAACTTGGGGCACTAGAGAAAAATAAGACATGGGAGCTGGTGCCATTACCTGAAGGGAAGAAAGCTGTGGGATGCAAATGGGTTTACACAGTGAAGGAGACACCAGAAGGAAAAGTTGAACGATACAAGGCGAGACTGGTTGCAAAAGGCTATACCCAGACATATGGTATCGACTATGATGAGACTTTTACCCCAGTAGCGAAGATGAGTACCGTAAGAACACTGGTCTCCATTGCAGCAAACTATGGGTGGAAGCTACACCAGTTAGACGTAAAGAACACATTTCTTCATGGAGACCTACAAGAAGAAGTATACATGGAGACTCCTCCGGGGTGCTACTCTGTGCCAGATTCAGGTGAAGGAACGTCACATAGAAAAGTGTGCAAACTGAAGAAGTCGCTGTACGGACTGAAGCAATCTCCTCGAGCCTGGTTTGACAGATTCAGAAGGGCTGTCACTGGCATGGGGTACCATCAGACAAATACAGATCATACTGTCTTCCTCCAGCATGCAAGGGGCCACATTACTATACTTGCTGTATATGTAGATGATATAGTGATCACAGGTGACGATGTAGTTGAGATCACTAAACTGAAGACGAAACTCGCCAAAGAGTTTGAGGTGAAGGACCTGGGAGAGATGAGATACTTTTTGGGTATCGAGGTGTGTGATGGTGAACAAGAAATTGTTCTCTCACAAAGGAAATATGCACTAGATCTGCTGAAGGAGACAGGAATGCTGGGATGACGAGCAGCAGTCACTCCAATTGACCAGAAGTGCAAGATGGGAGCAGAAGCAGGAAAGCCTGTTGATCGCGAAAGGTATCAAAGGCTAGTAGGCAGACTGATTTATCTAGGGCATACTCGCCCTGATATCTCATTTGCAGTAAGTGTTGTAAGCCGCTATATGCATGATCCAAGAACGGGTCATATGGATGCAGTATTTCAGATCCTAAGATATCTGAAAGGGATGCCAGGAAAAGGACTGTGGTTCAAGAAGAATGGATGCACAGATGTTGAGGGATACTGCGATGCAGACTGGGCAAGCTGCATAGACGACAGAAGGTCTACCACAGGGTACTGTGTTTTTGTAGGAGGAAACCTGGTTTCATGGAGAAGCAAGAAACAGTCAGTGGTAGCACGGTCGACAGCTGAAGCAGAATACAGAGCAATGGCTCTAGGAGTATCAGAATTACTATGGGTAAAGGCGCTGCTGACAGAGTTGAAGCTAGACAAGGGGACACCATTACGCCTTCTGAGCGATAGTCAAGCTGCGATAAGTATAGCGAACAATCCGGTTCAGCACGACAGAACGAAGCACATCGAGATCGATCGATTCTTCATCAAGGAAAAGCTGGAACAAGGGATACTGAAGATTGATTATGTTCGTTCAGAAGAACAAGTGGCAGACTGTCTGACTAAGGGTCTTAGTTCATTGAGTCTGTCAAAGCTATGTAACAAGATGGGGATGATTAATATCTATCGCCCATCTTGAGGGGGAGTGTTGAGAGTAAATAAGGGACTTTAGTCCCACATCGGTTAGATGTAATATGAAGAGGGGTTGGACCCTCTATAAGTAGTAGGCAGTAGCCCTCAATAAAATTATCTGAGATATTAGACTCATTTCAACTTGTGCTCATAACTTCTAACATCCACGTTGCTGGATTATAATTATCTTTGAATCTAGGAACTCCTGAAATGCCCTGATTAAGAAAGGTAATTAATTATCAGTCTAATGTTTCAAGTTTCAACTTCATTGAGGATCATAACTGACCAAAACAAATGGTTATTTAAGAATTGGTATCTTAAAAACATATACAACACCAAATAAACAAAACAAAGTCTGCCTCGTATCACATATTATCAAGCTTTATTGTAAAAGGATCATTCAAGAAGAATTTGACTTTTGGAGGATGACATGCCCACCAAGATGAGCCTTTTATTCAAACGATTGTTGCTGAACCAGTGTATTGGTTGAAAGATTGGATTCCTTAGTATCAAAGTGTTTGGGAATTACAAAAGATGGTTTGCTGCCTAATTTAGTAATGTAGAAGTACTTATAAGTACCTAGAGTTATAATAGTCTATCAAGCCAACATGATATAGTTAAATAGAGACATGTTAGATGACTTCTCAACAAAATCAGTCTGGCACATGAAAATTTCATGTGACTGGTATACAGACAAAACGTCTAAAATATGTCTTGCACAACTCCTAAGATTTCCATTTTTAGTAGGAAATGATTTAAAGGGGTGGCATAATATGTGAAGCTCAAAATGTGAATGTAGGAAAAGGTAAGACCCTTAGGTCCATAGCACCGCGTGAGTATCACTATACTCATAGGAAGGGTCCGTAACCGAATAAGATTTTTCGAACCTTGATAGACAGTACATGATAACGTGTACGAGAAAACCAAGAAAAATTTCCATATATACCTCATCCATCCAACTGGATTTATCGGTTGTGGATGCTCGTTCATCTATGAGTACTTCGTTACTTTGATGGGGTAACAACAAACAACAACAACAAATTCTTTACCCCAAATTTTTGAGGTCGGTTGTTTGAATCATCTTCTTCCATTCGACTCTGTTAAGGACCATGTCCTCTGTAACGCTAACAAGATCCATATAATTTTTTAACACTTCAAATCATGATAGTCTAGGCCTACATCTAGTCCTAGCAGCTCCATTAACTACTATATTATCGCTTCTCCTTACGAGAACATCTATTGGTCTATGTTGCACATGTCCAAACCAAGTCGATTTTTTTCATCTTGTCCTCATTTGACGTCACCTCTAACTTTCCACGGAATAACTCATTTCTTATCCTATGCTTTAATGTATCCCTCATCCATGCATTCTCATTTCAGCTACACTAACTTTCTTGACGTATTGTTTCTTAATATCCTGATCTTTGCATGGTTGGTTTTATAAGCGTCTCGTAGAATTTTTCTTTCAACTTTAGATGTATCTTACGATCGCAAAGTGCTCAATAAGCATTCATTCATTGCAACCATCATGTTTTAATTCTATGCATGACATCTTTCTCAATATCTCCATTATGTTGAATGATTGATCATAAATACCAAAAGATGTCAATCTTAGGTATCTCTAGTCCATCTATATGGACTCCCCCCTTATTTCTCTTTGACTTCATATTAAAATTATATTCCATATACTGTTTCTTTCTATTAATCATAAATTCCTTATATTTCAGTGTCTCCCTCCACACTTCTATTTTAGTATCGAACCCTTATTTACTCTCATCAACCAACACAATATTATCAGGAAACATCACACTAAGGGGCCTCCTCCTTGATATTCCTCGTAATTTTATCTATAAAAATTGCAAAAAGGAAAGTACTCAAGGATGATCCTTGAAGTAAGTCAATAGTAATAGAGAACATGTTTCTATCTCCTCCTATAGTTTGTACTGTCATCGTAACTCTACCATACATATCCATAATAGTCTCAATATAACTACTAGAAACTTGTTTCTTCTTCAAACTTCAACATATTATGTCCCTAGGAACTTGATATTACATTTTCTCTAAGTCGATAAAAAACTATATGTAACTATCTTTTCTTTTTAAATCTTTCTATTAATCTTCTTAGTAAGCAAATGACTTCCATATTAGATCTCCCCTGTATAAAACCAAACTTATTTTCTAAAATTGTAGTTTCTTTTCTTAATTTTGCTCAATCACTATCTCTCTCTCAGTTTCATGATATGACTCATAAACTTAGTTACTCGATAATGATTACAACTTTGTATATCTCCCTCGTTAGTGTGATGGACATTAGATAATATCGTTGGAATTTACTTTTATACAACAACAAAGCCTCCCTCCCAAATTTTTGGGGTTTGTTGTTTGAATCATTTTCTTCCACCGTTAAGGGCCATGTCCTATGTGACACCAACAAAAAGAATATCCCTTTTTAAAGTGTACCTCTAATCCTAGTGGTTCCTTTAACTACTATTTTGTAGCTCCTTACTGAAGCATATATAGGTATGCGTTGTACATGGGCTCAAATCTACATAAACAAAATAATTTTGGTCACCGTTCACAAAAGGAATGAGAACTTCAGAAGTCATGGCCCACATATCAATATAATTGTGATCTTTAACTGATTTTCTTAACAACCTTCAAAGGAGACCGAAATACAGGGGACACGTGCCTATTCTGATCTAAGTTCCACCACCCGTGTGATCATTTAAAGTATGGATGACTCTGAGGGGTAACATTTAAATAACCCTATTAGCTCCCACTGCAAGCGAGTAGAAGTTTACTGGCATCAAGTAAGACGGCCAAGCCCATTGTTTAGCTTAGCTAATGGTACGATAGCCCCAAATGTTGTAAATATTATAATACTTTTATGTTTAATGATCAATTTAGATACTATGATGGTGTTGCTTGGGGGGCACGATTAGGCTTGGGGCTTTTCTCCTGGAGGATGAAAGTTCGAGTTGCGGAAACAGCCTCCCCATATACTTGGGGTACTTGGGGGAGGCAGTGAATCTTGACCCCTCCCAGATTTAGCATTGGCGGGAGCCTTATGCCCACTAGATTGCCCTTTTACTGTGTTGCTTGGCATGCCAATAAGCCATGAGGCGAGAATGTGGGTTCAAATCGTGGAAGAAATCTCTTCATATGGGGTAAGGATGCATAATTGTTGACCCTCCGAGGACCCCCTGCATAAGCAGGAGGTTCATGATCCTTAGACATCGTTGATCAATTTAATTATGACGACTGTAGAGTAGAATAATGGGAGTGATTTTATTAATGAATGAGGGCTACATATATATAGGAGAGGCTAACCCCTCTCACTTTTGTTCTAGGTAATGTGGGACTAAAGCCCACTACTAATATTATTAATATACTTAACACCCTCCCTCAAGCTGGAGCATAGATGTCAATCATGCCCAGCTTGTTACATAGAAATTGAACCCGATGACCCAAAAGAGACTTCGTGAAGATATCGGCTATCTGATCACCGGTCCTCACATAGTAAAATTTTATCCTCCGCTTTCTATACTCATCAGGGACAAAGTGGATGTCGATTTCAATATGCTTCGTCCTTTCATAAAATACATGAGTGGTAGCAATATGGAAAGCAGACTGATTATCATACCACATATCTGCTGTGCTCGATCCTGCTTTTTATTCCAATTTCTGTAGAAGATGCTTCATTTATAACACCTCTGTTGTGCCATGAGCAATGGCTCGATACTCTGCTTCTGAACTTGATCGTACTATCATATTCTGTTTCTTACTATTCCAAGATACCAAGTTTCTGCCAATAAATACAGAGTAGCCAGATGTAGACCGTCTATCTGTCAGGCTTGCACCCCAGTCAGCATCAGTAAAACACTCAATACGAGTATGTCCATGATTCTCCATTGGAATTCTTTTTCCTGGATTCTTGACTAGATAGCACAGGATTCTGAGAACAGTCTGCCAGTGTGAAACTCTTGGAGAAGCCATAAATCTACTTGCAACACTAACTGCGAAAGAGATGTCCGAACGAGTCATGACTGTCAAGTAGTTAAGTTTTTCAACTACTCGTCGATACTGATCTGGATTGGTCATCATGATCCCCTCGTCTGGAAGTAACTTAGCTCCTGGATCCATAGGCGAGGCTGCTTCCTTGGCTTACATCATTCTTGCATCATTCAGTATGTCCAACACACACTTCCTTTGAGACATTACAATGTTTCGCTTACTCCGTGTGACCTCAATTCCGAAGAAATAGTTCAATAATCTCATATCCTTGGTTTAAAATTGTTCTTCTAAAAATTTCTTAAGGCCTGCAGTACCTTGGCTATCGTTTTCCGTGATTACAATATCATTAACATATACACCAAGTAGTATCCTTCCAGCTTATGTATGTCGGTAGAATACTGAATGATCCTTTTTTGATTGACACGTGCCAAACTGAGTAACAACATGTGTAAATCGACCAAACCATGTACGAGGTGATTGTTTTAGACCATAGAGGACCTTCTGCAAATGACACACTTTACCCTCCTTTGCAACGAACCCGGGAGGTTGCAACGCATACTTCTTTATCAAGATTTTCGTGATGGAGAGCATTTTTTATATCCAGCTGAAGCAACGGCCAGTCATAGCGAACAGCCAAGGCCAAAAGGACACTAACAAATGTCATTTTGGCAATGGGAAAAAAGGTCTCGAAGTAATCTTCACCATAGGTCTAAGAACATCCTTTAGCTACCAGACGAGCCTTTAGGCGATCAAGAGTGCCATCGGATTTTACCTTGATCGTGAACACCCATTTGCAACCTACTGCCTGTTTACCGGAAGGTAAATCGACTAAGTCCCAAGTATGGTTCTCCCAGAGAGCTTTCATCTCCTCGTTCATAGCAGCACGTCAACCAAGATGTTTGAGACCCTCCTCAGCAGTTTTGGGAATCTGAATCTCATCAATAGTAGCCACCAGAGACTGAGTGTGGCTACTATTGACACTAAACCCTTCCTTAACCACTCATCAATAGATTTTTAAGTCCAATTAGGACTGACCCAAAGTTTGGGGCTGAATAATGGGGAGGGGACTAATCACCAATGCCTGTACCTAAAAAATAGGACTATTAAAAATTGATAGTGGACTGAACTTTAGGAACTAATGGACTGGACTGTTCAATACCTGAACTAAAATAGGCAATATCTATTAACCATACACATATAGCCCCTCTCCTCAAACTCTAATATACAGTGGCCAAACCAACATTAGTAAGCATAACCCAGATAACCCTCAACTCAAAACAGATCCCCAATTACAGTTCAAGTCAACCAGTCTATATATATACATTGCATATTCGAAACCAATTAAAGAAGTAAAACTTGAAATTAATTAGGAATTGGTGTCACAGTGGTGTCTACCACACAAGTGTCAACCCAGGTCAACCAAACGTGTCGCCACAGTGTCCCAAACGTGTCCAAAGAGTGTCCTAAATAAGTATCAAACTTGTAGCACAGACAGGTCCTCGCGTGTGTGTGTCAGGCTCTTGTGGGACACGTGTGTCAAGGCAAAGTGTCGTGCAGGTGTACCAATAGGTAGACTAGGTGTCCACGTGTCTACTAAGTCCACTAGGTCAAGTCCAAGACGTGTTGTGTCATAATATGAAGCCCGTATCAGAACGAGTTTTTGTATGTGTGCGTGCCTGTACAAAATCAGTGCGAGCTTGATAACTTCGAGAATACTAAACCAACTTGACCCAAACTCTGTGTGTGTTGTGTAAGACATTAGGCCCACATGTTCACCAAGTTTCGTCCGTTCTAGTGTCGTATCCTGTGTCGAGCCCGAGCAGTAGGAGAGAGCACGGGCACAGTGCGGTGCCTCGTGCACGCGTGTCACAGACTCGTGCGCATGACACAGGACACGTGACATGTCGTGATTGTGTCTAGGGGTAGAGGGGGACTAGGGCTAGGAGTCTAAGTACCTGTACGAACCCAAAGACGTGTCGTGTCCAAGTTTTAAAGCCGTGTCAGAGAGTCAAAAAATTAGTGCACTGTGTAGTGTTAAATCAGTGCAGCTCGTTTTTTATGTCCGACACGACACAAAATGTCGTAAAACTTTAGGGGGGTCCTGACAGTTTCTGCCCCCACCCTCATGCCAAGTTACACGTGTCCAAGTGGTGTGTGCAGTGACAAAACAGTGGGTGGTAGCAGGGCATGGGTACGGGGCATCATGGTGAGGTTCATGTCCAAATTTGGACACAGACACGTGTCCAATCATGCTCAGAGTTATAGTTTTGAAATCCCCATATGTAGGGCTACACAACCATGTAATTTTTTTTGAAATTTACTAAAATAATTTCCTATGTGGTATTTCATCGAACACCCAATTAAATACACCGATACGTGTCCGATATGGACACAAAATGGAAACGAGATCCTACTAAACTTGGGCTACACCTAGGGGAACCCTAAATGGATGCATCTATGTAAAGAAATCAGGAATTTACTAAGGTTTGTAGGGTTTTACCTATTGAGAGTTCAAACTCAATGTAAAGAGCCTCGACTTGACGTCATCCTCGATTTGCTATAGTTCAAACGTCCTCAAACCTTGCTAGCAAGCACCCACAAGTCTCCTCTACTGTTGGGGATGATGATGTAATTGATTTGACTCAATTTGGGCTCAATTTGGATATTATGGGAGAAGTTTAGGAAAGAACAAAGTAGGGTTCTTCTAGGTTTTTTTAAAAAGAGGCAAGGGCTTCTTATTGTGACACTTATAGGAGGGCGGGGGGCTTGTATGGCTGTTGAAAAAATTAGGGTTAGAGTTTTGGATGATTGGTTGAGGTTCTTCCACCCAATTTCTAGTCCAACTATTGGTTCAATTAGTCATAAGGCTTCTTTTTACAAATATCTCAAAGGAAAAATATCCTACCTAGGAATATCTAGATATTACTAACCTTGGCACTTAGTAGGAATGTTCTAACCATGATTCTAACCTCAAGACTAATCTAGGTTAGGTTAAACTTCTAGGTTAAGGCTTAACTAAAAGATTAGCACAATATTTAATTAATAAAAATTATTTTCATTAAAAGACAAAAATGACCAAAATACCCTTAGGCTAAAAATTGGTAATTTGAATTTCCAATCACATGACTAGGCTCCCTTGGTCATGGTTAGTCTCTAGGCTTAGCAAAACTAGTGTTTAACTAGTTAACCATCAAAATCGCAATTCAATATTTTAAATAGTTTTAAATTGATTAAAAATCACAATATAATTTAAATATCATTATTAAATGATTATAATCACAAAATTTCAAAATTACTCTCATTTGGAAAACTGGGTGTTACACGTCTACCCCCTAGAAGAATTTTGTCCTCGAAATTAAGATGATCATACCCGTACTAGGCTAAACCCCCAATCAAATCAAGGTCAAGAAAACTACATCTAAAACATGCAAATTGTGGTCCTACTGGTCATGATATCACGGTCTTGATCAGGGTCACTATACTATCTATCATAGCACAAAACATCCTGACAGGTACTAATGGAATCACACAACAAGATGGAAAGAAGAACAGGAAAGACAGACCTGCTAACCCGTCACCCGTAGCGTCGGTCTACTCGACTGTCAGCTTTAGTATAACTATTAATTATGTGTTCCTTTACAAATGGATATATATATATATATATATATATATATATATATATATATATATATATATATATATATATATATATATATATATATATTTGCAAAAAAAATACTATATAATTATTGTCCTATATTTTGTTTCAAAAGGGGATTTAGAAAACCCTATATATATTAGTGGATAATTTCTATCTATTTTAAAGCTTTGGCCAAAATAATTATTTTGACTAGCCCTAAAATATTTTCTAGATTTTTATACTTATTTAAATTTTTAGTTCCAAATTATCATATATATATATATATATATATATATATATATATATATATATATATATATATATATATATATATATATATTATCATATATATATATATATATATATATATATATATATATATATATATATATGATAATATATAAAAAATATATATATATATTATCATATATATATATATATATATATATATATATTTAATATATAAAAAAATATATATATATATATATATATATATATATATATATATATATATATATATTATCATATATATATTTTATCATATATATATATATATATATATATATATATATATATATATATATATATCTTCACGTATTATATAAAATATTTTTACTGAGTAAATTATAGTTTTCGACCTAAAACGATTTTTACTTATAAAATATTTTGGGATAATAAAATATAGTTTTCAAGGATTATAAATAGTTTTCTAAAATCATATCTATATTATTTATCAAACTCCCTTCGATTATTATCCAGTCCATGGCTAGTCCCACAACTCCTATTCCATTACCAATTCTGTACTTCATTATGTCGACCCTAACTAATCTGTCAGTTTTGAACCCGATGGAACTGTCCGTGCCACCACCCGAGGCCACCTTGCATAGTGGTTGCACCGAAGTCGCAGTTCGTGCCACCTTGATCATTGCAGCACACCAGACGTCCTACCAGGCAAGATACCTTGACTCAAGTAATATCCACACTGATATTCCACTCAATCATACTAGGGCACCATCTATATGGTATCAATTCTGCAATATGATAATCATACCCGTCTATCCAGAACCATGTTACCAGAATCCTCGTCACACCAGTAAGTATGGCTGCGATAATCCATAGAGTCTGTAACTAATGCACATACCTCTAGAATCATGGTATTTAAAATTTTTGCATTGCCGCTAGCTTGGCTGCGAAAACTTTAAATTCCCACATCCGAAAAATATATCCAAAATCAGACTCTATCTCATCGCCCAACCAGCTAATATGGCTGTAGAAGACTCTAGATTCCATGACTAAGGCAACCTAGCCCATAATGTTATCTTGGTAGAAAATCAAGTCAATAATGAATACCAAGAATCAAATTCAATAATGAACAAGGAAGTAGACAGAAACTGTCGGAATCGAATTTCGAGATGGTTTATAATAAGATTCTCAAGGGTCATCCAAGGAATCATCTCAAGTAGTCCTAACTGTGATTGAGTACTCTCTCTGCTAAAGCATATTCCTTAGTTCCTATCGCAGTCGCACAGCAGTACAACTAATCGTTGAACTACTACGACATCGCACTAATGCGACTCTCGACCTGCATGGGCCACCACTAAAAACGTGTCACGACCCGCACCCAGTATAGGGGCACGAGAAGTGGGTACGTCCAGCCTACGCCGCAGTGTCGACGGTATAACGCTGTCCTAGGTTACTATCTAATCGACAACTCACACAATTATATAATGTACTTGTCAAATCTTAACTCCGAACGAAGGACAAGTATAGATATAATGAAATCATAGTCTAAGAACGATATGATAACACAGAAGTTTATAACTACAACTAAATAACAACAACAAAACTAACAACTAAATAATAATAATCTCAAATAAAACAATATCTCAACTTATTACAATTCAAGTTCTAAAACATGAAAAACTAAACCAAGTCTATTAGCTAGTCTCCCGATCACTCCTGAGTGTCGGGGCCAAAGGTAGCTAAGCCATCTCCTGCTCCAAGGCAAGTAGGGCAAATGTCCTCAGGGCAATTATCTGTAATATTTTCAATAGGTCCAGTCAGGACAGGAACGAGCACATTTCATCTAGAAAACCCAAGTAAATGACAGAGAACTATAAAGCAGTTATAGACAGTTTTATTGATGAACATGGTAGTTTATATTCAGGTGTTGGTATAAAGAAACAGTTAAGATACAAAAAAAGTAAGGTAAGTAAAACAAGAGAAGAATCATGGCAATAAAGACTGTAAAATAAGATTCTAGCTGAACTAGAGTATATGATAAGTCCAGACAGTAAATGTAAGACAAGTGTAAATCCAATGTAAATCCAGTACGAGACGAATCTAATACAAGATGAATCCAGTACAAGATGATTCTAGTCAGTGATCAAGAATCCGGGTGAATCCAGCCTATACTCTATCAGTGTGTTTTAAAATACCGAGATCGACACATAAACGGCTATAGGTAATCTGGCACATCACACACTCGGCCGGGGTGTGAGATGGCTATCATTCCAGTTTGATTCCAGCATGTGGGGTGATTCCAGAATTGGGGTATGTCTACATGTCTTACTCAAGTATTTCCCCTCCCAGCAAGTACAAGTGAATCCACAATACGATACGAGAATCGAGATGAGTCCAGCCAAACATGATGATACCAGCAATAATTCCAGAATGATTCCAGTAATAGAGCCAACATGATGATACCAACAATGATTTCAGTAATAGAGGATAGATAAAATGGTATGTGTCGCATACATAAATCCAGAAATATCCATACGTGTTGTAACAGAGAATTACATAAAACTAACTAGAACTGAAGTACAGTAATTGACAAGTAAAAGAGAGAACTATCAGAGAATGTACTCGCCTGATACTCTGAAAAGAGTAGTGTAATATCAAATGTCTACATCGGAGTCACAATGTCCTAAATAGAGCAGTACAGGTTATAATGTGTTTAAAATCAGGTAAATGAAGTTTATGATGCAATCTACATGATTTCTAAGCCACTTCAGGTCAAAGTCAAACTTGGTCAACTTTTGGTCAAACCAAGTCAACATCTAGTCAATTAGGTCAACAACAAGGCTATCTTGGTCAACTGGTCAAACTTAGGCTAGCAAGGGTCAATTGGTCAACTATTGGTCAACCTTAGGGTTTTGGTCAAACTCTAGACTATTGGGTCAACTCTAAGATAACTAACTCATATTCCTAGTCATAGGCTATTACCTACCACTCTACTTAACTACACTCAAAGATACCTACCAATCTATTCATATGTGCAACTTGATTTCCAACTCCTCATTATTAAGACACACTAATATAGTTACATCTTTATGATACATATTAACACATCCTTTTCCTCACACACAACACTATACCAACATCACCTATACCCCATACCACTCTATCCCATCCATCCACATAACCTTATTTCATAAATACCCCTATATGCAATCCCACATTATGGTATCTAATGCTATATAGCCTCCTTATCACTAACATCCTATATATACAACATGCATCATATATAGGCAAAACTCACTACATATATATATAGACATACCTATATAGCCTAAGTAGTCATGGCCTCACTTGTATATATATATATATATATATATATATATATATATATATATATATATATATATATATATATATATATATATATATATATATATATATATATATATTCCTATACATTTAACCCATCACTAACCCACAACTCTAAACACTCATCCAAGGACACTCAAACCTATATCTATACTAAAGTATCAAATAACCTATATATATATATATCATACTCACATAGATATACCCTCATATCTCAAACATACCTAACTGTCAATGTCATGCCATGGCCTGGGAACCCTTTTCCAGTTCACTCTAATCCCTCTAACTCCTCTAATACAAATGCTACTTAACATCACAGATAAACTCACTCTCTAACACCCATATACAATCATACCTATATACAAATATAGCTAAAAGCCTATGCTTCCACTTACCAAGTCAAGCCTACAACTGATACACCCCTACTATTCTACCTATTGACAATAAACCCTTCCTTGACCACTCATCAACAGATTTTTTAAGTCCAATTAGGACTAACCCAAAGTTTGGGACTGAATAATGGGGAGGAGACTGATCACCAATGCCTGCACCTAAAAAATGGGACTGTTAACAATTGATAGTGGACTAAACTTTAGGAACTAATAGACTGGACTGTTCAATACCTGAACTAAAATAGGCAATATCCATTAACCATGCACATATAGCCCCTCCCCTCAAACTCTAATATACAGTGGCCAAACCAACATTAGTAAGCACAACCCAGATAACCCTCAACTCAAACAACAGATCCCTAATTACTATTCAAATCAACCAGTCTATATATATATACATTGCATATTTGAAACCAATTAAAGAAGTAAAACTTGAAATTAATTAGGAATTGGTGTCACAGTAGTGTCTACCACATAAGTGTCAACCCAGGTCAAACAAACGTGCCGCCACAGTGTCCCAAACGTGTCAAAAGAGTGTCCTAAATAAGTATCAGACCTGTAGCACAGACAGGTCCTCGCGTGTGTGTGTCAGGCTCTTGTGGGACACGTGTGTCAAGGCAAATTATCGTACAGGTGTACCAATAGGTAGACTAGGTGTCCACGTGTCTACTGAGTCCACTAGATCGAGTCCAAGACGTGTCGTGTCGTGTTGCGAAGCCCGTATCAGAACGAGTTTCTGTATGTGTGCGTGCCTGTACAAAATCAGTGCAAGCTTGACAACTTCGAGAATACAAAACCAACTCGACCCAAAATTTGTGTGTGTCGTGTCAGACATTAGGCCCACATGTCCACCAAGTTCCGTCCGTTCTAGTGTCGTGTCGTATCCTGTGTCGAGCCCGAGCAGCAAGGAAGAGCACGGGCACAGTGCGGTGCCTCGTGTACGCGTGTCACAGACTCGTACGCATGACACATGACACGTGACATGTCGTGATCGTGTCTAGGGGTAGAGGGAGACTAGGGCTAGGAGTCTAGGTGCCTGCACGAACCCCAAGACGTGTCGTGTCCAAGTTTTAAAGCCGTATCAAAGAGTCAAAAAATCAGTGCACTGTGCAGTGTTAAATCAGTGCAGCTCATTTTTTGTGTCCGACACGACACAAAATGTCATGAAACTTTAGAGGGGTCCTGACAGTGTCTTCCCCCACCCTCGTGCCAAGTTGCACGTGTCTAAGTGGTGTATGCAGTGAGAAAATAGTAGGTGGTAGCAGGGCATGGGTACGGGGAATCGTAGTGAACTTCGTATCCAAATTTTGACACGGACACATGTCAAATCATGCTCAGAGTTATAGTTTTGAAATCTCCATATGTAGGGCTACACAACCATGTAATTTGTTTTAAAATTTACTAAAATAATTTCCTATGTGGCATTTCATCGAACACCCAATTATACGTGTCCGATACGGACACGAAATGGACATGAGATCCTACCAAACTTGGGCTACACCTAGGGGAACCCTAAATGGATGCATCTATATAAAGAAATTAGGAATTTACTAGGGTTCGTAGGATTTTACCTATTGAGAGTTCAAACTCAATATAAAGAGCCTCGACTTGACGTCTTCCTCGATTTGCTATAGTTCAAACGTCCTCAAACCTTGCTAGCAAGCACCCACAAGTCTCCTCTACTATTGAGGATGATGATGCAATTGATTTGACTCAACTTGGACTCAATTTGGATATTATGGGAGAAGTTTAGGGAAGAACAAAGTAGGGTTCTTCTAGGTTTTTTAAAAAGAGGTAAGGGCTTCTTAGTGTGACACTTATAGGAGGGCGGGGGGCTTGTATGGCTGTTGAAAAGATTAGGGTTAGGATTTTGGATGAGTGGTTGAGGTTCTTCCACCCAATTTCTGGTCCTCCTATTAGTTCAATTAGTCCTAAGGCTTCTTTTTACAAATATCTCAAAGGGAAAATATCCTACCTAGGAATATCTAGATATTACTAACCTTGGCACTTAGTAGGAATGTTCTAACCATGATTCTAACCTCAAGACTAATCTAGGTTAGGTTAAACTTCTAGGTTAAGGCTTAACTAAACGATTAACACAATATTTAATTAATAAAAATCATTTTCATTAAAAGTCAAAAATGACCAAAATATCCTTAGGCTAAAAATTAGTAATTTGAATTTCTAATCACATGACTAGGCTCCCTTGGTCATGGTTAGTCTCTAGGCTTAGCAAAACTAGGGTTTAACTAGTTAACCATCAAAATCGCAATTCAATATTTTAAATAGTTTTAAATTGATTAAAAATTACCAAAAATTACAATATAATTTAAATATCATTATTAAATAATTATAATCACAAAATTTTAAAATTACCCTCATTTGGAAAATTGGGTGTTACAACATTATCACCGTGAGGCAAGCTAGTCATGCTCAAGGCTGTGCTCATGTCTATTCTAGTATGCACATTGGCCGCTTGTAATCCACCTATCGCAGTGCTGCATAGAATGGAGAACATGTTCTCAAGCTTCTTCTAGAGATCGCAAGACGAGTACGCTAAGCAAACTTGGCTTGGTTGGGAGAGCATAGCTAGAAAGAAAGAAGAGGGCGGGCTAGGAGTCAAAAGACTAGAAGAAGTGATAAATGCAATGACTATCAAACTGTGGTGGAAATTTAACACTCAAGATAGCCTATGGACAAGATTCTTCAAGCTTAAATATTGCTCTCAAGTCTCAGCTAGAGAGGTCGAGTTAACTTCCAATGCGACGCATGTCTGGAAGCGATTACTTCATGGGCGTCATCTATCGAACACACACATGATAGAAATGAATAAAGGATGGTGGTAGGGTCATTCATAGACGAGAAAGTTCTTAGTTGCTTCGGCTTGGGAGGTTACTCGTACGCACAGGCCTCTGCTGCCGCACTTTAAACACATTTGGGGCTCTTGTATACCTACCAAATAGTCGGTCTTGATTTAGAGGATTCTGCACAACAAACTCCCTACGAATAATAATATCTCTCGTCTCGACTATAGCTTGGCATCGAAATGTTACTGTTGTAGGGCAAGCTCCACAGAATCGTTGGAACACATCCTTAATAAAGGCGAATTGGCTTCTATAGTTTAGACTTCTCTACAGACGACATATCAGGTGCATGGAGGAGACGAAAGTTTGATCCATAGACTCAAAGCATGATGGCGAAAGAAGAATAAACATAGAATGGAGATAGTAGCAAGAGCAGTGCTATGGGTCTTATGGAAAAATCAGAACAAATGAAGATACGAGTATTATGTATACTCGGTAGACAAGCTTATCGCAAAAGTACACAGACAGATTATGAAGGCTACTATCAAATGTCATCACTAGTAGTGGTTTGTAGTTAGTAGTTTAGAACTCAAGTGTACTGAACTTGAGCTCCCTATAAATTAAAGATGGTTAGTAGTGGTTTTTTCCAAAGATGATTTTTGACCTAAAAATATATTGACAAAATTATGTTTTTAGCCCTAAAATGTTTTTCTAGATTTTTGTTTATTTATCAAAACTATTTTTGCTAATAAAATATAGTTTCCAAATATATTAAATAAATTTCCAAAAAAGTATATGTATTTATTTGTGTGATTTCCTTCGAATATCCAATCTTGACCATGATTAATCGTATTCCTATTTTTTTTTGCGAATTTCGAAATTCTTCATATCTATCCTAACCAATTGGACTGTTCTGGACTCAATGGAATTGTTTGTTTTACCAGATAAGGACCCCAAGGAAGTACATTTCTTGTTTGTTGCCAATGTTGGTATTTATGATATTTGTATGATTAGTGATGTTACACTTTATTCTTGACACGCTCGTAGATTAGTGGCATTTAGATTTTAGTCATGATACCATGTTTTCATGTTTTATCGTATTGCTCTTGATCATCATGCTTGTATCACCTTGTTTCGTTACTTAATCTATGTGTAGTAGTCGGGCAGGGAAGTACTAAGTAGATATGTGACCAGACCCGTAGACCGCGCTTTATTTTATTTCATGTTATTTAGACCGTGAGGATGCAAATCCTATGTAGTTCGTATGGTGTAGTGTCCCAGCTCGATCGCATGTTGAAAGGTGTACTTCAAATTACTTAGATTGTTATTTTTTTGTTCCATACTGTACTTATCTTCATAGCTCATGTTAACTGTTTCACTTTATCTTCCATGCCATGTTTTACAGTTTATTTATTTAATCATGTATGTCATTAAAATTCACTATTTTTATAGTCATTATCATATATTTGGAACTGCATGCTTGAATTGTACTCATTCCAGTCCTGACTAGAAATCTAATTTTTCAGATTAGTTGCTTGTTACTCTATGTGTTGGATCCTTGGGAGAGATGTATGTATTTTGAAGGCCGATCTTAGAGACTAGTTAGATAGATTATTTGTTAATAAAGAGTTGTTTTCAAGATTTAGTGAGATGTTGTATTTTTAATCAAATGTAAACCTTGAAGTTATAAATGATTTAGTTATTGTGAATGAGCATAGAGAGACAATTTTATGAGAAAATATTATGTACAGTAATTGATTATTGAGATTTAGACAGTGTTCTACCGTCGATACCGTAGTGTAGGCTGGACTTGTCCACGCACTTGCATCCCAAAAAGCGGTTGCGAGTCGTAATAATTACCCTCAGACACCTTATTGTTAATTCCTTGAGAAACATTATCTTCTTGGAACGAGAGGTTATTATGGAGTATCAGGGGGTTGCTACCCCCAGCTTGAGCATCAGCCTCGTTAGAGGCTGAACTGGTTTTTGAGAGGGTATTTTGGAACATCCCAGTGTGGCACCGCTAGCTTTCTGCCTCGCAGCCGGCTCTTTGATCTACTGATCGAGGCCGGAGGATTGGATAAACCTGACTTGGAATGCCTCCTCACTAATGGAAACTTCCAAGTAGCATGGCTCGAGGCGAGAGGCAACTCTTCTTTGTCTTCTTTCTGTACTTTTTTTGTAGGCATTATCGGATAGGTGCAGCTGGTTGCATCGTTGGAATACAGACTGCCTAGGTAGAGAAATTGCAGCTTTAGAATAGCAATAGTTGACGACAATGCTAGCCTAGGTATGCCCTGAAGTGGGTACCTTATGTGTAGCAATTGTCTCCTTTGCCTTGCGTTTGTGACTAATCACGTCACACAAATCTAGCGAAGGAAGTTTCACAGCTATACCAACTTCAGGCTTATGGTTAAATCGAGTGCATAGGCATGCGTATAATTTGGATGTTCCCTGACCTGGTTCCATCGCATAAGATATGCCCAGATCCTTGGTGGAAGGCTTAATGTGAGACAAATCCCCTTCATCCGGACAGCCAAGCTCAGCGTATGGGTCTGTCAGCACATTATTTGCTTCCTGCTTGGTTCCAACGCATGAGATATGCCCAAGTTGTTACAAAAAGACTTTGGGAACCAACCCAATTCTAGCACAGAAGCACTTGGGTCAGTTCGATACAACTTACCATTAGTTGTGCTTGTAATAGTCATCGCATGCTTATGGTCTGTTATTGGCGCAGCCATCTGGGTGTGCATGGCCCAGGCTGACTTGGCCCTCTTTGTATCAGCACTCACTGACGTATAGTACAGAGAGTCCATGTTTTCCCTCACTGCATGTAGTTGGATTGAGGAGTTGACAAGGCAAGAGATTCTGTCGAAGACAGACCCCTTTCTATGCACAGAAGCTTCATGTGCCTTACAGTGGAAGCACTTTTCTTCTTCTGCTATGCCTTCACTTATGGGCACATGGACTGGGGGCTAACAATCTTCTTCCCAGAGGCATGCTCCAATTTAGAGGCAGCTTTGGCTCCTTTGCCATAGCCAGAGGTTTGACCAACACGCACATCAGAAGTAGCCTGCACATGTGCATGATACGCACCTTCAATCACAGATACGGAAATTGCATCACCCGCAATCATTAGGTTTGGCACACTGGCCTTAGTGACCCAAGTCATGTGCGTCTTCTTAGGCTTTGCTAGCCTTTGTGAGGGACTTGAGTTATCCCCAGTAGGTTATTGAAAGCCTGTTGATCGAAGCATAGGACCAACATATTTTGTGAAGACCCAAGCATATTAATGTCAGACTACGTCACTACCTTATCGTCGCTGGAGAAGGATGTCTCCAGCATCGCCATTTTGTTTTCCATCGTGCAAAAGTTGAACAAACTTTTGTATTTAACAAACGAGAAGAGTACAAAATCCTAAACAGAAACTCTAAGTACAATATTTTTTTATTCTGGGGAAGTGTGACAATGAAGATCGAGTACTGATGCTGACTTATTTACTTCGTTGGTGATCTAACGTGAAGAAAGAGGATTGCAAGTCTTTGCTCACTAGCAAGACTGACAGGAATTGGGCTCTCTATTTTATGTATCTCTGTGTCGAGTGAAGGAATGCTCCTTCTATTTATAGCATTCTGGAATGTTCCATCCATGTGCACATGAACGATGCATACATGGTTTAGGCTGCCACATGGAGCTTCTGAACAGAATATGGTTTCTACTACGTGCGCATATCGCAGCTAACCGCCACGTGGTAGTGGTTGAGATGTGGTTTTTGCTGAGATCTTGGGCTGTTGGCACCCGTCATAGGCATGACCAAGTCAATAACACGTAGCACGTGCTCATTGCTCGAAGATCTTATTTTGTTGAAATCGAAAAATTCTGTTGCGTCGTTGTTCCAGCGTATGAGAGACTCGAGGGAATAAACGCGTGGGAAGACTTGCCACATGGGGTCGGGACACTACATAACTATAACTGTAGTGCCCCGACCTGCATGGTGCATTATGATGGCGGGTTGGTTCGATGGAGCCTTGTTGGACTTAGGGATATGCGAAAGGATTACTCGAAAGGCTATAAGATCGTAGCAGGAACCATCTTATAAATGTGAGTAGTGTTGAGTAGTTTGAAGATCATTTAGCTTCATGCTTATGAGAATGCAAGTCGAATCAAGTAGGTGATGTCGCATCTATGCAAGTGAAAACTGAAAACTTGGATGTTCGATTGATAAAATTTATATGATGCCTTCGATATTGACCCATAAGAATTATTGGATAGATTTTATCGATTATAGGTGTGTCTAGAATAACTTCATTGCTTATAGCCCGAGGATGAGTATGGGTAGATAGACTTGACCCTAGAGTGTTGGTTGGTTGCTTTGAATTTGTAGGCTATAATGTTTCAGCTGTGTGGATTGGAAATGAGTTCATAAGATTGGGGTAGCGTCCCATGTCCCTTAGATTGGTTAGATCATGTAACTCCTATTTTTCTAAAATGAAGGTAATTTTGAACCTTTGTAAAAGTTTATTATTTAATAATAGGATTTATGATTTATGAGGATTTTTAATTAATTTAATACTATTTAAAATTGGTGAATTATATTTTTGATGTGTTAGCTAGTGAACCCTAGAACTGTTGAGCCTAGAGACTAACCATGACCATGGGGACCTAACCATATGATTAGAATGACTAATTATAACTTTTTAGGCTAAGGATATTTTGGTCATTTTGTGACTTTTGAATTATTTAGGATTTTGATTAATTGGTGAATTTTAGATTATTTTAATAATATTTAAATTGATGTATTGTGATTTTGGTAATTTTTATATTTTAATATTTTGGGAATTTTTATATTTTAATATTAATTTTATGGGATTCGTTTAGTCGGGTTTGAGTTTCGTTTCGTTCCGACTTGTGTTAGTGACCCGGGTAGCTTAGACTCTAGACGGGACCCCAAGATTAGTTGGTCATGGCCTACAAACCCCACTAATTAAGTTAGTAAGTTTAGACTAATCCCACTTGTTAGATTGGTTAAGTTAGAGGCTTAACTTTAACCCTTTTGATCCCAAACTTGAACCTAACTTAAAATTAACCAAGAGGACTAGTTGAGGCATTATTGGGCTTTCCCCCAAGGCCCAAATAGGGTTTAATGGCAGCCACTATAGGTAGGTTAGCCTCCTTCCTTTTATTTCATTCCATCAAGCCTCCATTTTCCTTCACAAGTGTTCTTCCCTAAATTGAGAGCTTCCCTCTTTGATTTGATCTCCAAATCCTTACATCCCTCAACCAAATCTTTCATCCAACCTTCTCATACTACCAAGGGAGGGTGCTAGCAAAGATTTGGAGCAAAGTGCAAGGAGGAGTGTCCTTTTTGGAAGATCTTCGTGTCGGAGCCGTGTCCTTGGGAGTATCATTGGGATTCCACTCCCAATAGGTAAAACCAATCCTCTAAATTGATTTTCTATGCATATTAGTTAGTTTTGAATCCATAGGATCCACCCCCCATGCATGTACCCACTTTATAATCAAGTTTGAGGCCATTTGGAGCTCTCTAGAGCAAGTTAGAATTGTGTCTTGTGTCCTACTTATTAGATCTCAAATTAGGACGCCTCATGTGTTTGGTTTAATGTCTAATATGTTTAATTATATTTTAATTTCAGTTTTAGACATATTAAAGGATGGATTGATGTTAGTTAGGATAGTTAGAATGAGTTTCATTTGGATACCCATGGTTAGATCTAAGTGGTTTAGTCTACATGTCATATTTTTAGCCTCAACTTGTCATTTTAGTGTCTCTTTACACTACAACAAAAAATCCTTTTAATGATGGCTAAAATGCGTTATTAATGACAAACCATGACGCTTTTTTTTCAAAGCAACCGTTATGAAAACGGGTGTTATAAATATTTTTTAAAAGCGCTATAAAAAAAAGCTTCATGAATAGTTTCTATAAAAGTGTTATGAATAGTTAATATATAGTACACAATTCAGAACAATTTTAAAACGTTATGAATAGATAATATGTATAGGCTCAATGCAGCACATTTATAACACTTTATACTATTCAAATTAGCATATTTATAATGCTCTATACTGCACAATATATATTACATTCCAAAAACTTAACATTATATATTACCATCTTTATTACATTTCTCAAAATAGAGTACATATCAACATCTTCATTACATTGAATATCCAAATACATATATATATTTACAACTACCAAAATTATCCACATCAAAACTTGGCCACATCAAAACTGTCCACAGAACATGTAGCAAAATCCTGAAAAAGATAAAAAAGTTCAATATACTTTATTTATTTGGGTAAAATCTATTGTAAGTTTAACTTATCCGTATCCGTGTTCGTATCCTGAGTCCATATCAAGTCCTTATGGATGTTGATTGATAACGACAAATTTGTAGAAACAAAGGAGAAAACCTCACCTGGATTGTGCTGTCCAAATAGAACCTGGGCAATTGCCAATCCGCCCGCCTCTCCAGGATACCCAGCCCACAAGATCGCCCCGATGGTCCGATCATCCTTTGCGAAGCTGACATCCACCGGACGTAGGTGCCACAGTTCACGTCCATTCCTGAAGAGAAAAAAATCCAAGGTTCTTGAAGCTCGACTAGAATTTAAATCAATCAGAGGATTATGAAACTCTCGATCAAATAACAGTCATATTTATTGTGCATTTGATAGACTCGACTCGAGCCGACTCAGCAATTTGTGTCGAGACTAACACTAATAATAGAGATAAAACAAAAATGACTTTGAGTCAGAATGAATCTGAAAGAAGAGTCACAACCAAAATCTATGGAATATGCGAGTCTGAACATGATCTTACCGGGAGTGCCTGTTGTAGGACCGATTGTAGGAATGAGTTGTAAAGCGCAATACTCTAGAAGGGGGGTGAATAGAGTAGGCAGCAAAAATTAACTATAAAAAAATGTTAGTAACAAGATCACATAATATATATATCACAAGTAAGCAAAGGAAAAGTAGAGAGCAGAGAGAAAACGCAAACACAAGGATGTATACTGGTTTCCCTCTTGTGAGGACTAGTCCAGTCGGAAGAACTCTAGCTTCCAGTTGAATCCACTATGGAAAATCACCACAAGTTTTCATCCGAAGTTCTTGCAACTTCTACAACACAAGCTTTGATCCGAAGTACTCGACCAACTTCAATTGTGAAGAGTCTTTCTTCAATCAAGCCTTTGATTACAATCACTCTGAAACTTCTAGACCGTACCGCACTGGCAAATTGACTAGAGAATTGCAACTGGCTTAGAATTTAAAAATGAATAGCTCAGAATACTTTGGAAGAAGTAGTAGGCTTATAGAGAAGAGATATGAAAGTGAATTAGTGTACGAGTGAATTAAAATGATCAAAATCCTTCTCTATTTATAGTTTTTCCAAAGGCAGAATTCGGGCAAAATTCGGACAGAACTCTATGAGAAAATCTCGTTGGGATCCGTAACTACATGAAGACCAAGTTCAAAAAGCAACGTTCACTAACCGAACTCTGGCCGAATTCGGGCCGAACTCGGGCCGAACTCTGTTGGAGTTCTGTCAGGGTTTTGCAAATTAGTTTTTGGGCTTTTTGAAAAGTCAAGCAGTTAGAAAATAATTTGGGCTTTTGTAAGTGGGCTTGTTTTCAAAATAAAAGGGTATTTTGAAAACGTTTCTTGGGTAGCCTATTTGCCCGTACGATGCAGTTTACATCGTATTCCTAGACTCAATAAATATAAAAAATACATTAATAAAATAGGAAAACCAAGAGCCCTTTGATGACGCCTTTCTTCAAATATTTGAGCAGACTTGAAGACGTATTTTTTACTTGACGGCGGTCGTCCAAAGATAAACAGATCTGGAAATCTGAATACCCCCGATGCGAGGCCCCGGATAGGTCGTTGGGCGGTTCAGAGAAATCTTCTTATATAATACCATCTTTGGCCCATCAATATTACTCTATTGCATGTGTCCTGGTTTGACAAAACTTGATCATGCTTATTGCATGTCTACAAATACATGTTAGACAAACAAACCAATATGATACAAGCATAGCAATATTGATATAGAGAACATTTAGGACAATGCTAATATTAGGACATGCTAAGTTTAAGTAGCAACATGATAGTGATTACATGAATATTAGTGATGTTATTATGTTAAACTTAATTGATTAGCCATATTCAAAAATATGATATAATCATTGGGCTAACACCTGTGGAGGGGGGACGAGCTCGTTTGGGGCCACCGGGGATGGCATTGGCCGGGGTCGAGTAGGAGAAGGGGAGGGCTGTGTCGATCTCGAGAGTCTTGATGGGGTCCCTGTGGTACTCCGTGGAGGCTCTCGCTCTGCCGCAGCTGGTGTTGCTACTGGCACTGCGGTGGTGGTTGTCGAATAAGGCTTTGGAGGCAATCCAGCGGTCGAGCCACCGCGACGGCTCGACCTTCTCTCCCTCTTCCTCCACTTCGTCTTCGTGGACTGGTCGAGAGAGGTTCCTATCGGACCTCCATATCTGTCACATTCGTAGTTCGTTAGTGTTTACTAGAACAGAGGAAATTAAATGTGAGAACAAAAAGTAAACCGAGCTTAAAAAAACCTGATGTGAGAAAGCATAGGAGAGAGCCCTCTCTCGTTTCAGTGCAGCTTCTTTCCTTGTGTGTACCATTGCTTGGATCTCCTCGATCGCGAGCGGGCGATCGTTTCAATCATCGACGAAGTTACTCCCCTCTCTCGACTGCAGAATGTACCCAAAAATAGGAATAAATCTCTCTTTTGCTAACCAAATTATTAGAAATATTTACTGATGTAGATTCTGATCATGGATCTTCTCTCTGCCATCTTTTGAAGATATCGGGAGTCCCAAAGAGAAGTAGTGTCGCAGCTGAACGACGACTTGGTGCTGCTGCAGCCGGCGCCATCATGGAAGAGCCTCATCCTCTGATCCCTCACTCTCGCCTGAACCCTCCCCAGCGCCTGCATGCACCTCAGCGTCACGTTCGCCTGCCTCCTCACATCGTCCCCTCGCACCAGTGCCTGTAGCTTCACCAGCCCCTTCAGATCTCTCAGCGCCCTCGTCGCCTTTTCGTAGACACAAAATTAATTCATCATCAAATACCAATCAAACTCCAAAGAGAAAATAGTTACGTACCAAGTAGCCTCTGAAGGAAGTTTGGATGGCAATGGCGGCGCGATGCTCTCTAACGAATCCAGGATTAGGCCTGGTCAGCCTCACCACCTCTGCGACCGCTTGCACTGTGGCCACTACCGCCTCTGCCGTGGCAGCGGTCGCGATGGCTAGCGCTATAGCGTGCCTCTACTCTGCAGTCTCTGTCGGCTTCACCTGTTCTTGATTTGAGGTGGTCTTTCTGAATAGCCATCTCCTCTTCTCCCTCTTCTGCGAACAACAACACAGGCTCATGAGCATTACACTTACAATAGAGGGATAAAAAAGAATAAGTAGATTAGTATCGAACCTTCTCTTCATCGTCGACCGGCTCGGGGTCTTCACGTCGCCTGGAGGGCTTCTCGGCCTTGTCTTTGGAAGGAGATCTAAACGCTCTCTTGACAGCATTAAGCAAAAAATAAACGTCATAAGTCCTTAAAATAGGGAATATAAGAGAAACTTTGTAAGGAAGAAGAACCCGCTCCCTATTTTTTGTCGGAAGGAAGAAGAACCCTTCCGTCTACACGGCGTTGTAGATCGCCACCACCACCGTGTAGCCCAGCATCACGTGCGACACCACGCCGGAGAGGAACGTCACGAACCTGCTCCCTATTTTTTGTCGGAAGGAAGAAGAAATTAAAAACCCTAGCCCTAATTTTGAAGAGAACGGGCTCTAGGGTTAGGGTTTTGGAGTTGGAGGAAAGGAAGGAGAAGAAGAGGAGGAGAGGAGGGTGTTGCTGAACTAGAGTTAGGGTTTTGGATCTATCCTTAAGATTTTAGAGTTGGGGGAGATAAGGGAGGAGAAAGGAGGAGAAAGGAGGAGAAGGAGAAGACCGACCAGAATTGGGGGAGAGAAAATTTTTTGTTGAAGCGTGCGCGGGGTGTAGAAGGATTTTGCCAAAAATTGAACTTAAAAAAATATTACAAGTTTGCCACCGCTCTAAAATATTAATGACGTTTTGTTTTATAAACGTTATAAAAAGTCCAAAATTAGTCCAAACCGCCATAGAAAAAAGGTATTTCGAACTTTGATAACGCTTAGGTATCAGGCGTCATCAATACATCTTGTCGAGCGTTATTAATAGGCCTTTTTGTTGTAGTGTTATATAATGGACTATTTTGTATATATATAATAGGTATGTTAGATAGATTTCATATATTTAGATGTGTATGGATATGTTGTTAGTGGTGTGCTTGTGTTAGAGGACAGGGGAGTGTGGTTTGATGTGTGTCTTGAGTGGTGTGGAGAGAGATGTGTTTCTTTTGTCCAAGCAATCCAAATTCGTTATAATATTCATTCACATTTTTAGTAGCCATAGCAACTTAGAAATGTCATAACTTTTAGCTTAGAACTCCGATTAATCTCCCATTTTTTTAAAGAACCGTATGGAAGTTAGCTTTCCAAATATATATATATATATATATATATATATATATATATATATATATATATTAATAGGCAAATGCATTCTAAAACTTTCTGTAGAACTGTTTGAGTGTCAGCTGTACGAAAGACGAATGCGTTTCGGTGTTTTCGTGATTCCGGGAGCTTTCGAACACATAAATGCGATCCGTTTGAAGTTTCGGAAAGCTAATACGAAGGGCTACAACATACTTTAATCCTAGAATTTAGTGAAGGCCCAATTGGTACAGTATTGAATTTAAGTAGAAGAGTGACTATACGATATAGACATTTTTTTGTAACCTATGAGCTTATGTAGTATGGATATTAAATGAATGTAGGTATCATAGGTTGTCGAGTATATGTATGATATAGTACATATATATATATATATATATTATTGTTAAGTTATATATGTTAGTATGTTTATTAGATATTGGTTAGTAGATGGTTAGATATGTTAGAGTTTGTTATATGTTAGTGTAAGTTATATTTGTTAGTATGAGTGTTAGTTAGATAGTAGAGGTTAGTATTTTGTTAGATATTTGATATGTTGTTTGATAGTTTGATGTTAGTATCTAGTATGTTAGATATTGATATGTTAGTAGGTTATGTTAGTTCTAGATATTGGTATGTTAGCAAGTTAGTCTCTATAGGTTATATGTTAGATATTAGTTAAGATGTTATATTTGTACATTAGATAGTTAGTTAATTAGATATTTGAGGGATATCTTGGTATCTCATGATACCAAGTTAGTATTTTAAGGTAAATATGAATTACCTTTACCTTCAAGGTAAATGATTAGTTTACCTTATGATCAAGGTATGGTATCAAGATACCAAGGTAAGGTATAGGTTTACCCAAGTTAAGGTATTGGATTGGTATTGGAATGCCAATATGACCAAGGTTGATATGGTATCCTAGTGTTAGTGGGTAAGGATATATGTGATATATATGTAATGTATATTATATAAATAAGTTTGTGTGCCTTGTTAGCTATGTGGTTTAGCTATGTGCCTTGATTTAGCCTATGTGTTAGATAGCAATGGTACTAGTATACTTGATTCTTTAGGCCATAGACTTGTTTAGACCTAGAATTGACTAACCTAGACTAGTTTGACTATTGTTGACCAAACCCTAGCTAGTTTGACCATATTAGACTAGTTGCCCTAGTTTCACTAGATTGTTGACCAAAATTGACCAAGAGTTGACTTTGACCTAGATTGACTTAGAATCATGTAGATTGCATTATAATTTCAATTACCATATAAATTGAACTCTTTATAACCTGTGTTGCTCTAACTAGGACTCTGTGACTCCAGTTGGCCATCTTTTTATATCGGCTGTTCAGGGTATCAAACGAGTACATTCGCTGACCGTTTCATACTTGTTAGGATTTATATTCTTGCTCTAGATTACTTTACTTGATGCTGTCACATTGTTAACACGATTGGTACTATATGGATCTTTTTATGAGATATTATCCTACTTGGGAGCATCAGGATACATTATGTCATGTGCTTTTTACGTACATCATGTATTCATGTGCTTTCATTATTCATGTGCAATCTTGTGATTCATGTACTCTCATGTTCACAGAGCCCCCATGTATACTTCATGTGCACCCATTTATGGGCCCTCATGTAAAATATTGTATAATAACATAACTTGTCTGGATCCTTATGTATTGATTGGGGTACGGGGGAGTATAAATGGTCATGTGAACAATTCCAAAGTAGTATAATCATGTGCAAACTCTTAGTGTAATCATGTGCAAATTCAAGTCGTTCACATGTCTATCTTGTACTCTACATCACTAGTCACTGATAGTTCTCTACTTATAGTAGCTATTTACATTATAGTTCTCTCTCTTTTACTACATGTACTTTCTTTCAGTATTTCATGTATTTTACTATATTGCATGCTTTATATTCCTGTCTTGATATGAACTGTTGAGATTTTGTGCTCGTTTCTGTACTGGCTAGACTTGTTAAAAATATTACAGGTAACCTGGAGATTCACAGCTAGCCTAGAGGACCAGTAGATCTTGGAGTTCATTACTAGTTTATGGTTTAGTTTCTCTTTTAGAACATGTTTTGTAATAAGTAGTATTTTGAGATTGTTAAGATTTTGGGAGTTTATTTAAGTTGTTGTTTTGAGTTTTATATATAGTTGTTAGACTCATGTGTTATCTTATCGTGCTTAGATTGTGATTGAGTATTATCGTATCTTATACCTGTCCTCCATTCGGAGTTGAGATTGTGATAGGTACATTATATAATTATGTGAGTTGTTGATTAGATAGTGACCTATAACAGCGTTATACCGTCGACATTCCGGCGTAGGCTGGACGTACCCACTTCTCGTGCCCCTACACTGGGTGCGGGTCGTGACACATTTTTAGTGGTGGCCCATGCAGGTCGAGAGTCGCATTATTACGATATCGTAGTAGCGCAATGACTTAGTTGTACTACTACGAGCCTGCGATAGAATATAGGAAGTAAGGTGTTAGAGTGAGAGGATACTCAATCACAGTTAGAAATCCTTAAGAGATTTCTGGAACGACCCTTGAGAATCTTATTTAAACTTCAATTTGAAATTCCTTCCTTTGTTTTGTTCACCCTTACTCCTTGTTATTGAATTTGATTTTTGATGGATCGTTGTTGATTTTGATTTTCCTATCGAGATGAATTTTATGGCCTGAGTTATGATATTTTCTGATAACATATGTTGACGGGAATAACAGTGATGGTAAAACGTCTACTTGATTATGAAAGTTGAAGTTTATCGCAGCCATATTAGCCGGCGTGGCGGAAACGTAGAGACCTGACTTCGGATGTACATATCTTGGTTATGAGATTTAGAATTTCTCGCTGCTATACTAGTCAGCATAGCGAGAATTCTAGATGACATGATTGTAGAGGTGAATACCCCAGTTATGGAATCTATCGTTTATCGCAGCCTTGCTTACTGGCATGACAAGGATTATGAGTAACATGATTTTGGACAGACGCATATGATTATCAGATTGTATCTTGAGAAGGTTTTTAAATATATCATCTTTATCGTACCCTTTTGTTGTTATAAAATTGTATTCCATCATCAAATAACTTAAGAGTAGGGATATTTTAGTTTTTGTAGAGCTTATTCATATGTAGTTCTTTCATAGTGTAATGATATGATGAATTATAGAGTGTCTGTACCCTAGAGATGATAGTTAGCATTGGTATTAGAATAGTAACCCATTGTAGATGATTCCTCTGTTATTTATAATACCTACCAGTTTTTATGTAGGATGTTAGTCTGCCTTACAGCCTTGATGATTTATTATTTTTCCTTATCCTTTCCAGTAGGGCACCCATGACCAGAGCCTGTCCTTGAGTGTAGCTGTAGCTTCGCCTAAGACTGAGAGTCTTCCTCTGCCTCCTATAGTGGTTCCCTATACTATATTCTCGAGAGGGTTGTTTCCTGATGGAGCTCAGATATTTGGACTTCTTCGGGATGTGTTAGAGACACGGAGAGTTCAGGCTGAGATCTTGAGGGAGCAGTATCCAGTTCCACCTAGAGCTTCAGAAGTACCCAGATTTTTAGTTTAGACCTTAGCATGTCTTTTGAGATAATTGATACACCCCACATTGCTTGTATGTTTTGATACCTTGTGATTGCTTTGTGCTATAGTATGACTAGAATGGCTAGATGGGAACCCTAGAGAAAGTATTCTAGGTGGACGAATATTCTTTCTGTGACTTTGATTTCTGGAACGTCAGAGATGTTAATCTTTGGAAACTTTTTTCATAAGTTTATAGTAGACAAGATTATTTTTACTTTGATATATTATGTCCCACGCAAACTTGTTCTCTTGTACTACTTTTGCATCGCAGCTTTCAGTCCAATTTAGGCCATTTGACCATTCTCACTTTAATTATGATTATCATATGCACATTGCCGTGACTTTTAATTTATGAGCACAAGATTAATTATTTTCTCAAAACCAACTTCACATGCATGACCAATACATGACACCCTACACCCATGACCTTCGTGTCCTACTCGAACACGCCATCTTGTGCTTTATCATTATCATACGACTTTTCTGACACAAGACCCCATCTTGATTTATCCCACGGAGTCGCTTTTATTTTCGACTCGAATTGGGGACACCTTTTCGACCCAAATTTGGGATATGACCCATTTTAAGCCTACTACCCATATTTTACTTGTTGACCTTGTGTGCTGCTAGGTAGAAGCTTCGACCTTGATTGTTGGGGGTTTTACCTAGAAGGAGTACGACCACTCTTAATTTCGAGGACAAAATTCTTCTAAGGAGGGTACACTTGTAACACCAACTTTTCTAAAATAAGAATAATTTTGAACCTTTGTAAAAGTTTATTATTTAATAATAGGATTTATGATTTATGGGAATTTTTAATTAATTTAATAATATTTAAAATTGGTGAATTATAATTTTGATGTGTTAGCTAGTGAACCCTAGAACTGTTGAGCCTAGAGACTAACCATGACCATGGGGACCTAACCATGTGATTAGAATGACTAATTACAACTTTTTAGGCTAAGGATATTTTGGTCATTTTGTGACTTTTGAATTATTTAAGATTTTGATTATTTGGTTGATTATTTTAATAAATTGATGTATTGTGATTTTGGTAATTTTCATATTTTAATATTTTGAGAATTTTTATATTTTAATATTGATTTTATGGGATTTGTTTAGTCAGATTTGAGTTTCGTTTCGTTCCGACTTGTGTTAGTGACTCGGGTAGCTTAGACTCTAGACGGGACCCCAGGATTAGTTGGTCATGGCCTACAAACCCTACTAATTAAGTTAGTAAGTTTAGATCAATCCCACTTGTTAGATTGGTTAAGTTAGAGGCTTAACTTTAACCCTTTTGATCCCAAACTTGAACCTAACTTAAATTAACCAAGAGGACTAGTTGAGGCCTTATTGGGCTTTCCCCCAAGGCCCAAATAGGGTTTAATGGCAGCCACTATAGGTAGGTTAGCCTCCCTTCCTTTGATTTCATTCTATCAAGCCTCCATTTTCCTTCACAAGTGTTCTTCCCCAAATTGAGAGATTCCCTCTTTGATTTGGTCTCCAAATCCTTACATCCCTCCACCAAAACTTCCATCCAACCTTCTTATACTACCAAGGGAGGGTGCTAACAAAGATTTGGAGCAAAGTACAAGGAGGAGTGTCCTTTTTGGAAGATCTTCGTGTCGGAGTCGTGTCCTTGGGAGTATCATTGGAATTTCACTCCCAATACATAAAACCAACCCTCTAAATTGATTTTCTATACATATTAGTTAGTTTTGAATCCATAGGATCCACCCCCATGCATGTACCCACTTTATATTCAAGTTTGAGGCCATTTGGAGCTCTCTAGAGCAAGTTAGAATTGTGTCTTGTGTCCTACTTATATCTCAAATTAGGACACCTCATGTGTTTGGTTTAATGTCTAATATGTTTAATTGTATTTTAATTTCAGTTTTAGATATGTTAGATGATGGATTGATGTTAGTTAGGATGGTTAGAATGAGTTTTATTTGGATACCCATGGTTAGATCTAAGTGATTTAGTCTACATGTCATATTTTTAGCCTCAACTTGCCATTTTAGTGTCTCTTTATATAATGGACTGTTTTGTATATATATAATAGGTATGTTAGATATATTTCATATATTTAGATGTGTGTGGATATGTTGTTAGTGGTGTGCTTGTGTTAGAGGAGAAGGGAGTGTGGTTTGATGTGTGTCTTTAGTGGTGTGGAGAGTGAGATATGTTTTTTTGTCCAAACAACCCAAATTCGTCATAATATTCATCCATGTTTTTAGTAGCTATAGCACCTTAGAAATATCATAACTTTTAGCTTAGAACTCCGATTAATCTCCCTTTTTTTAAAAGAACCGTATCGAAGTTAGCTTTCCAAATATATATATAAATAGGTCAAATACATTCTAAAATTTTCTATAGAACTGTTTGAGTGTCAGTTGTACGAAAGACGAATGCGTTTCGGTGTTTTCGCAATTTCGGGAGCTTCCAGACCCGAAAATACGATCTGTTTGAAGTTTCGGAAAGCTAATATAAAGGGCTACAACATACTTTAATCCTAGAATTTAGTGAAGGCCCAATTGTTACAGTAATTATTTTAAGTAGAAGATAGACTATACGATATATGCATTTTGTGTAACCTATGAGTTTATGTAGTTGGGATATTAAATGAATGTAGGTATCATAGGTTGTCGAGTATATGTATAATATAGTACATATATATATTATTGTTAAATTATATATGTTAGTATGCTTATTAGATGTTGGTTACTAGAGGGTTAGATATGTTAGAGTTTGTTATATGTTAGTGTAAGTTATATTTGTTAGCATGAGTGTTAGTTAGATAGTAGATGTTAGTATTTTGTTAGATATTTGATATGTTATTAGATAGTTTGATGTTAGATATCTAGTATGTTAGATATTGATATGTTAGTAGGTTATGTTTGTTCTAGATATTGGTATGTTAGCAAGTTAGTCTCTATAGATATATATTAGATATTAGTTAAGAAGTTATGTTAGTACATTAGATAGATAGTTAATTAGATATTTGTGGGATATCTTGGTATCTCATGATACCAAGTTAGTATCTTAAGGTAAATATAAATTACCTTTACCTTCAAGATAAATAATTAGTTTACCTTATGATCAAGGTATGGTATCAAGATACCAAGGTAAGGTACAGGTTTATCCAAGTTAAGGTATTGGATTCCAACCAAGGTATTGGTATTGGAATGTCAATATGACCAAGGTTGTTATGGTATCCTAGTGTTAGTGGGTAAGAATATATGTGATATATATGTAATGTATATTATATAACTAAGTTTGTGTGCCTTGTTAGCTATATGGTTTAGCTATGTGCCTTGATTTAGGCTATGTGTTAGATAGCAATGGTACTAGTATACTTGATTCTTTAGGCCATAGACTTGTTTAGACCTAGAGTTGACTAACCTAGACTAGTTTGACTATTGTTTACCAAACCCTAGCTAGTTTGACCACATTAGACTAGTTGCCCTAGTTTGACTAGATTGTTGACCAGAATTGACGAAGAGTTGACTTTGACCTAGATTGAACTAGACTCATGTAGGTTGCATTATAATTTCAATTACCATATAAATTGAACTCTTTATAACCTGTGTTGCTCTAACTAGGACTCTGTGACTCCAGTTGGCCATCTTTTCATATCAGCTGTTTAGGGTATCAAGCGAGTACATTCTCTGACCGTTTCATAATTATTAGGATTTATATTCTTGCTCAAGATTACTTTACTTAATGATGTCACGTTGTTAACACGGATTGGTACTATATGGATCTTTTCATGAGATGTTATCCTCCTCGGGAGCATCGAGATACGTCATGTCATGTGCTTTTTATGTACATCATGTGTTTATGTGCTTTCATCATTCATATGCACTCTTGTGATTCATGTACTCTCATGTTCACAGAGCTCCCATGTATACTTCATGTGCACCCATTTATGGGCCCTCATGTGAAATATTTTACAATAACATAACTTGTCTGGATCCTTGTATATTGATTGGGGTACGGAGGAGTATAAATGGTCCTGTGAACAATTCCAAAGTAGTATAATCATGTGCAAACTCTTAGTATAATTATGTGCAAATTCAAGCCGTTCACATGTCTATCTTGTACTCTACATCACTAGTCACTGATAGTTCTCTACTTATAGTAGCTATTTACATTACAGTTCCCTTTCCTTTACTATATGTACTTTCTTTCAGCGTTTTATATATTTTACTCTATTACATGCTTTATATTTCTGTCTTAATATGAACTGTTGAGATTTTATGCTCGTTTCTGTCTTGACTGACCTGTTAAAAATATTACAGGTAACCTGGAGATACACAGCTAGCCTAGAGGACCAGTAGAGCTTGGAGTATATTACTAGTTTATGGTTTAGTTTCTCTTTTAGAACTTGTTTTGTAATAAGTGGTGTTTTGAGATTTTTGAGATTTTGGGAGTTTATTTAAGTTGTTGTTGTTTTGAGTTTTATATATAGTTGTTAGACTCCTGTGTTATCTTATCGTACTTAGATTGTGATTGAGTATTATCGTATCTTATACCTGTCCTCCATTCGGAGTTGAGATTGTGACAGGTGCAATATATAATTGTGTGAGTTGTTGATTAGATAGTGACCTAGAACAACGTTCTACCACTGATATTGCGGCGTAGGTTAGACGTACCCACTTCTCGTGCTCCTACATTGGGTGCGGGTCGTGACAGATCATAGATTGTCCCTGAGATGAGGCCCTGTGATAAGAATTGATTGCCTATAAGATAAGAGATAAGCATGTCCCTAATATCTATCCATCTCAGATGGGTTAGCTGAATGTCTGGTTTAGCTAAGAATAGCTGACCGTAGAGACTCGATCGAAGGCTAAATTGATTGTTAGAGACCTTTAGGATGTCCCTATTGATGTTGCATGGATATAGTCGGAATGAGTGCGATATTTCGTGAAGTAAACTTCAGAATGGGATGGAGATTGGAAAATTTTGATGTTATAACATTGGATGGAATGACGGATCATATTGGTTTCGAAACTTGGATGCCTTTGTAGGATATTTGAGCACCTCTAGAGGGGGTGAATAGAGTGCGTGTGTGCAGCGGAATAAAAATCACTACTTAAAAATTAATTATGGCAGTAATCAAACTAAAATAAAGTAGGCAATAAAAATAATCGCGTAATGTAAATAAGTTCAGAGAAGTAAACGCAAACACCAAGGTTTATACTGGTTTTCATCTATGAGGACTAGTCCAGTCTCGAGTACTCTAGCCCAATGTTTAATCTACTATTTGAAATAGCAGTTACACCGGTGCTTTAATTCGAAGGGCACGTCGAATTTTTACAACCTCGTGCTTTTATCTGAATGACACGACGACTTCAACCACGAACTTTTATACGAAGGACTCGCAACTTCACAACAACAAGTGTAAAGACAACACTTGGAAATCCAAGCTTTTATAACTCGATCCGACTTCTAAAATTGAGACCGCACTGGCATATAGTTGGCTGTGGGTTGTAAACTTGGTAGATAGAAAGGTTAAAGCTCAGGTGGAACTCTTAAACAGATAGAAGAAGAAAGAATGAGTGAGTTAAAACGAATAGGGGTTTCTTCTCTATTTATAAGGGTTTTGGAGATCGAACTCGGGTAGAGTTTGGTTCCCTGGCGTTCAGAAAATTGAACGTTAGGGATGATTCTATAGGAAGATTCCAAAGGAATATTGGTTCAGGGTGACCGAGTTCGGGCAGAACTCGGTCCGAGTTCGGTTCCCCTATGACCAATTAGTCAATGTGTAAAATCATGGATTTTGGGCTATTTAAAATGGGCTGGCTCTTTGGTTTGTGGACAAAATAGGATTTGAAAATTGGTTTAGGCTTTTTTGGTGGAGAGGCTAGGAAGCTGAGCAAGTGCCAGTTGCGACTCGACGTACAGAGTTTCCTAGACTCAAATAAAAAGCAAAATATAGAAATAAATATAAAAAGCAAGAGCACTTGATGACACATTTTTCCTTGACGTCAATTGTCCAATGATAAATAGATCTGGAAATATGAATACCTTTCGGTGGCTTCGCCACCGAACCCCCATGGGGGCACTGCCCCTCGACCCCAGTCCACTGACCGGCGAGTGAAACCCCCGAGTACGAGGCCCCGGATAGGTCGTTGGGCGATTGAGAGAAATCTTCTTGTATAGCGTCATCTGTGGCCCATCATTAATACTTGATTGCATATGTCCTGGTTTGATCATGCTTACTGCTTGTCTGCAAGTACATGTTAGGCGAAAAAATAGTATAACAGTATGATAAATTTAATGAATAGTAGGATAATGCTAAGTTTAATTAGCAACATGATATGGATTACATAAATATTAGTGACATCATTACATTAAACTTAATCAATTAGCTATATTCAAAAAAATGATACAATCATTGGGCTAACAATCTCCCCCTTTTTGATTATGGAAAATCGGTTAAGTTTAAGATAGATACGATAGATGCATGTATCACTAATAAACATATACTACTAGAATATTGTGTGGTAATTTAAACTTATTTCTCTCCCATTTACATGATCAAAAATAAGCTCCCCGTAATAAGATAAAACATGAAATCAATCGTAACAGAAGGAAGGCAGAAATAATCATGAACAACAATCAGGGTTCAAACCAAAATCTGATAAAAAAATATAACTATGGTTTTGAAAGCGTCCAATAAAGGATTTGAATAAAAGGTAGATACTAATATAGTATAAATCAATCATTGGTCATAAATAATCCATGAGGATTAGAAATGCGCAGGTCTAGTATATACCAATAACATACCAAAAAATATAATAAGACTTTTGATAATGATCACAAAAGAAAATGATTCACATTTTGCCCATACAAATTAGTGAGTCAATTCTAGAAAAGAGTACAATCATTGAAAATAAATCAAAATAGATATACTAAAATCTATGTACTTACCCAAGTTCATGCATTTGGACTCAATTACCTTAGCATGATATATGAATATCAATTAGATAAACAATAAGGTAAAGGAGACAAAATACTTGAGAATGAGAAATTTTTTCGACTTGAATGCTCTCCCGTAAAGTATGACTAGTCTAAATATAGATACTCATGAACTATGAGATAAAACCTCAATAAGAAAAGCCAAATAAAAATAGCTCAATAATTATCAAGGTAAGAAAATAGAGGTAAGATAACAAAATTCTAACTTTATAAACCCATGAAAATGAAAGAACAAAAAAGAGAGTCATATACTCTCTCATAAATACAATATAAATCTAAATATCATGAACAAGTCAAGAGATATTTAAATAAAAGAATATATGTCCATGATGAACTAGGTATACCACATATTAAGGGTATAAATGAATTAAATAATTAATTTGTTTCCTTTTAAAATATGCATATCTAGTTCAAAAGCATTTATATGCATAAAATAGATAAAATAATCACAGGATCTAAGGGATATCTGAGATATGTATCTTTCTTTCCTTTGATTAATGCATATAAAGTTCCAAACTTTAAATAAAATATCATCTTTAGGCAAGTAAAATAATATTCACTAATCAAACTCTTAAAGATGAACACACAAAATATATCTCCAATTCAAATAATAAAAATAATTTCAAGACAGTAAAGGATTTTTAAAAATTGTCTTAATATTAGTATTTGAGTAATGGATAGATTCAAAATAACAGAGAGAAATCAAAAGACTTTTGAAATACGAAATTTATTATAAAAAGTTGTCTTAATAAATGTTCAAATGCGTCCATTTAGTCCTCAGACTGATGGCTGATGATTCAAATTTTTGTATCACAAAAACAATTTTAATAAAAAATCCATAAATCATAAACAGTCCATTTTGAACAAATAAAACATGACTAGATAAATGCCCAAATAAATAGTATTCTTGATATATGGTATGTTAGAAATAATTGATTTGAAATAATTAATAGCTCCCCCTTTACATGGGTATATCCAAAATTATTAGTACTGTCATATTTAAATTCCAGAGAAATATTTTCAAAAGTAGGAAACTAATTCATCAAAATATTAGGTCTTCTTATCAAAGTTCATTTCTTCCCTTTTAAAACCTTAACACGGTGTCCATCTGATAACCGTAGGCTTAAAGAAAAGAAATGCTTTGAAAGAAAGAAATTCAATATGCCTGACTTCTCCTACACAAAGAATTACTGCTATAGGTAGTTATTAACCTAAATAAGAAGAGAATAATGAAAGCTTGATAAAATGAGTATCAAATGCTAAAAAATATATCAGAAGAACATAATATTCAATGAGTAGTCACAAGATTAAATCAAGTCTGAATATAGAAAAAATGAATATATCAAGAGATGACAATCATTAAATAATATTATCCATCAAAGCTAAAATCCCAAGTCCATCAGATAATAATTTCAAATTAGACCTTAATAAATCTTTAGTTTATAAAGTGTTGATCAATCTTGGGTTAGCTGTAGGGGCCGGTTCCCATCTAGTGGTAGTCCGAAGACACTTGGCACCAAGTCGCTTAGGCTTTTACACCTTGTTGACAGAAGGACCCTTTCGACGTGTACCCAAAATAAATCCCTTCTTTAAAAACCAAAGATTTAAGAAGAATTTATGTAATATGAAATCAATTATATTCTATGGACTTGTAAAATCTCAAAATAATGTAGCATACAGTATAAGATGTATCAATTACATAAATCTATAGGTGCTATAAAATTATTGGGTAATAATAAATATAAGATAGCAAATACCCAAAGAGGAATTTATCAAGATCAAGATACTAAAATCTGTTTTTCAAAAGTTTTCATAGTGCACCATAGAGATATATAATATATGTGTGCACTAATATAGGAGGTAAAATTTAAAAATAAGATAAAGAAAACGATCGTGTGATTCTTAGAAGAATACTCACAAATAATCATGAGCAAGACATTAATAAATGTTTTTTTCTTAAAATCCCAACTTAAAGATATAAAACAAATAAATATCGAAAGTTAGGAGACTATATATATATATATATATATATATATATATATATATATATATATATATATATATATATATATATATATATATATAATGGCATACATGAAAATTTTGAATATTATAGATTAAATAAGAGTCATGTATCCAAAATGTCAACCAAAAAGCTAAGAAAAGCATAATGAAGAGAGGCTTTGAGCAAGAAGCTAATTGATTCAAAGAGAATACAAATTTGGTCAAAGTAATCAATAGCTAAAGTATAAGGTAAGCACAAGTTTAAAGATAAAAAGTATAATTAAATACTATAATATAGAACTTGAGCTGAACTCATATGCCACCATAAAGATATTTTAAAAATATATATCAATATAAGAAATATATGATCAATATATGAAGCATTCATGTATCCTTAATACATATTGAAAAATTATCACAAGATCAAAAACATGTATAATATGCTTTATTAGGCAAAGATGTAATTAATTTGTAAGAAGTTAATCAAAATAAAATATGAGAATTAATAGTGAATATATTATGCAAGCACAAGGTTAACATAAAAGTATATGTATATACTTTTCAAATAAAATGATACTTGCATTGAACATATATATTCACAAAATATTGATTAAAGTAAATATGACATGTTAAAGACAAATCGATAAGAAGTAACCATTTCAAAAATATTAAAGACGAGAGTCAAAATCACATTAACTCAAAAAAAAACTTTAGCTTCTATGGACTAGAGTAGTACGCATGCTTCATAGATAAAGACTAAGAGAAAAGAGCATACGTAGATAAATATGTCACACTAATAGAAAATGAGTAAATACTATATAATGTGAACTAATCATTTAAGCTAAACAACTAGTCATGCTAGGATTATATCTCACATTGATTAAAATAATAAACAACTATAAAGATGTCAATGAGAGCTTATAGCAAGAAATCAATAAGAAACTGCTAGATTATACAAAAACCATTTAAGAAAAATTATTAGCATGTTACCAAAGTGGCTCTATTGACCACACTTATGTTGATATAATTGCTTGAAAGATAACCTTTGTTGCTTTACAATCACCAGCATGCTACTTGGTTCTACTTGATATAAGAAGTATCACCCGCACCAAGAGGCAAAGACTTTGGCATCCAAAACTTGGTGTCACGACCCGATCCCAAATAATTGGGTCGAATCGGATCATGCCCAGCCTGCACCGTTGTTGAGACGGCGGCAGTAAGCTGTATCACTCATGCAGGTAAATAAACAACACAGTCTAATTGTCACAACTTTAATAATTCGAATAATTTATAAAAAAAAAACTTTTTACAATAAAATGAAAGATACATCTGTAATACATTGTTTTCCACAAACATCATGAATTATAAAAGAAGAAAAAAAATCTAGGCATCTAGCTCATCAGTCTCGAGATCATCGTCCTCTAGTTGGAATCTCAGGAAAAATACCGTGGAACAAAGCATCATCAGCGGTACCTAAAATGTTGGGTCTCCAGTCAGGAGGGAGCAAAGTACAATTACGAATATCCAATAATTCAAATAATAATTTAAAATTTGCAATGTTAAACAATTTGAAATACTTTAACAATATTTTTCAACAATTCTACAATTGAAAACAATGTGATTTGAGTAGGTAACGAACTATGACCGGCTTGGGATGATTCAATTATATCCTAATGATACGGTCCGGCCTATCCTCGTGTATAGGAGGAATCAGCTCGCACAATCAATGATGCAATATAGGGGTATTGGTCATAGACGCTACACTACTCTTCCAATATCCCGAGTCAATCAGATTCAATCAATGAGTCAATATTCGAACTCTAGTAAAGAGTTCCACAATCAATACTCTAGGAGAGAGTTCCGTGTAGCAATGTGGTTTAAAATTGCAATAAAACAATTACTAGATAAATTACCAAATAGACATAACTGCACTTGCCTTTGTATTAGATTGACTGGAAGAACGAGTCGGTACCGAGGAGGAACGTCAGTTGTAACTTCGAGTTCCTACAATTGAGAACTCGACTTAGATTCCTGAATAACCAGACTAAGTGTGCTAGTTGCAATCTCTAGTAGTAAGTCCTAGTCAGGTTTTAAGTTGTATTAATTTACAGCTAACGATTACGTCGCAACTACGTGCGTTGATTAAGCCGGTTAATTGAATTATTTGGAAATATACGAGAATCAATTACAATTTGGAAAACTTTGTGTTTTGTAATATATTTATAAAAATACAATTTCTTTTAGTGATAAACCGTAAATTAATAATATTTTATTCATTTTAACTAAATTCGTAATTAACCAGTAATCGCGATCTAATCTACGATTTATGCGACTAACCAAAAACCACCCAAATTACATCCACCAGAAAAAGAATAAATAAAATAAAGTGCAGAAATTAAATAACTATAATAAATAGCCTAGATATTAATTAAAATAATTAAAAAGAAAGCTAAGAGTCTCAGACTCGGTCCATTCCTCAAAATTCGGCTAATACCACAACGTCCGGTCTGACCGGTGCGTTTGCATTTCGCCGGGGCCCACAGACCGGTACGGTCGTCGCCCGAAAAATCAGTTTAGAAATTCATTTTCGAAAGCCAATTTTGAAATCAATATAAATATAGTTTTTGTAAAAATTTGGGCAGCACTTCCTCTATTTTCGGGACAAACCCAAAACTGGAAAGTGCGCCAACAAATTCCTGCAAATATTTTCCAACCCAAAATAGTCCACAGAAATATCCACCAAAATGATTTCCAACACCACAGAAATAATTCCAACACCACCGAATAATTCCCGAAATATCCGGGAATCCATAATCCATCCAAATCACACCAACCCAGCAAGTAAAACACAGGAAATTAATCTAACGCAGCTAAACGAAAATATATAACGCAGCTAACCGGATTCCCGAGAGGGAACCGGGGGACCGATCTATCATCATCGACTCTACGGGGACGAACTACTGTGACTATCCAGAAATTACCAGTTTCCGTTGGCGGGGAGCCGCGGGAAAAATCTCGGGAAAGAAATCCGAACTAAGTCGGCAGCAGGTCGAAGTTCCGAACAGCGACGAGAGACCACGGACAGCGGGAACGCCGGCGGGGACAGCAAGGACCGCGGGAAAGGGCGCTGGACAGCGCAGCGGGGTCGGGGTTCTGCCGGCGGGGGATCGCCGGGCTGACTGCGGCGGAGGGAGCCGCGGCCACAGGGGCTCGGCCGGACGGAGAGGGCGGCGTGGGAGGCGGTCGCCGGCCTCGGGACGGCGGCGGCTGGCCGCAGAGGGGGTCGCGGCGGCGCGGAGGCGTCGGCCACTGTCGGTGGCGCTCGCGGGAAGCGGCGCGGTGGCGGATCCGGCCCGGAGAAAGGGGGCTCGGGAACCGCGGAGGCGGGGCGCAGATCTGGGCTTGCCGCGGTCGGGGAATAGTCACGCGCGGGGCGCGGGGAGCTTCGGGTGGCCGGAGATGGGGGTTCGCCGGAGAAGGGTAGGGTTAGGGTTAACCTCTCCAGAGAGGTGGAGAACTCGGTGAGAGAGAGAGATGAGATGAGGAGTTTGAGATTTCTCTCTGATGGGGGTGTGAGTACGGGGAGAGTGAGGAAGTGGGGTTATTATGGGAAGAGGGATGGAGTGGAGAGAAATAAAGGAGAGGTGGGGTTAAGTAAGGGCTTCTCTCTGAACGTGGGGAGAATGAAAGGTTATAGTGTTTTAAGGAGGAGTTAAATTTGGGGAGTGATAGCTGTGAGGGGTTTGAGGAGTTACGGAAATGAGGGGATGAGTTTATTAAAGGAGAGTTGGTGGAGTTGATGGGTTGTGGCTGTAAGTATTCATGGGGAGAAACGTAAGAAGAGAGGGGAAGTGGGGTGACTAAGTTTGGGTTGTTTGGCCAACTCGTGAGTGCTGGTCCTACGGGACCAGCCAAAGCTAATTGTTTTATTTATTTATTATTATTTTTTTTATTATTATTAATATAAACCAAGTCAAAATTTGGAATTAAGAAAATGGGAGAAAGATTGGGTTAGGCTCAGGCCTGGGTCTGGGTTCGGACTCGGGTCTGGGTCCAAAAACAAAAATCCATGTTATATATTTTTTTTATTAAAAATCCTTTTTCACCCAAAAATAATTAATAGTAATATTAATAATAATAATTTTAGAAAACGCTAATAATATTAATAATAAACTCTAATAAATAAATACGAGAATAATGGGTTTCACAATCTTTCCTCCTTAGAAAATTTTGTCCTCGAAATTTAAAGTAAGGTAGGAAAGACAAACATGTACGGGTACTGCGCCCGTAACTCAGGTCCAAAAAAAAAAAAAAAGAATTTCCAAAGCAGTCGTGGATGAGACGGTTTAGGGATAAGTTTCATTTATGATATCATCCATGCAGAAAATACAAAAGCGAACCAAAGTACACGAGGTTGATCAGACCATCATGCACCGGTCCTGATTAGACAATATATTAGTGGGTGCACCCAATAAAATATCGTCATGATCAAGCTTGATAAAGAGATAGCTTGCAAAACTAGGCTAACTTCGTCAGCATCAGTCAAGTTTAGAACGAAAAGATAAGAAGATAGGAGTAAAAGTGATGGCTCAAATTCTGATCTTCTTCACCTCTGACTACGCTTGCAACTGGTTTCTCTGGCACTGAAAGGTTAAGTCCAAACTTGAGCTCTGAATTATCCAAATTGTGACTCGGATCCGAAATGTAGCATCTGAGCTGTGACGTAGAAGACGTTGCAACCTCTCAAGATTAGCTGGTAGAGCTAACTGGTACGCTACTTCCAACTCGTCCTAAACTTCAAATGGCCTGATGTATCTAGCCTCAATTTCTAGCTCCGTCAAAACTGACTGTTCCTCTGGTAGGAAAAACTTCACCAAAAGTAATTTGGTTTTCCCAAGACATACCAAATTTCGAGACGCAAAATCTCAATACATCTTCAAGCGTCTGGATTGACCTCTCTGATTGCTCGTCCCGCGGTACTCCATGAATCCGGTAGATGTTCTTCCCGTACAATGCTGCCCACTTCTTAGTGGATAAACCAACTTTGAAGGAAAATAAAGTGTGCTGACTTAGTCAGTCGGTTTATTATAATCCAATTGGTGTTCTTCCCTCCTTGGAATCAAGGCAATCCTGACACATAGTCTATCGTTATGTGCTTCTACTTCCAATCCGGAATGCCCAACGACTGTAGAAATCCTGTGGGTCTCTGTCGGCTAGCCTTCCTTTGTTAACAAACTACCCAACAATAGTACGCATATCCTAGTACGTCTTATCAGCTCCTGGATGTGCGACTGGTGCGCTTCTTGTATTAGCTCATTCCTCAATTCGCCAGTCGGTACGCAAAGTCTCGTACCATTCTTCAGAGTTTCACTGCTGATCAATTTAGAAACCCTCAAGTGTTCTTGCCAATACTTGATCTCTAAGCCTGCAAAGTGCCTCGTTTTGAAACTACGTTCTCTTGATTTTGTCCATCAGCCTCGAACTTTATCAATACTGAATCAGCATCCAGCTTCGTCCTTCTATCTCCAGGTAGTATAACCTCCAGTTCAAGCTTCTCGACGTCTTCTAGTAGGTGCTAGTCCTTGGTTAAGAACTTCGCCATCAATATCGACCAAATGCATCAGCGACCACATTAGCCTTACCTGAATGGTACTGTAGGTTGATGTCGAAATCCTTTATCTGCTTCAGCCATCTTCTTAGTCTAACATTCAGCCCTTTCTGAGTGAAGACATATTTCAGACTTTTGTAGTCCGTATATATTTCACTCCCTTTCCATAAAAATCATGCTTCTATAGCTTCCAAGTAAAGATAATTGCAGCAAATTTCAAATTAGGTGTGGGATAATTCTTCTCATGAGTCTGTAGTTGCCTATATGTGTAAGCAATTACTTTCCCATGTTGTTGAAGAACGTAGCCCAGTCCTTTTCCAGAGACATTACTGTAAATTGAGAACTCACCGGTTCCTGCGGGTAGCGCAAGAATTTGTGTAGTGGTAAGTCTCTTCTTCAGCTCCTCAATGCCGCCTGGCAAACTTTCGTTCAGATGAACTCTTCATCCGTCCAGGTGAGCTTCATCATTGGCTCAGCAATCTTGGCGAAATCCTTCACGAACTTCAGATAGTAGCCGGCCAAGTTCAAAAATCTTCCGAATTGAACTTGGGGTATATCACTCTTCAACAACAGCTATCTTCCATCGAAGTTTCTTCTCTTGACCACATGGCCAAAAGTCCACCTTGTCAAAAATCCACGTTCAGATAACTTACCATAAAACTTCTTTTTCCTCAAAGTTTCCAAAACTTCCTCAGGTGTTCCTTATGCTCTTCTTCAGTCTTCAAATATATCAGAATGTTATCCATGGAGAAGATAAACTGATTCAAATACTCATGGAAATCTCTGTTCATGAGATTCATGAACACAGCAGAAGCATTTGTCAGTCTAACGTCCTGACCACAGAAAACTATCCTTACTTGGTATTTGAACGCCGTCTTGGAAATGTCCTCCTTCCTGACTCTGATTTGGTGGTAGTCAGATCTTAAATCAAACTTCGAAACACCCTAACTCCACAAAAACAGATTAAACAGATCCTCGATCTGGACAGAGAGCACTTGTTCTTTAGTGTCTTGTAATCAATGCACATCCGTTGTTCCATCCTTCCTGGGCACAAACAAGATAGGTGTTCCCTAAGGTGAAATTCTACCCTGAATAAATCCTAGAGCCTTCATTGATCTGGTCCTTCATCTTCTTGGCCACCTTCGGGTTGACTCTGTAACATCCTTTAGAATTTAGGGAAAGAGCCATGGACTAGGTCAGGGGTGTATCCTATGTCTAGATCTGGCTTAATCCGGGGAGACTATCAGGGAAAACATCTGCCATGAGGGTGTAACTAAAAACTCTTATGATTGATCTAAGGACATCCTGTTACAACTTCCAAAAAGATGATGCTATTCAGCGGTTCTAGGTACTATTCCTCATGGTTCTGGCTCTTGAATGAGCAGTCTCCAACTGCTTTCTTTTTCTTTTTTTTTTCTTTTTTTTTGAACCTCGAGTATGCATCATGCCTTATTGTAAGGGCAGGGTCTGCTGGATAGGAAGAGGGTCCCTAGGTTGTGGCCTAACAGGTGTTGCTGGGATATGAGCTCTGGTTTGATGGAGAGATAAGGGGCAGTACTTTACCCGATGTTCAGCAGATCCACATGCCAAACATGGTCCCAAACTCTTGCGGCAACTAACGACCTGATGACCAGGCCTCTTGTAATAGTTACAAGCCCAAAGCTTCTTACGATAAGGCTGCCGAAAAGTAGGGTACTTGATGGGACCCAAATATCTTCTAGATTCAGGGGTATCCTTCCTAGGACAAAAGTTCTGCTCTAACTTGGTTGGGGATAACTAAGGCTACATCATGACGTTCTTCATGTCTTCTCTCGTGATATTCTTCTGTTCCTGCTGGGCTTCATCTTGAGCTTTCTGGAACTCCAAAATTTCTTGAAATAGGGCAACCATTTGGAAGGTGTTTGCTGGTACTGGTGGAGCAACAAAAATGAATACTCCACCAAGGAAATGCAATTCAGTTTGAGATGAGGTAGGAATCGCCAGTGTAGGAAAATCTTCACTGGATGCACTATGAGGACGGTCAAACAGCCGCGAGGGAAAAGACCCTGGGCTTGGTTGAGGAGATGGGGTATGATCCGGAGATGACACCTCATCGCCAGCAGGATTTGGTCAACGGTCATTCTCTGGATGGTTTAGGATGCAAACATAAACAAGGTATCCTACCAGTCTATAATCAAACAAAAATATTTATTTATAATATATTTCGGTCCTATGTTGTGACAAATTGATGTTCTAGTGTTCTAATTGTTTCTAGGTATGTTTTCCTAAGTTGTTGTTCTGACCTGCATGGGCCACCACTAAAAACATGTCACGACCCGATCCCAAATAATTGGGTCGAATCGGATCATGCCCAGCCTGCACCGTTGTTGAGACGGCGGCAGTAAGCTGTATCACTCATGCAGGTAAATAAACAACACAGTCTAATTGTCACAACTTTAATAATTCGAATAATTTATAAAAAAAACTTTTTACAATAAAATGAAAGATACATCTGTAATACATTGTTTTCCACAAACATCATGAATTATAAAAGAAGAAGAAAAATCTAGGCATCTAGCTCATCAGTCTCGAGATCATCGTCCTCTAGTTGGAATCTCAGAAAAAATACCGTGGAACAAAGCATCATCAGCGGTACCTAAAATGTTGGGTCTCCAGTCAGGAGGGAGCAAAGTACAATTACGAATATCCAATAATTCAAATAATAATTTGAAATTTGCAATGTTAAATAATTTGAAATACTTTAACAATATTTTTCAACAATTCTACAATTGAAAACAATGTGATTTGAGTAGGTAACGAACTATGACCGGCTTGGGATGATTCAATTATATCCTAATGATACGGTCCGGCCTATCCTCGTGTATAGGAGGAATCAGCTCGTACAATCAATGATGCAATATAGGGGTATTGGTCATAGACGCTACACTACTCCCCCAATATCCCGAGTCAATCAGATTCAATCAATGAGTCAATATTCGAACTCTAGTAAAGAGTTCCACAATCAATACTCTAGGAGAGAGTTCCGTGTAGCAATGTGGTTTAAAATTGCAATAAAACAATTACTAGATAAATTACCAAATAGACATAACTGCACTTGCCTTTGTATTAGATTGACTGGAAGAACGAGTCGGTACCGAGGAGGAACGTCAGTTGTAACTTCGAGTTCCTACAATTGAGAACTCGACTTAGATTCCTGAATAACCAGACTAAGTGTGCTAGTTGCAATCTCTAGTAGTAAGTCCTAGTCAGGTTTTAAGTTGTATTAATTTACAGCTAACGATTACGTCGCAACTACGTGCGTTGATTAAGCCGGTTAATTGAATTATTTGGAAATACACGAGAATCAATTACAATTTGGAAAACTTTGTGTTTTGTAATATATTTATAAAAATACAATTTCTTTTAGTGATAAACCGTGAATTAATAATATTTTATTCATTTTAACTAAATTCGTAATTAACCAGTAATCGCGATCTAATCTACGATTTATGCGACTAACCAAAAACCACCCAAATTACATCCACCAGAAAAAGAAAAAATAAAATAATCTACGCTACACAATACAGTGGCACAGCTAATGGTCCTAGGGTGGGCTTATGCCCTGTACAATTTTCTTTTACATCAATTAAGCGAAAATGACTTAATTAATAAATAAAGTGCAGAAATTAAATAACTATAATAAATAGCCTAGATATTAATTAAAATAATTAAAAAGAAAGCTAAGAGTCTCAGACTCGGTCCATTCCTCAAAATTCGGCTAATACCACAACGTCCGGTCTGACCGGTGCGTTTGCATTTTGCCGGGGCCCACAGACCGGTACGGTCGTCGCCCGAAAAATCAGTTTAGAAATTCATTTTCGAAAGCCAATTTTGAAATCAATATAAATATAGTTTTTGTAAAAATTTGGGCAGCACTTCCTCTATTTTCGGGACAAACCCAAAACTGGGAAGTGCGCCAAAAAATTCCTGCAAATATTTTCCAACGCAAAATAGTCCACAGAAATATCCACCAAAATGATTTCCAACACCGCAGAAATAATTCCAACACCACCGAATAATTCCCGAAATATCCGGGAATCCATAATCCATCCAAATCACACCAACCCAGCAAGTAAAACACAGGAAATTAATCTAATACAGCTAAACGAAAATATATAACGCAGCTAACCGGATTCCCGAGAGGGAACCGGGGGACCGATCTATCATCATCGACTCTACGGAGACGAACTACTGTGACTATCCAGAAATTACCAGTTTCCGTTGGCGGGGAGCCGCGGGAAAAATCTCGGGAAAGAAATTCGAACTAAGTCGGCAGCAGGTCGAAGTTCCGAACAGCGACGAGAGACCACGGACAGCGGGAACGCCGGCGGGGACAGCAAGGACCGCGGGAAAGGGCGCTGGACAGCGCAGCGGGGTCGGGGTTCTGCCGGCGGGGGATCGCCGGGCTGACTGCGGCGGGGGGAGCCGCGGCCACAGGGGCTCGGCCGGACGGAGAGGGCGGCACGGGAGGCGGTCACCGGCCTCGGGACGGCGGCGGCTGGCCGTAGAGGGGGTCGCGGCGGCAAGGAGGCGTCGGCCACGGACGGTGGCGCTCGCGGGAGGCGGCGCGGTGGCGGATCCGGCCGGAGAAAGGGGGCTCGGGAACCGCGGAGGCGGGGCGCGGATCTGGGCTTGCCGCGGTCGGGGAATAGTCGCGCGCGGGGCGCGGGGAGCTTCGGGTGGCCGGAGATGGGGGTTCGCCGGAGAAGGGTAGGGTTAGGGTTAACCTCTCCAGAGAGGTGGAGAACTCGGTGAGAGAGAGAGATGAGATGAGGAGTTTGAGATTTCTTTCTCTGATGGGGGTGTGAGTACGGGGAGAGTGTGGAAGTGGGGTTATTATGGGAAGAGGGATGGAGTGGAGAGAAATAAAGGAGAGGTGGGGTTAAGTAAGGGCTTCTCTCTGAACGTGGGGAGAATGAAAGGTTGTAGTATTTTAAGGAGGAGTTAAATTTGGGGAGTGATAGCTGTGAGGGGTTTGAGGAGTTACGGAAATGAGGGGATGAGTTTATTAAAGGAGAGTTGGTGGAGTTGATGGGTTGTGGCTGTAAGTATTCATGGGGAGAAACGTAAGGAGGGAGGGGAAGTGGGGTGACTAAGTTTGGGTTGTTTGGCCAACTCGTGAGTGCTGGTCCTACGGGACCAGCCAAAGCTAATTGTTTTATTTATTTATTATTTTTTATTATTATTAATATAAACCAAGTCAAAATTTGGAATTAAGAAAATGGGAGAAAGATTGGATTAGGCTCAGGCCTGGGTCTGGGTTCGGACTCGGGTCTGGGTCCAAAAACAAAAATCCATGTTATATATTTTTTTTATTAAAAATCTTTTTTCACCCAAAAATAATTAATAGTAATATTAATAATAATAATTTTAGAAAACGCTAATAATATTAATAATAAACTCTAATAAATAAATACGAGAATGATGGGTTTCACACTTGGATCCACATTTGTCAGGCTTAGGAATCCAAGTATATACATTCATGTCTACTAGTTGTCTAATTCTACAATACTGCGAGATGTGCCCCTGTTTACCACAATAATTGTATATAACAGAGGTATTGGTGCTAGGTAACATTGTGTAGACATGTGACTTCTGTGTTTTCGTGTATACTTGTAAAAAAAAGGATGTTGATGGGTATCATTTGGTTTGCGTTCTTTCTTTGATCGTGTCCTATCATGTGTGTGATGTGTCATAGGACAGATCTTTGATTGGGTAGTAGGTATTACCTATTTTTCCAACCTAATCTCTAACGTTTTAGAGATTGTACATGTCTCACCATATTTAGCTGTAAGAGAATCAATTCTACATGAAGCACTAGAATACTTCTTCTTTTCTGATTCTAATTCATCCTTAAGTTTAGCATTTTCTTGAGTACTTTTCTTAATGCAATCAATTGTCTCATGCAATCATAACTCAAGTGTGGAAATCTCAGTAGAATTATCAGAATTAGAAGTGTTTCTAACATCATTCAATAAGCAAGTAATCTTTTTATTCTCACGCTTATAGGCTAGAACGTCCTTTCTAGCTTGCTTATACTTATATAATACTTTCTTGTGTTCTTCTAATAGATCAATGAAAGCATCAAATATCTCATCATAAGAAAATTCACTCTCTTCATAAAGAAGATTATTTCGTACCTCGTTAAATAATGCCATTGAGCATACTGCTTCAGAGTCGCTTGCTTCGCTTTCACACCATAGGCTCGTGTTAGCGTACTTGTGAGATGACGATCTTCCTTCGTTTGATTATTTGTAGCGATTCTCCTTTTTAGTAGTACAATAATCCTCTTTGATGTGTCATGTCTTGTTGCAGGTATAACATATATGCTCTTCTTCATATAAGGGATTGTGTTGTACCTTAAATCTTTATACCATCATGCACACATTTGCATCATTATGAGGACTATCCTCCTCTCTGGACTTACTAGCTTTGCTTTCGTACCTACACTCATCAGTGGCTTCAAGAAGTTTTTAAAGTTTATAAGATGTTGTGCAAGTAGTAATAAGATTGAATACATTTTTGTCTACCGCACAATAAAAAGCATGTATTGCTTATCAAGGCTAGCTAACTTCTTCTCTTCCTCCGTGTAAATATAATAAGGCTTGTTAATAATAAAAGAAGTGAGAATAGAGGTGATAGTAGGCTTTTTGTACCCATTAACAGCACATGACCATAAGTCAAAGTCTATAGACTTCAGATAGAAGCTCATATGTGTCTTCCAATAAGTATAATTCATTCCATCAAATAGTGTGGGTCAATTTGTGGACTGCCCTTCACCTGTGAATATTGATTTTACGGATGCGATATATAAACTCTCTAAGTGTTATATTTGAATATAACCTGCTCTTATACCAATTATAGGAGGAATTGGTATGAGCAGTAATATCTATATAACAAGCACCTGCTTTGATACCAATTGTAGAAAATTGGAATCAAAGGATAATAGTTGATAATAAGGATCTACTCTAAGGATGTTAAATGTAACTCTACTTTTCTAAAATGAGGGTAATTTTGAACTTTTGTAAAATTTGTTATTTTAGTTACAAATTAATGGATTAAATCATGTTACTGATATCAATTGGTGAATTCTTGATTATTTTATTATTATTATTTTTAATGTATTGTGATTGTGTCATTAGCTAATGAAACCTTAGAACTAATTTGCCTAGAGACTAACCATGACCGTGGAGACTTAGCTAAAGAACTTAGATTAGTAATTAGACTCTAATATAGCTAAAAATCACTTATAATCTAATTAAAGACTAGAAACAATGTATTAGTTTGGGCCTTTAGCAAGGGGGCTTGATTTGCAACTTGAAAGGCCTCTTTGACAAATGTAACTTAACCAAACCTAGCCCATGACCATATGGTCGACCAAGAACAGCCCCTCACCCTATATAAGTCATCATTAGCCCCCTTCTTCCCCCTTTCATTGAAATCCTAACCCTAGTTTTGGTGTTCTTTCCCAAATTCCTCCATCTCTCAAATTAACTCCAAATTTACCAAACCAATTGTAATCTCTTCCTCTTGAAGAGAGGAAACCTCTATTGGCTAGCCAGGAAGGATTTGGAGCAATTTGACCATTGGAGCTTGGTGAGAGATATATTCTAGAATTTTTATTAGGATTCCAACTCTCAATTGGTAAGAGCCTCTAAATCTATTAAATTATATATTTCTTATTTTATATGCATCTATTTAGGATCCCCCTAAGCCTAGAAATGACTTGGGTCTAGTTTGAGTCCATTTGAGGTGCGTATCGGATGAGTATCGAATACGTATCTCAAGTGTTCGATGAAATGCCCCATAGGATATTTCGATCTCTAATTTCTAAAATAATTATATATTTGGGTTGCTAATTACTTGTATATTATATATGTACTGGACTAGGGTGATTTCGATGTTATTTGGTGGATTTATTGGACACGGGGATGCTCGACTGGTTGTTTTGCACTGAACAGTATTGCCCTACTACCATAGGCTCTGTTCTCGATGGATACACTATTATTTCACTTCCTAATGACTCTATAGGCTAGCTAAATGACAGACACGTGGTATTGGGCTTGGGACTTTAAGCCATGGCTATCTCGAGCCATGACAGACCCTGCAGAATCGACATAGTGCAGTCGAGAACCCACATTGCCTGTGCATATTAGTTTGACACTGCCTGCACACTCATGGAAACTTGCACATTTATTTGACATACACTGCATCACTCATTGCATCATCCTAACGCCTATCCTCATGTTCTAACATTTGTGACTGAATGAATTTGTAATCGAGCACTTTATTCACTGCATTTTACTCTGTCTGCACACATTGTTCACCATTGCATTATCTGCACTCTTCATTACACTCTTGCATTGCACACTCACACTCTCTGATCTTGACACTTGATTTACTGCTATTGACACTCATATTCACTGCTATGCAACACTCTTTTTATTGTACTGCTTGATATCACCTGCACACACACTCACACTCATTGTATTTTACATACTCTTCATTTCTGAACCTGCATTCATATTCACCTCAATATAATGTTCAGATCTGGGAGCTTGACAAGTCGAGCATCATCTTTCATATCCATTGTACATTGCATTCTTGTATCCCGATACCAAGTTGCATGTTCTGTTCATTGGACACATTAGCTAGCCTTGGCATTCACTTACTGCCTACTTTGATACATTACCTTGCCTTCATTTCATCAACAGATGTACATTGCATTCTTCACATATCCTGACTTTGTACTAGGGAATTCATATTAACCACTGCAGACACTACTTTATGTCCTGCTTCCTACCTCTAGTGCATTCATGATACCATGAGTATCAGAACACTACACTTTACCTGCACTTATTCATACCTGATACAACTTACCTGCACTTCAGAACTACCCTGCACTTTTTATTTATCTGCAGCACACACACATGTCTGTACACTGCATATCATTGTACTGCATTGCCACTTGAGCAATTGCTCTGCAATTAGCTTCATGGTTACTTCCATCCACTGCATTCTCTGATACTTTCATGGTATTAAAGACACTTCCATCATACACTCCATTTCACACACATATTTCATTAACTGCCTTGCATTCACATATCCCTCCACTATATTTCCTTTTTTTTATATGTTCTGTGAACTACCTGTAGATTGGTTCTGTTCCTCTACAATAAGTTTTTGACCACTTTCTTTTGTGCAGTCCCTATTGAGTTACCTTTATTGTTTTGCTCTGAACATCATTCCATTTTCCTTATTGTTATGTTCATACCATGTATTGTACTGTCCATTCGAAATCATGACCAGGCCCTTATATGCTTGTCCTGTACTACCCTTGATTGATACACTTGACATCTATAAATGTTCAAGTCATTACTCTAGATATCAAGTTCCCTTATAGAGTATCAACCTTAGACTTTGGTATTAGAAGTTTACCCTTTTATGATCAGTTAATAGTTGGATTGTCCTCCACTATTCCACTTCTCCTTTTGATCTGCCCAGAGCTTTAAGGTTCAGTCATCTACCTGTTCTATGAGTGTCTGTCCATATAGACTATTGATTAGCCATATTAGTTCAGTGATTTCATATCCTATAGTCATCCATGTTTCCTTTTATTTGTCCAATCCCATATTTTTATCATTATATCTATATAGTATCATGTAGAGAGATTAATGTTCATTTCCTAATTATTAGTATCTAACCTACTGTTTGATAATCCCTATTCTCTTAGTATCAGTTCAAGGTTAGGAATGGGAGGATAGGGATTATATTAATTTCAGACCTTATCCCCTTCATGTTGTTATGTTCCACCTGTATGATTATGTCCTGTTATGACTCCATTTGGTCAAGGCACTACCTCCTTCTGTCCAAATTGATGTTTAGGTGGATAAAAAACAAGTGTTACATTATATTGGTCTACATACTAGAGTACCTACCACTGTTTACATTAATGATTAGTCACCCTCTTAGTTCACTGCATTCCTCCCTGCTACCTACATTTAGGTAGATGTTTAGACTTGAGTATCCATGATTGATACTCTTGAACTACCAATGAGCAATTCATCCTTGCATGTCCTATACAATAGGATAGCATGCATACCTGGTTAGCTTACTGCCATTAGACCTATATCCTGCATGCAATTCACAGCCTCATTTGGAGTCCTATAATTGCAAATAAGGATATTGCATTGGGCATGCCTTCATTGCATTTTACAATACATCTGCCCTATTGGCCCTACGCATAGTATACATTCCTGCATCCCTTGTAGTTCACTGCCTTAGCCTTTATTTCAATTACCTGTATACTACATGAATAGTCCTTATATGCTACTATATAGGTCAATGTGATATGAGTTTTATGGTTATATTGAGTATTAGTATATATAGGCATTGTGATTATTTATATATATATATATATATATATATATATATATATATATATATATATATATATATATATATATATATATATATATATATATATATATATATATATATATTTTATATATATATATATATATATATATAAAATATATATATATAAAAAATATATATATATATATATATATATATATATTTATATTATATATTTTATATATATATATATATATATATATATATATATATATAAAATATATATATATATATATATATATATATATATATATATATATATATATATATATATATATATATATATATATATATATATATATTTTTATATATATATATATATATATATATATATATATATATATATATATATATATATATATATATATATATATATATATATATATATATATTTATATATATATATATATATATATATATATATATATATATATATATATATATATATATATATATATATATATATATATATATATATATATATATTTATATATATATATATATATATATATAAAATATATATATTTGTGTATGGATATAATATATATATATATATTATATATATATATATATATATATATATATATATATATATATATATATATATATATATATATAATATATATATATATATATATATATATATATATATATATATATATATATATATATATAATATATATATTTTATTTTTATATATATATATATATATATATATATATATATATATATATATATAAAAAATAAAATATATATATATATATATATATATATATATATAAATATATATATATATATATATGATATAGGTTATTTGTTTTCTTAGAGTAGGTATTGGTTATGACTTTGAGTTAGAATTATGAGTTAGCCTTATATTAGAGTTGATTAGATAGTTAACATTTGACCAAGAGTTGACCATATAGGCCAAGTTTGACTTAGTTGACCAGAGTTGACCAAGAGTTGACTTTTGACCTTGAGAGGCCTAGTATCATGTAGAATGCATTGTATAATTAAATTATTATATATTAAACACATTTTTACTTGTATTGCTCTAAATAGGACCTTGTGACTCCAGTTCGAACATCTGTACACATCGGCTGCTTAGGATATCAGGCGAGTACATTCTCTGTTAGTTTTTATTCATGATAGTATCTATATTTTCTGCTTTAGACTACTTTACTTGATGCTGACACATTGTTATCACGGACCAGTACTCTGTGGATCTTGTCATGCGATGTTATCCCCTCAGCGGATACATCGGATATTTTATGTTCCTGTACTTTACCATGTGCATCGTGTACTCCTTGTATTTGTATTATTCATGTATAAATCATGTGCTCTCATGTACTCTCGTGTGCTCACATGTGCTTCTTGTGCAAAACTAACTATCGTGTACGTAACATAACTTGGTCGGATCCTTGTGTATTGATCGGGGCGGGGGAGTAGAAGTGGTCATGTGATTAAACCCCTTTAGCATACTCGTATACATGTCTATTCTACCCTCACATATAATGGAGACCCCTTAGTATACTCGTGTACAAACCTAAACCAATTACATGATCATCTTGTGCTCTGAAACACTTATATTTATTATAGTTCATAGATTCTTTATTATATTTCATGATCTCAGTTTACTTATCCATATCTCCTGTATTCATGTACTTCTTTACAGTATGTCATATATTTTATTCTACTGTTAGCTCTATATTTTCTATCATATTTTGGAACTGCCTTCAGAGATATGTGCTCGTTCCCGTCCTGACAGGATAACGTTAAAATTTTTACAGAGAACTTGGAGGATCCAGCTGGCCTAGAGGAGACACCAGTAGTGCTTGGAGTAGACTGCTAGGACTGTTGGGTTGTGTCTTTTAGTTTCTTGTTATGTATTTGAGTTGTACCCTGTTTGGTGTTGAAAATACTTAGACTCATTAAATTCTGAATATGTATTGAACCTTGATATCCTTCTTTCTATTCCATATCATGCTGATTATATCTCTTAGTTAATTTGTGATTGAGTTGTATCCTTCTGAAATTGTCCTCCTTTTAGAGAGTATATTATATTGTGTTTAGTTGTGATTGAGACCTAGGACAATGTTCTACCGCCAACACTGCGACGTAGGCTGGACGTACCCATGATCTCGTACCCCTTTACCTTTACTTTACCTGCACTTATTTAATAAAAGAAAAAAATACATAATAAATATGAAAACCAATAGCCCTTTTGATGACTCATTTCTTCTGATATTTGAGCAGACTTAAAGACGTCTTTTTTCTTGACAGGAGTCGTCCAAAGATAAATAGATCTGGAAACACCATTTTTTGTACATTTTTTATTGCATATGTCCTGGTTTGATCATTCTTACTGCTTGTTTGCAAGTACATATTAGACGAATAAAGCAGATAGCAGTATGATAAATATAATAAATAGTAGGACAATGCTAAGTTTAAGTAGCAACATAATAGTGCTTACATGAATATTAGTGACATCATTATGTTAAACTTAATTGATTAGCCATATTTAAAAATACGATACAATCATTGGGCTAACAATCTCCCCCTTTTTGATTATGGGAAATCAGTTAAGTTTAAGATAGACACGATGGATGTATGTATCACTAATAAACACATATTACTAGAATATTTTATGCTAGCTAAAACTTATTTCTTCCTTTTGACATGATCAAAAAATAAGCTCCTCCGTAATAATATATAAAATAAAATCAAGCATAAGTAAATGTATCATAGTAGGAGGAAGCAAAATAATCATGATAAAAAATTAGGGTAGAAATTTGAAACAAACCATTCAAAACATAATTTGAGGAAGAATATAACTGTAGTTTTAAAATAGACTAATAAAAAATAAATTCCAATATAGTAGAAATCAATCATTAGTCATAAATAATCCATGAGGATTAGAAAGCCGTAGATCTAGTATAAATATATAGTACCAAATATAGTATATTTAGAAGATATAATAAGACTTTTAACAATGATCACAAAAATATATTCACACTTTGCCCATACAAATTAGTGAATCACTTCAATAAAGAGTATAATCATTGAAAATAAATCAAAATAAATATAATACAATCTATCTACTTACCCAAATTCATGCATTTGAACACAATTACCTTAGCATGATATATAAATATCCATTAGATAAACATGAAGGTAATGGAGACAAAATACTTGAAAAGGAGAATTTCAGTCGACTTGAATGCTCTTCCACAAAATATGATCAATCTAAATATAGATAATCATAAACTTTGAGATAAAACTTCAATAAGAAAAGCCAAATCAATTTAAACTCAAAAGAATCGTCAATAAAGATCATTAAATATATTTGGCAAGATAAGTTCTAAAACTCAAGAATGAGATAGTCAAACAAGAAATAATAATGATCATATATACTCTCATAAAACCCACTATGAATCAAAATATCATGAACAAATCAATAATATATTTTAAATAAAATAATATATGTCCATGATGAACTAGGTATACTATATGTTAAGGGTATAATTAAACTGAAATAATTAATTTGCTTCCCCTTAAAATATGTGTATCTAGTTCAAAAGTACTTAATAGAAAAAAAAATCACATGAACTAAGGGATATCTTAGATATGCATCTTTCTTTTCTTTGATCAATGCATATAAACTTCCAAATTTAAAAATAATATAAATTTTAGGCAAGTAGAATATCCAATAAATAAATACTTAAAGATGAACAATCAAAATATATCTCCAATTACAAAATATATATAAGAAATATAAAAATGATTTCAAGTCACTAAAGGATTTTTGAAAACTGTCTTAATAATAGCATTCGAGTAACGGACAAATTCAAAATAACAGAGAAAAATCAAAAGACTTTTGAAATATGAAATTTATGAAAAAATATCTTAATAAATGTTCGAATGCATCCGTTTAGTCCTCAGACTGACAACTGACGGTTCAAATTTTTGTATTATGAAAACAGCTTTAATAAAAGAATCCATAAATCATAAATAGCTCATTTTGAACAAATGAAATAGGACTAGATAAATGTCCAAATAAATAGTATTCTAGAGATATGACTGTTCGACATCACAAAAGGTTGAACGAACTTTTTGTTTATTGAACGTAAAAAGGCCTGTGTACAGAGAAAGAAGTCCTAAACATGATATTCTAAGTACAAGGGGAAGAGTTTTGAATAAGTGTGACGGTGGAGATCGAGCACTGCAGCGGCTCCTTTATTCCGTTGACGATCTGACGACAGGTTGAACTTGCTCTGACTTTCTGATGCCTTTGATGGAACTCTAGGATTGTCGATCAAGAGGATGCCTGAAGCTGGAGATTTGATGTTCGGTAGTCCTCCTTTCTTTGTTGATGGAAAACTCCTTCTATTTATAGGGGAAAAGAGCACATATGCGATGTGCATTAGGGTTTTGAGATATGAAGGAATCTGCCGTCATTGTACAGTACGAGCTTCTACGGTGCTAACATGTGGCGGACATTGAGATTTCCCTCAATCGAGATCTCTCGTGGTTATCAAAATAACCGAAGGAGGAGACACGTGGCGTGTGCCGATTTGCTTGTTCGGATGCAGCCGAGTAAATCTTGGGATTTTATCTCAGATTTGGATTCTGATTAATCCTTGTCTATGATTTAAATCAATTTGATAAGATATCAATCATGATTAACCCTAATCCTATCTTTGAGGGAGTCGGTTTAAGTAAACCGACTGGGTGGAACCATGCTTCCTGTACCTCTGGTAAGGTCTGAGTACTGTTGTGCTTCTGGGGCGATGAGTAGACTATTCTTTTGGAGACAACGGAGCCTCTGTGCTTTCAGGCGACGAGTGGGCTATGCTTCGAAGACGACGGAGCCTCTGTGCGTATGAGCGACGAGAAGGCTATATTTCGAGCGACAATGTCACTGTGCTTTAGGGCGACGAGTAGGCTTGTGCTTCAGGTTGACGAGGTTAATGTGCTTTTGGAGCGACAGACGGACTTGTGTTGGATGCAATGGTATCTCCCAAGTCTCTGACGAAAGGTAGTTGAGCTTCTGGGTCAGAGCAAAGTATTACGTCGTTGGAGTTGAGGTGTTATGAAAACATCACCAGTCTGCGCCTGAGGTTGGCACAGGAATGTAGCTGTGCCTCTGGATTGAAGGCATTGGCTCTGAAGTCTTCTTTTAAGGAGCACTGAATGACCGCTCCTTAATGAATGACTGTCTCTTAATTGCCACCATTACTTGGGGAATTTCAAGGGGTCCTAGGATAGTCTAGGACTTAGTTGAATGAACTTTATTTAATAAGGTTTATCATGCTGGGTCCTAGGTTCATCCCATTAATATGAAAACTTTGACCGTCGGCTATGTGGCCTGCATTTTGGATCACTCCCGCCATATATAAAGGGGGAGTTTCTTCTGAAGAGTTACGTCTTCGTCTTCTTCATGTCCCTCAACACCATGCTGGATCTAGACTTAGCTTTGAGCGGCGATTGGCCTTGCCTAGGTCAGATTTGGTTGAGGATTCCTTCATTCAAAGGGGCTATGCCTTCGTAGAAGAACTGTTGATGAGCCTCGGAACGTGCTGGAACGCTTCTCATGAGGAGTTCTAACCTGGGCGACACCTTGGAGGTCTTTGAGGTCCTGACGACCTAGCTTGTGGGTGGATAGCCAACCCGAAGAGCCACAGGTTGTGCTATGCCCTGCTCATTGGCGATGGTGTGCTTTTGTCAGGCTAAAAAAGCCTCAGAAGCTGATGCCCTTTTGAAAAAGTGCCTTCCTGCTACACTGTGGCCTGAGCTTTCGGCGGGCAAATAGCTATTTTCGAAAGTACTGCATGTCTGGAGGGGGAAGCTGTGGTGGAGACTTTGATGGAGACTGTATTCACATCTTCTATCCACAGTGCCTCTCTCCATGACAATCACACTGTAAAGTGTAACCCCGACATAGATCAGTAGGAGTTTTCAATTCGGCACATGTAATCACAAAGTCTTTTGTAACTGATCCTTGTAATTATGTCTTTATGCAGTCTTTTATAAAATCATGACGAGTCTGTAGCAGACTCTTGTAGCCATGATTAATAAAAAAAGGACTTCTGAGCTTTTTATCTATTTATGACTTTTGTCTTTGCAGTTAGCATGTTTGACCGCCTGCGCCTCTGCGCCTTGTATTATGCTGAGATTTTTCATGCTTCTATAAGACCCCCTTTAAAGTATCCCGAACTTGGATCAAGCTATAGGTACTTTGAACAGAAGCATGAACATGTGTCTCTTTGTAGGCGAAATGCCCATCACATCTGTTGCCAGGCTGACGTCGTGCTAAAAATTTAGCATTAAATGCCTCTGTGTATGTAACTATGAAGAGTCTGTAATAGGTCTTTGTAGCCACATGCTTCTGTATAAGGACTTTTTTGTCTCTTTATTTTGTGTCTTTAACGAGCTCAGGTGAAAGGTTTCCTAGCCCTTGATGACCATGACAAGGGGTCATCATGGAAGACTTGCCTAAGGTAATATGAACATGGCATGCATAATCTTTGCTAGGATGTAGAAAAAAAAATTCAGAGGGTAGTATGAACGTGAACTATTTTCTAGATAGCCATGATAATCATAGGATCAATCAAGGAGAGGTCGACTACTCAGAGGTAATATAGACTTGGTAGTCGTGATTTTGGGTGTAGAGGAGCAATCCAGAGGTAATATGGACGTGAAGTGCTTCATCTACTAATGAAAAAATATAGAAGAGAGGAATCCCCTTACCAGAAACCATAGGCACCCATAGGGGATGTGGGAGCCTATGCCAGTTTCGTCTTCAGGGGTAATACTTCTTCAGGAACTTGTCGTTGATGGGCATCATTAGCAAGTCGCCATTAGGTTTCGCCAGCCGGTAGGCACCATTAGAGTAGACCGTCTCTATAAAGAACGATCCCTCCCACTTGGGCTCAAACTTCTCTGCCGTTTTGTGAGTCATCACCATCGGTCTTGGGACTGCCAAGACGAAGTCGCCCACTTGGAATATTCTTTCCCGTATCTTTTTATTAAAGGCACTAGAAATACGAGCCTGGTAAAGATCAATTCTTTGCTGCATTAGCTGACATTTTTGTCTAGCGCCTCTAACTCTTGTAGCCACCGGCGCTGGTTGTCTTCGTCAGTCAGCTATTAGTGATGGCTACCTGTAAGGACGGGATTTAGATCTCTGGGGGGAGGACTGCCTCGCTCCCATAGACAAAGAAGAATGGTGTGCTGCCCGTGGGTGTGCGAACGGTCGTACGGTAAGCCCATAGACATTCGTCTAACTTTTATTCCAATCGTTTGTTAGAAGAGACGACTTTCTTGAGCAGCTTAACGATGGTTTTGTTGAATGCCTCGCTAGTCCATTAGTCATATGATTGTAAGCCGTTGACACCATATTCTGAATCTAGTTCTTGTCGCAAAACCGATGGAATGCATGGCTTACGAACTGGGGGCCATTATCGTGGACAATCCTACTAGGAACTCCGAAGCGGTAAATGATGTGGTGCTTGATAAAGCTGATCACGTTGGAGGTTTTCACTTCTATCAACGATACTGCTTCTATCCATTTGGAGAAATAGTCTGTGATGGTGAGGATAAATCGGTATCCTTTGGAGGAGGCAGGCTGATCGGCCCAACGATGTTCATTCTCCATGCCTCGAATGGCCAAGAGGCCACATAGGGAATAGATATTCCAAAGGTTGGTAGATAAAGTTAGCATAAACTGACACGCCCGACACTTTTTTATATATTCTACGGTGTCTGCCATCATGGTGGGCCAATAATAGCCCATGAGGCGCAATTGGTCTTGTAGCTTAGGACCAGGCTGATGGGCTCCACAGGTCCCATCATGTGCCTCTCGGAATGCCTCTTGCACCTCTTTCTGAGATAAACACCTTAGAAGGAGTCCATCATATGAACGATGATACAGTATTTTGGTTGCTGTGTCATAGAAGAATCAGAGTGAGCGTCTTCTGACGGAAACTGCTTCCTTTGGGTCTTAAGCAGGATCCCATAGACTGCGTAGTCTATGAATGGGAATCGCCAATCTCGAGTGTCAATATATGCTTGTAGCGAGTAGCTTTGACATATGCGCAGAGCGTTCTTTGGACAGACTAGCTTCCGTCCAATCACCGTAACGGTATGGGACCCAACGGAGGCAGCCAGCGAAGTAGCGAGACCAGCTAGTGCGTTGGCCTCCAAGTTTTGCAGGCACGACACATGTTCTACAAAGAACCCTGTGAAGGGGGGGTGATGTCGATCGACTGGTGTTAGGGGATCAAGTCTTCATGTCGAACCTCGTACTCCTCGAACCTAGCGGATGATTAATTCCGAGTCTCCATAGGCCTCGATATAGTCAACCCCCAGGTTAGCAAGTTTGAGCCTAATGATGAGAGCATTATACTCCGCAGCATTGTTGGTGCATGACTCCATGAGGGAATATACACGATTGATAACCAGACCATCGGGAGTGATGAGGACGTCCCGACCCCTACGACGATATACCCTTTGGTCCCGTTCTCGAGGCTCCGTCAAAAAACATACGCCAAACCGAGTTGTTGAGACTGTAATGGACTCCAAAACTTCATCGGGATCTCTTCGTAGAGTCTTGATGTCTCTGGCATAGGATGTACTGCTAAGAAATCTGCTAGCGCTTGGCCTTTGACTGCCTTCTGTGGGACGAATACCATATCATAAGGAGTCAGAATGATTGCCCACGTGGCTAATAGTGAGTTTAATGCCCCTAGCTTGGTCATAAGGACTCTTAGGAGATTGATCCTGGATATGACATGGATTGTATGTCCAGTCAGATAGTGTCGCATCTTCTGGATGGCAAAGAGAAGGGCGAGACACTCTTTCTCAACAGGATTATACCGATGTTCGGCTCCAATCATGGTTCGACTGAGATAGTATATCGCCTGCTCGTGGCCTTCACTGTTCTTTTGGGCTAGTAAGGCACCAAGAGAATGGTCCATAGCTTGACATATAGCAGAAAGGGCTTTTCCACGACTGGTGCTACTAGTACGGTAGGACTGGTGAGGTACTTTTTGATATCGTCGAACGTGCATTGGCATTCTTCGGTCCATGCAAAGGAGACCCCTTTCTTCATTAACTTGGTGAAGGGTTGACATTTACCAGAAAAGATTTGCTATGAATCTTCTGATATGTGCCAAGCGCCCTTGCAATCCTCGAAGCTCTCGAGATTTCTTGGAGGAGCCATGTCCAGGATTACCTTAGTCTTCTCTGGATCGATGTGAATCCCCTTTTGTTGTAATGATGAAGCCCAAGAACTTGCTGTTGGAAACGCCTAGGAAGGACTTGGTCGGATTCATCTTCAGTTGATGCGTTCGCATTAGATCAAACACCGTCCGTAGGTCGTCCAAGTGGTTGGACTTGTCCTTGCTCTTAACGGCAATGTCATCGAGATAACACTCCACCATCTTCCGGAGATGCTCACAGAATATCGTGCTCATAGCCCTCTGGTATGTTGCTCCTGTATTCTTCAATCTAAACGGCATTACCGTGAAACAGTACACCCCTTTTGGAGTTCGTAATGTTGTATGCTTCTCGTCTTCGGGGAGAATCTTGATCTGGTTGTAGTCGGAGAAACCATCCATGAAGGACAAACCCTCGAAGCCACAAGTGTTGTCAATCATCACATCAATGATCGAGAGGGGAAATTCGTCCTTAGGACAAGCTAAATTGAGATCCCTGAAGTCTATACAAATTCGTATCTTCCCGTTCTTCTTAGTGGCCGGAAGGACGTTTGCCATCCAATCTGGATGTTGCTCTTCACGGATGAAGCCACTCTCGATGAGTTTGTCGAAATCTTCCTCGATAGCATCCATGATGTTCGGGAAAACTAACGTTGTTGTTGCTTAAAGGCTTGACGTCGGGCATTGAGATATGAAGGAATCTGCCATCATTGCACGGTACGGACTTCTGCGGCGCTAAAATATAGCGGACATTGAGATTTCCCTCAATTGAGATCTCTGGTGGTTATCAAAATAACTGAAGGAGGAGACACATGGCATGTGTCGATTTGCTTGTTCGCATACAGCCGAGTAAATCTTGGGATTTCATCTCAGATTTGGATTCTGATTGATCATCGTCTAAGAATTAAATCAATTTGATAAGATATCAATCATGATTAACCCCAATCCTATTATTGAGAGAGTCGGTTTAAGTAAACCGACGATATGGAACCATGCTTCCTGCGCCTCTGGCGAGGTCTGTACTGCTGCGCTTCTGGGGAGACGAGTAGACCATTCTTCTGGAGACAACGGAGCCTCTGTGCGTATGAGCGATGAGAAGGCTGTGTTTCGAGCGACAAAGTCACTATACTTTAGGGCGACGAGTAGGCTTGTGCTTCAGGTTGACGAGGTTACTGTGCTTTTGGAGCAGCAGGCGGACTTATGTTGGATGCAATGGTATCTCCCAAGTCTCTGATGAAAGGTGGTTGAGCTTCTGGGTCGGAGCAGAGTGCTGCACCATTGGAGTTGAGGTGGTATGAAGACATCACCAGTCTGCGCCTAAGATTGGTGCAGGAATGTAGCTACGTCTTTAGATTGAAGGCATTAGCTTTGAAGTCTTCTTTTAAGGAGCATTGAATAACCGCTCCTTAATGAACGAATCCCTCTTAATTGCCACCATTACTTGGGAAATTTCAAGGGTCCTAGGATAGTCTAGGACTTAGTCGAATGAACTTTATTTAATGAGGTTTATCGTGTTGAGTCCTAGGTTCATCCCATTAATGTGAGAACTTTGACCATCGGCCATGTGGCCTACGTTTTGGACCACTCATGCCCTATATAAAAGGGGAGTTTCTTCTGAAGAGTCACGTCTTCTTCTTCTTCTTATCCCTCAACACCATGCTGGATCCAAACTTAGCTTCGAGCAGCGGTTGGCCTTGCCTATGTCGAATTTTGGTTGAGGATTCCTTCGCTCAAAAGGGCTATGCCTTCGTAGAAGAACTGTTGATAAGCCTAGGAACATGCTGGAACGCTTCTCATGAGGAGTTCGAACATGGGCGACGCCTTGGAGGTCTTGATGACCTAGCTTGTGGGTGGATGGCCAACTTAGAGAGCCACAGGTTGCGCTCTGCTTTGCACATTGTCGGCGACATTCTTTTGTTAGGCTAGAAAAGCCTCAGAAGCTGATGCCCTTTTGAAAAAGGGCCTTCCCTCTGCGCTGTGGCCTGAGCTTTCGGCGGGCCAATAGTTTTTTTCGAACGTATTGCGCGTTTGAAGGGGGAAGCTGTGGTGGAGACTTTGATGGAGACTGTATTCACATCTTCTATCCACAATGCCTCTCTCCATGACGATCACACTGTGAAGAGTAACCCCAGCGTAGATCCGCAAGAGTTTTCAATTTGGTACATGTAATCACAAAGTCTTTTATAACTGATCCTTCTAACTATGTCTTTATGTAGTCTTTTATGTAATCATGACGAGTCTGTAGTAGACTCTTTTAGCCATGATTAATTAAAAAAAGGACTTCGAGCTTTTCATCTGTTTGTGACTTTTGGCTTTGTTGTTAGCGTGCTTGACCGCCTGCGCCTCTGCGCCTTGTATTATGCTGAGATTTTTATGGTTCTATAATGGCATGTCAGAAGAATAATCGATTTGAAATAATTAACTTCTCCCCCTTTTCATGGGTATATCCAAAATTAATAGTATTGCCAGAAAAACCAGAAAAATATTTGCAGAAGTAGGAAACTAATTCATCAAAATATTAGGTCTTCTTATCAAAGTTCATTTCTTCTTTTTAAAAACTTCAGCACGGTGTCCATCTAATAACCATAGGCTTAAAGAAAAAATGCTTTAAGAGAAAGAAATTCAAAATGCTTGACTTCTCCCCGCAAAGAATTACTGCTATAGGCAGTTATTAACTTGAATAAGAAGAGAATAATAAAGCATGATAAAACGAGTATAATGAATATATTAAATGCTAAAGAACATTGCACGAGTAGTCACAAGATCAAATTAAGTCTGAATATAGAATATGTGACATAAAAATGAATATACAAAAGATGACAAACATTAACCTATGGAAGATCAATGTATGTTACCTTTTGTGAAAATATTATTATTTAAATAATATTATCCATAAAAGTTAAAAACCAAATCTAAAGACGAAATCCATATCTCTTTGCTTAGAATTGAGATTAATCCAAGATTATAGATCGTTTTAGAGAATACAAAAATAAATGTATCCACTAAAATCAAAAAATCTTAAACAAAAAATCAAATCATTTGTAGCTATAAGCATAAGATGTATCCATTGTTGGCCCATTGGTCATGGTCAAACCTGATTTTAATAATTGATCAAACTCTGTCTCGATATCAATGCAAGTCAATTCAGATGTTTATCTACGACGTTTTGGACACTGCTCAACGATGATATCTACTATGTTCAAGACCGAAGCTGTTTGCCATGCAGAATGTATTTCCTTCAAAGCAATATAATTTTTTATTTTATTGAATCTAGGAATACATTGTACACCAAGTCGTACTGGCAAATAGGCTGTCCGGAATCATTTTTCAAAATCACCCTATCCTTTTAAAAATGACCTATGTTTTTGAAAAACATCCTTTTTACAAAAAGCTTCTGAAGGACTTTTCAAAAAGCCAAAATGATTTTTCACAAAATCAACTGGCAAAACCCTAGCAGAACTCGGCCAGAGTTCGACCAGAGTTCGGCCAAGTTGAACGTTATGTGAACGTTTGATTTTGAACTTGGTCACCCTTCAGTTGCGGTTTGTTACAAAGAGCTCTGTCAGAGTTCTGCCCGAATTCTGCCAGAATTCTGTCTTTGGAAAAACTATAAATAGAGAAGGATTTCGATCATTTCAAATCACCAATTCACTTTCAATCTCTTCTCTTCTAAAGCTTATATTTTCTCCAAAGAGTTCTAAAAGCTTCCATTTTCAAATCCCAAGCCAGTTACAATCCTCTAGTCGATTTGCCAGCGCGGTATGGTCTAGAAGTTTCAGAGCGGTTGTAATCAGAGGCTTGATTGAAGATACAACTCTTTACAATTGAAGTTGGTCAAGTTCTTCGTATCAAAGCTCGCGTCTGTAGAAGTTGAAAGGACTTCGTATGAAAACTTGTGGGATTTTCTAATAGTGGATTCAACTGGAAGCTAGAGTTCCTCCGACTGGACTAGTCCTCACAAGAGGGAAACCAGTATAAATCTTGGTGTTTGCGTTTGCCTTCTGATCACTTTTTATTACTGTCATTTATTTTGTGATTATTATTATATCTGTGATCTAACTGCTAACGAGATTTTTTAATTAGCAATATTTCGTTGTCTACTCTATTCACCCTCCTCTAGAGTATTCTGCTTTACGATTTTATTCCTATAATTGGTATCAGAGCAGCTCTCCATCTAGAGGTATTATATTCTGATCCCAATTGTTCCTACAATTGGTATCAGAGCGGGTTAAACAGGTAAAGCAAGGTAAAATTTCAGTTATATTCAATTGTTATATAGATCACCATTACACATGGCAACTGTAAAATTTACAAGGCCAAGCCACAAACAGACCTCCACTGTTTGACGACACAAATTACACTTATTAGAAAACACGTATGATTTCTTTTTGAAATTTCTTGATTTTGACTTATGGTCTGTAGTTATTGATGGCTATAAAAAGCCCCTTCGTATTAATGTTGATGGAGTTTTAGTTGAAAAACCCATGACAAATATACAGAGGAGGAAAAGAAAAAGGCCAGTCTTGACGCACGTGCTATTAACGATTTATTTTGTGCTTTAGACAGAACTGAATTCAACAGGGTGTCTACTTGCACAACATCAAAAAGTGTGGAAACTTCTCGAAGTAACCCACAAAGGAACAACATAAGTCAAGGAGTCAAAGATCATCAGACTTACTCAGGAGTACGATGCATTCATAATGAAGCCAAGTGAATCAGTCACTCAGATGTATACAAGATTCTTGGATATTGTAAATCCTTTGTCTTCACTAGGCAAGGATTACAGTAACCATGAGAAGATTCGCAAACTTCTACGAGCTCTTACAAAGAACTGGATTCCAAAGGCTACAGCAATCATTGAAGGGAACGACCTCTCAATAATGTCTCTGGAAACACTCATGGGTAAGCTACTCACTCACGAGTTAGAACTTCAAGACTTTGAAGATGCTACACCAAAGGAGAAGTCAGAAAATTCGATCGCTCTCAAGGCTCAATATAGAAGAACTGTCGAAGATGACTCTGATGACAGCGACTCTGACTCTGAAGATCAAGCTCTTCTGGTAAGAAAAATCAAAAGTTTATGAGATTTAACAGGAGAACAAAAGACAGCAACAACAACAACGAGGAAGATCCTATTTGCTATGGATGCAAGAAGAAATGACACATGAAGAAAGATTGTCCCACAGCATCATCATCAAAAAAACAGCAAATATGACAAAGGCTACCTGAAGAAATCTACATCAAGAAAGTACACCAATACAAGAATGTGGCATAAAAGTGAAGCCACGACTCAGAAGACGAATAATCAGATGACGCTACAAATGTATCCTTGATGGCTTGCGATCAGGTAATCACTAATCCTCTATTTGATCCTTATGATGATTTCACCTTTGAGCAACTAGGAGAGGCTTTCAGTGACCTGCTAAATGATTACAAAACTGCGTAGTAAATATGAAACCTCTAAGAAGGTACTCAAAGAGTATAAAGGTGAAATAGGAAGACTTATCGACCAACTAGATAATGTTAGAAATAATGACTCTTTAAATGAGTCTAGTGAGCTTTCTTCTATTAAGTTGTTGTTACACGAGACTGTTAAGCTATCCGAAGAAAAAGACCAAACTATTATCCAGTTAAAGGAAGACCTATCTAAGGAGAGAAAGAGTCTCCAGTATGCACAGGTCAGATTAGAATCACTCACATCTGACTATACTAGATTATATGACACTTCCAAAAAGTTGGAAATTAGTTTAGGAAAACGGCCTGAAGTTGCTGCTTCCTATTCTAACACGTGTCAATTACCGAATCATCGGAACACGTCCAACACTGTCAGACCAAACCATACCAAAACTATGCCCAAGAAGACAAATAGGCATGCATTCTTCTATACTAGAAAATCAAAACCTACCAATCATGCACCTCACACTACTTTCAACACTCAACATGCTAAATGTCATTATTGTGGCCTCATTTGTCATATATCTTCTGCATGTAGAATCAGAAAGTTAGTAGATTTAAATGTTTATGCATGGATACCAAAAACTAACCAGTCAGGACAATACAAGAAATGGGTACCAAGAGTTTTATTTGTAAATTGTTTTGTAGGTGGGACCTCCTTCACATGCTAGAAGCAAATGGATCCTCGACAGCGGTTGCTCACGGCACATGACCGGTGACGCTTCATTATTCGCAACACTGTCGAAGAGGAATAAAGAAGGATATGTCTCCTTCAATAATAATTTAAGAGGGTACATAATCGGTATCTGTGACATTGGTAAGGCTCCCTATCCAGTGACTAAAGATGTTTGTCTAGTTACTGAGTTAAAACATAATCTGCTCAGCATAAGCCATTTAGCTGATCATGGTTATGGTATTAACTTCGTAAGAATAAATGTACTATAATTGATAGTTCAACTGGTAGTACTATATTTGAAGATATTAGGGAAGACAACATATATGTTTTCTATTTGTTGGAAGATGCTAACAAAGCAGGTAGATGTTTGATGGCCAAAAGCGTTGAGAGTCAACTATGGCATATGAGACTCGGTCATGCAAACATGGATACAATTTCAAGACTATCTACAAAGAAGTTGGTACACTGCTTTCCGGATATTTCTTTCAAGAAGGATACGGTATTTAGTGAATGTGAAAAGAATAAAGCTACCAAATCCGTATTCAAATCCAAGAACGTTGTAAGTACCACTAGACCTTTACAACTGTTGCATATGGACTTATTTGGACCAAGTAGAATTGCTAGTCTAGGTGGTAAGTTATATGCATTTGTCATTGTAGATGATTTTTCTAGATATACATGGATTTATTTTCTTGCACGTAAGAACGATGCTTTATCAGAATTCGTCACCTTTTGCAAGAAAGTATAGAATGAAAAAGGTTCATGATTACTCGCATTCGTAGTGATCATGACGGCAAATTTGAGAATGCAGAATTCAAGCAATTTTGTGACACATACGGTTATCTGCATGAATTCTCTTGCCCTAGGACGCTACAACAAAATGGAGTTGTGGAACGTAAGAACAGAACTCTATCTGAAAAGGCTAGAGTAATGTTAAATCAGTTTAGTCTACCTAGATACTTATGGGCTGTAGCTATCAATACAGCATGCTATATTCTCAATAAGGTTCTAATTCGACCTATATCGAAGAAGACTCCCTATGAACTATGGTTTGATAGAACACCAAATGTTTCATATTTCAAGATCTTTGGTTGTAAATATTTTATTCTTAATACTAACGATAATTTTAGTAAATTTGATGAAAAGGCCGATGAAGGTATATTTTTAGGTTATGCAGCAAAGAGCAAAGGATACAGAGTCTTCAACAAAATAACCATGATCATCGAAGAATCAATCAATGTCAAGTTTGATGAGCTAAATCAACACTTAGACTGATGACAATGAAGACTTAATCACACCAAGTACAGCTACTGCAAAACCTTCACACAAAGATGCAGAACCATCACATCAGGCATCAGATGAACCTCCAAGCAAAGAAGCCGGAACTAGCAATCCTGAGACTAAACCAAAAGAGATGAGATTCTTGGCTAATCATCCAAAGGACTTGGTAATTGGTGAGATTACCAAGGGTGTAAGTACTCGTTCCTCGAATAAAGATATAGCTTCTTGTGTTACTTTTGTTTTGCAGTTTCAACCCAAAAATATTGATGAAGCATGTAGTGATAATTTTTGGTTAGATGCTATGCAAGAGGAATTAAACTAATTCGAACAGAATCAAGTTTGAGAACTTGTTCCCAAGCCCATGGATCATCCGGTCATTGGCACCCGATGGGTATTCCGAAACAAGCTGAACGAGAATGGTTTAGTGACTCGTAATAAGGCTCGACTCGTAGCTCAAGGATACAATCAAGAAGAAGGTATTGACTACGATGAGACTTATGCCCCAGTTGCGAGATTAGAATTCATTCGCATGTTATGTGCATTTGCATGTTTTCATAATTTTAAGTTATTTCAAATGGATGTCAAAAACGCATTTTTAAATGGTTTTATAAAAGAAGAAGTTTATGTAGCTCAACCTCCCGGTTTTACTGATTTTAAATTTCTTGAATATGTTTTCAAGTTGAAGAAAGCCTTATACGGTTTGAAACAATCCCCTCGTGCTTGGTACGATCGTCTAAGCTCTTTTCTACTTGATAACGATTTTTCAAAGGGAAAGGTTGACACTACATTATTTATAAAATCTTTAAATGATAATATTCTTTTGATTCACGTCTATGTAGATGATATTATTTTTGGATCTATTGATGAATCCCTTCCTCAATAATTTTCAAAGTGTATGCAGAATGAGTTTGAGATGAGCATGATGGGAGAGCTGAAATTCTTTCTCGACTGCAAATCAAACAAACCAGCAATGGGACGTTCATAAATCAAGCAAAGTACACAAAGGATCTATTAAAGAAGTTCGACATGGAAGCAGTCAAGCCACTTAGCACTCCAATGGCAACTTCAACCAAGCTTGATATTGATGAACAAGCCAAACCTGTCGACATACGTAAGTATCGAGGTATGATCGATAGCTTTCTGTATTTAACTGTTAGTCGACCAGACATTATGTTTAGTTTGTCTATGTGCACGTTTTCAAGCTAATCCTACGGAATCACATCTGTGTGCAGTTAAGCGTATCTTTGATACCTTAAAGGCACTTCTTCTGTCGGCTTATGGTATCCCAAAACTACGTCATTTGACCTAACCGTTTTTCTGATGCTGATTTTGCCGGATGCAAAGTAAATAAAAAAAATCACTAGCGGCACATGTCATTTCCTAGGAAAAGCTCTAGTCTCTTGGTTTAGTAAGAAGCAAAATTCTGTTGCATTATCAACAATAGAGGCTGAGTATATCGCCGCAGGACGTTGTTGTGCACAAATTTTGTGGATGAAACAAACTTTAGAATACTATGGATTACATTTTACACACATACCCATTTTCTGTGATAACACTAGTTCTATTAATTTGACTAAGAATCCAGTATGTCACTCTCGTACTAAACATATCGAGATTAGATATCACTTTCTTAGAGATCATCAACAAAATGGAGATATAGACCTTGTATACATAGACACACAGAATCAATTAGCTGACATACTCACAAAACCTCTAGCGAAAGATTATTTTAATTATTTACGTCGAGAATTAAGAATTTTAGATATCAATAATATTAATTAATTTTGTTTTAATAATTAATTTATTCGATACTCAATAATGTTTTCGAGACAAGTCTAAAAAGTCTGTCTGTCACCACGACTACGGTCGAAGCGAAGCGGTACTTAAGTATTTCCCGGTGAACCTCCGTTAGCTGGAACAATACTCCTACAGCTAATCTGAGACAGATGCTGAGTAAAGAATATTAATTTATAAAATAATATTAATTATATTATGATTGAGATTTAAAATTACTAAACTCTGAATTAAACATCTGAAACGAATTAATGAAAAGATGTGGCCTCATTATTATTTTATATATATATATAGCCAGGCAACCCTTGGCGAATTCGGCCCGAGTTCGGTCCGAATTCGGCTAGAGTTCGGCTGGGTATATATATGTACCATCAGAACCCGAGGCCCCTCTTCTTCATTCTTCCAAACATCATCAAAACAGCAGCAGCCGTGCCCCCTAAACCCTAGTTCGTCTCCATCTTCCTTCTTCCAATCCGCGTGGAGATCTTTGTCCAAACTTTGGATTCGTGCGGAGAATTTCATCCTCTACAGCATATCCAACTCTCGGAAGGTATAATTCCTTCTCTCCTCTACTTTCCAATTGTTAGGGTTTCTAGATTTTGGGATAGAATGCCTAAGGGATTCAATCCTTTCAAGAGGAAGAAGACCAATGCCAGTGAAGAGGCATCATCTTCGGATCCGCATACGGATTCCCTCTTTTCCGGTCCAATCGGATGACGGTGCATCGGACGAGTTTTACTTCAAAACTCCCGACCAAGCCCTATTGTGGTATGTCAATTTCATTATACGTACTATTTGTACCGGATCTCCAATCAAATGGACTGTCTTTTCCGACCATCGTCCTTACTTTGAGGCATTAGGGTTACAATACTTTGTTTCTTTAAAATTTTCTATAGCTACTAATGCCATTAGATTATTTTACTGTAATTTTGTGTTAGACACTTTTATCGCGAGAACACGTGTCGGAGGGATAGATATCGAGTTTACTGATGAAACATTAGCGAAAATCTTTGGTATTCCAAACGAAGGTGCCCCGCTCGATGACATCAGTAATTTCGATTTCTCCGATGGTACGACTCTCGTTAGTTTCAAGAATAAGCTTTGTGCGCCCGCACGTGCTCGTCCTGGAAAGTTCAAGGCCAATAACTTGAACTTGTTTAACTACGAATTACATCGCATCATCTATTCCACTTTACTTCCAAAATCTACTTCCAAAGATGATGTCACTGCACTTGAGCTTTCTGCTCTATATCACATTCTTAAGGGATTCCTTTTCTGCCCCTAAGACTATCATTCAGATGATGGGTAGATGTCGCGGAAGAGACTGTAACCTCTCTTATGCGATGATTATCCCACGCATCTTTCAAGATTTGACATTGACCTATCCATTTGTGCTCTTGACCTGAGCCCAAGTTTCTCAAACTCTCTCATCGTAGCATTGCCACTGTTCCTCCACCTACTGTACCTGCTCCTCCTGCACCTACTTCCACAGCACCTGGTCCTCCTCAGTCCTACCTATGACATTTGAGGGTATTCATCAGCACCTATCAGATCTGCATTCATTTTATGTTGACACTTCTAGGGAACATGAGTTCCGTGACGTAACCAGTTCCAGGCTATTGCCAACTCCTTCGCCAATCTGAGATTTGCGCAGACGGGTCACTCTGCTAGCTCTTTCCCTCGAGACCCTTATGTTTTGGCTACCGCATTATGATGAGGCGGTCCACTCTATGTTCCAGCCAGGGAACACTTACGATTGGTATCGTACTTCTGGTGCCACTCCTCATACTTCTGGAGCTGGTCCATCTGGACTGTTGGCACTGCAGCCAATGATGATGAGGATGATGATTTTTGAGATGTTACATATTGAGACTGATATTTTGTTTTATGTTTACTTGGAAATGCTCCGACATTCCATATTATCAGTACTCTTATTTAGTTATGCTATCTGACTTACATAGACAGTTTTTTTATGCCTCAGTTTGGCTTACTTTATTATTCAGCACTTTATTTGTTTCAGCTTTCTTCTAGCATTATCTTTCTTTATGCTTCATATTAACTGCCTGTGACAAATACCATGCCTGTGTTGTTTTTATCTGTCTATTTTATTCACTTTTTATACGATGCCTGTGATGAATGTTCTTATATACTTTTATTTGTGTTTCTTCACTGTTTGTTACTTATGCATTTATTGCGAAGGAGCTTTCTCTTTTGCAATTATTTTGCTAAGTGACAATGGGGGAGAAATAAGATCTAACATCTTCATGAATACAGGTTATAAATAATTTTTTTGAATTGATCCACTTAGATGTTATATCGGCAAGGTTTGTCAATTATCAAAATAGGAGAGATTGTTGGTCCATTGGTCATGGTCAAACCTGATTTTAATAATTGATCAAACTCTGTCTCGATATCAATGCAAGTCAATTCAGATGTTTACCTACGACGTTTTGGACACTCCTCACCGATGGATATCTACTACGTTCAAGACCGAAGTTGTTTGCCATTCAGAATGTATTTCCTTCAAAGCAATGTAATTTTTCATTTTATTGAGTCTAGGAATACATTGTACACCAAGTCGTACTGGCAAATAGGCTGTCCGGAATCATTTTTCAAAATCACCCTATCCTTTTAAAAATGACCTATATTTTTAAAAAATATCCTTTTTACAAAAAGCTTCTGAAGGACTTTTCAAAAAGCCAAAATAATTTTTCTCAAAATCAAGTGGCAGAACCCTAGCAGAACTCGGCCAGAGTTTGGCCAAGTTGAACGTTATGTGAACGTTTGATTTTGAACTTGGTCACCCTTCAGTTGCGGTTTGTTACAAAGAGCTCTGTCAGAGTTCTGCCCAAATTCTGCCAGAATTCTGTCTTTGAAAAAACTATAAATAGAGAAGGATTTCGATCATTTCAAATCACCAATTCACTTTCAATCTCTTCTCTTCTAAAGCTTACATTTTCTCCAAAGAGTTCTAAAAGCTTCCATTTTCAAATCCCAAGCCAGTTACAATCCTCTAGTCATTTGCCAGCGCGGTACGGTCTAGAAGTTTCAGAGCGGTTGTAATCAGAGGCTTGATTGAAGATACAACTCTTTACAATTGAAGTTGGTCGAGTTCTTCGTATCAAAGCTCGCGTCTGTAGAAGTTGCAAGGACTTCGTATGAAAACTTATCGGATTTTCCAATAGTGGATTCAACTGGAAGCTAGAGTTCTTCCGACTGGACTAGTCCTCACAAGAGGGAAACCAGTATAAATCTCGGTATTTGCGTTTGCCTTCTGATCACTTTTTATTACTGTCATTTATTTGTGATTATTATTATATCTGTGATCTAACTGCTAACGAGGTTTTTTTAATTAGCAATATTTTGCTGCCTACTCTATTCACACCCCTCTAGAGTGTTCTGCTTTACGATTTTGTTCCTACATCCATTATATGTATCCTTATATGTGCTACAAAATCATTGGGTAACAATAAAATATAAAGCATATATAAATTAAAATGTAGGGCCTAGATACACTGATGTATTCTGGAACCTAGGGGACCGGGTTCAGTGTCCTGGATCCAGAACTAGACAATAGTTGCAAGTAGACCTTAAAAATCTTAAGTCTATAAAGTTTGATCACTTTGGGTTAGCTGTAGGGGCGGTTCCCAACTAGCGGTAATCCAAAGACTAGTACACCATATTACTTCAGGCTATTTACACTTGTATGACAGAAGGACCCTTTCGACTTGTTCCCAAAATGATCTCTACTTTTAAGAACTTAGATTTAAAGAAATATGCAGTATCATCAACCAGCGTCGAAATCCAGAATTCCTAAATATAAGAGAAGTAAATACCCAAAGAATGAACAAATATTGATCATCAAAACTGCAAAACAAAACTTTCAGAGTGCACTATAGAGGTAAATATATAAAAGATAAATACTAAAAATACACTAATAAATATGGAGATTACATAACAAGATAAAATACAAATTTTTTTCCATATTTAGTCATATAAAGATACAATTAAAAATCTTCTCTCAAAACATAATTAAATAGATAGACCGTTTAAAGAAAATCAAATGAGAGCTAGTAGCAAGCAATTAATTAATAACATGCAAGATTCTACAAATTCAGCCATTTAGAATGAATCATTTAGCATGTTACCAAAGTGGTTCTTGTAACCACCACTTCTCTAAAATGAGGGTAATTTTGAACTTTTGTAAAATTGGCCATTAAATAATATGATTTAAATCATGTTAATGATTTTTGGTGAATATTAATTAATTTAATACTATTTAAATTGGTGAATTATGATTTTGGTATTTTGCTAGTATAACCTTAGAGTTATTTAATCTAGAGACTAACCATAACCATGGAGACCTAACCATGTGATTAGATTAACTAATTACCACTTTTTAGGTCAAGGGTGTTTTGGTCATTTTGACTTTTAGTGAAAATAAAGTTTGATTGATTAATATTGTGCTAATCGTTTAATTAAGCCTTAACCTAGAATTGCCCTAATCTATATTAGTCATAAGACTAGATATTAGATTAGAAGCTTCCATCATGACAAGATTAGTAATATCTAGATATTTACTTAAGATATTTAGCTTGAAACTTAAATTACATGGGCCTTTACCTAGAAAGTCTTGAATTGAACTTGTAGAAGCCCTCCTAGCATAAATATCTACCCCAAATCCTAGCCTAGCACTCTATGGTCGGCCAAGGAGCTCCCCTATATATCAATACTTGTTAGGATCTTGCCTCTTTTCATTCCAACATTAAACCTAATTTGTGTTCTTGCCCAAATTTCCTCCATTTATCCAAATCAACTCCAAATTGAGCCAAATCAATTGCAACACACTCCCTAGTATAGAGAAAGGCACTGGTGGCTAGCTAGCAAGGTTTGGAGGCTTTGGGACCATAGTAAATTGAGAAAGACATCATTTCTAGGCTCTTTACATTAAGATTCCAACTCTCAATAGGTAAACTCCTTTAAACCCATTAAAACCCTAATTTTTCTTCATAGATGCATACATCTAGGTACCATACCCCTGTAGACCAAGTTTGGTAGGAATTGGTGTCCTTTTGATACGCGTATCGGAGGCGAGTCGGAGTATTGTTCAAAATGTTTGATGAAATGCCTATGAGAACTATTTAATTGTATTTTCTAAAACTAATTTCATATTTCAGTAGTCATTCATGTATGATTTGATATTCATGAGCTCTGAGCTGATTTTTATCGTCTTCGTTTCCAAAATTGGACACGGGACGCAGCACGACCCCTTGCACGCATGCCCTTCTACCTGACATTGTTTTCTCATGATTCTGGATACGTGGACACGTGCCACTTGGCACAAAGGTCAGGTACATGACTGACATTGTGTCCTCAAATTCAGGAGATATCGTGTCGTATCGGACACGATATCCCACCCGCATTAAATTTATACTACATGTGCACAGTCGGGGTCGAGCCTCTGACACGGCTTCGTGTCACTCCTGGACACGTCGTGGTCATGTGTCTGTGTATCGACCATGTAGCCCTACACCCCCTCTACATGTGGACATGAGCACGAGAATCTACGTGCGCTTTGTCGTGTCCATTTTGGTTCGACATGGCTACACGAGGCCTGTTTCTTTACTGTTTTCTGATACTTCTCGATTTTGATGTTTGGACACTTCGTGTCTAGTTCTTGGATACGAGGACACATTCCTAGGTTCGACACATGCATGCTAGACCACTGTACACCTTTGTTTCCTACTTTAATTCGAGTTTGGTTTCATAATTTGGGTTTTCCATTTAATATTTTCATATATTCTGTTTTCCTTTTTTTACACTTTTGAGTTTTTGAATTTGGGGATTTTGATTCATATCTTTTTCTAAAATTTAATGAACATTGATGATTGTAATATATTCCCAAGTTTTGATTTATGGTTGAATTGGGTTTTAAAACTGGCTTAGGGTTTTCGAATTGGAGTTGGATATGATTAACTGTTGATACTTCCAGGTTTGAGTTTATGAGACAAGGGATTTGATTCCTTTATTACCTGAGTTTGAATGAGTAATTTGATGATGTTGTAATAGATTCTAGTTCTTTTTGATGTTGTGGTTAATTGGGTTTTTAAAGAGAATGGTTTGATTGGTTGATTTTCAGTTTTGTGTTAGGATTGGAATGTTTTCATTAGGTTTGCTATATTTAAATTTCATGGTTTTGAATGAACTATCAATACCCAGTTTTCATGTTCCTGAGAATTGTTTTGAGTGGACAGTTATCTCAGGTTATGTTCAGTGACATACCTTCGTATATACTTCCCTTTCATATATGTTACTCCTATATACATTGATATCTTTCTTTACCTTTTACCTTCTATGTATGCATTTGTATTTAGTTATCCTACATTATGTGAATGCATATTTGAGCTTGTGTAAGAGTGTTACCTGAGAATTTATCTCAGGTTTGTTACTGTTCAGTTCATACTCACTGTCTCTCAACTCTCACATACACATTTTATTTACCTTCCCTCCTTCACTATATTATATATATATATATATTTTCACTATATAAGATATATATATATATATATAAAATAATATATATATATAATATATATAGATATATATATATATATATATTTATATATATATATATCATGTTGTATGTATATATGTATATTGTATATGGTAAGTATAACTTAGAGTACTTATATAAAGGTAGTATCTATATGCTATGTTAACCCCTTGTACACATTACATTATACACACTCACACCATTTCTTCACACACTTATGTCACACACACACTTTACCTTGTTTCCTCTTTCCTCTATATATATATATATATATATTATTTTTTTAATATATATATATATATATATATATTTTATATATATATAGATATATATATATATATATATATATATATATATATATTTTATACACACTAGCTAGTATATGGCATATAGCCTATATGCCATATACTAGCTAGTGTGTATAAAATATATATATATATATATATATATATATATATATATATATATATATATATATATTATATATATATCTATATATATATATATATAAATAAATAAATAAAAAATAAAATATATGTGTGTGTGTGTGTGTGTGTGTGTGGTGTGTGTGTGTTTGTGTGTGTGTGTGTGTGTGTGTGTGTGTGTGTGTACATAGTCATGGTTAGCCTAGAATAGACTAACCTAGAAATTGACTAACCTAGACTAGTTGACCATTGTTGACCAACCTAGATTGCTTGACCTAGTTTGACTAGATATTGACCAAGTTTTGACTTAGTGTGACTTTGACCTTGAATGACCTAGAATCATATATAAGGTTGCAAACTTTAATTATTATCTTCTTGTATACATCATAACCTGTGTGCTCTATTTAGGACTTAGACACCTCAGTTCAGACATATATTTTCATAGTCACTCAGTATCTCATGCGAGTACATGCTCTGATCATTTTTATACTTGCTAGAACTTATTCATGCTTTAGATAAATTATTTGATGTTGTCACGATTGTTATCACGGACCAGTACCCTATGGATCTTGTCATACGATGTTATCCCCCTCGGGTTCATCAGATACATTTGTCATGAGCTTTTAACGTACGTCTTGTATTCTTGTAACCCCTATTCGTGTATACTCTTGTGCAATCTTGTACTCTCATGATCACATAAGCTTCATGATAAACCTCTTGTATAATGTAACGTAACTTGACTGATCCTTGTGTATTGATTGGGAAGGGTGAGTAGAAAATGGTTATGTGATCAAACACCATCTTGTATAATATTGTGTATGTCCATTGTGCCCTCACGTATAATGGAGTCCCATTTTATTGTATATCACAACCTGATTATATAACCATCTTGTGCTCTAATCACTTACATTACTTACGTTTTTATTTCATATACAAACTGTCTCTTGTACTCAGATTTGTCTATTTACACTGTTCTTGTACATGTCTTACATTTTTCATTATAGTTTACTCTACTGTCTGTTTTATATATTCTTCATGATATGATCATGTTTCAGTGTTATGTATTCGCTCCTGTCCTGACTAGACCTGTTGAATATATTACAGTTGCTACTGAGGATTTTGTACCACTGCTATGGAGCACACCTAGATGATACCTGTGAGTTGGGCCTTCAAAAGGATCCAGCTATAGCTGTGGACACCATCCCTATTGCCTAGGCTAGACTACTAGCTAATTATCTTATTTTATTATGTCTTGTTTGACTTCTGAGTTTGTATTATTTGGATGTTAAGATGTTGTGTCATTTAGACACTTAGACTTATTTCCTTCTGTTGTATTTCTCTTTAGTAATTTCCTATCTATCATATCGTGCTATTTCATCTCTAATTGTGATTGAGTTGTACCTTATGTGATTTGTCCTCTGTTCGGAGAGTATATCATATTGTATTTAGTTTGTCATAGTGACCTAGAACATATTCTACT
>JANAVB010003400.1:68896759-68916797 GCA_029216955.1 Iris pallida | reverse complement strand
GGGTTCCCTAGGGCACGTGCCACCTAGTCCAGGTCCCATGCTTCATTGGCACTTTCTTCCCCGGGCCTCTGAGGCCATCGCTCCACGTCTCCTATGTGCCCTATCACCCGCACCTCCTGCTCGCACTTCTCCCCACTTCTGGTTGCTCCTTTCCTTTGCTTCCTGGCAGTGGGCCCCCTCCCCGGCCTGCACGCTCCATTGCACTGGCCGTGTGGAGGTCCTGTGCTAAACCGCCTACCGAGGGTTCGTGCCGGCCGGGCCCTCCTCCGCGCCACCTAGGTCCTTCGCTGATGCTATCAGGCCAGCCCATGGGCCAGGCCTTCCACGCTATTTCGCGTAGTAGCACTTTCGGGCTTCTCCACCCCAATCGACTGACGCTCATAACGTCTCTGTCCCGTTCTCGACAGAAAGATATCTCGTCCCTGCTGGGTCCTTCCCTTTTATATTCATCCTCAAATTTCAAGCTGGTTGCCCGAAGCTTCATGGTGCAAGCGGCCATCTCCAGCTGGGGCATCACACACCTCTTACAGGGTCACCCCGGTAGACGCAAACACATCCTTATTCTCCTTTCATCCTCTGACAATCACTATATGGTATGGTCGAGGGCTCAGGCAATTGACTCTCGTCCCTGCGGATTGTGAAGTGGTCACCTGAATTTAACACTCAGAATGACTCGGCGATCGCATCAGTCTGGGTTACCTTTCTCGAATCTTTCTCTCATATGCTTCACCCCGACAGCACTGAAACGAATCGCCAACTCTATCGGGTCCTATGTGGCATCGGCGCCCGAAACTCGCAATCGAACTAAAGCCAATTATGCCAGAATTTGTATGGAACTCGATATTTTGAAGGAGCATCCCAACACTATCCAAATCTTGCTCGCAGCAGGTACACACCCAAAAATTTTCGAAAATAACATCCTCTATTGCAAATACTGCATGAAGTGCGGCTACGCCACAGAGCTCTGCGCCAGAGCTCACCTCGAGTTTTGCCCGCCCGTGTAACTCACAGAAGGTACCTCGGCAAGTCTTGAGCACAATAATGAGACCCCCCCTCCCCCTTTTTCAGCCTTGGGACCATTCTGGCCCCTCCTCGAGCAGGTAGTGGTCCCCCCTCGTCACCCATCCTTAGCATTTCAAACAAGTTCGTCAGCCCGGTCTCGATTCCTCAGAGGCAGTGGTGGCAGATGGTGCTACTAACATTGGCGGCACCGCCTCACCAGTTGAGGCGGGTCATTTGTCAACCTCATATGCGGAGACGGCCAGTACCGACATCCAAGTTTCGGCCATCACAAGACCACTTTGTGGCTACCATCCCTGTTGCCCCCACAGAGGCAGATAAGGCTAAGGAGTTCATGCAGAGAGCGGAGAAGAAGATGTTACAGCTGTCGAGGTAGAGGATGCCGAAGTGGTGGAATACGTCGCTCTTCCACCATCACCCGTCTACCCCTCCACCATTCTGAGTTTCGACCCTCAACTGTCATCACACTCGGTCAAGCAAGCGTCGCCCCCAAAAGGACACAATGTAGATAGTCACGCTGCTACGTCTAGTAGCAAGATAGCCCCGGATGCACCAAACGTACGACCCCATTAGACTACCGAGGACACCAAGACGAGGATCTTCGCATTTTTACTTAAGATCGTCGATTCTTACCCTATTGGCGAGGAAGTGAAGGAGATTAGTATTTTAACCGCTCTCATTTGACCCCAAATTCTATCATGCTTTCCACGAAAGAATCAAGCTAAGGGATGCTGCTCTGGCAGCACTTCCTAACCTTCATCCGAGTCTTTGTTGACTTAGTCCAGGAAAGGCGCAGTGTGAACCCCTAAGCGCCCTCAATACGTTAGTTGAAGGTAGTCTTCTCACTTTGCCTGACATCTTACCATTCTTTTTGGGGTTCCTCCCCCTCTCTCCTTAGAGGAACGGCTTCCCCCCTCCCCAGCTTCTGTAGGAGCAAGGGCTATCTCCCTACTCCATTTCTTGCTTTTGGATTTCAATGAAGGCCTCAGCCACCAAAGATAACATAGATTATATATAATATATATATATATATATATATATATATATATATAATATATAATATATATATATATATTAAGAAAAAGGACTTTAATAGATGTATCAGGCGCAAAATACCGAAGCCTATACAAGTAAGCGCGCAAGCACGAAAAAACAACAAAAGCTAATAGCTAGGGCGCGGCACACTTAGCTAGAGCAAAGCCAAAATCGATCCGTAGAGTGGGAGCAGCGACTCCTGAGTTTAAGAATTTGTCGGAGGACTTCGCGGATCAGTTGTGCTAGGTTGTATTGGCGGCCTTCGTAATAAATTTGTTCTAGTTCTTCCAGAGTACCCAAATTCTAGCGGCTGCGGTGATCTGATGGCTATGGGAGCCGTCCTAGTTGTCCAGGAGATCATTGAAGCCCCCGGGCTGATGTCTCTTCCTACAACGGCGAGAAAGGTCGCTCCAAATTTGAGTTGCAAGAACTTCGGAGAGCAGGATGTGCTCAGCTTTTCTGATTTGTGAGATGTGCAGCAGTGGCAGCTGGATACGAGGCTGAAGCCGATGGTGGTTAGGGAATCGTCGGTCAGAAGCTTCCTGCACTCAGCTCTCCAGATCAGAAAAGCCCACTTGTTGGGGATACATGATTGCAAAAATGGAGCGATCAGTGGGGACGGCATGTCGTCCCCCCACCTCGCACCTGGCAGAGGCCATCGTGAACGAACCTCTGACGGTGGGGTCCCAAATCAATACGTTTGGAAGATCGTTGATCTGAACGTCCGCGACGGCTAGCTCGTCGTCGCCTCCGGCCCGATCCACTCTCTGATCCGCTCACATCTCCAACCCGATGCGGGGTCCCAAAGATCACGGATCGTGCAGTTAGGGGGGGCGTTCGGAGACAGCTGGTAGACCACGTTACCGATCCACCGTTCGTAGCAAGGTGACGAGTTGTCGTTGTCGAGTCGCATGCGGATAAGGGGTTCAGCTAGCTGACGGTTGTGAAGAATACGGTGCCAGGATGAGGAGGAACGAATGTTGGCAATGGCCCTCGCTGGGTGAGAATATTGGAAGGATCTAGCTTTCATGAACCGCGTCCAGATAGAGTTGTGCGATCTCAGCTTCCACCAAAATTTCATAGAGCAGACATCTACGATGTGCGTTAATTTGATGAAGCCGAGACCTCCCTCGTCCGTAGGTATGGCCATCGTGTCCCAGCTGGCCCAGTGGTGCTTAACCTTACTGTCATGCTGACCCCAGAAAAAGTTGGCGAAGAGGGCCTCTAAGGAGGATAGAACCTTCGAAGGTGGGAAGCAGACGGTCAGGGTGTAGATAGGGATGGAGGATAGAACGTGCTTGTTGAGGATCATATTTTTGCCTGGAAAAAGGGTCGCATTGTGCCATCCCTCGATCTTCTTCCTCGCATTGTTAACAAGCGTACCAAAGATGCCCGAATTTGCTCTGCCATAGACCAGACGGCAGCCCAGGTAGGTGAATGGAGGGTATGTGGTGGAGAAGGAGGTGAGATTGGTGATAGTGGCCGAGTGGCTCCTGTCGGCTTTGTGGTGGGTATATATGACACTTTTGTCGCGGTTGATCCATTGTTCGGAATATTTGGTGTATTTCTCAAGGTGCTACTGACCACCTCCACTGATCCAACGTCACCGGAGGAGAAGATGAGGATGTCGTCGGCATAGGCCAGTGAGTGATTAGAGGACAGCCGGCGATGGTATAAAAGTGGTAGAATCTGGGGATGTTGACCATGCTGTTAAGGTTTTTGCTAAGGGCTTCGGCGGCAATAATGAAGATGGTGGAGGATAGAGGGTCTCCATGACGAACACCTCGGCAAGATTTGAAGAAGCCATCCGTGTCACGCCCCGCTCCCGTAGGAGCGATCGTCCTCGCTAAGGCGTGATGTCGTACGAGCCTAGATTGCGCTCGTACAAGGCGGGTTCCATAACGGCCGATTTCAGCGGCTGCGACGGGGTCGCACAGAAGTCCCAAGCAGAGACATTGAATGATAGCAGCGAAATTAAGAACAAACACAAGTTATTCAAAGAAGCTCTTTATTGATATTGAAAACAATGGTTACATTAGGGGCGCAAGGCCAAGATTACAATCACTCAAATCCACTCATCTCACATTACAATCACTCAGCTCTCTCTCATCTCTCAAAGTATATTTGCTTGAGCCAGCGAAAGCTTCGGAAGGCGACGTCCATACATTATGTCCCGTATAAGTCTTTTACTTCATGCGGTCGTGCGCTTCGAATCGCCAAGGAATTCCGTGCTCGACGCATCCAAGCGAGCTCCGCGCCACGAGCTTCTACCTGTGCCTGTATATGAAAACTATGTGGGTGTCAGTACTCAACTGTACTGGTGGAATGAGCTCCTCGCCCACCCATACAAAACCCACACGTTATTTTACTATGTGCAACATAGTCCCTTCTTATCAATTATCTTTCTAGTCTTGCCTTAGGATCAGTTTTATGACCGACGCCTTGCTGATTTTGTGTCTCTAGACCATCTCGTGCTTGCAGCGACAATGTTAACTCATACCTTGCCTCAAGACCCTTTTCGTGCCAGCAACGTTAACTATCGAGTCGTGTTTGCCTTACGGTTTAAATCAGAGACGCAACTATGCGATAGTACCCAATTCCTTGTGACCGTGCTACAAATCCATCATACCGTGCCTCACAACTCAATTGACTCAATCGTATCGCCGTCTTGGGCCCTTTGCTACTAACTCATCATCCGACCCAATCCAAGACTTGTGGGCTAAGTGCCACTCGACCAACTTTGCCTTGCGGCGTTTCCTGACTTAGACTCAAGACAACTCAAACCAACTTATGCAAACTTATATGCCGACAACTTAAGACCGATGCCGCATCTCGTGTCGTAGCACGTCGCCTGTGTTGTATCCATTCTTAAGTCCAAACATTTGTATTCTAACTTGTACCCACATTCAACAACTCAACTCAATCCAAAGGCACCCACGATTGCTGCCGTGCCGACTCATCTATATGATTTGGTCACTGACTCCTAGAGCCATCGTGGACTCCTCTTAGCTTTTGTTAGATGGGCGCCCCTTTCAGCGCAAGGTAGCTAGCCCCGCTGCAAGTCCCGCCTAACCCGTGCCAAAAGCACAAATAATTATTTTCCCAATGCCCGCATCGGTCCCGAGGCCCCGGGTTATCGTGCGGGAAACTCTCACCTTGTCGACAAGTTGTCCATGACCATGCAAGACTCGACTCAAACTGACGTCTCACACAGTCATGCTACCTCTAGTGTTACCATTTTTTCAGGGCCAAGTTCAATATTTCTTTCTTATGAGACCGCCTCGCCGACATGTAGCCGCGAGCATACTTCTTTCTTATGAGACCGCCTCGTCGACATGTAGCCGCGAGGCCTTGCCGACATGTAGCCGTGAGCATACTTATTTCTTGCCCTATCATTTTACTCAACTCATGAACAACTATTCACAACACTTTCCAAACTCAATGAATCAACCATGGCCCGTGCCTTAAAACTCTAGGACCGTGCCATTGTCTCAAACCGACTTCCGATTTACGCAACACTATCTCCCAAGTCATACTTCATGTGACGGGCCTTGGGATCGTGGACTATTTAACTTGACAACCGCAGAAAGAGCATGACAGCACTAGAAATGACTTAGGTCGATCGGCGTAACTTTGCCTAACTTAATCGAGCCTATAACTTGACTCAAGGGACGAGCAAAGGCTATGCCAAGCCTTGCATTATGGAAACGTGCATGCTTTTCGAGCATTTGTGCGGGCAACGCCTATGACTTAGGCCAACTCAAGTGTCGGGACAATTCGACGGGACCGTGCATGCTTTAACAAGCATTCACGCAGGCGACGCCTATGACTTAGGCTATTTCATAACTTTGTGTCGAAGACCAACTTTCCTTCTTCCAAGCCACGGGACGAAGGACCGAGTGTCATTTTCAAAGCACACCGTGCACCAGCTCTAAGCCGACCGTGGGACATTTTTTCATGTTCTAACTCGATTCGGTCCATCGGGATTATTTCCTTAGCTATGTGGATTCGTAGCTTTTGTTATTAAGCCTACTTGTGCAAGTTGAAAACACGATTTATTATGTGAAGGCAAAGATGAGGCAAGTTCACCGAAACTACCCTACCTGCGAGCGGTCGCCTTGACCGAGATGTCTTCGAGTCGCCGTTGTAAGGCCAAGTCCGAATGCCGTCGCATTTCGATTCCTCCGATTGACTGAGCGGGACGGGGCACTACATCATACACCACTCAAAAAAGTTTTGTTCTCGAAACTAACTGAGTACTTACTTATTTACTTATCACTTTTACTCGACATTCAAGAACTCTCACACACATACGCCTATGCGTTTCCTCAATCCGAGCCACGCTCGCACTATCCTCAATCTTTTCTTTGAAACTCTATTTCGAAATCCTCAACACTTTTTTTTCATTCCTCTAGTTCACTCGATTCAACATATCACTTAGTTGGATCGTGCACATATTCTAGGCGTCTCCAAAATACATGCATTTCAGCCAAGCCTCGTGATAGAGAATCCACCATCACCACTCGAGTCGGATCGTGCACATATTCGGGCGCCCATGATACACGTGCATGTCAACCGAGACTCGCGAGTGGTGCCTCCGTAACTCCTATCGTTTCGCGCTCGGACGTCTGCCTAACCGCTAGGCTATATCTTTTGGCCAAGGTTATTCGTCAGCATTGGAATCATAGTTCCCAAACAACAATATCAACACTGACCCCATCCTAAGGTCAAACCAAGTTGATAGTACGGGGTTTTCTACCCAAGCTCGCATCACTCCGATTTCTAAACATCGAGCATCGATCTCCTACGCACATCCCAACATTCGTCGCACGGGGTCTGAGTCATTCAGCAAAGCCGTCCTACTTCAACTTACGTTCAACCAAATTTTACGACGTATCAATATCGCTCGTTCAACAAACCATCTTGCATAGACTATCTCTTCGAACACTTTCGACATAATCCGCCTATCAATCCTTCCAAGTTAAGCACGCTAAGACACGATTCATCTCTAACCCATAATTTATTTCATATTTCTTAAGTCATTCATCCCAATTCACGTATTCGATCACGAGGTCATCTGACTTAACAATGCGTTGCGCCCCGATCTCACGCGAGTCAGATTATCTACGGTGGGCATGAATCACCATACACGCTCCCGCGAGATAATCATTCTCATCGGGACATAACTCTTGTTTTGTGTCCAGACTAATTCATTCTCGATGCGCGAATTGGACCTACTCAATCCTCAAGTTTCTTTCATTCATCAATCATAAGTCCTAACATCTTTACATTTTTCTTGCATCAAACCGACAAGTCGAGACAATCAAAGTTGCTGCGTCCTGATTTTCCAAGTCCGATCCTTCCCGCGACATGAATCACCATGTCAGCGCTCACGCGGAACGATCGCCTCAAATTCGACGCAACGCATGTGCGAGGCTGGAGTTGCGCTCGCGCAAGACAAGAAAGTCGACGCTGTGGTTTCGCATAACCATCAAGACACGATCATTTTTATCCCATATTCATCTCGATCAAAATCCTAAGTATCGCATCCAACCGAACAATATCACTTGTACGATCGCCTTTCGCCGAATTAGAGTGCCCCCGAGTTATCGCATATCGATTTGATATACGCCTCAATACCATTGATGATATGCATAACCTGACGATCTTCCTTTGCAACGAATTTTGAGTCGTACGAATGATGTTATCATCCGACTGGATAGTCTCCTCGACATTCAATTTCAAGTTCGATCATCATCCCTCGAATCATTCACAACATCGATTTTCCTCAAACCAATTTCACGTATCGTTCATCCGTTTATCTTAAGTAATCGACCAATGTATTTCTTCAATTCGTATCATTCCTTTATCAATCGATCGACATCCCTGAGGCTATCGCATACACCACTCAGGGATGAAGTCATTCAACAAATCCTCAACTTATTTGATCTAAAATTGACTTCTTCAAGTTTTTCCGTTCGAACCATTCCTCGAATTCTAAGCACGCTCACCTATATCGCACCGACGTTATTGTCGCTCGATAGCACCCCTATCGACAGTCATCCCACATTTACTCAATCGAGTTCAACTCATTCTAGCTCGAACATTTCAATTTCCGCACTCGACTTTTCTAAGGTCGACGCAACTTTGGTGTATATGCCCAGCCCGACTTAGCAATCGTGCTTACGCAAACCATCTTTTGTTTTGTTATCAAAAACTGTTCTCCTACGTTTTGCAAAATAGATAGACTTATTGTATGCACATCCCATGGGACATTTGAGAGAGAGCGCACCAACGATATCAACTTTGCGGAAGCAACAGAGTTTTGCGAAAACAACGAGTTAAAGAATTCAATCGATAGTCCAAGGACGTAAAGCCGTGCTCTGATACCATTATGTCACGCCCCGCTCCCGTAGGAGCGATCGTCCTCGCTAAGGCGTGATGCCGCACGAGCCTAGATTGCGCTCGTACAAGGCGGGTTCCATAACGACCGATTTCAGCGGCTGCGACGGGGTCGTCGCACAGAAGTCCCAAGAAGAGACATTGAATGATAGCAGCGGAAATTATGAACAAACACAAGTTATTCAAAGAAGCTCTTTATTGATATTGAAAACAACGGTTACATTGGGGACGCAAGGCCAAGATTACAATCACTCAAATCCACTCATCTCACATTACAATCACTCAGCTCTCTCTCATCTCTCAAAGTACATTTGCTTGAGCCAGCGGAAGCTTCGAAAGGCGACGTCTATACATTATGTCCCGTATAAGTCTTTTACTTCATGTGGTCGTGCGCTTCGAATCGCCAAGGAACTCCGTACCTCGACGCATCCAAGCGAGCTCCGCGCCACGAGCTTCTACCTATGCCTGCACATAAAAACTATGTGGGTGTCAGTACTCAACTGTACTGGTGGAATGAGCTCCTCGCCCCACCCATACAAACCCGTACGTTATTTTACTTTGTGCAACATAGTCCCTTCTTATCAATTGTCTTTCTAGTCTTGCCTTAGGATCAGTTTTATGACCGACGCCTTACCGATTTTGTGTCTCTAGACCATCTCGTGCTTGCAGCGACAACGTTAACTCATACCTTGCCTCAAGACCCTTTTCGTGCCAGCAACGTTAACCTATCGAGTCGTATTTGCCTTACGGCTTTAAATCAGAGACGCAACTACGCGATAGTACCCAATTCCTTGTGACCGTGCTACAAATCCATCATACCGTGCCTCACAACTCAATATGACTCAATCGTATCGCCGCCTTGCGGCCCTTTGCTACTAACTCATCATCCGACCCAATCCAAGACTTGTGGGCTAAGTGCCACTCGACCAACTTTGCCTTGCGGCGTTTCCTGACTTAGACTCAAGACAACTCAAACCAACTTATGCAAACTTATATGCCGACAACTTAAGACCGACGCCGCATCTCGTGCCGTAGCACGTCGCCTGTGTTGTATCCATTCTTAAGTCCAAACATTTGTATTCTAGCTTGTACCCACATTCAACAACTCAACTCAATCCAAAGGCACCCACGCGGATTGCCGCCGTGCCGACTCATCTATATGATTTGGTCACTGACTCCTAGAGCCATCGTGGACTTCTCTTAGCTTTTGTTAGACGGGCGCCCTTTCAGCGCAAGGTAGCTAGCCCCGCTGCAAGTCCTCGCCTAACCCGTGCCAAAAGTACAGCTAAATTAATTATTTCCCAATGCCCGCATCGGTCCCGAGGCCCCGGGTTACCGTGTGGGGAAACTCTCACCTTGTCGACAAGTTGTCCATGACCATGCAAGACTCGACTCAAACTGATGTCTCACACAGTCATGCTACCTCTAGTGTTACCATTTCTTTCAGGGCCAAGTTCAATATTTCTTTCTTATGAGACCGCCTCGCCGACATGTAGCCGCGAGGCCTCGCCGATATGTAGCCGCGAGCATACTTCTTTCTTGCCCTATCATTTTACTCAACTCAAGAACAACTATTCATAACACTTTCCAAACTCAATGAATCAACCGTGGCCCGTGCCTTAAAACTCTAGGACCGTGCCATCGTGTCTCAAACCGACTTCCGATTTACGCGACGCTATCTCCCAAGTCATACTTCATGTGACGGGCCTTGGGATCGTAGGACTATTTAACTTGACAACCGCAGAAAGAGCAGGACAGCACTAGAAATGACTTAGGTGATCGGCGTAACTTTGCCTAACTTAATCCAGCCTATAACTTGACTCAAGGGACGAGCAAAGGCTATGCCAAGCCTTGCATTATGGAAACGTGCATGCTTTGTCGAGCATTTACGCGGGCAACGCCTATGACTTAGGCCAACTCAAGTGTCGGGACAATTCGACGGGACCGTGCATGCTTTAACAAGCATTCACGCAAGCGACGCCTATGACTTAGGCTATTTCATAACTTTGTGTCGAAGACCAACTTTCCTTCTCCCAAGCCACGGGACGAAGGACCGAGTGTCATTTTCAAAGCACGCCGTGCACCAGCTCTAAGCCGACCGTGGGACATTTTTCCATGTTCTAACTCGATTCGGTCCATCGGGATTATTCCTTTAGCTATGTGGATTCGTAGCTTTTATTATTAAGCCTACTTGTGCAAGTTGAAAACACGCAATTTATTATGTGAAGGCAAAGATGAGGCAAGTTCACCGAAACTACCCCACCTGAGCGAGCGGTCGCCTTGACCGAGATGTCTTCGAGTCGCCGTTGTAAGGCCAAGTCCGAACGCCGTCGGCGTTTCGATTCCTCCGATTGACTGGAGCGGGACGGGGCACTATAATTCCGCTTGCCCATTGATGACATTAGAGAGCCATTAGTTGCTTATGGATCTGAATATGATGTCTATCTAGGTTTCGGAGAACCCGAAGGCCCTGAGAATCCAAATTATGAATTGCCAGTCCAGGCGATCGTAAGCCTTCTCCATATCTAGCTTGATGGCTACGCTACCCCCCCTGGACAGGAATTTCATGCATGTTATCATTTCCTGGGCTAGAAGGATGTTGTCAGTGAAGTTCCGCCCTGGGACAATGCCGCTTTGCTCCTCGGAGATAATCTTGGGGAGGATGTGGGACATGCGGGTGACGATGATCTTGGAAATGATTTTATTGGCAAAGGTGCATAAGCTGATCGGTCTGAAATCTTTAAAGGTCTTTGGGTTATTTTTTGGGGAGATTAAGATGAGGTTGGCTCACGATAAGGATTTTGGATAGCAAGCGCCTTGAAATAAAGTTGTTGCTGCTTTAATCACGTCTGTCTCAATGATATCCCAACAGGACCGGCAGAAAACCCCAGAGAATCCGTCTGGACCTGGACCGCTGTGTTTGTCAAGGGTCCAGACCGCGGACTTAACTTCTTCCGCGGATGGGAGAATTAATAGCTGCTCATTATCCTGCTCTTTGATTAAGAGAGGGACCTTAGCCAAAAAGACCTCATCCTTATCGACGACATCTTTGGTGAATAATTTGGAGTAGAAGTTGGCGGCAGCCGCCTGGATGCTCTGCTGATCTTTGAGTAAGGTGTCGTTATCGTCGAAGATTTGATGAAGGGTGAGTTGATGCCTGTGGCCCCTGACGCAGGCATGGAAGAAGGCAGAGTTTCTGTCACCCTCGATGTCCCAGGTTAACCTGGCTTCTGCTTCCAAAATTTTGTCTCCATTTTCAGGCGGCATTTGAAGATAGCCTTAGTTAGGTTTAGCGTGGCGCGAGCCTCTGTCGAACAATCCGCAGCGAACCTAATCTCAGCACGAGTGACGTCGTCTTCCGTTGCCTTAATCTCTTGGAAGATGTTGCCAAAAACGAGTTTGCTCCAGGAAGCCAGGGTACCCCTGGTGGCCTTAAGTTTTACGGCCACTCTGATAAGGGGGTCTGGGTTGTTCGACAAATTCCAGGCGGATGCAACGATGTTCTGGAATTGAGGGTGATGTCTCCAGAAGTCCAGGAATCTGAAGGGTTTTCTAATAAGGTTGGAGTTATTGCTGATCTCTACAAGGAGAGGAGAGTGGTCGGATTCTGTAGACTTAAGGTATGAGAGGTTGGAGATAAGATTCATATCAGACCACCGTTATCGACGAGGGCGCGGTCCAGGCGAGAATATTGGCGACGGACTCCTTCTTGCATGTTGCACCAGGTGAAGGTGTTACCGGAGTAGGGGAGGGGGTGCAAGTGAGCCTGGAAAATAAAGGAGTTGAAGTCGTTCATGGCCGGTTGGTAGGGAGGACGACCCTCCGATTTTTTCTCGGTGCTCGTAAACATGTTAAAATCCCCAAGGTAGAGCCACGGGAGGTTGTTGAGGGAGCTGTGGGTGTCCATAAGGGTGTTCTAGAGCTGTTTGCGCTCGACGAAGTCGCAGTTGCTGCAGACTGCAGAAATGAGGGATCGGGAAGTGAGAAAGGGGTGTTCCACCCAGTAGGAGAGCGCCTAGTCGGAGTAGAGGACGGTACCGAAGAGGCATTCATCGGAGAAGAGGATCCAGATATCGTGACACCCAACAATGGCGTTCGGGAACCCGAGCTGAAGTTGGATGGATTTGTGTTTTCTCTGGAGGATTTTTGGTTCGACGATAACTATAATGTCTATCCGATGGATTTTGATTAGGGTAATTAATCTCCTCATGGTTGGTTTATTGGCCAGCCCTCTAACGTTCCATGATAGGATGTTAAGCATTAGTAGGATTGCGATTGGGGGTGGTGTTGAGCTTGGTGGCTGACCGGGTGGTCATGACCGAGGGCTCTTGAGCTTGTTTCTTTTTCTTCTTGTTTTGGGGGATTTTGGGGACTCTTTGGGTCACTGCTGAGGAGGCTGTCGTCGAGTCTCGGTGGCTAGGATCCTCGGATCCTGCGACATCCTCCGGGGGCTAGACGAGTTCTGTCTCGATCTCGGCCAGAGCGCTGAGGGGGTTGTTAGGGTTCAGGAAGCCGACATCCTGGACTTGTCGGATCCTGGCCTTATATTCTAGGCCTAATGACTGCGCGACCTCGACCGGATGGGAGGAGATGGGTAAGTCAACTAGGGCAGGGTAGATAATCAACGCCAACCGATTCTTCCCTACGATGCTCGAGTCGACGACGGATAGTCCTATGGTGGTCTCATCACCTTCAGCGAGCGGGGTCTTATCGGAGAGGGGGTTCGCCTGGACATCGACCGCAGAAGAGGAGCTGAGGATCTCTAATCTGTTGAGGAGGGTGATATCCGTGGACTTGTCTGGAACCAAGCCATTATTCGACGTAGAAGGAGCGCGTGGGCTGGGGGAGCCGTCGCTTTCTACAAGTGAGAGTGGGAGTTGCGAGGGGGAGGATAAGGCCTGAGATGGGGAGTTGTGTCACCTTCAGGGATTGAGTCTTTTATGGTGGTTTCTTCTTGAGCTCCGGGTGGGCCTTGAAGCAATGTTTCGAGAGGTGGCCTCTGATCTGACAGTGCTTGCAGAAGCTTATGCTATTATCGTACTCAAGCATCTGGAGGTGTGTCCGTCCCCCTAGTTCGAGCTGAATAAGAGAGGGGGGTCGGAAGATAGATCGATCTCTACGCAAATCTTAGCGTAGTTGCCTTTGTAGAGATTGCGTGTTTCTTCAGCGATGGCTACCAGGGTCCCGAAGGAACTGGCAATTCTCTTGAGCGCTGTGGGGGCGAAGCAGATAAGGGGAAGGTTCGGCAGGGTGATCCACGTCGAGATAATCTTTGAGTCGACATTGGGGTTGACGTTGGAGAACCATTTAGCGGTCTTCACGCTAAGGGATCCGATGTTGGTGGTGCCCTTAGCCCATACTAAGGCGCAGTCGGGATCAGAGGAGAGGTGGAGGAGAAGGTGCTTCGAGTCCAATGCTGCGACCTGTATGCGGATGAGAGACCCCAGCCTGCGATGGCTTCTTTAGCAAAGGGCAGTTTAGGGCATCAGGACTGGAATTTCAACACGAAGGTCTTCGAGAAGGAAGAGGATAATAAAGAAATTTCGTCGGGGGAGAATGGCACTATGATGGTTTGTCCTTCGGGTGGGATAGGGAACTCGATCTCTGGTAGTTCGGGCTCCTTCTCATGGGGATGCAACTGCGCTAATCGATCCTGCCGTAAAATCTCTGCGTAAGTGGAGGGCGCCGATTTGCGGCCGGAAGGGGGGTGAGGAACGCTGCCCGGAAGGGGATTGTTGGGGGTTGAGGGAGGGAGCGGGTGTTGCACCGCGAACCGATGGTGAACCTCCGGGCGCCGCAGAGTGGCTGAGAAGGCCGGGAGCATGTCCACTAGACTTAGGCGCATGGCCCCCTGGGTGGCTAGGGCGCATGCGCTCGGGACGAGACCCGCGGGCGCATAACCGCCAGTGATTGAGAGGAGAGGGGGGAGGACCCCTGATAAGGAGGGCGCATGCCCGGAGCCCGCATTAGCCGGCGCATGACCTTGCGTAAAAAGGGGGCATGGCAGCTGATGTTCGGCTGGGGCGCATGGCTTACCTCAAAGTGTGGCGCATGATCACCAGAAGGCGACTTGGGCGCATACTCCACCGCGGGATGGGTGGGCGCATAGCCCAGCACGGATAGAGGGGGCGTATAGGTACCTCTGCGTGGGGCAGACGCATGGCTTCTTGATGAGGAGTTGGGCGCATAGTGCTCCGAGGAGGAGGCGAGCGGGAAATTCGAATTTGGCAAATTTAAATTCAAAAAATTCGGATGGGGAGGCCCGGAGACCGATGCGGCTAAGGCCACGAGGCCTCTCGGACCAGGAGGAAGAAGGAGGCCGTACGATACCGCCGAGGATAGGGGCCACCGGAGTAGAGGAGCGAGATCGGGGGGGAGGGGGGCAGAGCTCCACCGAGAGTGATAAACGAAGCAGCCCGACGGGATGGAGTTCCGATGACGGCTGGGGCTGGGGGCTGGGCGATCGACGAGGGCGGCCACCGGAGCCTCGGGGCTACTCCGGCAGAGGAGAGGCCAACCAAGGCCAGTTGGTCGGGAGTCCATACTGGGGTCGGGTTCGCCCGCTCTGGCGTGCGTCCGTGGGCCGCGGGCGCGCCACTCGCATGGCGCCGAGGGAGGTAAGGGTGAGGGAGTTGGTAGTCCGCCGGAGCTAGGCGGTCCCGGCCCCGTCACAGGGGGCGGACGGCGGGAGCTGACGAGCGTCCATGGTAGTGGGCTGGGGAGCTGGGGGATGGGGGATGTGGAGCTAGCATTGGAAAAAAAAAATATATATATATATATATATATATATATAAAGAATTTTCGATGCTCTCACTCCGCTCCTGCTCGTGTCCCCTTTGGGCGCCGCGCCCTTGCTAGGGCCGCGGCCTTCGCCCGTCGCCGGTGTACTCGACGCCGGCCGGAGGCCCCCAGATGCTCTTCCCATGGCATCCCCCCTCCCGACCTTCTCGCCTTCCTCGGCCTCCTCTTCCCCCTCCCTCCTTCTCCTCCGCCCCTACCTAGCTCCCCCGCGCCTCCCTCTCCGCCGCCCTCCCGCCACCCGCCACCACCTTTTCAGCATTCTCTCCGACATCCTCCTCCACCCTCCCTGTCATTCTTCCGCCATCCTCCACCACCCTCTCCGACACCCAGTCGGCCACCCTCTCAGTCTCCCATCAACCGACCACCACCACCTTTTCTGCCTTCCAGTCGGCCGCCTCCTCAGTCCCGTTGGTGTGGAGCAGCCCCCCTTCCTTGGTCCCCATGCCTCTTTCCCGCTATCATGCCCCCCTTTTCGAATTCACTTTAGGAGCCGTCCGCTGGCGAATACGTGTCTCCCTCGGGCCCTGCTCTAGTGTTGGGGGCCGTACCCCCATATTGCGCGGTCAACCACTGGTATTCCCCTGGCCACGTGGCTTATCCAGGATGCTGCACATCTGGTGATGCGGCACCAGCCCCTATAGGCTCTTTCCTCGGCGTGCCTGGCGCCCTTCAGTGCTTTACGCCGTATGGTGCGGTCCACCTTCGGTCCCCCTGGCCACGTGGCCCCACTAGGTTGCAGCGCATCTGGTGTAGCGGGTTCGGCAGGCCAGTTGGGCTCCTCTCCCGGAGTCAGGTGGGCGCGCGTCCTCGGTTCCCGCCTCGGTTTTCCTGCTGGGGCTTGGCGCATCTCGGTTTGATGTGGGTCCTTCGGGTGTCGCGCCTGGCACAGCCCAGTTTGTCGCAGATCCCTCAGGAGTGGCGCCTGACGCATCCCAGTTTGTTGCGGATCCCTCGGGACTGGAGCCTGGCGCACCTCTTTTTGCTGGGCTTTTGCCTTTGTCTGGCTTTGACGCTACTTTTGGAGCGTCATCCCCTCGAGTGCCCCACTGGGGCCTTCGGGCGCAGGTTGTGGCCATCCTGACTTCTGGACCATGTCGTCCCTTGGCGCTCCTCTTGCTGCGGGTGCCTCGGGAGTGGCGCATGGCGCGTCTCACTTGGTTTTAGGCGGTGGTTCTGTGGGACCCGCCACCGGAGGCTCCAGCTCCTCTCCGTTTGGGCGTACCGGAGGCCCACTTTTTCTAGAGGAGGCTGACCCCCTTTTTGGTTGTGCCCCTCTGGCGCAACATGTGGTTATCGTGCCCCTAGAGCAACCACCGTCTTGTGCGATCGTGGCGCAACCTCCTATATGTGCTGGTCTGGCGCATCCTGCGGGTGGGGGACTCCTCCGGCCCGGTTGCGCACCTCTGGCGCAATCCGTGGGTCGCGCGGCCCAGTTTCCTGCTTTTACCCTAGCCCATGTGGTGGCGCATACCACTTCTCAGGCGCCCTCCTCAGGAGGCGACGCCTATTTCTTACCCCCCCTTTTTTTGCGCGACCGCCAATGCTCCATCATTGAGTGGCGCAGCGCACCTTAGGACGGCACTCCCCGCTGCTTCATTGGACTCTCCCTCCCCAGATGATTTGCTGGCGCTATTGCCTCCGTTGGAGCCATCCTCCCGCCTGTTTGGAGTTTCGCTGCCTGTGAACCCCATTCCCAGCTTACCCCAGTCATCTCCGACAACATCCTCTATCCCAAAGCCGTCCTTCGTAGATAAGCTGCGACCTGACAGAGCAGATGCACCAGGGCTCCTGTTTCAGGACTCCCCCTCCCCGAGGTTTCCTATCCCTCTCCTGACTCCTTGCCGACGATTCCCTTCTCTGTTCAGGAAATGGAGAAGCTGTCCGACTCATTCCCCCATACTTTTGTGCTCAAATTCTCTTCGGGATGTCCAAAGTTCAGCCGCGTTCAGGAGGTCATTACAAGTTGGAAGCTCAAGGCGGTGTACCGGGTGGCTCCTCTAGACCCTAGGCATATTCTGCTGCACCTATCCTCTATTACGGACCACCAATCTGTGTGGTCCAAGGGCACATGTAATATCGATTCTCACCAAATGAAGATTATCAGGTGGTCCCCGGACTTTAGCACCAAACTTGAGTCTGCTAAGGTCGCTGCATGGGTGACCCTACCTAACCTCTCCCTTATCTGCTTTTTTCCAGCAGCTCTTAAATGCATAACCAACTCCTTTGGGACTTACATGGCTTCGACAGCTGAAACAAGCAACCTCACCAAAGCCCACTATGCCAAGATCTGTGTGGAGCTTGATCTCACCAAAAAACCTCCCAATCACATACTCATTGAGCTAGGCAGTCAGACGCACACCCAGCAAATAGTATACGATAACCACATCCTTTTCTGTAATCATTGTCACCTGCGTGGCCACCTCACAACACATTGCTTCCGACTCCACCCAGAGCTCAAAAGGAAGTCTGGTCGGAAGGAAGACCTGGCGGGAGAGAGAGTGACTCACAATCATCAGTCTCACTCACCTCTGTTATCTTTACCCAACTCCCACATAAGATTTGAAGCTAGCAGGGACGAGCCATCTGCGTCTCCTGGTAGAGAGACGACCCCTTACATTCCCCCGCCTCCTATCTTACGGAATAGCTTCGAGGCTCTCACTGGATGCGAGAAGACGGCCATGGAGACCGCCCAACTCGAAGGACCATCCGACCGCCCCGACTCGGAGGCAGAGCCAATGGATCTCAGGGAGTCTTCTCCGGTATCGAGTCCCACTCCCACAACCCTTTCAGCCAACCAACTCACGAGTTACGATGCATCCATAGACGAAACCCTAGCTATTTTGGGACCAGAGCAGATCCTCAGAGGACGACAGGTCTCCGCCACAGGATACCCTCTGTCGACGGCAGAACCACCCAAAAGCGTTAAGGACAGTACCCTCATCCCCCCAGTGGAACCCAGATTTGACACTGCTGGAGAACCACTTATCACCGTAGCAAACTCAACCATCTCCCCTGCTAGGGAACCCTATACCAAATTTACCCAAATGTTGGGTATCAAGACAAACTCCACCACCAAAAAAATAGATCAGAAAGAAGCGCCCGAGTCTACGGGCATACGTACCAGGTCTGCAGCAAGGCAGACCAAACACTACTCCTCTAAGAAACATTAATGCTGAACATCCTATCCTGGAATGTTCGAGGACTGGCTAACAAACCAACTATGAGGCATCTTTCTAGTCTCAACAGAATCCACAAGATCGATATCCTGATCATCATTGAACCTAAAATCCCTCCCAAGAAAATTAAGGCTATTAAGTTGCAATTGGGCTTTAAATTCGCCATAGCAGGCAGACATGACATCTGGATGCTCTGTTCGCCGGTCGTCAGAATTGGAGTCGTACAGGACGCGAGACAGGCTCTCTCTTGCTGGATGGAACATCCTCTTATCCCCACGCGGGCCCTCCTGTCAGCGGTTCATGGCAGCTGTGACATAGGAGAACGCAAGCAGCTCTGGAACGGCCTTGTTGACCTTCAACGCAGCCATTACAACTCTCCCTGGCTCTGTATTGGAGATTTTAATGCAATCACCTGCAGAGAGGAGAAAACTGGCGGTCGACCTCCACCCCACTTAGCCATGATGGATTTCAACAACTTCATTTTCAACGCGCATCTACAACCCCTTCAGTTCTCTGGCAGCGCCTTCACTTGGTGCAACATACAGGAAGGCGACCGGCGACAATACTCCCGGCTTGACAGAGCTCTCTCTAACGCCCTCTGGCATGACTCAGGGATATCATCCAAACTCTCCCATCTAAACTCCACCGAATCTGATCACGCCCCTCTGCTGGTTGAAGTCAAAAGCAATTCGGCCAGGACCAAAAAAAACTTCTGCTTCCTTCACTTCTGGACCACTCACCCCTAGTTCAAGCACGTGGTTGAGGAGGCCTAGGCCAATGAGGAATCCAATGACCCCTAATTTGCGTCGCCAACAAGCTCAAGACCATACGACAGGCTCTCTCGGTCTGGAGTAAACTCGCATTCGGAAACATTTTTCAGGCGATCCGGACTGTCGAGGATGATGTCACCCGTGCCGAAGCTCTGGTCGTGACTGACAGATCGCCGAAGGCTGGAGCAGCTCTGAACCTTACCAAAGCCATCCTCAAATTCTGGGTGAAGGTTGAGACTGACTTTTAGAAACAAAAAATGAGGCTTAAATGGGACAACAAGGGGGACAAAAACTCGAGCTACTTCTACGCATGCGTCAACGGCCGAAGACAGAAACTCACCCTGCATCAGATTGCAGATGACTCAGGCAACATATACACTGACCAACAGGGCATCCAAAGGGAAGCTGCCAACTTCTATTCCAAATTGTTCACTAAAGAAACGATCCACAGAGACAACTCCCTCCTGGCTGAGATCCCCCACCTTATCGACGACACCAACAACAACCAGTTGGAACTTCTTCCATCCGTACAGGAAGTGAAAGAGGCGGTTTGGGCCCTTGATGCTCATAGCGCGCCGGGCCCAGACGGATTTACGGGCATATTCTTCAGGGTATGCTGGGATATCATCAAGAAAGACATTCATGAGGCGGTTACGACATTCTTCCAAGGAGCGACTTACCCCAGATCCATTTCGAGCGCCAACCTAATCCTTATCCCTAAAAAAGATAACCCAGAGACCTTCCGGGACTTTCGGCCCATCAGCCTCTGCACATTCACCAACAACATCATATCCAAAATCATCGCGTCGCACATGTCAGATATTCTTCCTAAGA
>JANAVB010003400.1:68549259-68891759 GCA_029216955.1 Iris pallida | reverse complement strand
TTAAGTTAAGTTAACATGATTAGGAAAATCTGTAGCCTTGTCTAACTCAGGAAATCGGTTCCTGAAAAATCAGGAATAGGAAATCAATTTCAGGTTTCAACCACAAGGAAACTCAGATACATAAATCAGTATACAACATCTCCATACAAAATCAGTATACCACATCACAGGTTTAAAACCTATTCTCAGATTTCTCCATCTCAAAACCATGTGAACTTCACATTACACTCTGATTTCGAATTGAAAACAAAGACAAAACACCTAAAATTAACCTACAAGTAGAATTCTCATAGGAGAACACATAGGCATTTAATTACATATAATCAACTGTGTTAAGTGGGTTAAAATGATACCCAAAACTCAATTAATCAAACCTGGGAAAAAATAGTAAAAGGAATGATATTCAGGTTTTCAGTAAATTGGAAACATTGAGAATTGAAAACCAAAATCGAGCTAAAATGCCATATCCATGGTTGGTAACATATAAACACATAGGACACGTGCCACACAAGTGATTTGTGTCCACAAAAGTGGACACAAACATGTCCATTCAATTCCAAATACAAAACAGGAAAATTCCAGACACAGAGACTGGACAGTCTCGTGCGGGGGTGCACGCGTGTCGTGCACCCGACACAGGCCATCTCAGGCCTCGTGCTCGTGTCCCCAACTAGACTAGGTATAGGTGCTCGTGTCTAATTGCCTGAATCGTGTCAGTGTGTGTCGTGTCCAGCTATTCGAAGCCGTATCAGCACGTGTTTACACAGTGCGCACATCTCAGGGAAAAACCCGTGCACGATTGATATCTCCCCAACCCGACCACGAGATCTCGTGAAACTTGGGGAGAGTGATGACAGATGATGCCCCTAACTACCCACAAAAACTCGTGTCCAAAAATGCGTGTCGTGTCCAGTAGGTACCCCGATAGGCAGGGGATTACTGTAGCCGCGCGCGCGCGTGTCCGAATGCGTGTGCACGTGTGTCTAAACGATATGACACAAGCACGAAATCAACTCAGAGCAATGGAAATGAGTAAGCGACATCAAAACACAAATTTTCATTCGAAAATATTTCGAAAATATCACAAACTAATCCACAGTGGCATTTCCACAAACACCAAGCACAGGACACTGATACGTGTCCAGATTGGACACGAAATGACACAAAAACCTAGGATTTCCTATTCCTACTGTTAGGTTAGGTCTAGGGCACCCTAATGATGAAGACAAAACGAAAATCCATGGAGTGTAGAGAAAGTTACCTATTGAAGAACAATGGGTGAAAAATCCCCAAATGGAATGATTCCTCAATCCACCCAAAATCCCACAAATTGTTTCCTTCCTGTAAATAATCAATACCAACAGCAAGAACAATGAAATTAGGTCCTAATGGAATTGTTTTGGGGGAAAAAGGATTTAAAATGGATTTATAATGAATTTCTAAAGATTTAAAAAATATCTTTCTTCTCAACTTGTTCTTTCCTAAAGAGGCTAGCCCTAAACTAAGAGAGTACTTATAGGGGTGTGGTTCCCAAAGCTTTAGGTGGCTGGCCAAATCAGGTAGGGTTAGGGTTTGCTAATTTTTGGGCTTTGGGCCAAGTCACATAGGCTATGGCTAAGTTGTTTTATTAAATGGTTCAAACCATAAGCCATGACTTATGACTTATCTAATTTCTATAGCTAAATAGGTTCTAATGACCAAACCATAGATTAGGCAAGGTTAGACTAGAGTCACATAACCTAACCAAGTCCATACTAACTAGGGTTAGCTCCTAGGTTGGTCTACATGGGTCCAAACTAGCCAAAAATAAATCTAGTCCAAACAATTCCAAAATAATTCCTAAAAATTTCCAAAAATTCTAATAAATTTAAATTACCCCAAAAATGACAAAAATACCCTCACACTAGAAATGTGGTAGTGACAAATCTACCCTCCTTAAAAGAATTTCGTCCTCGAAATTGAAAGGCGAAATACATCTGATGAGAAGGAAAGAAAGCATACCTCACGGTCCAAAAAGATAAGGATAGCGATCGCGCATCTCATCCTCCCGCTCCCAGGTAGACTCTCCGGGAGAATGATGCCTCCATGCGATGCGTACCAAGGGTATCACCTGGTTCCTCAGAACCTGTAGTGCCCCGAAATTCGTGATACGTATTTTATACGTGATCGTATTTCTGACCAGTATTTTCATTTTCTTGACCAGTTAAGTTATGGTATATTTCATACTTAGCATTGTAGTTTAATTGTCATTTATCATTCCTGGATTAATTCTGATTAATGGAGCTTGGTTTTATTTGGATAGGAGAAGGAATTGGTTTGGTTTGGTTTATTATGCATTGGACCATCTTAGCTAACCTCCACCCTCAACACAACTTATCCTCCCCCATTAAAATCCCTACCTAACACTCTCTCTCCTCATTATTTTCCTCCATTAATTCTTCTTCTTCCTCCACACAACTCTCCAACCCATTAGGCAAGTGCACCTTGCCACCACATGAGAACCACTTTTTATTTGTCCATTAGCTAGATTAGGCCATGGAGATCAACATTAGAACTTAACATTTTGTGATTTGGAGTTTCTATTGTTCTAGATCTAGGTTTTAACTATTTTCGAATTTACATAGTTTTGATCTATTTTGGTTGGATTTTTGTGGGTTTTGATGCTTCTATGTGGAAGAGAATTCAATTTTACTTAAGTTAGAACCTTGAAAATCTAGATTTGGCTTTGATTTGACAAAGATATGAAAATTTGAATTTTTGGTGTTCTTGGTGTTCTTCTCGGCCTGGAGTAGCAGCCTGCAGCCTGCGCTCTTTAGCGCAGTGCTGGATTGCACATCCCCCTCGGCCAGCGCTCTTTAGCGCAGCGCCGACCGCGCAGCTTGCCCCTTGGCGAACTGCGCTCAACCCGACTGCGCATGGATTCATGCGCAGTCTGCCCATGCGCAGTCTGCCCATGCGCAGTCTGCTCATGCGTAATCTGCTCCTGCGCAGTCCACTTCTGTGCAATCCATCTCATGCGCAATCTGACCCTGCGCCATCCATTCCTGCGTAACCTGATCTTGTGCAGTCCATACTCTGCGCAGTCTACCCTTGCGCAATCCTCCCTTGCGCAATCCAATCAATGCACAAGGCAGCCCCTGTACCCTTGGTCCATGCGCAATAACCCATTGTGCAGTACATCCGCTGTGCCCCTTTAACCCTGTGCCCTTTGACCCCATGCGCAGTCTACCCTTGCGCAAGGCAACTCTTGTGCAGCTCTTCCATGCGCAGTGCATACCCTGCGTAGCCCAACCCCTGACCCTCTTGCACAACCCACTTGTCTATGATGAATTTGTTATTTCTTGAGCTTGGCTCTTCTATAGCCCTGTATATTGATATTTTATTAGATATTTTACGCCCATTTTATATCCTTACGCCTTTTGTCATGAACTTGATTTTACTTAATATGTTGGAATGACTATTGTACATGGCACGGTATGACAAGGAACTAGCATAACACGACAGTGACCCGTAATGGTGCACTCCTGACATGACCAACCTGACTTGATAAGTGGCCCGTCGTAGCGCACTCCTGACAAGTACCCTGACATGAATTATCTTGATAACTTGATAGTGGCCCGTGGCGGCGCACTCCTGACATGACATGACTTGATAACTTAGCTTGACCTGTCTTGACACCGTGGGTGTTCCTGCTTGCTTGTGCAATCCACTCGTATTGTCTTGCATCATGTCTAGGACGTGACTCCCTGGTTCCCACGGTCAGGGATTCATACTGAATCTGGCTAGGTTAATGACTAGATTGATCAATTAGTTCATGGAGAATTTCACAGTTACCTGTTGCCCCTTTGGTCCCGGCCTTATATATATATACATGGGATTTGTTGCTATCCGTCGAGATGAGCGCACTTCCAGCCCGCCGTCGAGTGTGGTACCTTAGGACACATGTATCTTACTACAGTGTGTCTGCTATATCATGCTATCTTTTCCTTTTCTTGCTGGGAGCATTCAGGTAGTAACAAACAGGTAACCGAACTTGGAATTCTCATTGCATCTTGTTAGTAATCAGGTCTGTGATAACCCTAGTTAGTTAAAGTAGTAAGCCGTAGTACTTGCTTGGCCGTGATTGATTGGATGGAGTCTAGTCCCTCTTGTCCTGTCCTGATCCTGTGCAAGGTCATGACATGACATGATTACTCGTGCTTTACCTTAATCTTGTTTAATTGCAAGTCTTGAATTCGCGTATTTTATCTTGCCGATAAATGGTGGGAGAAACCAAGTTCCGTTCAGACGAAGGGTTACAACCCCGGTCCTTGTTTGGTTTACGGGTTGTAACCTGGCTATCTGAATAGTCCCATGGTCATCTCATCGTATATCATCCTGTCATGCCTTTCCATATGTTCTGTCTTTTATCGATTCTGTACAAGAATTGTCTTTTATATCTAACTATCATGCCTTTTCTTAAATTACTGTCTCTTGTTATGTAATTATATTATTGTGCTGATTGCTGGCTTTTGTTCTTATTTCGTGGCCTCCTTTGTGGCACTTGCTCTTTCTGGGGTCTGACCCAGCTGGTTTTGTATGACCAGATACCGGAGCAGCAGCAAAAGATCTACCTGCTTTCCAGTCCGATGGTGAACACTAGACGAAACCCGGGCAACGAGTGGGTTTTCTCTTTTTGTTTCTCCCACTGTATTGTTAACTGATATTCTTTTAAGGCGTTTAGCCGACGAGCACTTGTTAGCTCGATGCACTTTACTTTCTGTCTGCCTACGGGCTGTAATCATGATTGGCAACTCGAGGTTGATCATGTATGACTTAACTCTTGCTAGTCCTTACATTTTGTACGACTAGCTTCATGATCATCTGGATATGTAATGTTTGGGACGCCTTACAATTGTATATTTGGTGGTCTGATATCTTGTTACTATCATTACTTGTTGAGATTGAGACAATAGCTTGATTTGACCCTAAGAGACTGATGGTTTGTAGCGTACCCTCACATAGCTAGACAGCCGTGACCGTATAGCGGGATGGTTGTCGTTCTGTTATACGTAGCTGGCTGTGCACGTCCCCGTTCTTCAGTATTCTGGTTCTGGGGCGTGACAGAACCTTCTCCCGTCGATCCAGAATCTCCACTGGCTGCTCTGGATAGCTGAGAGAAGGCCCAACCTCTATCTCTGAATGATCGAGCACATGGCTAGGGTCAGCCACGTACCGCCTCAACTGTGATACATGAAATATGTTGTGGACCCCCACTAGTACAGGCGACAAGTCTAGCCTGTATGCAACGTCACCGACTCTCCCGCTGATAACGAAAGGGCCGATGAAGCGCGGGCTAAACTTCCCGCCCCTACCGAAACGTATCGTACCACGAGTCGGAGATATCCTCAAGAAAACCTGGTCTCCGACCTAATCACAAGCAAGGTCTCAATTAATTATAATAAACAACATGATCAAAAATCACAAACAAGGAAACCTAAATCTAATCCTACTCTAATCTGTACCTCAAACTCCAAGGGCCTCCGGTGGCTATCGGCCCAGTGCCGATGTCTGTCCTGCGCCACACGAAGTCTGTCCCTGATGAGCTTCACCTTCTCGGCCGCATCAACAACCATCTCTAGCCCCAGTAAAGCTCGCTCACCAACATCATCCCAAGATAAGGGTGTACGACACCTACGCCCGTACAGAGCCTCGAAAGGTGACATCTCAATGCTGGCCTGAAAACTATTGTTGTAAGCAAACTCCACCAAATGAAGATGATCCTCCCAGGAACCTCCAAAGTCCAGGACGCACGTCCACAGCATATCCTCAAGGGTCTGAATAGTCCGCTCTGACTGTCCGTCCGTGTGGGGGTGGTATGCAGTACTAAACTTGAGCTGAGTGCCCAAACTGGTCTGCAGACTCCTCCAAAAATGGAAAGTAAAACGGCTATCCCGATCTGAGACGATGCTGACCGGAACCCCGTGAATCCTGACTATCTGTCGCATATACAACTTCGCCAGCCTCTCCGTAGACGTACCCACCTTGAATGGCAAGAAGTGGGCCGATTTGGTCAACCTGTCAACGATGACCCAAATCGCATCTTTTCCTCCTGGTGTACGCGACAATCCGGATACGAAGTCCATAGTAATATGCTCCTATTTCCACTCGGGAATGGGCAGCAGCTGCAACAATCCACCGGGCCTCTGTCTCTCTGTCTTGACCTGCTGACAGACCAAACACCTAGCCACGAAGTGAGCCACCTCCCGCTTCATCCCTGACCACCAAACATGCTCCCGCAGATCTCGGTGCATCTTGTTGGCACCCGGGTGTATAGAGTACTGAGATCTGTGGGCCTCCTGCATAACCTGCTCCCTGAGATCTCCACTGGGCACACATAACCTGGAACCGTGCCTCAAGGCACCATCCTCTGCAAGAGAAAACTCGCCCTCCAGCAATCCTGCTCGAACCTGCTCTCGGAGACACCGCAGAGCAACGTCCTCAAACTGTGCTGACTTGATCCTCTCCACCAAGTCTGACTGAATCTGCATCCCCCATAGCTGCATCTGCACTCCGGGCACGATCACCTCAATTCCAAGGCTCTCCAAGTCGGCAAGCAAATGTCGATCCATGGTCAAACACATGGCTGTCGGATACCTACTCAAGGCATCGGCAACCACGTTGGCCTTCCCTGGGTGGTACTGAAGTAGGATGTCAAAATCCTTCATCAACTCTAGCCATCTGCGCTGTCTCATGTTTAACTCCTTCTGAGTGAACACATACTTTAAACTCTTGTGATCTGTGAAGATCTCCACCCTCTCACCATACAGATAATGCTTCCACAGCTTCAGAGCAAATATCACTGCTGCCAGCTCCAGGTCGTGGGTAGGGTAGTTCTTCTCATGGGGACGTAATTGCCTGGAAGCATAGGCAATCACCTTCCCGTGCTGCTGCAACACACAACCCAGTCCCTTCCCTGAAGTATCACTATAAATGGTGAAACCACCTGATCCTGAAGGCAATATCAGAATCGGAGCTGTCGTAAGCCGCTTCTTCAACTCATCAAAAGCTGCCTGACACTCCTCTGACCAAACATACTCAGCATCCTTTCGGGTCAACCGTGTCAACGGCTCTGTAACCCGGAAGAAATCCTGCACAAATCTCCGATAATATCCTGCCAGCCCCAGGAAACTCCTGATCTCTGCAACTGAAGTTGGCGCTGCCCATGCCTCGACTGCTACAATCTTCTTGGGGTCAACTGAGATACCATCTCCAGTCACAACGTACCTCAAAAAGTCCACCCGGTCCAAGAAAAACTCACACTTGGAGAGTTTTCCATAAAGCTGCTCCTTCCTGAGAATCTCCAGCACTATCCGCAGATGCTCCTCGTGCTCCTCCTCAGTCTTGGAATATATCAAGATATTGTCTATGAACACCACCACAAACTGATCCAGATACTGGTGGAACACCTTGTTCATAAGGTTCATAAACACTGCTGGTGCATTGGTTAGCCCAAACGGCATAACCAAAAACTCGAACTGCCCGTACCGCGTCCTGAAAGCGGTCTTGGGAATATCCTCCCCCTTCACCTTCACCTGGTGATATCCCGACCTCAGATCAATCTTGGAAAATACCCGAGCTCCGCTCAACTGGTCAAATAGATCGTCGATCCGCGGCAGTGGGTATTTGTTCTTGATCGTGAGGTTGTTGAGTGCCCTATAGTCAATACACATACGTACTGACCCATCCTTCTTCGGCACGAACAACACTGGTGCACCCCATGGCGACGAACTCGAACGGATGAAGCCCTTGTCCTGTAGCTCATCCACCTGCTTCTTCAGCTCCACCAGCTCGCTGTTGTTCACCCGATAGACATGCTGAGAGATGGGCTCCGCTCATGGAACCAAGTCTATCGAGAACTCTATGTCTCTGTCTGGTGGCAGTCCCGGCAACTCCTCTGGGAAAACATCCATATACTCTACTATCAAGGGGTGTGGAATCGCCTGCTCCTCGACCGAGACTCCGTAGAAAACTCCGCTGCTCTGCTCCGCCTGACGTCTGGAGTACTCGAACTCTAGCTCCCCCGGCGCTCTAAAGAGAACTCTACCCCCTCTGCAATCAATGCTGGCATGGTGCCTGCTCAACCAATCCATACCTAGTACTATATCGTAGTTCGGCAATGGCATTACGAGCAGGCTCACCTCCAACTCACGGCCTTCCAAAACTACTCTCCGACCCTTACAAACATCACTCACGAGGATAATGCCACCCCCGGTCGTGATCTTGTAAGTCCTAGGCAACGATTCAGCTATGATACCGTATCTAATCGCAAAAGATACTGATATGAAGCTATGCGAAGCACCGGAATCGAATAATGCAAAAGCTGGACTGGAGTCGAGAAGGATCGAACCTGCAATCAGCTCTCCTATCGCCTCTGCATCCTCAGCTGCCATGGCAAAAGCTCGCCCCTGCTGGCCTCCCCGGGCCTGCTGCTGGTGCTGGACGAACCTCTGCTGCTGCATCGGCAGGGCTGGTCCCCTCTGCTGGCCTGCTGCTGCTCTGGCTCCTCCTCTCTGGGCTACTCGTCCCCCAGACCTAGCACAATCCCTCAGCTGGTGATCTGCCGCATCGCAAAGAAGGTACCTTACGAGCCTCTTCCTGCACTCGTCGAAGATATGCCCAGGCTTCTTGCAGAAGGTGCAACTGACTGTCTGGTGCCTGGGTGCCTGATGCTAAAACTGCTGCTGGTGAACTGGCCTCTGCTGAAACGACTGCGGCTGGAACTGCCTCTGCTGCTGGTGGTGCTGCTACTGAAAGTGCGGCCTCTTGGCCGGTCCTCCGCTACTGCTGCCTCCCTGGGAGTCTCATCCCCTCTTGAGCCTAAGCTCAAGATCATCCTCTGCAGCTAGTGCGTCTACCAGGATCTCCTCAAATGTAGCACTGCGGGCGTTCTTGGTGTAGGACTTGACCTCCTTTACCAAGCCCTTCCGGAATCTCCGGGCCTTCGTCGTCTCGGACAAGTCATCCATAAATCTGCTTAGGCGGCAGAACTCTCCTGCGTACTCCTCCGCGGACCGGCTCCCCTGGACTAGGGCCTCGAACTGGGTCTCGAGGGCTCCCAGTGCTGCGTCTGGAAAGATCTTCTCCTTGAACAGCTTCTTGAATGCTGTCCAAGTCTGTCCTGCTGTGCCGACCCTCGGGTCGGTCTGGTACCATGTACGGGCCAGATCCTGCATCATGCTGGCCGCTGCCTCTATCTGAAGCTTCGTCGGAATCTCAGCCAGCCTGAAGATCTCCTCCATATGCTCGATCCACTCATCGGCATACAAGATCCCCTCTGTCCCCCGGAAGTCTCTCGGGTGCATCTTCTGGAAGTCCTGGATGCCCTTCTCCCGTGGCTGGTGCGGCTGCTGGACTGCTGCTGGCGGAGCCACGACTCTCTCCACTGCTGTCACTGCCAGCTCAATGCCTCGAGTGAGCTCTGCCGTCTGCCTCTGCTGCTGGGTCTGCTGACCCTCCATGTACTGTCGAAAGAAGGCTAGCAGCTGCACTGCGTCCACTGTCCCTGCAGGTGGCTGCTGGAAAGGATCCTCTGGAATGACCGGGCCCTGCCTCCGAGTCGGTGGATGCATACCCCCTGCTGCGGCTGCCGAGGTCTCCATACGAGCTGAGGTGGCAGGAGCTGCAGTCCACTGGCCTCGTCGTACTGGCTGTGAGGTAGCAGTCCCCTCTATAGCATCCTCATGAATGGCACGCTGCGATCTAGTCTCTACCATCCTGAAGATAGACAAACAAGAGTATCAATTTCTGAGAAAGAAGCGAAATAACAAAGGCGGACAGTTAAAAATTCAAAGGATCAGCTGACAATAAGGATTTAGATGGCAATAAAAGAATTTTTTCTAAAGTGATTGAGTACCTTAAAATTAATGTTCTATATCTTACTACAGGCTGTAGTGATACTCTTGTTCGAGTACCACTACACTTCTAGTCTAGACCTGCATGGGCCACCACTAAAAACGTGTCACGACCCGCACCCACTGTGAGGGTACGAGAACGTAACAACGCCCAGCCTACGCCGCAGTGTCGACGGTAGAACGCTGTCCTAGGTCAACAATCAACTAGCAATATATCTCTAAACAGTTTATACTCCCCGAATGGGGGTAACATAGCAGTAAAACTCAATCACAACTAAGGAAGAGATAGCACGATATGAAATAGAACTCAAGGAAATAAATAGATGAAAAGTAGTCTAAGATAATCCCAGCAATATCCAGAAGCACATGGTCTCAGATACAGAATGAAAGAATATATACAACTCTGAACTCCAAATAAAGTCTAGCTAAAATATGTCTCATGACTACATAAAAGATAATAAGCCTAACTAATCTAGTCTAAGCAAACGGGGTGATATCCTCAGCTAGAGCTGGGTCCTCCTGAGAGTCCAGCTCGCAGGTGTCATCTAAGGCTGCCCCGTAGTAAGTATCCAGACCAGCCTCCTCCTCGTCCTCTGTAATATTTTCAACAGGTCCAGTCAGGACAGGAGCGAGTACAGTACATCTCAACAGTTCATAGCAGGTTAGAAAATATAATCATGCAGTAAAGTAAGATACAGGTGCTAAAGAATACAGTATGTAAACAGAGAGAGAAAACTGTAATAGAAATATCTACTATAAGTAAGGAACTAACAGTGGCTAGTGAGTCAGAGTACAGGATAGCACATATGAACGGAACAGATTTGTACATGATCAACACTATAGAGTTGTACATGATCTACACTACAAAGTTGTACATGATCTACACTACAAAGTTGTACATGATCTACACTACAAAGTTGTACATAATCTACACTATAAAGTTGTACATGATCTACACTACAAAGTTGTACATGATCTACACTACAAAGTTGTACATGTATGGTGAAAGCACAGGAGTACAAGATCCGTATAGTACTAATCCGTGATAATGTCGTGACAACACAAGTAAAGTAATTTAATGCAGGAAATAATTCTAAGCAGAATATAAAATGATCAGAGAATGTACTCGCCTGTATCTGAGTATCCAATATGAAACGTACTGTCCAAGGAGTGGTGTCTGGCTCCTAATCAGAACAGCACAAGTCACAACAAGTCTAAAATGGTAAAACAACGTTCTACTATGCATTCTACATGAATCTAGGTCAATCTAGGCCTAAGTCAACTCTTGGTCAACTCTGGTCAACCCTAGAAGTCAAACTAGGTCAACTATGGTCCACACTAGGTCAAACTAGTCTAGTAAGTCTATTCTAGGTCTAATAAAGCTGTACAAGCCTAGTCTAGGCCTGTTAGTCAAACAGGCATACACAGGCCATAGGCTATTCTACCTAGGCCAACCCAACACATACAACATGCCAAATCTATATCTAACTAATACTCTCTTGATATACATTATAATCTAACCATATACACACATATACATGTAATACCCATGTATAGTACACACACACACAAGCCACCTACATACATGAGGCATATACATACTACAACCTATAAACTCATTAGAAATATCTACATTAGATATCTAAATGATACACAAACTATATTATATAATACATATCCACATATTACATTATATGTATATACACCACATAATATATACATTACATTATGTGTATATGCAATAGGGTATGAAGAGAGGGGAAAACTCAAGTGTCCATGTGTATTTGTGTGTGTGTGGTGTCTACATGTGTGTGGATGTGTGCATGAGGGTTTGTGTGTAGGAAACAACATAGGACAGTAAAGAGAGAGAGAGGAAAGGGTGTGTGTGTGTGTGAGAGCATAATTGTGTGAGAGATTATAAAACAATGTGTGTGAATGTAATTGGGTGTGGTGTAATCCTCAGGTTCAGTCCAAACAACAGTTAATACATGAAACCCCAAAATACTCATGTTCAGTGTCACTCCCCAATCCTGGAATACGTATTTTAATACGTAAACCGATAAATTGTATTTACCTTGTATTTATACTATATTTATTATGCTGTATTTCTTCATGCATTTTCCAAAAAATATTCGACAAATATTATTTCCTAATTTATTTTCTGCATTTGGGCCTACAGTTTTGGCTCATTTGGGTAACCTATTCTTGGTTCACCAATGGTTCATCATGAACCCTTTGGTTCATCATGAACCCATGGGTCCAAGATCTTTATATATAACTCATCTCATTCTCTCTCCTCTCATTTACTTCCTCTCATTTATTTCCTCCACCAACCAAGGCAAGTACCAACTTGCTCAAGAGATGGATCCATAATTTTGTCAATGATTTCTTACAAAACTATTTGCCAAAACATGTTCTTCTCCTCAATCTATACTAGTTTAGAACTTGGAAATTTCCATTTTGAAGCTTTGATTTTTGTAGATCTAAGTTTTAATCATTTTCGGATTTCCTTGGTCTTGATCTATTTTCGTTGGGGTTTTGTGGGTTTTGATGCTTCCATATGGAAGAGAATTCCATTTCACCCAAGATGGAACTTTGGAAATCCGGATTTGGAGTTCGGATGGCCAAGTTGTGATGTTTTGAAGCTTTGGGTTCAACCATGGTGTTCTTGCTGTTTGGAGAAGACAGTGAGCAGTGTGCAGAGCTTCTTAGCTCACGCCACTGAGCTGCACGCGCTCCTTAGCGCTGCGTACGCAGGCTTGGGTACGCTTCCTGTTGGAAGCGTGTCTCTTGTGTGCGTGACTTTTCACGCACGATGTCCTGAGTAAGCCTGCGTGACTTTTCACGCACGCTGCCCTGAGTAAGCCTACGTGACTTTTCACGCACGCTGCCCTGAGTAAGCCTGCGTGACTTTTCACGCATGCTGCCCTGAGTAAGCCTGCGTGACTTTTCACGAACGCTGCCTTGAGTGAGCCTGCGTGACTTTTACCCCTTGAGCGTGCGTGCTTTTGTGCGTACGCTTTTGATATTTTATCAGATATTATATGCCCATTTTATATCCTTACGCCTTTTGTCCCGAGCATGATATGAGCACTAATGTGACCCCGGAGAACAAAGTGTTCCAACCTTATACATGTACCTGAATGTCCCAGTTCTTGTTCATGCTTGACAAATGACTCGTAACTCCACGTGGCGTATTTACAATGATGCATTACACTAAGGAGGGTAGCACATGTTGACATACTGATTGACATGGATCCTCTTTGGGGTACTCATACTAAAGTACGACTTTAGAAGGATAATCATGCAGGCCACAGCATGTGAGTCCAAGATTTCACCTAGGGTTAAATTAGGCAACTAAATGTACTAGATGCATGGGGAGGGCAAAATCCCGAGATCGTGTTACACCAGTCGCCTTGAGATATTGTCTTGACGTGCCGGCTGGTCTCCACGGATACTGTGTCATCTGCAACGAGTGGATGACTGTATCCGATTAATTCCTGCTATATATTATATGTTTTGGCAAGGTGGCCTTACGAGGGACCGGTGCTCAATCATACCTGTCTACGCGAACCCCTGGGTTGGCTAGCCTTGCTGGAAAGATACGATCTGAGGATTTCTACATAACATGATGCGAGGATAACCTCGTCCTACTAGAAACTCGTAGACTTGATTGGCCGTAAAAATGACTTGCTTGTATCCTATTACCTTCCGTAAATAACTGAGGGAAGCGGACTGTCATGGTACGTGATCCAACCCATGTTCTTGTTTGATTGTTGGGTTGGTTATCGTACTATGACAGGCTGTGGACCGACGTTATGAACGGAAGACTTATTCTGGTTGTGAAGTGCTACTTCTGTGAATGACTGAGGAACATGGTCTATCATGGTACATGATCCAACCTATGTTCTTGTTTGATTGTTGGGTTGGTTATTGTGCTGCGATAGGCTATCGACCGAAGTCACGATCAGGAGATTTTATTGTTTATACCTTTTAACTTATGTGAAAGTTATAGAGTACGACACGTCCCGACTCCATGCGGCACCTTTTGTCCTTGTTTGGTTGTAAGGGTGCCATATGGGTTCGAAGATGTTACGCTACCCTATAATAGTAGCATAAGTATTACTATTATCAATCATTCTATTTAACTGGGTATTTAATCTTAACTCTTATGCCCTTTTGGCGGTACTTGCTATTCGGGGCTGACCCCGCTGGTTTTGTTTGGCCAGATCCCGTAGCAGAGCCTGAGGACACGATCTTCCTCCCTGACATCCATGGTGCATACTAGGAGCATGGCGGTTCGGGGACTCGAGTGGGTTTCTTCTCCACCACTCCTGCTTATACTTTTGCGGCGTTTAGCCATCGGCACCTGTTAGCCGGATTACTTGATATTTTGTGTCAGTACAGAATTGTAAATAAACAGACTGCAGCTGTGTATAATTTTGTACTCCTGACTCTCTGAGATAGCTAAATTATAAAGCTAGTCTCTTATGACCATTTTGATGAAGCGTCGGGGATGCCTTACTGCTTTATCTTTAATGTTCATTTAATTGCTGATGTGATTTGATTGATTGAGACATAGAACTCTGTGGGACCATAGGAGACTTGATTGTAGCATGTACCCCCTAGTCTCTTGACAGCCACGATCGCCGTATGACGTTACGTACCTCATATGGAGTAGCTGGCCTAGTCCGTCTCCGTATTTCGGTACTGGGGCGTGACATTCAGCCACAACACAAAATCCCAGTTCAGTCAAATCTAACAGTCCCTACTCCTACAACAATTGTTAAACCTATTCTTCACATTCTAAGGTTCAACCTATACTCAGTTTTAAGTTAAGTTAACATAATTAGGAAAATCTGTAGCCTTGTCTAACTCAGGAAATCAGTTCCTGAAAAATCAGGAATAGGAAATCAGTTTCAGGTTTCAACCACAAGAAAACTCAGATACATAAATCAGTATACAACATCTCCATACAAAATCAGTATACCACATGTAACACCCAATTTTCTAAAATTAGGGTAATTTTGAAATTTGTATTTTAATTTATTTAATTATGATATTTATTTAATAATATAATTTTTGGTAATTTTTAATCATTTTTAAACCATTTAAATCATGACTTATGATTTTGGTACATCGACTAGTGTAGCCTTAGAGACTGTTGACCTAGAGCCTAGTCATGTGATTAGGATGTTTGATTAGTACATTTTAGCCTAGAGGATATTTTGGTCATTTTAGGATTTATTGGAATTTTTGGGAATTTTTAGAATTTATTTTGGAATTGTTTGATTGAAGGTTGACTAGGTTGACTTTGACTAGCTTTGACTTTGTGACCTAACCCTAGTTAAGTTGGACTTGACTAGATATGAGATCCTAGGTTAAGTTAGGTCAACCATACTCTAGTTAGTGAAAACAATTAAGGATATTGAGTTTTGAATAGAAAGATTTGACCATAAGCCATGACTTGTGATTTTTAAGTCATTTGTTTAATGACTTGGCCCAAGGCCCAATAGTTTGACAAAACCCTAACCCTAAGCCTTAGTGGCCAGCCACACCCCTCTACCTAGGGATTCCCACCCTATAAAATCCCTCTCAAAACTAGGGTTGCCTCTTTTCTTTAGGAAGAGCCCTAATTTCAAGGAGGTAAGTTTCATGCCATTTTAATTCTAGAGCCCCTTTCTTATTCCTATTTCCTTCTAAATTGTTCCAATATGACCTAATAGGCCTGTCATTACTGTTGTTGAGCTTCCATTTCAGTTTGAGGTTGATTTGGATTGATTTGGTTATCAAGTGAGGAGCTAGCAAGGAGACTTTTCCATTGGTAGTTCACTAAGAGGTAACTTCTTCTAATCTCCATGAAATTTCATGTAGTCTTCACCAATAGGAAGCCCTAAGGGTCCCCCTAGGGTTTGGATAGGTTTCGTTCCTGGTGTCGGAGCTTTCGTGTCCGTTCTGGACACGTATCAGTGACCATGCATTGTGTTCGACGAAATGCCTCAAAGGTCATTTCGATCGATTTATTTCATTATTTTTGAATAGGAATAATAGATCTGATGTTGTCTTTTGATCCTTGTGCTTACGTATTAGTGTCGTGTCGTTTTCGTGTCGTTTTGATAGCTTGGACACGCGCGTGCACACGGTCGCGCGCTGCTACAGGGATCCCCTGCCTATCGGGCCCTGTAGCGGACACGACACAAACCCTCTGGACACGAAACTTTGTGGGAGCCACGGGGCACCCACTGACACTCCATGTGTCGAGTTTCGTGGGCCCACGTGGCGTATCGAGGGAGAAATCCCCGACGCACTGGAAGTGGCCTATGCAGTGCACCTGTATATTTATGCACTGATACGCGCGTGTCCTGTTGTACACGCTCGACTTGGACACGATTCAGGGTGTACAGTCACTAGCCCTACACTAGGTCGACACTTGGACACAATCTCGTGGGTTGTGTCACTTTGTGTCGTGCACACGAGCGACGTGAACACGTGCACGAGGAGTGGACTGTGCACTGTGTCCAGTTTCTTATTTTCAGTTTTATGTTGAATGGACACGTTTGTGTCCACTTTTGTGGACACAAACACATCACTTAGCACAAGTGCAATATGTTTATGTGTTACCAACCAATAGTTCATCATTTAATTTGATTTTGATTGATCAATCATCATTTCCCAAATTCCTGATACAGTGTATCTTTTTCCTGAAAATTTCAGTTTTCAAACATGGACTTTGTCACCTGTTTTAATCTATTTAATACTGCTAAATGTTGGTTTAAGTCCCTAGACTTATTCTCCTATATGACTTCTAAGTGTGTGCTCGATTTTGGGTTGATTGATGGTATATGGGAATCAAAATAGGGTTTGGATGGAAAAATTGGAATTTGGTTCAGTTTTCCTTTTCTAATATGTGAATTAGGTTCAGTTTTATGAATTTGTGATTGATTTCCTGATGTTATTCTTCTTTTAAACTGTATAGATGCTGTCAATAATAGTTTAGACTCACCCACATGTGTTAGGGTTGGGTACATGCTAAACTCGATTGGTGTAGATGCTTGTGGGTTGAAGTGTGAGATTGGTTTTCCTGGCACTGTCTTTGGTTTCAGGAAATAATCTGAAATCTGATATTAACTCCTGATTTCATCACACTTTGCAACTCTTACACATTACCCACATGTTATATTCACCCTCACACCCAACACTGTTTTCATATTCATTGCTCACTGTTTTCTCACAGTTGTTCACTGATTTTCACTCACACATCACACTCTCATTTGCACACCCTCACATCTTTCACCCTATACATGAGCCTATTTGCTGTCCTAGCACACCACAAAACCAAGTCCCATGTGCAGTCCCCTAAAACCCCTATTTTCCTGTCACTAACTAGCCTATAACAACCCCCATTGACAGTCCACATGTACACCATATATCAGCCCCAATGCATAGCCAAATTCAGTCCATAGATGGACAGTTAGAAACCCCTATTGCTGTCCATTGCATGCCCATGTAATACCCCCTTAACCACTCTAGGTACACCCTCACTTGCCTGTCCCCATAGCCCCTACCATGCCCTCCTACATACTCCAATTCCCTGTCCCATAGCAGTAGTGTATACACCCCTTAGCAAACCACAAAACCAAGTCCCATTTCATCCCATTCCTGCCTACACAACAGCCCACATGTGGAAGCCTAGTAGCAGTCTACAATTCAGTCCCCAACAGCCACAGTTCAGCCAACATTTTCCCCTTGACACTTCACTCATATGCCATGCCACACACACTCATTTTTCCCCATTGACACATGCTTTTTGCCTATCACTCTATGTATATATATATGTATATATATATGTACACCTATATGTGATATGTATGTGAACTATACTAAACTAGATTAATATTGTAATGTGTAAATATATGTTCTAGCCTATGGCTCATTGCCTGTGTATGTGGCTTGAATGCTAGTGTAAGTGAGTAGTTGGCTAATATAGCTTAGGTAGTGTGTGTGCTTACTAGCATAGGCTAGTTTAGACTTGTTTAGACTAATTTAGACTTGTTTAGACCTAGTTTGACTTATTTAGACTAGACTGACCTAGTTTGACTTCTAGGGTTGACCAGAGTTGACCAAGGGTTGACTTTGGTCTAGATTGACTTAGAATCATGTAGAATGCATAGTAGAACTTAATTTTACCATTTTGGACTTGTTGTGACTTGTACTGTTCTATAGGAGACAGACACCACTCCTCGGACAGTATATTCTCTACAGACACTCAGGATATCAGGCGAGTACATTCTCTGACCGTTTCATACTTGTATGGATTTACATTCTTGCTCTAGATTACTGTACTTGATGCTGACACGATTCATTATCACGGATTGGTACTATATGGATCTTCTTCTGAGATGTTATCTCCTTGTATTCACTAAGTACATATTGTGATGTGCGTTTCACTTACATATTGTATTTATTGAATACCTTATCATTGTACACTCATTGTGCATATTGTACTCTCAGTATCACATTGAGCCATTGTACAAGCCATTGTATAAGTCATTGTACAAGCCATTGTACAAGTCATTGTACAAGTCATTGTATAAGGTAACGTAACTGAATTGGATCCTTGTGTATTGATTGGGGAGGGGGAGTAGAAAATGGTTATGTGATCAATCGTATTGTATAAGAAATTGTATATGTCCATTGTACACCCACGTACAAAGGAGTCCCATTTTATTGTATAACCTAACCCGTTTACATAACCATATTGTGCTCTAAAATCACATGTTTCCTTACAGTCTTACTTATCATATTTAGATATTTCCTGTTATCAAATCTCTACTGTTTTTCATATATCTTCTTCTTCAGCGTTTCATGTACTTTACTCTATTGCATGCTTTATATTTCCTAACTCGATATGAACTGCGTGAGATGTTTTGTGCTCGCTCCCGTCCTGACTGGACCTGTTGAAAATTTTACAGAGGATGAGGAGGAGGCCTACATAGACACCTACTATGGGGCAGCTGTAGATGCCATGTGTGACCCAGATTTCCAGCCTGATCCACTAGCTTAGAGACTGAGGCTCCTTAGTCTAGGTTTACTATTCTGTCTTGAGATCTGATTGTATATATTATTTCATATTCAGTAGTGGGACTTGTATTCTGGATGGTTTTTGAGATGTTATTTTAGGCACTTAGACTCTTTCTCTCTGATTGAATCCTGTGGATCTTTTATTCCAGCATCTATCTATCTTTATTTTCATCATTCTGCCTTAGATGTGATTAAGACTGTATATTGTTATGTCACCTCCATTCGGAGTGTATATACTGTACAGGTACCTTTATATTGTTAGATGATTGACCTAGGACAGCGTTCTACCGCCGACACTGCGGCGTAGGCTGGGCGTTGTTACGTTCTCGTACCCTCACAGTGGGTGCGGGTCGTGACACGTTTTTAGTGGTGGCCCATGCAGGTCGAGTTTATGTAGTGGTATTCGAACTAGAGTATCACTACAGCCTGCAGTAGGATTAGGATATTTTTGAAGGTACTCAATCACATTAGAAAAAACTCATGTCAAATTCATACCATCTCGGTTCTTGCTGATATTGTTCTCCTTGAATATAACTGTCCTCCTTTGCTATTTTGACTCATTCTCAGCAATTGTTTGTTTGATCTGTCTTCAGGATGGTGGAGACGCGATTACAGCGTGCCATTCATGGAGATACTGTAGAGGGGACTGCTACCTCTCAGCCAGTTCAGCAGGGTCGGAAGGCTACAGCTCCTGCCACCTCTGCTCATATTGGGACTTCAGCAGCAGCAGCAGCTGAGGGTATGCCTTCACCAGTTCGGAGGCAGGACCCAGTCACTCCAGAGGTACCATTCCAGCAGCCACCTGCAGGGACGATTGACGCCGTTCAGCTGTTAGCCTTCTTCCGGCAGTACATGGAGGGTCAGCAGACCCAGCAGCAGGGCCAGACAGTAGAGCTCACACGAGGCATTGAGCTGGCAATGACTGCGGTAGAGAGAGTCATAGCTCAGCCAGCGGCAGCCCTGCAGCCGTACCAGCCACGGAAGAAAGGCATCCAGGACTTCCAGAAGATGCACCCGAGGGACTTTCGCGGGACAGAGGGGATCCTGTATGCCGATGAGTGGATCGAGCATATGGAGGAGATCTTCAGGCTAGCTGAGATTCCGACGAGGCTCCAGATAGAGGCAGCAGCCAGCATGATGCAGGACCTGGCTCGGACATGGTACCAGACCGACCCGAGGGTCGGTACAGCAGGACAGACCTGGGCAGCATTCAAGAAGCTGTTCAAGGAGAAGTTCTTTCCAGATACAGCGCTGGGAGCCCTCGAGACCCAGTTCGAGGCCCTAGTCCAGGGGGACCAGTCTGTGGGGGAGTACGCAGGAGAGTTCTGCCGCCTGAGCAGATTTATGGAGGACTTGTCAGAGACGACGAAGGCCCGGAGGTTCCGGAAGGGCTTGGTAAAGGAGGTCAAGTCCTACACCAAGAATGCCTGCAGCACTACATTTGAGGAGATCCTGGTGGACGCTTTAGCTGCAGAGGATGATCTTGAGCTTAGGCTCAAGAGAGGGCGAGACCCAGTTGGAGACACCAGCAGCGGAGGACCGGCCAAGAGGCCGCACGTTCAGCTACAGTTTCAGCAGCAGTATCAGCAGCCGATGTCAGGCATACAGATTCAGCAGCAGTACCAGCAGCCGAGGGCTCAGATACATCAGCATCAGCAGAGGCCTGTTCAGTATCAGGGTCAGAGACAGGTGCAGTATCAGCAGGACACCGTGTGCAACTTCTGTAAGAAGCCAGGTCATTGGTGGAACGATTGCAGGAAGAGACTGGGTATGTGTTTACTTTGCGGGTCAGCAGAGCATCAGTGTAGAGAGTGTCCCCAGAATCCGACACCATTGGCTCAGGTAGCACCAGGAGATAGGGCTCCGGCAGGGCAGCAGAGGGGACCACCATTGCAGACTCAGCAGCAGAGGTTCGTCCAGCATCAGCAGCAGGCCAGGGAAGGCCAGCCAGGACGAGCTTTCGCCATGACAGCCGAGGATGCTCAGGCCGTTGGAGATCTAGTTGCAGGTTTCGATCTGGTGCTTCATCATGATTAATTTTCTTCTGAGATAAGTCGTATGGGCTAGGTCGCCTCGATTATGAGATTTTAGAATCCTCTAGGGTCATGCTAGCAGGCATAGTGAGGACATATAGTCGGACTATGGATGTATTTCTCGGGTGTGGGAATTTAAGGTTTTCGCTGCCAAGCGCGCGGCAATGCGAAAATTTTAAATACCACAATTCTAGAGGTATGTACCATAGTTGAGGACTCTGTGATTATCGTAGCCTTGCTCACTGGCATGACAGAGATTCTGAGTATCATGGTTTTGGACAGACGCATATGATTATCTGACGGTATGATTGAGACTCTGATTGTGGGGTGTTTGACCTAGAAGGACTACTACCATTTAATTTCGAGGACGAAATTCTTCTAAGGTGGGTAGACTTGTAACACCCAGTTTTCTAAAATGAGGGTAATTTTGAAATTTGTATTTTAATTTATTTAATTATGATATTTATTTAATAATATAATTTTTGGTAATTTTTAATCATTTTTAAACCATTTAAATCATGACTTATGATTTTGGTGCATTGACTAGTGTAGCCTTAGAGACTGTTGACCTAGAGCCTAGTCATGTGATTAGGATGTTTGATTAGTACATTTTAGCCTAGAGGATATTTTGGTCATTTTAGGATTTATTGGAATTTTTGGGAATTTTTAGAATTTATTTTGGAATTGTTTGATTGAAGGTTGATTAGGTTGACTTTGACTAGCTTTGACTTTGTGACCTAACCCTAGTTAAGTTGGACTTGACTAGATATGAGATCCTAGGTTAAGTTAGGTCAACCATACTCTAGTTAGTGAAAACAATTAAGGATATTGAGTTTTGAATAGAAAGATTTGACCATAAGCCATGACTTGTGATTTTTAAGTCATTTGTTTAATGACTTGGCCCAAGGCCCAATAGTTTGACAAAACCCTAACCCTAAGCCTTAGTGGCCAGCCACACCCCTCTACCTAGGGATTCCCATCCTATAAAATCCCTCTCAAAACTAGGGTTGCCTCTTTTCTTTAGGAAGAGCCCTAATTTCAAGGAGGTAAGTTTCATGCCATTTTAATTCTAGAGCCCCTTTCCTATTCCTATTTCCTTCTAAATTGTTCCAATAGGACCTAATAGACCTGTCATTACTGTTGTTGAGCTTCCATTTCAGTTTGAGGTTGATTTGGATTGATTTGGTTATCAAGTGAGGAGCTAGCAAGGAGACTTTTCCATTGATAGTTCACTAAGAGGTAACTTCTTCTAATCTCCATGAAATTTCATGTAGTCTTCACCAATAGGAAGCCTTAAGGGTCCCCCTAGGATTTGGATAGGTTTCGTTCCTGGTGTCGGAGCTTTCGTGTCCGTTCTGGACACGCATCAGTGACCATGCATTGTGTTCGACGAAATGCCTCAAAGGGCATTTCGATCGATTTATTTCATTATTTTTGAATAGGAATAATAGATCTGATGTTGTCTTTTGATCCTTGTGCTTACGTATTAGTGTCGTGTCATTTTCGTGTCGTTTTGATAGCTTGGACACGCGCGTGCACACGGTCGCGCGCTGCTACAGGGATCCCCTGCCTATCGGGCCCTGTAGCGGACACGACACAAACCCTCTGGACACGAAACTTTGTGGGAGCCACGGGGCACCCACTGACACTCCATGTGTCGAGTTTCGTGGGCCCACGTGGCGTATCGAGGGAGAAATCCCCGACGCACTGGAAGTGGCCTATGCAGTGCGCCTGTGTATTTATGCACTGATACGCGCGTGTCCTGTTGTACACGCTCGACTTGGACACGATTCAGGGTGTGCAGTCACTAGCCCTACACTAGGTCGACACTTGGACACAATCTCGTGGGTTGTGTCACTTTGTGTCGTGCACACGAGCGACGTGAACACGTGCACGAGGAGTGGACTGTGCACTGTGTCCAGTTTCTTGTTTTCAGTTTTATGTTGAATGGACACGTTTGTGTCCACTTTTGTGGACACAAACACATCACTTAGCACGAGTGCAATATGTTTATGTGTTACCAACCAATAGTTCATCATTTAATTTGATTTTGATTGATCAATCATCATTTCCCAAATTCCTGATACAGTGTATCTTTTTCCTGAAAATTTCAGTTTTCAAACATGGACTTTGTCACCTGTTTTAATCTATTTAATACTGCTAAATGTTGGTTTAAGTCCCTAGACTTATTCTCCTATATGACTTCTAAGTGTGTGCTCGATTTTGGGTTGATTGATGGTATATGGGAATCAAAATAGGGTTTGGATGGAAAAATTGGAATTTGGTTCAGTTTTCCTTTTCTAATATGTGAATTAGGTTCAGTTTTATGAATTTGTGATTGATTTCCTGATGTTATTCTTCTTTTAAACTGTATATATGCTGTCAATAATAGTTTAGACTCACCCACATGTGTTAGGGTTGGGTACATGCTAAACTCGATTGGTGTAGATGCTTGTGGGTTGAAGTGTGAGATTGGTTTTCCTGGCACTGTCTTTGGTTTCAGGAAATAATCTGAAATCTGATATTAACTCCTGATTTCATCACACTTTGCAACTCTTACACATTACCCACACGTTATATTCACCCTCACACCCAACACTGTTTTCACATTCATTGCTCACTGTTTTCTCACAGTTGTTCACTGATTTTCACTCACACATCACACTCTCATTTGCACACCCTCACATCTTTCACCCTATACATGAGCCTATTTGCTGTCCTAGCACACCACAAAACCAAGTCCCATGTGCAGTCCCCTAAAACCCCCATTTTTCTGTCACTAACTAGCCTATAACAACCCCCATTGACAGTCCACATGTACACCATATATCAGCCCCAATGCATAGCCAAATTCAGTCCATAGATGGACAGTTAGAAACCCCTATTGCTGTCCATTGCATGCCCATGTAATACCCCCTTAACCACTCTAGGTACACCCTCACTTGCCTGTCCCCATAGCCCCTACCATGCCCTCCTACATACTCCAATTCCCTGTCCCATAGCAGTAGTGTATACACCCCTTAGCAAACCACAAAACCAAGTCCCATTTCATCCCATTCCTGCCTACACAACAGCCCACATGTGGAAGCCTAGTAGCAGTCTACAATTCAGTCCCCAACAGCCACAGTTCAGCCAACATTTTCCCCTTGACACTTCACTCATATGCCATGCCACACACACTCATTTTTCCCCATTGACACATGCTTTTTGCCTATCACTCTATGTATATATATATATATGTATATATATATGTACACCTATATGTGATATGTATGTGAACTATACTAAACTAGATTAATATTGTAATGTGTAAATATATGTTCTAGCCTATGGCTCATTGCCTGTGTATGTGGCTTGAATGCTAGTGTAAGTGAGTAGTTGGCTAATATAGCTTAGGTAGTGTGTGTGCTTACTAGCATAGGCTAGTTTAGACTTGTTTAGACTAATTTAGACTTGTTTAGACCTAGTTTGACTTATTTAGACTAGACTGACCTAGTTTGACTTCTAGGGTTGACCAGAGTTGACCAAGGGTTGACTTTGGTCTAGATTGACTTAGAATCATGTAGAATGCATAGTAGAACTTAATTTTACCATTTTGGACTTGTTGTGACTTGTACTGTTCTATAGGAGACAGACACCACTCCTCGGACAGTATATTCTCTTCAGACACTCAGGATATCAGGCGAGTACATTCTCTGACCGTTTTATACTTGTATGGATTTACATTCTAGCTCTAGATTACTGTACTTGATGCTGACACGATTCATTATCACGGATTGGTACTATATGGATCTTCTTCTGAGATGTTATCTCCTTGTATTCACTAAGTACATATTGTGATGTGCGTTTCACTTACATATTGTATTTATTGAATACCTTATCATTGTACACTCATTGTGCATATTGTACTCTCAGTATCACATTGAGCCATTGTACAAGCCATTGTATAAGTCATTGTACAAGCCATTGTACAAGTCATTGTACAAGTCATTGTATAAGGTAACGTAACTGAATTGGATCCTTGTGTATTGATTGGGGAGGGGGAGTAGAAAATGGTTATGTGATCAATCGTATTGTATAAGAAATTGTATATGTCCATTGTACACCCACGTACAAAGGAGTCCCATTTTATTGTATAACCTAACCCGTTTACATAACCATATTGTGCTCTAAAATCACATGTTTCCTTACAGTCTTACTTATCATATTTAGATATTTCCTGTTATCAAATCTCTACTGTTTTTCATATATCTTCTTCTTCAGCGTTTCATGTACTTTACTCTATTGCATGCTTTATATTTCCTAACTCGATATGAACTGCGTGAGATGTTTTGTGCTCGCTCCCGTCCTGACTGGACCTGTTGAAAATTTTACAGAGGATGAGGAGGAGGCCGACATAGACACCTACTATGGGGCAGCTGTAGATGCCATGTGTGACCCAGATTTTCAGCCTGATCCACTAGCTTAGAGACTGAGGCTCCTTAGTCTAGGTTTACTATTCTGTCTTGAGATCTGATTGTATATATTATTTCATATTCAGTAGTGGGACTTGTATTCTGGATGGTTTTTGAGATGTTATTTTAGGCACTTAGACTCTTTCTCTCTGATTGAATCCTGTGGATCTTTTATTCCAGTATCTATCTATCTTTATTTTCATCATTCTACCTTAGATGTGATTGAGACTGTATATTGTTATGTCACCTCCATTCGGAGTATATATACTGTACATGTACCTTTATATTGTTAGATGATTGACCTAGGACAGCGTTCTACCGCCGACACTGCGGCGTAGGCTGGGCGTTGTTACGTTCTCGTACCCTCACAGTGGGTGCGGGTCGTGACACCACATCACAGGTTTAAAACCTATTCTCAGATTTCTCCATCTCAAAACTATGTGAACTTCATATTACACTCTGATTTCGAATTGAAAACAAAGACAAAACACCTAAAATTAACCTACAAGTAGAATTCTCATAGGAGAACACATAGGCATTTAATTACATATAATCAACTGTGTTAAGTGGGTTAAAATGATACCCAAAACTCAATTAATCAAACCTGGGAAAAAACAGTAAAAGGAATGATATTCAGGTTTTCAGTAAATTGGAAACATTGAGAATTGAAAACCAAAATCGAGCTAAAATGCCATATCCATGGTTGGTAACATATAAACACATAGGACACGTGCCACACAAGTGATTTTTGTCCACAAAAGTGGACACAAACGTGTCCATTCAATTCCAAATACAAAACAGGAAAATTCCAGACACAGAGACTGGACAGTCTCGTGCGGGGGTGCACGCGTGTCGTTCACCCGACACAGGCCATCTCAGGTCTCGTGCTCGTGTCCCCAACTAGATTAGGTATAGGTGCCCGTGTCTAATTGCCTGAATCGTGTCAGTGTGTGTCGTGTACAGCTATTCGAAGCCGTATCAGCACGTATTTACACAGTGCGCACATCTCAGGAAAAACCCGTGCACGATTGATATCTCCCCAACCCGACCACGAGATCTCGTGAAACTTGGGGAGAGTGATGACAGATGATGCCCCTAACTACCCACAAAAACTCGTGTCCAAAAAGTGCGTGTCGTGTCCAGTAGGTACCCCGATAGGCAGGGGATTACAGTAGCCGCGCGTGCGTGTCCGAGTGCGTGTGCACGAGTGTCTAAACGACACGACACAAGCACGAAATCAACTCAGAGCAATGGAAATGAGTAAGCGACATCAAAACTCAAATTTTCATTCAAAAATATTTCAAAAATATCACAAACTAATCCACAGTGGCATTTCCACAAACACCAAGCACAGGACACTGATACGTGTCCAGATTGGACACGAAATGACACGAAAACCTAGGGTTTCCTATTCCTACTGTTAGGTTAGGTCTAGGGCTCCCTAATGATGAAGACAAAACGAAAATCCATGGAGTGTAGAGAAAGTTACCTATTGAAGAACAATGGGTGAAAAATCCTCAAATGGAATGATTCCTCAATCCACCCAAAATCCCACAAATTGTTTCCTTCCTGTAAATAATCAATACCAATAGCAAGAACAATGAAATTAGGTCCTAATGGAATTGGTTTGGGGGAAACAGGATTTAAAATGGATTTATAATGAATTTCTAAAGATTTGAAAAATACCTTTCTTCTCAACTTGTTCTTTCCTAAAGAGGCTAGCCCTAAACTAAGAGAGTACTTATAGGGGTGTGGTTCCCAAAGCTTTAGGTGGCTGGCCAAATCAGGTAGGGTTAGGGTTTGCTAATTTTTGGGCTTTGGGCCAAGTCACATAGGCTATGGCTAAGTTGTTTTATTAAATGGTTCAAACCATAAGTCATGACTTATGACTTATCTAATTTCTATAGCTAAATAGGTTCTAATGACCAAACCATAGATTAGGCTAGGTTAGACTAGAGTCACATAACCTAACCAAGTCCATACTAACTAGGGTTAGCTCCTAGGTTGGTCTACACGGGTCCAAACTAGCCAAAAATAAATCTAGTCCAAGCTTCTCTTTTCTAGTCCAAGCTCTAGGCTCCTAGGTTGGTCTACACTCCTTCCAATGCTTCTCTTTTCTAGTCCAAGCTCTAGGCTCCTTTAGATGACACTAGGAATGGGTTGGGAATTAATTTGGGAATGGTAGAGTTTAGGTCTTCTTCTCAAATGAAGAGAAAATGAAGAGAAGGCAAATTAGGGTTTGTGGAGGCTAATAAATAAATTCAAGGAGGGCATTTAAGGAGGGCATTTATAGGGTGTATGACCAGCCATGTTTTCCAACCCTAAATACCATGTAAAATGCCTAAAACTCCCTCACAATAAGTCGTGAAGGTTTATTTTAGGAAGGGGTTTAATTAAGGTAGGTTCTACTAACTAAAAAAAAAGGATTTTTCTTACTCATTGCTCTCTAATTAATGGGTACACCAAGACTAACTAATGAGCTCACTAATGGTGTCATGACAAGTCTAGTTGGGTCCATCTAGGTTTACTAACAACTAGTCTAACTTACTAACAACTAGTCTAACTGGTAGCTACCAACTAGCAACTAACTATACCATATATTTAATTATATGAAACAATACCTATCATGGAAAAATAAAATAAAACACCATCATTACAATTAATATAAAATAAAATTTTAAATTAGTACAAAATAGAAAAAGACAAAAATATTCTTATTCTGGAAATGTAGTAGTTACACTATGGAATGAAATGAAGAATAGAGGCTCTCTCTCCATACATGGATGGCCATATAGGGCTAGGTTTAGCTAATCAAGAATGTCATATATGCCCTCTAAATATTGTCATGAAGGCCAATTACTACATGGAAGGGTTTAAACCTACTTCAGAAAATAGTCTAATTCTTATTTTTATTAAATAGTCATGACTAATGAGTCTAAATGAACCTAATTAAATGAGTTGGTTCATGAGTCATGTCATGCTAATTGTTGGGCTCTAGTCAAGTTTCTAGGCTAACCGATTCACTAACACAAGTCTAACAAATAGGCTAGCCATTAACCATAATAAATAACACAATATTAATAAATAATTATACACAACATAAAATAAATAATTAGGCACAATATTACATATAATATGAATTGACAAAAATACCCCCCTCTCGGATTTAGGCAGTTACAAGGCATGACAAAGAGTGCGAGGCTTGTGTCTGTTAGGACCGGCCTAGACGAGGATCCGAAGTTTGTATCTGAGTCTTTTCTTAGCGAAAGCATAATCTGAGGTAAGTACACCATGCTCACTGACTTGAATTAGTGCCTCATACTATTTTTATGCTAATTTCTTGTTCATCGGACACCCACCCAAACACGAGCTCCTACATCTTATTATATGGAGGTATTTTCGTGTCAGAAATAGGTTTTATGACATTGCTTACGGTTCTTTATATATTGTATTTGATTTTCTAGATTTTAGTGTGTCTAATATCACTAGCAGCATGTTAAGACACTTCGCTAAGAAGCACACCCTCGCTAAGAATCAAGACCAATTTTGGCACCCGAAATCGAGCCCGACACCTGTATCGACTATTTTTACATCGGAAACCAAATTTTGCAGAATTTGTGAAAACTAATGTTTCAATATTGTATAGAATTTAGTTTCATGTATGTTAGAGCTTTGTAGAGTCAAATTTGGAGTTGGAATGAAGTTTTTATGCCCAAAACCATTTCTGGGCTGATGGATTCAGGCTAATTTCAAGCCAGACAGTATAATCCGTAAGCTGCCAATACTGTCCATACTGAAATAAGCCCAGGATCAGTAGAATTTATGAGCTATTTGCATTGGGTGTTTTTGTACGCCTTGCTAGTGCTACTTATTGACTTTTAAGCAATTAGCCATGTATTTATAAATGATTTTTCTTAATTTTGTTCTCATTTCTTGAGTATTTTAGTAATAATTGTGACACATATTATTCTGGATCTCAAATTTATATTATTTTTCATGCTTGGGTACTGTACATATTTCTTTTGCATAGTTCGCTCATATTGAGATGCTCACTCACTTCAAGAATATCTATGAGTACATATCACGACCTTTATGTAGACTTATATACTTGTCACGACCCGTACCCGGATGTTCGGGCACGAATACGTAGAACACGTCCAGCCTACACTGCAGAGTCGACGGTAGTAAGCTGTCTACTCCTCAAGTATATCCAATCCAAATAACAAAATATAAATCATGATATCCAGCTTCTAGCTTAATCACAAATGCTAACAGGTAGATATGAAATAAAAAGACAAGTCCACAGAGTCCAACCAGAAAGTCAGATACAAGAATCCTCAAAATAGATTACAACTCAAATTATTCAAACAACAAAATCTAATCAGTAGAAAGTAAATGCTAATCTAAAACTAAGTAACCTCTAGTGGAATGTCTGATATATCATCTCATGTATCTCTAGATATGCCATGATCAGCCTCAGGTGTGCCATAGTAAGTGGAACACCAGTTCTCTAAGTTATCGCCTAAAAATATGGTTATCCAGTCAGGAATGGAGCAAGTACAATACATGAACCACTACTCATAACATGATAGAAACTATATGACATGAAATATAAGATAGGATACAAGAATGAAACTGTAATTAGGGTAAGACAGATAAAATAAACAAATAAACAAGTGAACAAGACAAGAGGAAATATGGTAAGTAACATAAGCAATATGAATGCAAAAGTCATAACTATACTAAGTGTGGTTGAAGTACCACATTCTATATGTGATCGAGCTGAGGGGTCTACTTAGAATGGCTCAATCATACGTGTCGTGTATGATTAGCTATTCGGCAGGGAACAGGGAATACTAGGTTTTGATCACATATATACTAAGGTACTTCGCGTCTAACTAGTAATCATGGATTCAAATCACGACAAAAAACATGAATAACATAATCATGGTAACAGGATAAACAAGATAAACAAAAATAAAGTAATCATGACTGGAATCCATAAATACTAATCTCGTGTGATAATCGTGACAATAATCATGGCATGTGCATCTAAATTGTGAAATATAATAACTATCAAGAAATGAGAGTATTCACTGTACACAAACGTGTCGACACAGAAGGTATCACAGTCTAAAGTCCAAATAATAATCCCCAAGATCGCATCATCCTAAGTCATAGTCGATGAAGATCACAACGTCCAATAATAGTCCGAGATTGTCCATAATAGAATTGTCCAGAGAGTGTCGATTTGTTTAGAAGAGATTTAGCACAGTCACGTAATAGAAAACCATGATTAGATATGACTGAAAGGATAATCGAAGGAAGAATGAATGATTTAGATACATAACTATTTTGGAAAATATTTCATAATACTTGGAAACTAGATTTTATTAGTCAAAATGTTTAGAATAAATATCTTCAAAAATATAGAAAATCATTTTAGGCTAACCCTTAATTTTAAATACAATTTTTAGATTAAAACTATATTATGTTTAGATAAAAGATACTATAATAATATTTTTAAATTCTAAAACTAAATTTGAAAAAATAGAAGTAAGGTTTAAACCCAATGATATATTTTTGTTACAAGTATTATTTAGGAAATTATTTATCATGTATATTTATTTAATAAAAGTGTATATGTATAGATAGTACTTAATGGTTTTAATACCAATAATTATAACAATATAAGTAGATATACATATAATTCTGTAATCTATATATATAATAGCAAAATAGTGGCTTTCCCGCCTAAAATGTGACACCATAATAGTTAATGCATCATGCACAGTAAATCAATACACACAATCCTGCATTTGATATTTAATGAAAGTAAAGTATTGTATAATGTCATTAATTTATATGGCATTAATTGTTTTGTTGGGTTCCAAAAGTGAAAAATATAGCAGCCGACCAATTATTTTTTTGGATCCCAATGAATGCCATATAGATCCGGCCAATTTTTTTCGGTTACTTTTGAAAGATATTGAACCGGCCAATTAATATTTTTCTGTCCGAAGTGGAAAATAAAGCACTCTTTTGGTTCCCAATTAATTGCCTCCAACTAATTTTTGAATTTCCAATTCAAATAGCATGTTGTTGGGTTTCCAATTAAAATATAGCAGCTTGGATTTAATGAGGTAGTGCCTCCCGCCATTAGATGATTCATTTTAGAATCTGGAAAAATATTTGTATTATACCAAATTTTAGTTCTGGAGATCTGCATCAAAATAATTCATACAAAAATTGATCAATAAATTTTGAGGGTGTTGTAAGGCAAAAGCTCAAACACATGGAGACGAAGCTTTCTCGTATATTATCAACCACTCAAGTGTACATTTACAAGCTATTCTAACCTCTCTTTATATAGGGAGAGAGGTTGGGGGTTATAAAGAAATGAAGGGCCAAAGGTCATGTAGGTTACAAGAAGATGAATGTGTAGAGACATATGAGTTACAACACTCCCCCTTGGCTCTCCAGAAATTCTGCTTGTAAACACCTCTGAGTTTCTTCGTCTGTCTGTAGCTTGTATCTTACAATTTTGACCATCTACTTGTGCCTCGTCAAAACCTTGCCAAATAAAATCCAGTAGGAAAAAACTTTGGTCGAAGGACAAAAGAGTACACACAGGTCAGTGTGATGGGGGTAAACTAACCATTGCAAAGGTGCCTCGTCAAAACCTTGTCAGGAAAAACCCAGTGGGAAAAACCGCTGATCGAAGGACAAAAGAGTACACGATTGTTTAGAAGTATACAACTGGATACTCCCCCTGATTATAATAATCCTTAGTGAATAAGGGATTTGAACTGTGTCTCGTTAAAAACCTTGCCAAAGAAAACCCAGTGGGAAAAACTTTGGTCGAAGGGAAAAAGAGTACACGAGCATACATCAGGATGCTTCCCTTTTCACTCGCACTCAACAGGATGCGGGATATACGCACAACAGGGCGTTGGGAGGCGCTTGTTGGGGCGCTCCCCCTCACATGCACACAACAGGGTGCAGGAAACATGTTTCACTTAGGCTAGCTCTGAAAGCTTCCTAAGTCCAATCGCTCTGACATGTTTCTGGAACGAGTGTTTTGGCAGTGACTTGGTGAACAAGTCTGCACGGTTATTCTCCGATCCAATGTGTTGCACTTCAATCTTCTGAAGCGCTTGTTGTTCATGTGTAAAGAACAACTTGGGCGATATGTGCTTGGTAGCATCCCCTTTGATGTAACCATGTTTCGCTTGATCAATAACAGCGGTATTGTCCTCATAGACGACAACAGGTTCATCTGGGTCATATGGAAGATCACATGTACTTCGAATATGGCCAATAACAGCACGAAGCCATACACACTCTCTAGTCGCCTCATAGAGCGCGAGTAGCTCAGAGTGGTTCGTTGAAGTAGCCACTAAGGTCTGTTTACGAGACCTCCAAGAAATCGCCGTGTTCCCAATGGTAAAGACATAACCAGATTGGGAACGTCCCTTGTGCGGATCAGATAAGTATCCCGCATCGGCGTAGCCAACAAGGGTCGCGTTGCTTCGAGTGCCAAGAGCGTTGGACTCACTCAAAACCGCGTAGGGATAGAACAAGCCCAAGTCCGTAGTACCCTTAAGGTAGCGGAAAATGTCTTTTATGCCATTCCAATGGCGGCGTGTTGGCGCGGTGCTGTGTCGAGCTAGACAATTCACAGCAAACGAGATGTCCGGTCTAGTACATTGGGCCAAGTACAATAAAGCGCCTATTGCACCCAGATAAGAGCACTCAGGACTCAATATCTCTTCGTCGTCCTCCTTTGGACGGAATGGGTCCTTAGTAATGTCTAGAGAGCGGACGATCATGGGAGTAGCGGACGGCTTAACGTCAAAATGACTAAAGCGTCTCAACACCTTTTGGGTGTAGTTTGCTTGATGGACAAGAATTCCATCTTTACGGTGCTCGATCTGCAGGCCGAGGCAAAACCGTGTCTTCCCAAGATCCTTCATCTCGAATTCCTTCTTCAGGATATCAGCAGTTTCTGACAAGTCTTTTTCGGTTCCTATGAGATTCATGTCATCTACATAGACCGCAATGATTGCGTATCCTGAAGTAGATTTCTTTATGAACACGCATGGGCAAAGTTCGTTATTAATGTATCCCAAACCGATCAAGTATTCGCTTAGGCGGTTATACCACATTCGCCCGGATTGTTTCAATCCATATAGCGAACGCCTCAGTCTAATCGAGAACGCGTTCCGTGGTCGGGAACTACTTGATTCAGGCATCTTTAGTCCTTCAGGGACTTTCATATATATCTCTGTGTCTAGATCCCCGTAGAGATAGGTTGTGACCACATCCATGAGCTGCATATTCAGTTTTTCGGAAACTACTAAACTGATTAAGTAGCGGAACGTTATGATGTCCATTACGGGAGAATACGTCTCCTCGTAATCAATTCCAGGGCGTTGTGAGAAGCCTTGCGCCACAAGGCGAGCCTTGTATCGCACAATCTCATTTCTCTCATTACGCTTCCTTAGGAAAACCTATTTGTGACCAACTGGTTTAACATTGGGTGGTGTTGGAGCAACGGGTCCAAACACACTTCTTTTTGCTAAGGAGTCTAGTTCAGCCTGGATTGCTTGTTTCCATTGTGACCAGTCCGTTCGTCGTTGACACTCGGCAACACTACGAGGTTCCATGTCATCATTGTTCATAATGTCAGTGGCCACTGAGTATATGAACACATCATCGATGACAGTTTCGTTTCGCTTCAAAATATCGTCTAAGCTAGCATACTCGACGGATATTTCGAGGTTATCGGCATGATTAGGAATAGGCGTTTCATCTGGAACGCGCTTTTCTAATACATCGCCATTATCCTTAATGATCTCATGTGGCAAAACACTTTTAACAAGATTTCTCCGCTTCCGGGGCAGAATATCTTTGGAACCAATCGGTCTTCCCTTCTTCTTGGGAATAGCGGCGGACTGGACGGCCGATGGCAGCGTCCTTTGCTCGGCGGTTTCGACCGGAGCAACATGTTTCACAGGAACATGGCGTCTCTCAGGGACGTCTATCCTTGCAGGCACATTTGCAGCAGGTATAATTGATCTCGTGACTTTTGCTAGGTCGCTAAATGCATCTGGCATTTGATTTGCAATATCTTGCAGACCTAGAATCCTCTGCACTTCCTTATCACTATGTGCAGAGGGGGGATCATGATGAGCAAAAGCGGGCACATGCCACGCTAATTCACGTCGTTCCTCATCAACGTTAGCGTGCATTTCTCCCCCTAACGACGGGAAGATTGCCTCATCAAAGTCACAATCCGCGTGTCTCGCGGTAAAGAGATCGCCTGTCAAGGGCTCTAAATAGCGAATGATGGACGGGGAGTTATAACCGACATATATTCCCCGTCGCTTCTGAGGTCCAAATTTTGAACGCCTTATCGGCTCAATTGGAACATTGACTAGGCACCCAAACACGCGTAAATGTGAGATATCAGGCTCACATCCAGTAACCAGCTGGTACGCTGAAAGTGGTTGGGTGGCCATGGGCCTCAGACGGACCAAATTTGCAGCATGCAAAATTGCATAGCCCCATGCAGATAGTGGGAGTTTGGTGCGCATAACCAAGGTCCTCGCTATCACTTGCAGTCGCTTTATAAAAGCTTCCGCTAGGCCATTTTGGGTATGAACATAAGCAACAGGATGTTCAAGATTTATTCCCGAAGTCATGCAATAATCATCGAAAGTCTTCGATGTAAACTCCGCGGCATTATCAAGTCTAATAGACTTTATCGGATAATCCGGATGGTGAGCCCTTAACTTAATGATCTGGGCAAGGAGTTTAGGAAACGCTGCATTTCGGGTGGACAACAACACTACGTGTGACCATCTAGTCGATGCATCAACCAAAACCATGAAGTATTTAAATGGTCCGCATATTGGTTGGATTGGTCCACAAATATCTCCATGAATTCTCTCAAGGAATTGTGAAACCAATCTCGTAGGTTTCACATGGAGTGGCTTGAGATTCGTCTTCCCAATCGAGCATGCTTGGCATAGGCTTTTCGGATTTATAAAGAAATTTTTTCCTCCAAGAGGATGCCCATGTGATGCATTCATAGTGCGAAGCATCGTATTTTGACCCGGATGACCCAGCCGGTCATGCCATAGCATAAAAGTCCTCTCATCAACTGGCGCTCGGCGAATGATGAGATTACTCTCGATGTGTTGTATCGTAGTAAGATACAAACCACTTGAAAGACATTTCAACTTCTCCAAGATACGCTTTTGGCCGTACTGAGTGGAGGTAATGAAAAGATACTCGAAGCCATGTTCTCGAGCAGTTTCAACATGAAATCCGTTTTCTCGAATATCCTTAAAACTCAGTAAGGTACGACTGGACCTTGGAGAATATAAGGCCTCTGATACTTCAACGGGAGTACCATTGGACAACGAAAAACGGGCTTTGCCAAAACCTTGAACAAGGGTTGAGGGTCCCGAAATGGTTGTCACTGAGGTTACTTTAGGCGTATAGGAGATAAAGTATGATTTATCTCTCAAGATAGTGTGAGTCGTTCCACTATCAACCAGACAATCTACTGCCCCGTGGTCCATGCCTATAAGTAAAGAAAATTAAAGTTTGTCACACGTTTGAGGAAAGTGCTCGAAATAGAACTTTAATTTATCGAGAAAATTGAAAATACAAACCACCAAAAGTTTCATGACTTAAATCAAACATAGATAGAAAATGGAGATTTATTCTTCCATTTCTGCTACAAAATCGGGGGTCTCAAGATTTAGATTTTCGCACTCGATGACCAGATTTGCTTCGGCCCGGCGCCCCTTGTGATAGTTATTAACTTCTTGGGGGGTCGCCCTGCAAGTCCGTTGCATATGACCATAAGCACCACATTTGTAGCAGAGAGTAGGCGCTTGGCCTTCCACTCTCGCTTTGGGACGACTGGCCCGTTGGTTCTTACCATGAGACTTCCTAGGAGTCAAAGGTCCTTGGTTCTTGTTAGAACCTCGCTTTGGATGGCGAGACTTAAACTCGCCTCTGTTCCTTGGCTGGGACGACTGGCCCTTGTCTCGTTTCCACCGTGGATTTGGTCCACGGAGAGCGTTTGCATCAGGCATTGGAATTGCCTTTGTTCCAGCAGGACGAGAATTATTGTTTCTCATTAAAATGAGACTGTTCTTCTCGTCTAGTAAAAGCTGGGTGATGAGCTCGGGAAACTTGGTGAACTTAGACTGACGGTATTGCTTCTGGAGCAAGTTGTCAGTGGAAGGAAATGTGGTGTATGTTTTCTCCAATAGATCACTGTCGGTTAATATCTTACCGCAGTATTGGAGAAGTGATCGAATCCTGCAGACTTCATTGTTGTAATCAGTTACACTTTTGAAGTCTTGGAAGCGCAGGTTCAACCAGTCATGGCGTGCTTCAGGTAGCCATATGGTCTTCTGGTGGTCGAAGCGCTCTTTCAGAGAGTCCCATAGCGTCTTCGGCGAGGAGATTTCAATGAACTCCGCCTTCATGGCGTCAGATAAATGCCTGCGGAATAGAATCATCGCTTTGGCGTTCATTGAGCGAGTGACTTCTACTTCACGCTCTTCCTCGTTATAGATGACGTCCAAGAGGCCCTGCGCATCTAGATGGTTCTGGATGTCTTGCGTCCAGTCCAAGTAGTTCTTGCCAGAGGCTTCAAGGATTGGAAAATCAATCTTGATCGACATTTTTCTATAACAGGAGAAAAAATCTTGATCAGTCAACATATAAAACGACTGGTTTATATGGATTTGGTTTGTATAAGCAACAACAAACAATCGTAAATAAAAACAACGGTTTTGAAAAAAACGATTTTTGTTTAAAAATTATCTTATATCGATCGACGGGCCGATATAGAGAGGTCAATAAGTTTCTTGCAAAAATGCATAATTATAAATACAATTTGAGCAAAAAATAATATTCGGTCAACCCCTTTCAGTAGCTCTACGTGAATATGACCAGGCGGGAAAATGGGGGAGGAGGGTCACCGGGGACCTCTTAAGAACCAAGCCCCAAGTTCTTTCTGACATCATACCCAAGTAGGTGAGCCTATTCGGAGAGACTTCGTAAATTTTTTGTCAAATGTAAGAATAAATAAGATTTTTCAAGAAATTCACGCTATTTGCGAACTGTGCAAAATATGTGACAATTTAGTGCGTGCTCAAAATGAGCGTTGCCTTTGAAAAATTATTAACCAAAAAAGTTATTTTTGGGAGGCCCAAATTTGGCGGTGCCAGAATTTGTTTATATAGCCAAAACCAATTTTTCAATTTTTACGCCATTACGCTAAAAAAAACGTACAACATAAGCAAACAACATCACACAAAAGAATTGGTGCCTAAGCAAGCGGCACCAAAAAAAATATCAACTATTTTTTCGACGTCTAATGAAGCGACGCCAAAAAAATAGCGAGAAAAAATACAATTTTTTTACTACCCATCTGTTACAATAATTCACTGAGTAACATAAAAAAAAATGCTACTGAGGCGCTCGTCGGGACGCAGATGGCACTGTGGCGCTCACCGGGGCGCTCCAAATCCACCATTACCAAAAAAAATGTTAGCACTCAAATTTTCTTTTTCAACATGAAAATTTGCTATCAAAAATTTATTTCTCATAAATTAACTAACAAATATGTTTTTTTTTCAAAAAAAACTAGTATGCTAAAGGCTAGATTATAGCAAAGTTATACATAAAAATAAATTTGTAACTGTTAACAAAATGTGAATAGCAAATCAAGTAATGAGAACCAGAAAGCTATCATTCTGAAAAAAAATCCGAAATGAAAATTTGGTGATGTAGTATATTTTGATACTTTCTATAGAAAAAATAAGGATGAAAGACCTTTTGCAATGTTTGTAGGTGTGAACCATCATAAACAAACAAGTGTTATTTTTTTTTTATCCATTTCCTCTTTACTCTTTTCTCAACTGCTTTGTTTCCTATTGACTGAAAGGTTTTATTACTTTAGGAATTAAGCTATTTCCTTCTGTAAGAATTTTACGAGATAAGAGAGAGGTGAATGATTATGAGATTAATGTATCAATCTGTAAGAAACTAATTGAGGGAAATCCATGCATGAGTGTGCTAGTATATATACACACAATTATGGACACATGCACGTCCCTGTCCTAATTGTCAAAAGTGTAGTTGTTTGATACTTTTGCAAAGGCTACGTGTGGAAAGAAGCTAGAAACCATTCTCACCGACAAATATGCAGCAACGATGAAAGCCTTAGAAAATTTTGTATTAGTATCCTTTGGAACAAAATATTTGCATGCTAATACAAATTTATTCTTGTACTTTATGTTAGGGAAAAAAATTTACTGTCCGAAAAAATATTTCACTATCAAATATTTCTTAGAAAAATATTCTTAAGAAGAAAATGAGGGTTACCGTCGTTGTACGGAAACCGTGGAATCGGATAGGACCCACGCGGATACGCGGGATCGACGACGAGCGACGGGTTGCACACGGGACAACGGTCGGCGGACGGCGAGGCGAGCGGTACGTCGGGTCTCCGGCGTTGCACGAGCAAAGTGCTGATAACGTGTTGTAAGGCAAAAGCTCAAACACACAGAGACGAAGCTTTCTCGTATATTATCAACCACTCAAGTGTACATTTACAAGCTATTCTAACCTCTCTTTACATTCTTTACATAGGGAGAGAGGTTGGGGGTTATGAAGAAATGAAGGGCCAAAGGTCATGTAGGTTACAAGAAGGTGAATGTGTAGAGACATATGAGTTACAACAGAGGGGATTTTTTTTCATGAACTGACTTACATGGCAACCGAGCGGAGTCTGGAAAAACAAGAGCAAAAATCCTAAATATATTGATATATAAGAGGTTTGTATTTGGGCTCTGATATTCTCATCCCTTATTACATGCGGCTCTACCCAAAAGCAGTCAACCGAGTAGAATTTTTTTACCTGAACCCGAATTTGGATAGACTCACCCCAAAATAAATGATCAATTCACGTAAATATTACCATGCGTAATTTGAGTATGACTTAAAACAATTAAAAAAACTTACTTCCTATTAGAAAATACTAAAATACAAAATTAGACCCAAAAATTTTACTGTAGGGGAGGACTCTAACAATATATATATATATATATATATATATATATATATATATATATATATATATATATATATATATATATATTATTCATCAAAAGAATGTCTTATGTTTCAAGATCCGTAACAACACTAACAAAAATTGTTAAGGAAGAGGTTGGCCATCCTATAGCTCTGGTGTATGTTGGGATGCTGGTCGTTCAGCATCGACCGTGTCTACGGTGCCTCCGAAATCTGATGGTATGCTTGGCTCTCATGCACTCTCTAGAATAATGGCAGGGGAAGCCACCATGGATAATATTGTTATTAAGATAGTGTGTGTCCCCATGGGTGCGAATGTGCTATATTTTGAAGGATATGATTCACAAGCTTAATGACGTCAATACTTTGCAAAAAAATACGAAAAAATTTAGAAAGTTTGCAACAAAATAAGATAGATAAAACTGATATTTATATGAAATTGTAGAATCATGAACTTAGGTTTTGAAATTATTTATTCATGATATGGTTAAAAAAATATTCGATTTTGTTAAAGAAAATTACAAATCCAATAGTTGAAAGTATAATTTCTTAGAATTATTTAATGATTAAAATTATATTTTGATTAAATTATATTTCTGTTTCATGATTAAAATTATATTTTAGTTTTTTAAAATTAAGATTTTTTTTTTTTTGTAGAAATTAGAAAACATAGATTCAGATAGAGATCAACATACGCTTCCTTCAAGCCAAATTAATTTTCAGCCTATATTTGGTGACAATTGCTTGAACATGTATTCATCATCTAGGTCTCCTTTTAGTAACATCACGAACGTTATGATATGATTTTATCTACATGTTTAATGATTAAAATTGTCCGGGCCAAAGTCGGCTGGGTGGCACTTTATATATATATATATATATATATATATATATATATATATATATATATATATATATATATATATATATATATATATATATTGCTTTTATAAATGAAATTATGTAGCATGTGGATCAAGTTAATCTGTTCTTAATTGGTTCAATGAAGAAAAATTCATTTGACTACACGACGAAGAGATTTACAATAGTGCAGACAGATTCTTCGAGAGTAATTGATTTGATTGATGGTGAGGATCCTTCAAGTACATTATTTATCTCATTTTTTCTTCAAGTCTGAATAAATTTATATAGGTATAGATTTTAGTTAATAATTTGCAACCATATCAATCAAGTGAAAAAGATTTGTATTTTTTTGGATCTTAAGTTAGATTCATGAAAAAATTTGCGTTAGAAGATAAAATTTTACTTTCCCATAAAATTGATAAATATCTTTCTTAAACATTGTACACCTATATGAGTAAAGAAATAATTGTGAAAATCATATAGTGTGTAATTAGGTGAGTATATTGATTTTCTATGATTGAGTGCTTAAAATTTTATTTGTTTATTTATTAAAATATAATTAAAAAATTATTTATAATTATTATATTGTGATTATTTTTCTTATTTTTTTTATTTTTTTGCAGAAAATTTAAATTCATATGTAGAACAATGTAAACCTTCTAGAAGTAAAATTAATTCTCACCATGTATTGTTTGAGAATGGGCTGAACACGACACAATTTGTTATCTATATATCCTTTTAGTGACATCACAAATGGTATTTTACACATTTATTTATGAAAAATTGATAAAGTATATGTGTGTGTGTGTGTGTGTGTGTGTGTGTGTGTGTGTGTGTGTGTGTGTGTGTGTGTGTGCTTATTTTATAAAAAATCATTTTATGCAGTGTATAGATCAAGTCAATCGGTCGAATTAACTACTTCAATGAACCAAAGTTCGGTTGATTATTCGAAGAAGACATTTACAAATTTAAAGCAGAATCCTTCAACAATAATTGATTTGACTGATGAGTAAGATCCTTCAAGTATGTTATTTAACCTTTTTTCTCAAATATACAAAATTTAGTTAATGATTTGCATTCATATCAATGTAGTGATAACTTTTGTGTTCTTTAAAATGTAAGTCTTATTTATTCTAAATTTTGTTTGAAATACATAGTTGTAATTTGGAAAAAGAAATCATGCATTTGAAAATTATAATTAATTTCAAAGTTTAAAAAGGGAAAATATCTTGAGATCTTTGTAAATTTTGTTTTCTTTTGCTTTTTTTTTCTTTCATTTGCAGTGGTGGTTGAATTGATGAATGAAGATTGTGAATTTGATCATGGGCATACTAATCCTATAATCGGAATGAATCTAATCATGTATGCATATCACTAATTTAATTTAAACTGTTGTAAATTTATTTTATTTTTTATTGGTTTTCCTATTGATAGATTACTAGGATATCGACGATCCAAGTTATAAATGTAACTTTTGTAGTGCACACTTTTGATCTCGAACTTATGTGTTCAAACTAATGTATATCATATGTTTTTATATGCATTGAGGTATATATTGTTATAATTTGGTTTTAAACAAGTTAATAAAAAAAATTGTACGATATTGTCACATATCAAATATTTTTATCATTAGTTCCTTTAGAACAATACATGTTAGAATTATATTTTGTGAATTACATAGTTAATCCTGACGATGATTACGTCGTTGAAGTTCAATCTCATCTTTCGTATGCTATTTTTTCTTTTCTTTTTTAGTGAGAGAACTCTAAGATAGTTTTGGTGTTTATTTTCCAAAAAAAAAAGTTTTCAACTTTTGTTTCAATTTCATATGTTGTATATATATTATAAATATTCTTTTAAAATTAAACAGTATTAGATACATATTCCGTTCATCGCAAGAGTGCACTGCTAGTTAAGATAATACGCTAATAACTATACATAAATAACACTGTAAGTATAATTGTAAAAGAAATGAATCATTATTCTTTCTTTCTCTCTCAGTCTCTAGTGAAGAATAAAGAAAAGAGAGAGAGCCAGGGTGTCAAATCGAGGAAAGAAATAGAGAGAGAAAGAGAGAGAAAGGGGGAGAGAGAAATGAGTGAAGAGCACTCTCACTTCTTCTCCCAGAGAATTCTTAAAAAAAAAGGAAACGAGGAGTAAGAAGAAGGAGAAGAAGGAGCACCTAGGCTCTGGTGGCTCACGGCCTCGTAGAGTCGGCGAGTTCAATGCCGGAGGAAGCTCGGGTTGCCATGCACTGCTGACGGCGGAGGATGCAAAATTGGGGACAGCTCGGCGCACCAGATATGAAGTCGCCAAGGACTTTGGTCTAGACGGAGGCGGTCTCGGTAGCGCTCGACGGACACATATCTGGCATCGTCGACGAACTCAGGTGAGGGTTTTGATGTCAGTGGTGGTAGGTGGCAGAGGGGTTTAGGGGAGTAGCTCTGGAGGAGATGGGGTTACAGCGGTGGTGGAGCTCAGGTGACTGGGGTGGTCGGGTTGGTGGTTGGATTGAGTTGAGGGTGACGCTGGTGGTGTTGGCGAGTCAGGGAGGTCACGGACGGCCGGAGTTGGTGGCGGTTGCGTGGGAGCAGCGAAGGAGTTCTATTGGGTGGAGGTTGGGCGGTGAAATGGGAGGCCGTCGGTCAGAGTAGGCGGGGGTAGTGTTAGAGAGGAGTGGTGCTCAGTAGTGGTGGTGGCGTCGACTATTGGTGACTGGTGGCGGTGGCACGATCTGGCTAGGCAGGGGTCGACCGGTGGCTCGGGTGATAGTGGTTGTAGGAAGCAGCCGGACGACGAGTAGGTAGAGGGCGAGGTCGATGGGGTGTTGGTCTAGAGGTTGTCATGGAAAAGAAGAGGTAGGGAGTGGCGAAGAAGTCGGTGCAGCGCTTCGCCGGAGTCCGGCCGGCAGAGAACGGCGGCAGCACAGGAAAGCATGGTAGACATGGGCGGAAGACAGGCTGCTGGCAGTTGTGTAGGAATATAGTTGTGACTAAAATATTGGAGAGTCCCCAATATTTTAATATGAGGAATAGAGTGTTCCACAAGCCATGATGGCAACCACTGTAAATTAGAATAGATCTAGGGACATATAGTGGAAGAGCCTAACTAAATACAACTAACACTAATTAAATGCTAACTAATCTAGTAATTAGGACTAATGGATAATTAGGCATTCCAAAGGCCCACAATCCAAGTCCAAGACTTGGTAGGCAAATTGATTAGGCTAGCCCACAATCCAAGTCCAAGGCTTGATAGGCTCACAAGGATTTAATTAATAATAAAATAAACCCAACAAAAGAGTTTTACTAATTATTAAATAATAATAATTAGAATTAGAAATATATCCACAAATAAATTTAAAAAATGATTTTATAAATTTCAAAGTAACGACATTTATTTCAAAAGTAGAATTTCAAATTTAAGAAAAAAATTATAACTAAAAAATTAGCTCTAAGTTTTCAAAAATACAAATTCGAAATCTAGGTAGTTACAAGTCTACATACCTTAAAAAAATTTGTCATAGAAATTTAAATTAGCACGATCAATAGAATTAAAATCTAAATACGATCAAAGGTAGTATTAAAATCTAAGTATGAAAATTAATATAAGTAAAATCACTTGTGCACGATCAAATACAAGAGTAATGTGATTTGGCACGACTAGATAATCAAATATGGTAATCAATAAAATCATTTACACACAATTTTACCAATTTGGGATGATGAAGATCATTATCGAAGTACGGTCAAAACCATTTAGGAAAGAACAATACAGCATGGTTTAGGCACGATCAAGAATAGATCGAAAATCAAAATCATATAAGCACGATAAAGAAATAAATCCAATCTCTTAGGCACGATATAGAACTAAAATCGTCTTGATCAAAATTATTAGTTATGATCAAACTAGAATCTAAGCATAGAATGGTTAAGGCACTCTGAAGTCATATAACGTGATTAAAGATCCGAATTTAGGCATAACTTGAACAAAATTAATGTATGAAATCAAAGTCACCTAGTCATGTAAGATCTGTGGGCATGACTAGTAATTTGACATATTTGAGAATATAGTTATGTCTAAGGTAGAATCTAGTCTGATAGGGCCTAGATAAGATTGAGTGTAGAATCGGAATTTAGGCACGGTTAGAATTAAATCATACTGGCGTGATCGAAGAATAGAACTTGGACATGATTAAGAGTAAAATCATAGTATAGTCGCGATCAATAGAATAAAAAAATTATGTACGATCAATAGAATCTAAATCACAAGGTCATGACTAAAATTAAAATTTGAGCACGATTTGGAATGAATCTAGTCAAAAAAAATGTGATTAAGAATATAATCAAAAGCGTATAGTCACGATCAGAATGGAACTGATTTTGCTAAAAAGAATTCAAAGGGTGATTACAAGGATAGGAAAATCAGATCTCTATTATATGAAAAGTCAAGTAATGATCACAAGCTCGATATCCATGAAAATTAAACTTTTCTGCAACTAATATAAGGTATTTCTGACCATTATTCCAATGATACTACTTCTCAATCATATTCTTGTTTATAAATCCTCAATCATTCGTAATCCATTATCCACATAGTCATAAAGTTCAAATTCTATTACCATATTTTGAATTGAAACTGTCATTCGTCTATATAATCCTTCATCATGGTTCAAATTTAGACTTCCTGATTTATTCACCACTATATTCAAAATTTATTCCTCTATATCCATCAATCGGTCTTGTCTCTTAAATCGTTACCCTCCTGAAAGTTTACAATTGGTAATATTAGTTCTTGTATTCCAAAATTCAAAATTCTGGGTTGTATCAGTTCTTAGTCCTTCCCCGCATAATTTATATATTTGGGTTCTTAAAGTCAAATATTTTAGCCTTAATTAAAAATCTTAAGAATTTGTGACCTCAAGTATCTAAATTTCTTCAAAATAAATTCACTCCTGAATATCCTCACCGGCCTTAAGAATACAAGTCCCCATTATTTAAAATTTCTCCCCATTTAATTTTATTATCTACTATTCTTCTTCTTTTGAATTCTTCTACCTTCTATCTTTATATGAAAATAATCCATACTAGAAATAATTCCTTAAACACATCAATTTCTAAAATTCAGTGCCACTACTCTCCTCTTGACTTTGCTTTCATTCATAGTTATACATTTTTTCCATCAATTTTATCTCATTGTCCAAAGTACCAGAACCAGTCTAAAATGTATCATTTCTATACTATAACTGATTTCTTCAAATCTCCAGTGTCCCGTGTTTCATTCTTCCTTGGTTTCTCAAGATTTGTGGAATAGCTTGATCTGACGCGATTTAGGAATATCATCAAAATATGGTCAAAATTATTATGGTACAATTTCAAATCATTTGGCCACAATTAAGGATGGATTCAAAATCATAATTCAAACCGTATATGCATAGGAAGAATAAAATCCATTCTTTTAGGTACGAGCTAGTTACGACTAAAAGGATCATATTGTTTAGATCAAAATTATGATCAAGTCGAAATGATCAAAATTTTAAGTGTAGAATGTTAGACACGATCAAAATCAGAATCAAAGTCATATAGGTGTGATCAAAGGTCAAAGCTTAGGCATGATTAAGAATAAATTAAAATATGGTCATGGTCAATAGAATCTAAGTTATCTGGACATGACCAGAAAGTTTATGCACGATTAAAATATAGTCAGGATTATGAGAATCAAGGTCGTCTAGTCACATAAAGCAAAGTCATCTAAGCATGACCAAGATTAACATTTTTGGCACGATTAAGAATAGAGTCATGATTTAGATCTAGTTATGATTAAGATATGATCAAGCCTAGTCATGAGGAATAATAGAAATGAAATCTAGGCACGATCAGAATTAAAACCATTCGAATATGATCAAGAATCAAAATTTGGCATGATTATAATCAAAATCATTTAGCCACGATCAACTAGAGTCAAAATTTAGTAATTGAAATTCAAAGGATGGTTTCAACGATAAGGAATCAAAAGATAGGATTTGCAGAAGGAAAATAAGGGAATCATCATACCCGACTCTCCCTTTTACCATTGTTACCAATGCTGACTATACTGACACCTACCATAGGACTATTACTACAAAGGTATTTTACTATGAGTTATCTCTAGATTGGTGATTATAGCTTACATACTCAATAAGGAATTACTCACAAGCTACACTCCTAATAATCAATACCGATACTCAATGACACAAGCCTATCTATAAGTTACAAACTAATACATTATCCAAGGAGCCTCATGAATTAATAAAATGAAGCTCTATAAGGAACGTGACTAGAGGAACTAAGGATATTCCTACTCCTGAGCTAGGGAAGGTGATGGAAATGAATTCTATAATAACAAGAGTGAAATGATAGAGATGATAAGTTAGGAACCAATTTTAGGATACAATCTGATAATCATATATGTCCATACATAATCATGTTACACAAAATTCTTGTCACGCCAGTAAGCATAAATGCGATAAACGATAGAGTCCATAACTAAGGTATATACCTCTAGAATTATGTTATCTAGAATTCTCACCACGCCAACTGGCATGGCTGCAAAAAACTCTAAATTCCATAACTAAGATAGGTATATTCAAAATCAGGCTCTATGTCCTTGTCACGCTAGCTAGTATGGATGCGATAAACTCTAGACTATATAACTAAAGTAGACATTCACCTTTCACACTGTCCTCATCAAATATGCCATCAGAATATACCTTAATTTAATTCATAAAATTTATCTCGATACAGAATCAAAGACAACAACAAACACCAAGAATCAAATTCAACAACAAATCAAGAAAAAATAGACAGGAACAAATGGAGACGGTTTCGAAATGGAATTTATAGTGAGATCCTCAGAGGTCGTCCTAGGAATCTCTTAGAGAATCCTAACTTATGATTGAGTACTCTTTATTTTTTAATCAATCCTATCCTATTGCAGGCTCATAACAGTACGACTAAACCTACATATTACCATGACATCGCACTAATTATGAAGACGAGACCTGCATGAGCCACCATAAAAATGTGTCATGACCCGTACTCAAAAGTTCTGGCACGAATACGTGGAACACGTTCAACCTACACCTCAGAGTCGGTGGTAATAAGCTGTCTAATCCTCAAGTATATCTAATCCAAACAACATAATATAAATCATGATATCCAGATTCTAGCTCAATCACAAATGCTAACATGTAGATATGAAATAGAAAGACAAGTCCATATAGTCCAACCAGAAAGTTAGATACAAGAATCCTCAAAATAGATTACAACTCAAAATGTTCAGACAAGAGAATCTAATTAGCAGAAAGTAAATGCTAATCTAAAACTAAGTAGCCTCCAGTGGTACGTTTGCTATACCATCTCCTGCTTCTCCAGATATACCATGATCAGCCTTAGGTGTGCCATGGTAAGTGGAACACCAGTTCTCTAAATCATCGCCTAAAATATGGTTATCTAGTCAGGATTGAAGCAAGTATAATATATGACATAAAATAAAAGATAGAATACATGAATGAAACTGTAATCATGGTAAGACAGATAAATAAACAGCTAAACAAGTAAACAAGACAAGAGAAAACATGGTAAGTGACATAAGCAATATGAATGCAAAAGTCATAACTATACTAAGTGTAGTTGAAGTACCACGTTATATATGTGATCGGGCTGAGAGTTCTACTTGGTTCGGCTCAATCATACATGTCGTGTATGATTAGCTATTCGGTAGGGAACAAAGAATACTGGGTTTTGATCGCATATATCATAAGGTACTTCGCATCTAACTAGTAAACATGGATTCAAATTACGGTAGAAAACATGAATAATATAATCATGGAAATAGGATAAATAGGAACACATTAATCATGACTGGAATCCATAAATACTAATATTGTGTGATAATCGTAATAATAAGCATGGCATGCGCATATAAATTGTAAAATATAATAACTATCAGAAAATGAGAGTATTCACTGTAAGTACTTGCCTCGGGTATCTAAAGTCGACGTGCGCAACAGGAACGTTTTGACATGGAAGGTATTAGAGTCTAAAGTCCAAATAATAATCCCCAAGATCGTATCATCCTAAGTCATAGTCGTTGAAGATCACAGCATCCAATAATAGTCCGAGATTGTCCATAATAGAATTGTGTAGAGATCGTCGATTTATTTATAAGAGATTTAGCACAGTCGCATAATAGAAAACCATGATTAGATATGACTGAAAGGATAATCGAAGTAAGAATGCATGATTTAGATATATAACTATTTTTGAAAATATTTCATAATACTTGGAAACTAGATTTTATTAGTCAAACTATTTTCAAATAAATATCTTCAAAAATATAGAAAATCATTTTAGGCTAACCCTTAATTCATTAAATACAATTTTTAGATTAAAACTAAATTATGTTTAGATAAAAGATACTATAATAATATTTTAAATTTCTAAAACCAAATTTGAAAAAATAGAAGTAAGTTTTAAACCCAATGATATATTTTTGTTACGAGTATTATTTAGGAAATTATTTATCATATACATTTATTTAATAAAACTGTATATGTATAGATAATACTTAATGGTTTTAATACCAATATTTATAACAATATAAGTAGATATACATACCATTTTGTAATTAATATAAATACAGTAATACATATACATAAATAACACTGTAAGTCTAATTATAAAATAAATGAATCATTACTCTCTCTCTCTCTCTCTCTCTCTCTTTCTCTCTCGTCTTCAATAAAGAATAATGAAAAGAGAGAGACAAGGTGTAAAATCGAGGAAAGAGAGAGAGAGAAATGAGTGAGGAGCTCTCTCACTTCCTCTTCCAGAGAATTCTACAAAAAAAGAAGACAACAAGGAGTAAGAAGGAAGGAGAAGGAGGAGCCGATAGAACAGAGGATTCCTATGACCACGAATTGGTGTGCGTATTGATCGATAGAAAGTTAACAGATTTAAACGTATTCTAACCCTTCGTAGGCAAAAACTAGGGTCTACGAATTATACCTACGATAAGAAGAAGACGATAGTTTTCGGCAACCTCGAGCAGTCAGCGACACCAAGATCTTTTCACGTGTTCCTTCCTCGAGTTGGACGTCGTATGGACGACGATCTCCCAACCTTTTCTTTCCTTGATTGTCTTCACTTTCTCTCCTCTCGTGATGAACGAATCAAAGAAAGATGCTCTTATTAGGATATATGTGACGACCACAGAATATAGGGTATATATAGGCTACGGCAGGGACCTGAGGAGAAATTAGGTTTAGGTCTCCTAACGAGTCTAGGTATCCTGTGTTCAGCCCGAACACATAATCCAGGCCTGTTAACAATAGCTTGTCCACTAAAGAGTTATTGTTGTACTACCTTCCTAATCCCAAATTACCTTTATGGGGTCCTTCTTATTATATGCTTATTTATCTTCCCGTGTTATGATATCGAATGTCCCTCAATCAAAACAAGTTACTGACAACTATATTGATCGACATCTTTTATCCTTAAGTAGTACCACTCAATTTTATTTGTCATGTCGAATATAATCTACCTGCAGGGTTTACATGACAATCCTTATGAGTTCCTTAAGGGGACATCATCAACTCGATACATCAGGATATGGATTCTTTTTATAATCAACAACCCATCATACACATAATATCGTTATCCAATTCATAGAGGTTATTGACTCATTGTGAATCTCACTCTTTTATGAATCAAAGTAATGTACATTACATATACATGTCTATTATTATATCCAGATTAAGAGCATAAGCATCCATAATAACAGAGGTATTTGTTCTTTTATGTTGTCAGTACAAAGAAAATAACCTCCAGTGGTCATGTTCAACACACACAAAGTGCACTAGTATAAACCAATAGTCAAGATAGACTAATGCCAGATTACACTATAACCTTACCAATGGTTTGTCCAAATCCATCTAGGTTGTGAACCATTTATATATTCTAAAAGGGACTGATAATATAATCTTCTGTGTGTCACCACACACCATATTATCTACAATATAGAATATCGAACACTTGCATTAACATATAACAAATATAAAATGCCAAATCTTCCACTTATACTTAAAGCATTGTTTTTTAGTATATAACCCTAACAATCTCCCACTTATACTCAAAGCATTGTTTTTTAGTATATAACCCTAACAATCTCCTACTTATACTCAAAGCATTGCTTTTAGTGTATAACCCTAACAATCTCCCACTTATACTCAAAGTATTATTTTTTAGTATACTGTACAAATCTCCTACTTATAGTTAAAGCCATGCGACCATGCATTTGACTCCCATTCCCTCAACATGACTATTAAAAGCCTAGCCGGTAAGCTCCATGTAAAGGGATCATCTAGCTTGTCTACTGATGCTATCTTGGTCACAGCAACATCTTCTCTTTTTACGATATCTCATATCAGATGGTACTTATGCGCAATGTGTTTACCTATCTTATGGACTTGTGGTTCCTTTATGTTTGCAACTGCACCACTATTATCACAATAAAGTATAATAGTCTTAGGCAAACTGGGTACCACATCCAAGTCCAATAGGAAGTTTCTGAGCCAAAATGTTTCTTTGGCTGCCTCAAAGGCTGCCACATACTCGACTTCCATGGTGAAATCAGTAATACATTTTTGCTTGATGCACCTCCATACTATGGCTCCACCTTCCAAGGTAAATACATAACCTGAGGTAGATTTTTTAGAATTCCTATCTGACTAAAAATCTGAGTCTGTATACCCCAAGGGTACAGTGATCTTGTCCTGGATTAGACTAATATATGCTTACCATGTCTATGGCAAAGCAGATATCTGGTCTTGTACATAGCATTGCATACATTATGTTTCCTACTGCCAAAGCATAAGGAACCGCTTTCATGTCCTCTATCTCTTTAGGTGTCCTCAGATACTGTTCCTTTGATAGAGCTATTCCATGCCCAAAAGGTAGAAAATCTTTCTTGAAATTTTGTATGCTAAAACGAGTTAATACAGTATCGATACATGCCGATTGAGATAAGCCTAACATCCTTTTCTTGCGATCTCGTACAACTTTGATCCCAAAATTGTGACCTGCTTCTTCCACATCCTTCATATCAAACTGTTTGGATAAGTATACCCTTACGTTAGATAACACCTTCACATTATTTCCAACGAGCAATATGTCATCCACATAAAGTACTAGAAATACCACCACGTTTTTGTTACACTTTTTGTATACACAAGATTCATCAGGACATTAATCAAATCTATAGAATTTTATCACCTGATCAAAACGAATGTTCCAAGATATAAAAGCTTGCTTAAGTCCATAAATAGACTTCTTAAGCGTACAAACAAGATACTCTTGGCCCTTTTTCAATGAACCCGTCTGGTTGCTTCATATAGATATTTTTCTCAAGACTTCCATTAATGAAAGATGTCTTGACATCCATTTGCCAAATCTCATAATTGAGATGAGTTGTAATAGATAAAAGAATCCAGATAGACTTAAGCATGGCCACTGGCGAAAAGGTTTCATCATAATCAATACCTTCTTTTTGAGTAAAACTTTTTACAATAAGCCGTGCTTTAAAGGTTTCAACCTTACCGTCTACTCCTCTTTTTTTCTTATAGACCCACTTGCATCCAATAGCTTTTATACCAGTGGGTGGTTCTACAAGTTTCCAGACCTTATTAGTATCCATTGATTCTATTTTTGATTTTATTGCCTTTTGCCAAGATTTAACATTTTTATCTTGTAGTGCTTCATTATAGGTGCAGGGATCATAGTCTTGTTCCTTAGGGACAAAGTCTGAGGACTCATCCAAGAAGTAAACATGTCTGGTTGTATAACAACCCTTCCACTATGACGAGGCATTATGGGTTGTGGTGTAACGTTTGTCACACGTTGTGCAGTTGTTGTTCCTCCTTTTGTACTATTGGTATTGAATTATTAGGTGTCTCGCCTCTCAATTCTTTTAGAACAACTCTACTCATGGGTTTATGGTTCATCACATAGTCTTCCTCTAAGAATTGGACATTAGTGCTAATAGTGACCTTCTGATCCTTAGGACTATAAAATAGACTTCCTTTCGTTCCTCTTAGGTAGCCTACAAACAAGCGTACTTCTGTACGAGATTCCAACTTATCTGTTTTCCCATTCAGCACATGTGTTGGACTACCCCAAATTCGAACATGTTCCAGACTAGGCTTCCGTCCGATCCACAGCTCTGTAAGAGTAGTAGGTACTGACATAGAAGGTACCAAGTTCAGAATATAAGCTGCAGTCTCTAAGGCATATCTCCAAAACAAATCTGGCAAATCTGAATAACTCATCATTGATCTAACCATCTACATAAGAGTCATATTCCTTCTTTCTACTACACCATGTATTGGGGTATTTCTGGTGCAATCAATTGAGACATAATCACAGCTTCTGATAAGTAATTCATAAAATCTCCAAAAAGGTACTCGCCACCACGATCAAAACGTAATGACTTGATACATTTTCTATGACGTTTCTCCATTTCAGCCTTATACTCTTTGAATTTTTCAAAGCACTCAGACTTACGGCACATCAAGTAAATATATCCATACCTTGAATAATCGTCAATGAATGTGACAAAATATTCAAAGCCACCTCTAGCCTGGATAGTCATGGACCCACACAAATCAGAATGAACCAATTCCAACACATCTTTGGCCCTATAACCCTTTGCCTTAAAAGGCCTTTTAGTCATTTTACCTTCCAAACAGAATTCACAGGCTGGAAGTGCCTCCACTTCCAATGAACTCAAAAGTCTATTTGTAACCAGTCTTTGAATCTTTTTTAGGTTAGTATGGCCTAATCGCAAGTGCCAAAGATATGTTTGGTCCATACAAGAAGGTTATTTTCTCTTATTTAAGTTAGAAGACGTATTATTCATTTCCATTAGTTGTATTGTTGGTGAAATAGGATTAATGACATACAAATTATCTAGTAATGCACCAGAACAGATAAATTGCTTATTTTCTAATAACAATGTTGTCATTAAAATAAACTGAATATTCATCCTTAACTAGCATAGAAGCAGAAATCAAATTCCTTCTAAGTGAAGGTGCATAAAGACAATTTTTCAATGTCAAAGACTTATTTCTACCAAAAGATAAAATAACATCTCTTACTGTAATGGCCGCAACTTTTGTAGCGTCACCCATGAACAAGCATATCTCTCCATCACTAAGCCATCTGATTTCCTGTAACCCCTGCAACACTACACCAAAATGATAAATTAGGAACACCATGCCTTTTTTGATTTGGAACACTTATTTTTTGTATCTAGGTGTTGGAACGAAAATAAAGTGTTCCAAATCATAAAAGGGTTCCTAATATGTTTTATTTTAATTTTTAGGAAAATTGTTTCTTTTGTATACTTTTTTACAGTTCTAAATATGTTCCAAACTGAGAATACACATGTACATCTCACGTGCTTAATAAGAAAAGTGTTCCCAGCCAATAAATACCTTTCTATAAGCAAATCCTTCATCTCTCACATAAACCCAAACCCTTCCTCTCCATTTTGTATACACCTTTTCAACTCCCACTCCGACGAGATCCCGACGAGATCGTGCCTTCTATCGCCGCCATCTTCTCCATCGTTGGTTCTCTTACAATCTTTGCCATCATCTCTCACGATTTGGATCCAAGTTTGTTCTCTATTTCCTTTTTGTTCAATTTTTTTGATTTGGGTCTTGGTTCGCTTGTTATCTACTATTGCTTCTTTCTCACTAAATAAACATATAGAGATGAAGCTTATAGTGTATTGAAAGTTCAAATAGGCAACCCTAAATTCTGGGATGAAAATTGGATTCACATAAGATGAGGAATTATTTATTTCTTTGAATGGTAGTAGCTAAAGTTTAAAATATTTATTTTTTCTATTTTCCCGAAGTTAAAAACTCGTCATTTTGATATTTATACAATATCGGTCAATCCCTTGAGTTGTTTGGGGCAAATGAGTCGATGCTTATCCATAAAAATCATCTCTATTTGGTATGTTATTCCAGTCAAAATTTTTTAATATAAAATTCTAGAGTTGATTTAATGATGCTATAATGAAATATGGTTTGACGAAATTACTTACAACTTAATTCAATTTGCATGAACAAGTACAATTGAACAATTTTGAGTGGTAGAATAATTTAGTACGCCATTCAGTTTCAGAATTGCTTGATGCTTCTTAGAATGGTTATACCATTTATGGTCAATAATCGATGCCAATAGCATCCTTAATTTGTGTAGAAGTCTTTTACTCATTTTTCTTAGCTACATGATTTTTGGTGCATCCCCAACTAATTAAGAAGCACTTAGCTGCATGATTTTTTGTGCATCCCCAACTAATTCTTTCATCTCTTGTTGTATGGTCAAAGATGGTGATTTTTGAAAGCTGGCATGATAACACAAAATACTAGCTGATACTAAAAGAAATAGGTTCCTTTATTATTTCACAAGCACATGGTAAGACTGCTAATCCTATGCACTTTTCTAAATATGTTTGAGCCTTTTGAGGATTGACACCATGGCTCACTTACGAAAGGTGAATTAAATTACAATCTGATTTCAATGAAAAGATTGATTAGAATATCATGGATTTTTTTTGAAATCAGGTTAATGAGATTATGGATTGTTCTAGGGAGCTTGCTCTCTTTTATCATTGTATAAAAGTTATGTGTATTGTTATCGATGCCTCGCGTAAGTCCTTTTTTCTAAATACTAATAGTTTCTTGTTGTTTTCTTCCTATGTTTATCTATCTTCTATAAATTCTTGTATTTTCAATATTATGTCATCATATTACCTGTTTTAAAGTTTCATAATTTTGAGGAGGCGCATTGGTGGAGTTGAGAAAGAGAGAGAAGTAGAAGGAAGAGGAAGAAGATAGTGAGGAGTGACACTACACCAAAATTCACTGGAGTTTAGTAACTTCTTTGGCAGTGTCTTTATCTTTCTCTCTTTTGATTTTGGAGGCCATTTGCATGCTACTTTTGACAGTATCAAGTGTGGCTTTGAAGGCTTTTTCTAATGAGTTGTAGGCGTTGTCTTTATCTTTATCTCTTTTGATTTTGGAGGCCATTTGCATGCTACTTTTGACAGTATCAAGTGCGACTTTGAAGGCTTTTTTCTAATAAGTTGCAGGCGTTTTATGCTACTGCACAGTATCTACTCTACATAGGAGAAGCTCTTGGCAGGTGTATTATGTTTCACAATGTTAGGCTAATTACAAATGCAAATCTGCTCAAGATAACAAGAATAATAAACTTAAGCTATAGTAGAGTCGCCTTGAGAAAATTTACTTGTTCTAGAGATTAATCAGACCTCTTTGTATTCCAAAAACTGGGTTTTAAAGTGAATAATGTTGGATTGATTGAAAATAACTAAAACCTCACGTTCCATCCCTCACTGTCACATTGTTACACTACTTAAGCATGTTCCTGATACCATCATGACACATTTTTTAAGTATGTTCCCGATACCATCTTGACATGTTTTAAGCATGTTCCTGATACCATCCTGACACATGTTTTAAGCATGTTCCTGATATATGTTTTAAGCACGTTCCTGAAAATAACTAAAACCTCACTTTTCATCCATCATTGTCATATCGTCAAATATGTTCCTGATACTTGTTCTTGACACATGTTTTAAGCATGTCCCTGGTACCATCAAAATACGATTCAGTCAAGGCTTTTGACAGATTTATGAGTAATATAGGAAGTACATGTTGTCAGATGAGACAGAGCAACCAACTGTGCTAATGGCACTGTCCTTGAATTTGAGTCCCATGCAAGTTAGTTGTCCTCATGTTCCTTGTGCAGCAAACCTTATTTCAGAGCGGCAATATCGTTGTAAGTAGACGATGTCTCTTACATCTTAACCTCTGGTGGTGTTGATTGTCATATGAATTTGCTATATGTTGTCAGATGACATTCAAGCCTTTTTACAAGAGTGACAAGTCCTATTGTCACGCCCCAGAACCAGAATACTGGAGAGCGGGGACAGACATAGCCAGCTACGTATATTGAAATGGATTCCATCTCGCTATACGGTCACGGCTGTCTAGATACATGAGGGTTTACTACAAGCCAACAGTCTCCTATGGTCATGAACAAGCCTAGTGTCTCAATCACAAGCAAGTAAGTAAATGTTACAAGATGTATGATCATTAAATATACAATAATAAGGCGTCCCAAATATTACATATTCAGCTGATCATGAAGCTAGTCGTTACAAAAAGTGAGGACTAGCAAGAGTTTAGTCATACATGATCAACCCTAGGATCTGTCAATCATGTTACAGCCCGTAGGCAGACAGTAAGTAAAGTACAATCGAGCTAAACAGGTGCTCGTCGGCTAAATGCCTCAAAAGAATATTTTTACAATAAAGTGGGAGAGCAAAAATAAACCCACTCGTTGCCCGGGTTACGTCTGGTGTTCACCATCGGGCTGGAAAAGCGGTGGATCCTCTGGAGCTGCTCCGAAATCTGGCCATACAAAACCAGCTGGGTCAGACCCCAGAAAGAGCAAGTGCCACAAAGGAAGCTTCACTTAGGAACTAAAACCAGCAATCAGCACAAGATATAAATAAAAGTAAGAACTGGAAATAAAGAAAACACATCAGGATGATATACGACGAGATAACCATGGAACTATTCAGATTACCAGGTTACAACCCGTAAACCAAACAAGGACCGGGGTTGTAACCCTTTGTCTGAACAGAACTTGGAATTCTCACCATTTATCGGTAAAATAAATACAGGCATTCTGGTCATGCAGCAGTCTGGAACAGGATCAGGACAAGGCTAGACAGGTTAGACTCCATTCAATCATATCACGGCCAAGCAAGAATTACGGCTTAATACTTTAACTAACTAGGGTTATCACAGGCCTAATTACTAGCAAGATGCAGTGAGATTACTCCACAGCCACAAGCCCTGCAGACCATCCAGGTTACCCAGGTCGAAATTAGGGGTTGAATTCAGGTGGGTACACCGTCCAGGAAACGCATGTACCCTTAGGTAGCTTGAAGGGTGCAACACATGACAGTGTGCTGAAAATGTGCCCTACTCGACGGCAGGCTACAGATCCCAGGCGCACCCAGGTAACGGGATTGCCTGTAGCTGGAGAAATCTCTTCATGACTAATGTATTAATCTAGTTATTAGTCCTTAGTTCATTTCAATAGGTACTCCTGACCGTGGTACTCAGGAGTCCCTCCCTAGATATGATACAAGACAGGACTAGTTTATTTGTACAAGCACAATCGCCCACGGTGTCCATGTAATTTATACAAGTCATGTCATGTCAGGTAGCCGTCGCAACAGCTTCTCAAGATATATCATGTCAGGTTATCATGTCAAGTGTACTTGTCAGGAGTGCGCCACGGCGGGCCACTATCATGTCATGTCAGGTTTTCTTGTCAAGAGTGCACCACTACGGGTCACTATCAGGTCATGTCAGGCATCATTTCCAAACATATTAAACAAATCCATGATTATCAAGTTCACGACAAAAGGCGTAAGGATATAAAATGGACGTAAAATATCTAATAAAATATCAATATTCAGGGCTATAGAAGAGCCATGCGGCTAAGGCATATGCGGCCAGGAATGATCACATGCGGCTGGAAGAGAACAGCCCATGCGGCTGAATGGATATGGGTTCATGCGGCCCGAAATCCGAGTTCATGCGGCTCAGAAAGGTCGGTCTCAAGGCAGTACGGGCGTGCGGCGCATGCGGCTGCAGGAGCTTATGGAGGGGTCTCATGCGGCTGAAGGGAATCAGGGTCTATGCGGGTCGGGATCAGTCAGTCATGCGGCTGAGAGGACTCGGGTCCTCATGCGGCAGCGGGAGACTGCGGTCTATGCGGCTCGCGAGTATTGGAGTTCATGCGGCTCGGATGGGCGAAGTCCCATGCGGCAGCGGGGAGAAATGCCTATGCGGCTGGGAGCAAAGGTGCATATGCGGTTAGGGAAGAAGGGCCCCATGCGGCTAGAAGTACAAGAGCCTCATACGGCCGAACTAAATACTTGTCGCATGAACTTGACATGCGGTCAAGTCCAGTTGATAGTGCATGCGGTTTCGAAGCTGACTTGCCGTATGAATATTCATGCGGTCAAGAGCTATCATGCGGCTCGGAACTGTGCTTCTTCTCCAAATTTCCGAGAAGAAGTACACCATAAGCCATGGCTTCCAAGCTGCATAACTCTATCATCCGGAGCCCAAATCCGAACTTCCATAGGTCAAAACGGGGTAGAACGAAATTCTCTACAACATGGAACCATCAAAACACAGAAATAACAAGATTAAGTAGATCAAAACCCAAGAAATCCGAAAATAAAGTAAACTTAGATCTAGAAGAATCTAGCCATAAAAGTGAAAATGCCAAGTTCTAAAGTTAGTTAAAATGTTGTAAGGAAGAGAATGAAGCAATAAAATTAGAGTTCCTCCATGAAGCAAGTTGCACTTGCCTAGACCTCTCTCTTCTCTCTCTGGTAGGTAAGAAGTAATGAGGAAGAAGAAGATGAGATTAATGAAGAGAGAGAAAAGAATGGGCTAATAAATACAAATGGTGGTGGTAGGTAGGGGTTCATCCAAGGGTTCATCATGAACCCAAGCAAAACCAAGCCAGGCCGAACCAACCAACCCGAACCAGGAATAGACCAAGCCAAGAAGGAAATGCCAAGCCAGGAAATCATGCAATAAAATACGTACACGTATTCCAAGAATACGTGATACGAACCACAGGCATTACACCTATATTCTGCACCCACCTGCCTCCATACATTATACCATACCTAAAAGCCATGTATACATACTCTTTTTCAATGGACTACTCAAATGGTATTGAAAGACAGAGTCAAGTGTACAACACAACTATGGTGCCTTAAGTCTAAAGAACTTGTATACTACCACAACTCCAGAATTCATATTTGACAAGTGTAAAGCTCTATATAAAGAGGATGCTAGAATTATTCTGTTCAGTCAAACCAACTCCAAAATGTATTTGACAAGTGTAAAGCTCAGAGAGGATTCTCGAATGATTTTGTTCAGTCAGGCCACTCTGATGAGCACTTAACCGAGTTGATATAAAATCTCATGTTACATAACCTAGCTCGAAGATGATTCCCATATAAGTCAGTTCACAACTCAATCCACCTAGCTCATCCGAGTATATTCCGGTTTGAATGTCTGGTTCCACACTATCTAGACCAATCTTAACGATAGAAAAACATCTATAAAAGAGAATCTATATAATATTGTAAATAGAGACTAGAGTTTGAGTAAAATGCCAAATACTTGGACTCTCCTTTGTATGTTTCATTGTCATTGAAGCATAGGGCCAAGAACACATACCAATTCTCTCAGCCATATGATCTCTGTCAATTTTCGTTAAAGTTAGAATTAGTATCCTTATTTACCTTTTTTTTTATAAACTTACCCTGTCAAAGTTAATGTTATGTGGCTATGAAGTTTGGAGGCATCAAAAAGAATCCGTGGAACACTGGAACGAATCAACGAAGACGAACTTCTACCTGTGGTTTCTAACTTTATCCCCTTCTCGAAGAATCTTTTGCTCCAGTGAGATCAAATTATCTTTAGCGAGATTGTTTTCACATACCAATTCTCTCAGCCATATGATCTCTGTCAATTTTCCTTAAACTTAGAATTAGTATCCTTATTTACTTTTTTTGTTTATATACTTAACTTGTCAAAGTTAATGTTATGTGGCTATGAAGTTTAGAGGCATCAGAAAGAATCGGTGGAACACTAGAACGAATCAACGTAGACGAACTTGTACCTGCGGTTTCTAACTTTCTTCCCTTCTTGAAGAAGCTTTTGCTTCGGTGAGTTCCAATTTTCTTTAGCAATATTTTTTTTTCTTTTAGCCACTGGAGTTAGGATTCTAGGAACATATCTTCATGATGTGAAAAAATAAAGAATACTTATGATTGTCCTCTATTAGAAATTTTGATTGCATACAATTTTCATTTTTAAGACTCTTTGGCTACCATCTATATATACAATTTTGTTTTTTTTAAGTCTTTATGACATCTTCCTGCCATCTATTATGTAGGTAAAAAAAGGTTAGTTATAAAGGCACTTCACTTTTTTATCAGGGCTTTCCCATTTTAAACTTTGTATTATTTAAAAGTTTGCCATTGAAAAAATTGATTAGGGCTATCCCACTCTTTGGTATAAAAGTGATTTTTTTCTCTATTTTTTCCCTCTTCTTCTTCCTCAACCCATCCAAGAAGAAGAAGAAAAAGAAGAACAACAACAACAAAAATGTTAAACCCTAATATTGTTATCCCTATTTTTTTTTATTTCCAATTTCGATGGCACGCAAAGGCTCCTCATAATATACAAACCCTAATATGGGAGGAAACCTCAATATTGCTGTTCAACTAGTGCAAACAAGGACTGCCCAATTTTTTGGCAGTCCTACAAACCGAATGGACTGCCAGAAAACTGGACAGTCCTAAGTCACAGCATGTGAAACAAAGGACTGCCCATTTTCTGGCATTCCTTACTGTATGTAGGACTGTCCAGTTTTCTGGCAGTCCTGAATACACTAAGGACTGCCAAAAAAATGGACAGTCCTTTGTTTTACATGCTGTGACTTAGGATTGCCCAGTTTTCTGGCAGTCCATTCGGTTTGTAGGACTGCCAGAAAATTGGGTAGTCCTTGTCGACGCAGAGTTTTCTCGTTCGTGCATACTTGTATTTAATTTAAATGGGTAATTTCCCACTCCGAATGTAGTTTAATTCAAATGGGCTACAGACAATTAAAATAAACAATGTAATGGATGCTTGAATTTTTCAATTTAATTTCTAGGGTTTTGGAAACAAATAGAGAAAGAATTTGGGTACCATCGATCTTCTTGAGAAAGAAATTTGGAAGAGAAGAGGAAGAAGAGAAAATTTCTAGGGGGAAGAAATTTCTAGGAATTTTTAAATTAACTTCTTGCTTGGGGATGGAGAAATGGTGGAGGAGAAGAGGAAGAAGAAGAAGAAGAAGAGAGGAGTTAGGGTTTATGAAGAGAAAGAAAAAATTTTGCAAATGAGAGGAAAAATTTGGGTTTGGGGAATTTCACTTTGGGACAGCCCTAAATCAAAAAATTGGAATGTCCTGAGTAAAACCCAAAAAAATCTGGGCTAGCCCTGATCAAAAAATGAAGTGCCTTTATAAGTAACCGTAAAAAATTGACCAGATCTTAATGATTGTGTATAATTTCGAGTTTTTTTAATTATGAAAAATTGAAGAATACTTATGGAGGGTTTTTTTTAAGTCTATGGCATAGTCTTGCCATCTATTAGAGTTTTTGATTGGTCCTTTAGGCTGTTATCGGCTATTGTGGACATGAACTGTCCTTGTTTGGTTAGTACTAGATAGTGGACAGGTATTTAACTAGAGAGGGTAGGGGCGATATTAACTTTTCTAGCAGGAAGTACAGCTAGGAATATATGGAAGAAAGAAGTTGAAATTTTGTGTTATGGTCATTGAAATTACTTCCAGTGACAATCTATTTTTGTGTTATGGTCAATGGTCATTGAAATTTTTGTATTAAATCCAAGTTTTGCAAGTAGTAGCAGAATGATTAGTTTATAGTTAACATTTAGACATAAGGTATAATTATTAAAAATTATATTTTAATGATAGATGTGTGAATTAGGGCACATTTTAGATTATTGTCCCGGACCTTCAAATGTCTTGGACCGGCTCTGATCACTATAGTAGTTTGTTATGTGCAACCTATTATTTTATTCCATAACAAAATTGCTAAAATATATACACAAAAAACTCAAATTATTTCTATTTTCAATGATTTGTTTTTCTATGCAAAATATTCCTTTAATTTTCAGTAAATTACCATAAAATAGCAGTAGTTCAAAAATCAACTGTAATGTCTTATATCAAATAAGATTAGCATTATAGAGAAATTGTGTACTTTCACATGTACTTCAGATTGAATGTTTCAGAGGAAAAAAGAAAAGGGAAAAGCGGTTTAGATGCTCAAACTGCTAGCTATACTTATTAAATAAAAAATATGACAAACTGTTATACTTATCGAATAAAAAAATATGTTGCCATATGATCTCCTGGTATACTTATATGATCTCCTGCTATACTTTTTTTATTTACACATGATCACCGCTATCTAGTCTACTCATCAAGAATCAGTTTTAGATGGTTCTTAGTACAGTGTCCCTCAAGAAAAATTTGATATAGCCAAATTTACAAAATAGAACTACCAAAAGTACAATTGTAAAATTGTATGTTTTATGTACAATCAATTGTAAAAATTGTATGTTTTGTGTACAGTATCCCTTAGTTGATAAAATATCTCTTAATTTGATACAGTATCAGATGGTTCCTAATTACACCTAAAATACACCTAAAATTTGTTATTCTTCCTCCTTGTAATTTTTAAATTGTATGTTTTGTGTACAGTCCTTTCTTAGGACTAACAAAAATGTCTTATGTCTTATATACTTGTAATCTTCACTTTCTATGTTCTTTAATTTCTTTAGTTTTGTTGATACATTAGATTTTCTTGTAAAGCATAATGTCTGAAAATAGTGGCAGCAACTCCGGTCAACAAAATCTCGTATCATGGGATATTTTGAGTTGTTTGTTGGCAGTAGCACTAAACTGTATGGTCTCTTATTCTCCAATTTCTTTAATATAGTAGATTTTGGTTCATCTTAGTCTTTAATTTCTCAATTCTCTGATTTTAACTTAAACTTGTTCTATAATGTTGCATGCAGGTGTTGCTAGCTGTCGATTTTCAACTCTTCACCATTCGGTTGGGGAATAACTTTTGGGATCATCTGTCAGAGAATTAAATTTTGTAAACAAATTATATTTTATTGTCGAGCAAGATTTTATAAATTTTGTAACTTTTACTTCATATATACTTTTGAAGACATTTTATAAAAAATAGTTGTTGGGATACATTATTAGTTGTTTTGTATTAGGTTGACAACTCTAGTTAATTTTATGGATGTCTTGGGTGTTGATTCATGGAATGTGTAAAAAAATAATCTTACACCATATATTATGTTTTCTAAAGGTCAATTTATGAATAGTTAGATTTATGGTTCAAATTAAAAATCATATGCAAAATTTAAAAAAAAAAACTAGGGACGTTAGGAAAGCCTTCCAAAACTATATGGTAAAAATGTTGCAAATTAGACACAGACGCAAGTTACAATTAGGAACAGCTTGAAAATGTTTCAAATTAACAATTAGAAACTTTTGAACAACGTTCCCAAAAAAAACTTTAGGAACGCATTGTATGCATTCCAATATATAACTTTAGAAACGTTTCATAGACGTTCCAAACTTATTTTAGGAACAAATTATATGTGTTTCAAAATCTACTTTTGGAACGTCTAATAACCGTTCCTAACTAAATTTAGGAACGTTTTATAACAGTTCCAATAGTTGTAACGCCACTTTTAGGAACGGCTTTTATGTGTTCCTAAAAATATTAGGTACATATAAAATATGTTCCTAAATGCATTTTTTGGTGTAGTGCAATGAGTTATAGACATGATTAGTGGCTCATGTTTCAACACACCAGGTGCTGGTAGATAACACCGCTAAACATGTTTCAACTACTAGTAAATGAAATATACCTTCTTTGTTCCCTTGTTTGAGAAATGGACAGTCACTCTTCCAATGTCCTAACCCTTTGTACTTGAAATATTTATCTTTCGGCTTTTTCACAGCGTCTCGAGGTCCCATGCCCTTCTTTGCTGAATTTGCTTGTTTCTGAATGTTATTCTTCTTCTTATCGTCTTTCATCTTAGAAGTAGAAGCCTTTTCAGTAACATAAATACGACCATTCTTTCTAAAGAGAGCTTCAGCATCCTGTAGTTCTTTCGCAAGTTCTACCAAACTATACAACCTTTGGTTCATGTCGTAGTTAAGGCAAAACGTGTCAAAAAATTTAGGCAGAGTCCCGAGAATAATATCGACCTGAGTTTTTCCATCGATTTCAGCTCCAAGGTTCTCCATCTCATTCAGATGACCCATCATCTTGAGAACATGATCCCTTACTGGAGTACCTTCAGCCATTTTCGTATTCATCAAACACTTCATAGCAAACTGCCTAGCTGCTTTACTCTAATGTTCGAAGGGTTCCTTGAGGTTATACATCATGTCATAAGTTGTGGCCATGGCCTGATATTAATGTTGTAGTATATGTAATAAAGATGACAGAATGTAATACCGCACTATCTCATCTGCCTTTATCCACTTCTTATAAGCCTCTTTGACTTCCTTATCAGAATTAGCATCAGACTTAAATGGACATTCCTCATTGAGTACATATTTGTACTCTTCAGCAGTTAAGACAATATCCAAGTTACGTTTTCAGTCAATGTAATTAGGGCCAATAAGTTTGTTTTCTTTAAGAATCACCATAAGTGGACTGAAAGAACCTATTTTTTGAAATCCTAAAAATCACATAATTAAATATTATATAGGAAAAAAACTTTTTAAATTAAATAAATATTGATTCTCTCAAAGCAATAACAAAAAATTTACCAACACCTTAACCACCATAAATTTAGCATGCCACGATGGTGTGAACGTATACAAATTCAATATTTGTCTAAGGAGGTTTTTTTCTATTAATTTTATTATCATGTCAACCTAACTTTATTACAAATAAAATTAACTTGTTGGTCTTGCTTTAGTCCTACAAATAATAGTAGTGACTTCGATGGGGAGAATACCATTATTTGTATCTAAGTGTATAACATTACTTAATACTAAGTCCATTACTTTGTAATGAGTTCCTTCATATGGAGAAGTGAACACACACTAGATAACATGATATAATTATCCCAAAGGAAGTATGTACTGGTGATTCTCATCCGATATGGAGGAAGGCACTAAAGCTAATGCCAAGTATAATTACATCACCTACATACCAGTAATGGAGACTATGGGATTTATACAAAATAAACTTTTCCTTCCACTTAGTTATTTAAAGACGAGGGCTTTTCTACTAGTTGATTTATGTCCATGTTGTCCATTATCAAATGTTGGTTTAGTTTATAACAAATAACCACATCAACAATTATGCATAACAGAATAAATCAAATATAGCAAAAAAAGATAAATATCCAACTATTATGGCCATATATCATGCTTTTTTTTCAACTGTGCTTGGATCCAGAATAGTGTGTTGCGTCAATTTCTTCATTGAAAATTATCCGACGGCCTCCAGACTGCTGAAAAATAGTATCTAGTCCTGCATCAGAAAAATCCACCATCGCTATTATGATAGACCGATTGTATTTAAGATTACATCAATCCTATGCCTTATGAATGAGTTCACACATAATCTAGATTAAAAAAATTAAATAAATAAGCACGATCAACCCTCGTGATTTTAATTACACCCATAAACAATAACAGCCACGGCATATCCGTGATTTAAAACAACACAAATATAACATAAATTTGACCATAATAGTTGGATCCAAGATGCCTGCAAAATCGAGCCAGAATATATCTACATCTACTAACTATTATTCTATATTGTGTTTTTATTGGTTAATATGGATGTATCAATCGATACGTAGATCCAATATCGGCTCTGATACCAATTGATGGAACTGAAGATTCTCGGAACCACGGATTGGTGTGTGTATTGATCGATAGAAAGTTAACAGATTTAAAATATGTTCTAACTGTAACGCTCCAGTCCCAAAATACGTAGGACTAGGAACGTAGACATGCCAGCTGTATTCATACGAAGTACATGGACCTCGTATGGATACATAAGCTGTAAAATACAGTAGAACCATAACTAATCTCATCCACACAAAAATAAATGAATAAAAGATATCATATAATGATAGTGAATTGTCATTGATACATATAGTTGGGCGGAGACAAATCCACTACCAACTATGAAAAGAAATACAAGATATACAAAAGAATAATTTTGGCTAGCGAAGCGAAAACGATCTAAGCGCAATCATCCTCGAAGAAATAGCGATGATCACGGCTAGAGCTAGAGCACCTGCGAAAGACAAGAACACACACCTGGAGAGATAACTAGGTCCTCAGAGGGATGTAACAAGACACATAATATCATGCCATATAAACTGAATAAATATTGCTCAAATAAATAAGTCAATTGAATTATAACATGGTCCAACACGCACTTATTGAACTAGCGTACCATCCCCCCAACCAAACAAGGAAAGGAGATGGTAAACTAATTCACGGCGACATATCTTTCCATGCTATGAATCCAATATGGTATCCGTACCCCAACAAGGTTTAATACCCTTCTCATCAAAGTAGTAAGTCACACCTACAACCAAACAAGGACAAGATGTGACGAACTAATCCGCGACAAGTTATTGTTCTAAGCCACGGTCAGATACAAGTACCCAAACCAAGAGTACTCATACCTAACGGATAGGGTAGCCTAACCGTTCTAAGTGAATGCAGTTTTAAGAACAGTTCATGGTCACATGACTACCGGGTCAAGTCAAGAAAATACCAATACAGTATCTCAGTAGCGAGTCACAACACCATATACTATTCCTCAGTATCGAGCGAGTCTATAGCATATAGTCTACCTATCGTTCCTCAGTAGCGAGCGAGTCTACGATAGATAGGGTGGTAGTCAACTTCCAATCATGTTCTTTCCGTCCAATGCCAACTCATAACTGCTAAGTCTTCTAGCATGCAACTCTATTAGCAGTTATTTCCTAACGCACGGCTTATACGTACTGGTGGCCAGCCAATCACACATGTCCGAGTCCTATATGTGACACACAACAACGTGGTATAAATGTGTTAAGGTCTATGAATGCAACACACAAGGTGGTCCCTTAAATCTAGGTTTAATGTGTAAGAAAAATAATACATAGCAGGAAATATAACTGAACAGTAAGTTCTAACAGGTTATGCCATGTATCACAGTTTATTTTGCATAAAGAAAATAATAGATAATGCATGAAATATGAGCCAAATAAATAAACAGCAAATGGCAAGGTGTCTTGCCTGAGGTCCTTGCTGGTGAAACCGATAATTCGTTGGGTACAGAATAGTCATAGGGCTACACAAGATGAACTCAGACGATGTGACAAACTTCTAAAATAAAAACCAAAAATAAAATATTCTGGAAATTTTTTGGGAAAAATATATGATGTGTATTTTTTCGCCAGCATTCAGAAACATCAAACGGTTCGTGATTCTGATTCCTGGTTCTCCCAGAATCTCAAAAACACTAAAACGTGTCAGATTTCGGACCACTGACACTCCACAAATTTTCCAGAAAATTAAGTTCCGAATTTATGAAAATAAAATTTATATTCAGAAAATATACCTCAATACGATACCAACAAAATAAACTGGAGGTCAAACGGAGTCCGGAGTTGGGAGTTATGGTCATTCGAAGTTGCTACAACGTTTAAAAATTGAGGCTGAATTTATGACAAAAAAAAGAGAGAAATTTTGACAATGATGGTTTGAAAGATGATTTTATTCATAGATTCGATAGATATATATAATAGCTAGCAATTAGCAAGTTATGATAGGATTAGAACTAAATCAATAAGGATGATTATGATTACCAACTAATTTGGATAGGAATAGGATTGGTTTAAATAAGAAACGATCTAATTAATGCTAGATATGATTCCAATAGGATAAGAATTTCTAATGGATAAATCTTCCCATAAATTTAAATCAAATAAATTATTTAAAAACAAATCAATTTGATTGCAATCCTTTAAATGATCACAATAATAACTTTAAGTATTATTCTATATTATCAAATAATTCAAATCATATGAATCCAAATCCAAATCAAACTCAACATAATAACTTTAAAATAATATCTAATTTTTATCAAAATAATTTAAATCAAATAATAAATAAATTATTTAATCAAATAATATTTTAAATCAAGATTCGACAAATCATAAAGCTCTAATTAGTCATCGTAAGTATTTTAAAAAATATTTAAATTATCAACATAATTTAAAGTATAGTTGATAACCATCAAGATAATTTAAATAAATTCAAATATAATCAAATAACTGATTAACATATCAAAATAATACTCAATGTCATCAAATATTATAAAACTTACTTTTATAAATCCAAATCTTTATTTAAAAATAAATAGACAAAAAAAACTTTTTATCGCTCAATTTTTTTTTAAAACCAATTTTTAGAAGACCAAAAATAATAAAAACATATTTTATATTTCAAATAAAAATTCGAGAACATTTTTTTTTAGAAACATTATTTCAAACCATTAATTTAAAACTAGTTTTTGGTAACAAAAGTAATCACAAAATATCTTTTACAAAATTTCTACGAAAATTACTTTTAAACACAAAATTAAAATATATAGATATAATTTAAAAAATAATAATTTCGGGAAGATGAGTTACAAATCTATCCACCTTTGAAAATTTTCGTACTCGAAATTTAAGGACTACTAGGATAGACGGACTTGGTTGATCGGTAAAAGGATAGTAAGAATTTGTGATAAGAGAAAATAGATGGAAGGAAAAATAGAATTTCTTTAATGAGAACATTAATCAATTTGGATGAAAAATAGAAGAAGTGAATGGATATGGCTTGATGTGCACGGACACGATGCACAAACACATTTGTAGGTGGAGAAAATTAATGGAACAGAGAATAATGAGCCTCTCCTTATATAGGAGGTGGAAGCTACTATTTAGATAAGGATTATGATAGTTGCAAACCCCTTTTTGATATCTCACTTTTAAATTTTAATCAATTTAAAACCGATTCAATCCAAATCCAAATCCAAATACAAATCCAATTTAAATTTAATTAAATTCTTTTAGTTTAAGAATCAAATAGGATAAATCAATTTTCAAATATAGATATTAATTTAATCTATTTAAATAAATCCAAAAATCAAATCAAGATTTAAATTGCCACAATAAATTCAAAATATATTTTTCCAAAAATACTAATAATATTAATTTTGAAAATTACCTTATTATTTAAAAATAAACTAATAAATAATTACTAAATATATATGTATGTACAAATAATTTTTACATATACTTTTCTAATATACCATTTTATAGAAAATATTATTTATTATTATAACTGTATAAATGAAAGGATTTTTATAATTAAAATCATAAACTTGAAAATGATAGCTAGAAATAATTATTATCTATATTACTTCGAAAGAAATAGAAAAAAATGTTTTTCAAAAATATGTACGCTTGCACATATTCGCACTCGTCGAGCAATTACGAAAAACGAAATTTCGCACACGACGTACAATACGACTACGTGACGTACAATACAAAATTTTAAATCAGTACCAAATTTAATAAAAAAAGTAGAAATTTAGGGGTTTTACATCCTACCCAACTTAAAAGAATTTCGTCCTCGAAATTAAGAATTCGTAGGGGGTGAGAAGGTACACGGTAGATAGAAGGGTTCCTTAAAGAAGTTTATATGGTCGTAGTCTAGGTTTAGGATATGATTAAGAGACGATTGTAATCACTCTTAAATCCAAGTGATTAGAAAGTCAAGATTGTAGATTTAGGGTCGAGGGAAAGGTCGAGTAGTTCAAGACAAGGATATAGTTACATTGGGTGGTAATGGTGATAGGACAGTTAGAGGAAGTTCTAGTATAACACATTCGTCCTTCTAAAATAGGTGAGGACGAAAGCGATATAGAGTTCGAAAGAGGCGTTATCGAATACGAATATGTGGTTCAAAGGCGAGAGAATAATTCAAAATAAGTTACCAAGGCAGTCACGGATGGGACTCTAGAGGACAAGTTTAGCTATGTCCCATCCACGTAGAATAATAGACAAAAGCGAACCAAAGTGTACTAGGTTGATCAGACCATCATGCACCGATTCTGAGTAGACAATACGTTAGTGGATGCATCCAATAACATATGTCATGAACAAGCTTGATAAAGAATTTAGCTTGCAAAAACTAGGCTACATTAGCATCATTAGTTTAGATAGTAAAAATATAGGCACGATGGTAGATGAAATAAGAACAAATATGAATAGTGTAAGAGTCATAAGAATCTAAGTCTTGTTTCTTCCTATACAATCATTCACGGTTTTATTGTCAAAGGCTTGGTTGACCAAATGGGTTAAATTTCTCTAGTCTCTATGGTTTAGATAATACTATTTGTATTCTCCTTAATGGTCAAGGGTGTGTCAGGTCATGGAGTATTCTACCCAACTTAAGAAATTAAGCTAAGGGTGTTTGGGGGCATCTAACTAGTAGGGTCAATATCTAGCAAGCACGAAGGGAAGATAAAAATAATGATAGAAGGAATCAAGTAAGATGCAATCGATGAGTCGGTCGAATATGGAATCGAGGAAAAAGGTCAAGTATGTGGATGAGATCCTAGACTTCTAATCCTATTCGCAGGGTTGCTTGGTACGGTAAAGTAACCAAACAATTTATCTCGACCTGTATGGGCCACTACAAAAACATGTAACGCTCCAGTCCCAAAATACGTAGGATTAGGAACGTAGACATGTCAGCTGTATTCATACGAAGTACATGGGCCTCGTATGGATACATAAGCTATAAAATACAGAAGAACCATAACTAATCTCATCCACACAAAAATAAATGAATAAAAGATATCATATAATGATAGTGAATTGTCAATGATACATATAGTTGGACGGAGAAAAATCCACTACCAACTATGAAAAGAAATACAAGATATACAAAAGAATAATTTTGGCAAGCAAAGCAAAAACGATCTAAGCGCAATCATCCTCGAAGAAATAGCGATGATCACGGCTAGAGCTAGAGCACATGTGAAAGACAAGAACACACACCTGGAGAGATAACCAGGTCCTCAGAGGGACGTAACAAGACACCTAATATCATGCCATATAAATTGAATAAATATTACTTAAATAAATAAGTCAATTGAATTATAACATGGTCCAACACGCACCTATTGAACTAGCGTACCATCCCTCCAACCAAACAAGGACAGGAGATGGTAAACTAATTCACGACGACATATCTTTTCATGCTATGAATCCAATATGGTATCCGTACCCCAACAAGGTTCAATACCCTTCTCATCGAAGTAGTAAGTCACACCTACAACCAAACGAGGACAAGATGTGACGAACTAATCCGCAACAAGTTATTGTTCCAAGCTACGGTCAGATACAAGTACCCAAACCAAGAGTACTCATACCTAACGGATAGGGTAGCCTAACCGTTCTAAGTGAATACAGTTTTAAGAACAGTTCATGGTCGCATGACTACCGGGTCAAGTCAAGAAAATACCAATACAGTACCTCAGTAGCGAGTCACAACACCATATACTATTCCTCAGTATCGAGCGAGTCTATAGCATATAGTCTACCTATCGTTCCTCAGTAGCGAGCGAGTCTACGATAGATAGGGTGGTAGTCAACTTCCAATCATGTTCTCTCCGCCCAATGCCAACTCATAACTGCTAAGTCTTCTAGCATGCAACTCTATTAGCAGTTATTTCCTAACGTACGGCTTATACGTACTGGTGGCCAGCCAATCACGCATGTCCGAGTCCTATATGTGACACACAATAACGTGGTATAAATGTGTCAAGGCCTATGAATGCAACACACAAGGTGGTCCCTTAAATCTAGGTTTAATGTGTAAAAAAAATAATACATAGCAGGAAATATAACTGAACAGTAAGTTCTAACAGGTTATGCCATGTATCACAGTTTATTTTGTATAAAAAAAATAATAGATTATGCATGAAATATGAGCCAAATAAATAAACAGCAAATGGCAAGGTGTCTTGCCTGAGGTCCTTGCTGGTGAAACCGATAATTCCGTTGGGAACAGAATAGTCATAGGGCTACACAAGATGAACTCAGACGATGTGACAAACTTCTAAAATAAAAACCAAAAATAAAATATTCTGGAATTTTTTTGGGAAAAATATATGATGTGTATTTTTCCGCCAGCATTCCGAAACATCAAACGGTTCATGATTCTGATTCTTGGTTCTCCTAGAATCTCAAAAACACTAAATCGTGTCAGATTTTGGACCACTGACACTCCACAAATTTTCTAGAAAATTAAGTTTTGAATTTATGAAAATAAAATTTATATTCAGAAAATATACCTCAATACGATTCCAACAAAAAAACTGGAGGTCAAACGGAGTCCGGAGTTGAGAGTTATGGTCATTCGAAGTTGCTACAACGTTTGAAAATTGAGGCTGAATTTATGACGAAAAAAAGAGTGAAATTTTGACAATGATGGTTTGAAAGATGATTTTATTCATAGATTCGATAGATATATATATAATGGCTAGCAATTAGCAAGTTATGATAGGATTAGAACTAAATCAATAAGGATGATTATGATTACCAACTAATTTGGATAGGAATATGATTGGTTTAAATAAGAAACGATCTAATTAATGCTACATATGATTCCAATAGGATAAGAATTTCTAATGGATAAATCTTCCCATAAATTTAAATCAAATAAATTATTTAAAAACAAATCAATTTGATTGCAATCCTTTAAATGATCACCATAATAACTTTAAGTATTATTCTATATTATCAAATAATTCAAATCATATGAATCCAAATCCAAATCAAACTCAACATAATAACTTTAAAATAATATCTAATTTTTATCAAAATAATTTAAATCAAATAATAAATAAATCATTTAATCAAATAATATTTTAAATCTAGATTCGACAAATCATAATGCTCCAATTAGTCATCGTAAGTATTTTAAATAATATTTAAATTATCAACATAATTTAAAGTATAGTTGATAACCATCAAGATAATTTAAATAAATTCAAATATAATCAAATAACTGATTAACATATCAAAATAATACTCGATGTCATCAAATATTATAAAACTTACTTTTATAAATCCAAATCTTTATTTTAAAATAAATAGACAAAAATAAACTTTTTATCACTCAATTTTTTTTTAAAACCAATTTTTAGAAGACAAAAAATAATAAAAACATATTTTAAATTTCAAATAAAAATTCGAGAACATTTTTTTTAGAAACATTATTTCAAACCATTAATTTAAAACTAGTTTTTGGTAACAAAAGTAATCACAAAATATCTTTTACAAAATTTCTATGAAAATTACTTTTAAACACAAAATTAAAATATATAGATATAATTTAAAAAATAATAATTTCGGGAAGATGAGTTACAAATCTACCCACCTTTGAAAATTTTCGTACTCGAAATTTAAGGACTACTAGGATAGACGGACTTGGTTGATCGGTAAAAGGATAGTAAAATTTGTGATAAGAGAAAATAGATGGAAGGAAAAATATAATTTCTTTAATGAGAACATTAATCAATTTGGATGAAAAATAGAAGAAGTGAATGGATATGGCTTGATGTGCACGGACACGATGCACAAACACATTTGTAGGTGGAGAAAATTAATGGAACAGAGAATAATGAGCCTCTCCTTATATAGGAGGTGAAAGCTACTATTTAGATAAAGATTATGATAGTTGCAAACCCCTTTTTAATATCTCACTTTTAAATTTTAATCAATTTAAAACTGATTCAATCCAAATCCAAATACAAATCCAATTTAAATTTAATTAAATTCTTTTAGTTTAAGAATCAAATAGGATAAATCAATTTCCAAATATAGATATTAATTTAATCTATTTAAATAAATCCAAAAATCAAATCAAGATTTAAATTGCCACAATAAATTCAAAATATGTTTTTCCAAAAATACTAATAATATTAATTTTGAAAATTACCTTATTATTTAAAAATAAACTAATAAATAATTACTAAATATATATATATGTACAAATAATTTTTACATATACTTTTCTAATATACCATTTTATAGAAAATATTATTTATTATTATAACTGTATAAATGAAAGGCTTTTCATAATTAAAATCATAAACTTGAAAATGATAGCTAAAATAATTATTATCTATATTACTTCGAAAGAAATAGAAAGAAATGTTTTTCAAAAATATGTACGCTTGCACATATTCGCACTCGTCGAGCAATTACGAAAAATGAAATTTTGCACACGACGTACAATACGACTACGTGACGTACAATACAAAATTTTAAATCAGTACCAAATTTAATAAAAAAAGTAGAAATTTAGGGGTTTTACATCCTACCCAACTTAAAAGAATTTCGTCCTCGAAATTAAGAATTCGTAGGGGGTGAGAAGGCACACGGTAGATAGAAGGGTTCCTTAAAGAAGTTTATATGGTCGTAGTCTAGGTTTAGGATATGATTAAGAGACGATTGTAATCACTCTTAAATCCAAGTGATTAGAAAGTCAAGATTGTAGATTTAGGGTCGAGGGAAAGGTCGAGTAGTTCAAGACAAGGATATAGTTACATTGGGTGGTAATGGTGATAGGACAGTTAGAGGAAGTTCTAGTATAACACCTTCGTCCTTCTAAAATAGGTGAGGGCGAAAGCGATATAGAGTTCGAAGGAGGCATTATCGAATACGAATATGTGGTTCAAAGGCGTCAGAATAATTCAAAATGAGTTACCAAGGTAGTCACGGATGGGACTCTAGAGGACAAGTTTAGCTATGTCCCATCCACGTAGAATAATAGACAAAAGCGAACCAAAGTGTACTAGGTTGATCAGACCATCATGCACCGGTTCTGAGTAGACAATACGTTAGTAGATGCATCCAATAACATATGTCATGAACAAGCTTGATAAAGAATTTAGCTTGCAAAAACTAGGCTACATTAGCATCATTAGTTTAGATAGTAAAAATATAGGCATGATGGTAGATAAAATAAGAACAAATATGAATAGTGTAAGAGTCATAAGAATCTAAGTCTTGTTTCTTCCTATACAATCATTCTACGATTTTATTGTCAAAGGCTTGGTTGACCAAATGGGTTAAATTCCTCTAGTCTCTATGGTTTAGATAACACTATTTGTATTCTCCTTAATGGTCAAGGGTGTGTCAGGTCGTGGAGTATACTACCCAACTTAAAAAATTAAGCTAAGGGTGTTTGGGGGCATCTAACTAGTAGGGTCAATCTCTAGCAAGCACGAAGGGAAGATAAGAATAATGATAGAAGGAATCAAGCAAGATGCAATCGATGAGTCGGTCGAATATGGAATCGAAGAAAAAGGTCAAGTATGTGGATGAGATCCTAGACTTCTAATCCTATTCGCAGGCTTGCTTGGTACAGTAAAGTAACCAAACAATTTATCTCGACCTGTATGGGCCACCACAAAAACATGTAACGTCCCAGTCCCAAAATAAGTAGGACTAGGAACGTAGACATGCCAGCTGTATTCATACGAAGTACATAGGCCTCGTATGGATACATAAGCTGTAAAATACAGTAGAAGCATAACTAATCTCATCCACACAAAAATAAACGAATAAAAGATATCATATAATGATAGTGAATTGTCATTGATACATATAGTTGGGCGGAGACAAATCCACTACCAACTATGAAAAGAAATACAAGATATACAAAAGAATAATTTTGGCTAGCGAAGCGAAAACGATCTAAGCGCAATCATCCTCGAAGAAATAGCGATGATCACGGCTAGAGCTAAAGCACCTGCGAAAGACAAGAACACACACCTAGAGAGATAACCAGGTCCTCAGAGGGACGTAACAAGACACATAATATCATGCCATATAAACTGAATAAATATTGCTCAAATAAATAAGTCAATTGAATTATAACATGGTCCAACACGCACCTATTGAACTAGCGTACCATCCCCCCAACCAAACAAGGACAGGAGATGGTAAACTAATTCACAGCGACATATCTTTCTATGCTATAAATCCAATATGGTATCCGTACCCCAACAAGGTTCAATACCCTTCTCATCGAAGTAGTAAGTCACACCTACAACCAAACAAGGACAAGATGTGACGAACTAATCCGCGACAAGTTATTATTCCAAGCCACGGTCAGATACAAGTACCCAAACCAAGAGTACTCATACCTAATGGATAGGGTAGCCTAACCGTTCTAAGTGAATGCAGTTTTAAGAACAGTTCATGGTCGCATGACTATCGGGTCAAGTCAAGAAAATACCAATATAGTACCTCAGTAGCGAGTCACAACACCATATACTATTACTCAGTATCGAGCGAGTCTATAACATATAGTCTACCTATCGTTCCTCAGTAGCGAGTGAGTCTACGATAGATAGGGTGGTAGTCAACTTCCAATCATGTTCTCCCCGTCCAATGTCAACTCATAACTGCTAAGTCTTCTAGCATGCAACTCTATTAGCAGTTATTTCCTAACGCACGGCTTATACGTACTGGTGGCCAGCCAATCACGCATGTCCGAGTCCTATATGTGACACACAACAACGTGGTATAAATGTGTCAAGGCCTATGAATGCAACACACAAGGTGGTCCCTTAAATCTTGGTTTAATGTGTAAGAAAAATAATACATAGCAGGAAATATAACTGAACAGTAAGTTCTAACAGGTTATGCCATGTATCACAGTTTATTTTGCATAAAGAAAATAATAGATAATGCATGAAATATGAGCCAAATAAATAAATAGCAAATGGCAAGGTGTCTTGCCTGAGGTCCTTGCTAGTGAAACCGACAAATCCATTGGGTGCAAAATAGTCATAGGGCTACACAAGATGAACTCAGACGATGTGACAAACTTCTAAAATAAAAACCAAAAATAAAATATTCTGGAACTTTTTTGGGAAAAATATATGATGTGTATTTTTCCGCCAGCATTCCGAAACTTCAAACGGTTCATGATTCTGATTCCTGGTTCTCCCAGAATCTCAAAAACACTAAAACGTGTCAGATTTCGGACCACTGACACTCCACAAATTTTTCAGAAAATTAAGTTCCAAATTTATGAAAATAAAATATATATTCAGAAAATATACCTCAATATGATTCCAACAAAAAAAACTGGAGGTCAAACGGAGTCCGGAGTTGGGAGTTATGGTCATTCGAAATTGCTACAACGTTTGAAAATTGAGGCTGAATTTATGACGAAAAAAAGAGAGAAATTTTGACAAGGATGGTTTGAAAGATGATTTTTATTCATAGATTCGATAGATATATATAATGGCTAGCAATTAGCAAGTTATGATAGGATTAGAACTAAATCAATAAGGATGATTATGATTACCAACTAATTTGGATAGGAATAGGATTGGTTTAAATAAGAAATGATCTAATTAATGCTAGATATGATTCCAATAGGATAAGAATTTCTAATGGATAAATCTTCCCATAAATTTAAATCAAATAAATTATTTAAAAATAAATCAATTTGATTGCAATCCTTTAAATGATCACCATAATAATTTTAAGTATTATTCTATATTATCAAATAATTCAAATCATATGAATCCAAATCCAAATCAAACTCAACATAATAACTTTAAAATAATATCTAATTTTTATCAAAATAATTTAAATCAAATAATAAATAAATTATTTAATCAAATAATATTTTAAATCTAGATTCGACAAATCATAATGCTCCAATTAGTCATCGTAAGTATTTTAAATAATATTTAAATTATCAACATAATTTAAAGTATAGTTGATAACCATCAAGATAATTTAAATAAATTCAAATATAATCAAATAACTGATTAACATATCAAAATAATACTCGATGTCATCAAATATTATAAAACTTACTTTTATAAATCCAAATCTTTATTTAAAATAAATAGACAAAAAAAAACTTTTTATCGCTCAATTTTTTTTTTAAAACCAATTTTTAGAAGACAAAAAATAATAAAAACATATTTTATATTTCAAATAAAAATTCGAGAACATTTTTTTAGAAATATTATTTCAAACCATTAATTTAAAACTAGTTTTTGGTAACAAAAGTAATCACAAAATATCTTTTACAAAATTTCTACGAAAATTACTTTTAAACACAAAATTAAAATATATAGATATAATTTAAAAAATAATAATTTCGGGAAGATGAGTTACAAATCTACCCACCTTTGAAAATTTTCGTACTCGAAATTTAAGGACTACTAGGATAGACGGACTTGGTTGATCGGTAAAAGGATAGTAAGAATTTGTGATAAGAGAAAATAGATGGAAGAAAAAATAGACTTTCTTTAATGAGAACATTAATCAATTTGGATAAAAAATAGAAGAAGTGAATGGATATGGCTTGATGTGCACGGACACGATGCACAAACACATTTGTAGGTGGAGAAAATTAATGTAACAGAGAATAATGAGCCTCTCCTTATATAGGAGGTGGAAGCTACTATTTAGATAAGGATTATGATAGTTGCAAACCCCTTTTTGATATCTCACTTTTAAATTTTAATCAATTTAAAACCGATTCAATCCAAATCCAAATCCAAATACAAATCCAATTTAAATTTAATTAAATTCTTTTAGTTTAAGAATCAAATAGGATAAATCAATTTCCAAATATAGACATTAATTTAATCTATTTAAATAAATCCAAAAATCAAATCAAGATTTAAATTGCCACAATAAATTCAAAATATGTTTTTCCAAAAATACTAATAATATTAATTTTGAAAATTACCTTATTATTTAAAAATAAACTAATAAATAATTACTAAATATATATGTATGTACAAATAATATTTATATATACTTTTCTAATATACCATTTTATAGAAAATATTATTTATTATTATAACTGTATAAGTGAAAGGCTTTTCATAATTAAAATCATAAACTTGAAAATGATAGCTAGAAATAATTATTATCTATATTACTTCGAAAGAAATAGAAAAAAATGTTTTTCAAAAATATGTACGCTTGCACATATTCGCACTCGTCGAGCAATTACGAAAAATAAAATTTCGCACACGACGTACAATACGACTACGTGACGTACAATACAAAATTTTAAATCAGTACCAAATTTAATAAAAAAAAGTAGAAATTTAGGGGTTTTACACTAAGCCTTCGTAGGCAGAAACTAGGGTTCACGAATTATACCTGTGATGCGAAGAATATGACAGTTTCCAGCAACCTCGAGCAGTCAGTGACCCCAAGATCTTCTGCATGTGTTCCTTCCTCGAGTTGGACGTCGTGTGGGCAACGATCTCCCAACCTTTTCTTCCCTTGATTGTCCTCCCTTTTTTTCCTCTTGTGATGAACGAATTAGAGAAAGATGCTCTTCTTAGGATACATATGATGGCCAGAGAATAGAGGGTATATATAGACTATGACAGGGACCTGAGGAGAAATTAGGTTTAGGTCTCCTAATGGGTTTAGGTATCCCATGTTCAGACCGGACACACAACCCGGGCCTGTTAACAATAGCTCGGTCCACTAAAGAACTACTGTTGCACTACCTTCCTAATCCTGAATTATGTTTATGGGATTTTTATTATTATATGGTTGTTTATCTCCCCATGTTAAGATATCGAATGTTTGTCAATCAAAATAAGTTACCGACAACTATATTGATCGACATCTTTTATCCTTAAGTAGTACCACTCAACTTTATTTGTCATGTCGGATATAATCCACCTGCAGAATTTACATGACAATCCTTATGAGTTCCGTAAGGGGACATCATCAACCCGATATATCGGGACATGGATTTCTTTTATAATCAACAACACATCATATACATAATGTCATTATCCAATTCATAGAGATTATTTACTTATTATGAATCTCACTCTTTTATGAATAAAAGTAATGCACAGTATATATACATGTATGTTATTATATCTGGATTAAGAGCACAAGCAGGGGGGTCGACCGGAGTTGGTGGAGGTTACACGGGAGCAGCGGAGGAGTTCTGTTGGATGGAGGCTGGGCGATAAAATGGGAGGTTGTCGGCCGGATTAGGCGAGGGTGGTGTTAGGGAGGAGTGGTGCTCAGTAGTGGTGGTGGCGTCGACTGGTGGAAAATGGTGGCGGTGGCACGACCAAGCTTGGCAGGGGTTGGCGGTGAAGAGATGGGACAGGGAGTGGCGGTGAAGTTAGGGCAGCGCTTCGCCGGAGTCCGTTCGGCGGAGCACGGCGGAGCACGATGGATGGGGGCAGAAGACAGGCTGATGGCAGTAGTATAGGAATATTGTTATGAATAAAATATTAGAGAGTCTCCAATATTTTAATAGAAGGAATAAAGTGTTCCACAAGCCATGATGGCAACCAATGTAAATTGTAATAGATCTAGGGGCATATAGTGGATGAGCCTAACTAACTATACCTAAATACTAAGTAAATGCTAACTAATCTAGTAATTAGGACTAATGGATAATTAGGCATTCCAAAGGCCCACAATTCAAGCCCAAGGCTTGGTAGGCAAATAGATTAGGCTAGCCCATAATCCAAGTCCAATGCTTGGTAGGCTCACAAGGATTTAATTAATAATAAAATGAACCCAACAAAAGAGTTCTACTAATTATTAAATAATAATAATTAGAACTCGAAATAAATTCACAAATAAATTTAAAAAATGATTTTATAAATTTTAAAAATAAGGACATTGATTCAAAAATAATGACATTGATTCAAAAATAGAATTTCAAATTTAGGAAAAGAATTTTATAACTCAAAAATTAGCTCTAAATTTTCAAAAATAGAAATTCGAAATCTATGTACTTACAATACTATACTCGAATCGTAATGCAAGGTCACTTCCAGTCAAGTTCAAGACTTTTATCTTGTATACGTCATTTATTTCCTGTCGATATTTTAGTCATGTGGACTTTTTTGCTTGGTTGTTTGCTAAGCTACTTACATTCTTGGACCTGTATAATTTTGAATATCGGACTGTAACTGAAGATAGATATCTCGATTACAATCCAATATAAGACTTATCTAGTCCAATGTGTATAGTGATGCGAGGGTAATCATCGGTGCTAGCTCGTGATTATCCGAATCAACGCACATGTCATTCTAGGATAATTCTCCAATCTCCACAACTCGAGAATTGATAAATAAACATGATAGGTAGTCAACTAGTCTATCTCATTTAGATCATTAGGAGGAGAGGATACATGCATTTTATGCGACCTCACTGGCTCGGGTTTCAAGGACATGGCAACTTCGAATGGCATAAGCCCATGATCCTATATAACATGATGTATTGCATGTAGTCCAAACATGACATGTTTACTTTTCTTGCAGTATCATGGCTCCTACCTATGGTGTATATTATGTATTACCTGTTTATATTTTCATACGCTTTTTCGACACTCTCTTCTAGTATATATGTATATTTTCGGTCCCGGGCCACCAGGTATCCGTAGTATACAAAATGTCAGCTTTCTCAACTTATATCTTGTAGTAATTAGGATTGTGATAACCTTAGTTTGTTAACTTTATCAAGTCGTAGGTTTTGTTAGCCCAATGATCTAATTATATTTTTAAGTATGTTATTCGATTAAGTTTAACATTATGATATCACTAATATTTATGCTATCACTAGTATTCATCCTTAAACTTAGCATAGTCCTAATGAGCACTAAATTTATCATACTTGCTACTATTTATATTGCTTTGTTTGTCTAACATGTACATACAGAAAAGCAATGGAGCAAGATCAATATGGACATATGCAATAAAAAATCATGGTGGGCCAAAGATGACGGCATCCCACAAGATTTCTCTGAACCACCCAATGATGTCTTCGGAGCCACGCACTCGGGGGCTCTGCTGCCCGGTTAGCGGACGAGGGTCGAGGGGGCAGCGCCCCCCATAGGGGTTTGTGGATGAAGCCCCCGAAAGGTATTCAGATTTCACAATCTGGATATCTTTGGACAATTGTCGTCAAAAAAGAAGCCATCACCTATCAAAGAAAGAAGCTAAGCCATGTCATCAGCATTTCAAGACTCTGAAGAAGCCTGCACCTACCTAAATATATCTGGAGTCTGTAATCAGTCCTAGGGTTAATTATAAATACAAGAAATAGATGGCAAATCGGAAGGTAGGGTAGAAAATAATCCAGGAAAATCTTCAGGCATCCTGACGGATGATCCGACGGATCTTCGCAAAAATCCGACGGAAGATCTGAATGGACCCACAGAATATCTTACATGATCGTTCGGATAATTCGATAGAAAATCGTGGAATTCCGACGGATTTTTTGTCATGTTACCGTTTGCATTCCTGTAACTCCTCTTCCCGAAAATTTTTGAAATATTTTTTTATTATTTATTTGATTTAAATGGTAATTTTTAGAATGTTATAAATAATTGATTAGTTAATTATTACGGTATAACATTTTAAGTCATAGTTGAGTTATGGAGCACAAGGTGACTAGAAATCGTGGCACGGATAATGCAATGGCGTGCCTTGACTAGCGTATTAGTCATGATAGGGAAGGCTGAGCCATAGGTGTGTTCTAACTAGGAAAACCAGGCCAAGTTGCGACTTAACCCTTATCGAAGATTTATTTATTTATTAATTATATTATTGAGTTTTAGGGAACCCGGTTGTACCGAACTAGTCCAGATTGGACCCAAAATAAGTCCAAGCCCATGTAGTCACGCGGTACGTCCAATGACATTCATATTGATGTATTTTGGTATGATTGTGTTGTATTCCGTTTTAATGATCTAATAAATATTTTCTAAGTATTCGTTAATTAAATATTATAAATATCATTATTAGTTGATATTCAATTATATTTGTATAAAATAGGTTCTTGTACATTTTTGGGATTATTAGACTGTACATAATGGTATATACACCATTATTGGTTTATTGAATTTCGGTTTTCATCATCATCATTATTATTATTATTATTATTATTAATATTATTATTATTATTATTATTATTATTATTATTATTATTGTTGGAATAGCTTATTATAGGCTATTTCGTGTTTTATGAAATAAATATGTATGTACACATCTTATATATATACCATGTACTTGAAAAAGTATTTTAAGATTTCTCCAAGATTTTATGGAGTAACCATATATATATAAATGTATAGTATATATATTGGAGTGAGAATAAATGTAGATTCGTTTTAGGAATGATGTATGCATATTTATCTATATACATAAACATATGTGTATCTATATATATAAATACAAATATATATTCCTTATAAATACATGTGTATCTATATATATAAATACCAAAAAAAATAGAAAAGAAATAAAATAAAATAAACAGGAAAATAAAAGAAAATAAATAAGTAAAGAAAATCCTAGCCCAACCAAGCCAGCCCAAACCAAAGCCCAGCGCAAACCTCCCCATACCGAGCCCAGCAACACACACACTCTTCCCAACCCGACCCCTTACATCACAGCCGAACACAACTAGCATATAGAGAGATCGAGATCGAGAGAAGATGTAACAAAACCAAAACCCTAACCTCAAACCTACGACGCGCCGACTCCACTGTCCCACGTTCTCCCTGTCTTCGTGCACGGTCACCTTGGGCTATTGCCGGCCGCCTATCGCCGGCAGACGTACGTCGCACGCGTGCAGCGCGCCAGACCATGAGCAGCAGTCGCGACTGCTCGACCCTACTTCGCACCAAGGAATGCTCCATGCACGGTCACTCGTTTTGCAATCCCTCTTTTCAGGTATGTTCACAATATATACGACTCCAATCGCCTTCATTTAGTTTGAATTTTGACGCCCGGGGTAGTCCAGAAAGTTGACTCGAAGTCGACAAAAAATATATTAGAAACAAAGTAATTGAACAGACCAAACACCCAACTTGACGGACACGTTCTGAACAGAATAGTAGAAGATTTTGAAAACTAATTAACAACAGTCCTAGACAACCTATAGGGCATTGAAACCCAGTTTACGGAAGACGATTTCATCGACCGAGTAGCGAGAAATCATTTTCCCAAATTGACGGAAAAATCTATTTTTTCAAAATATTAAGAAAATTAGGAAAACCTTCGATACGACGTGCGTCCCACCAATCCGGGCGACGTGGTTGCAAACGAAAGCACCAAAAGGTGCGTAACGGCTTCGTGGTCGTATGGGCTTTGACGGAATTCAAATTAGTTGCGTTTGCGCGACGAATTTGATGCGTATCCGTCAAAATTTACCGTATCGGCCTCTTTGTAAATTTTCTAATTACTTTGTGCACATTCATCAAATCGAGACAAAACTTGCGCCAACAGGACCGTATTATTTTTTGGTCCTATATGCCAAGTTTGGTCCGATTCTGAGACAGTTGATCGGATCGCCATTTTGCGGGTCCCACGATCCGATTCAACGGGCGATTTTGTGCACGGCCTGTCGGAATCCAACTTTGGACATACGGTTGGGTTCGTATCATCAAAACAAATCCATAGACATGTAGTTTGATGAATTTAGAGACCATTGACTCTGGCATACTTTTCGGTGCAAAGCGGGTCCATCGGCGGACATCGTTTTGGCCTGAAATGACCGTTTTGCCCCTGTGTCCAGAATTGAACTTAAGGACAGACAATCCTAGATAATTTGACTATTCTTAAAATGTTGGTAATATTTATTTCAACTTTCGGAGACAGTTGTGAGATTTGGACTTTATGGCTTACCAGTTGACAGAATATTATTGGTTCTTCGTGCTACCACCAGGCAAGTATACCTTGCCTCCCTCTACAGTTTATTTCATGCTTATATTATTTCTCCTTTAGTTATATGTTATCAATTAGTTTTCTAGAATTAATTTGGTTGACATGCCTCTTCTGCTTGTTGACACGCTTGCCACACGGAGATTAGTATCATTGATTTTGTTTATACTTCTTGACTGTCATTTACATGATTACCATGCTTGCGACTTGGTTCCATGAGTATTAGCTGGACGGAGAAATATTATAGTAGACATGTGGACTACCCAAAAATATCCCCAAAATGTCTATTCTTGACTGATAGCAGCTGCACACGACACGTGCAGGGTGCCGTATTTACCCCTTAGCCGTTCACATGTCGAAAAGAATATTTCAACACACATAGATAGTTCATGTTTTCTTGCTAGCAGATCATTTATGAGTACTTGTTCTCGTGTCTGTGTTCATAGTACTTGTCAGTTTCTGTCTCATTCCTGGTTATTTCTTAATGCATGATAAACTGTTAGATAGGCATGTTTTATGTATCTTGCTAGTCCTCTGAGGACCTGATGATCTCTTCAGGTAGCTGGTTACACGGAGTTAGTTAGCTGAGCACGTGGTAGTCGATTACATCTACATGATTCAGGTATTTTGCTAGTGATATTGCTTTATTATCTTCTCGTGCTCTTATAATATATCATGCTTGTTAGCCTAGTTTCATAGACTCATGTTATTCTTGAAGTCTAATCGGACAATATGCTAGTGGGCTGCAGACCACGACCCATAGTATTTATTCATGTTTCATATTCTTATTGTGGATTGAGATATAGATTTATCTTGCCATGATTAGGTACGGGATACCATAGTCCAGACAGTATTTACGTATTCGAGATGGGCTAGAGTCCGCTCGATACGTAGCTGGCTTGTTCATGAGCTCGTGCCCGAAAAGCGGGTGCGGATCATGACAATTCTAATGGTCAAATTTTGTCAAAGATGATCCCAATGACTATATTTATTGTCGTTAGAATGTGCACGCGGATGATCCGGCAGACATTCGTAGAAATTTGGCAGATTTTCCGCTCGCCTACTAAAAGATGCATTAAATGATCTTTCCAATGCTTTGGTTATAAATAGCCTTGAACCCCTTCATTCAAGAATGATGCTTTGAGCCTAAAATTTCTAATACACCAAAGCTTATCCACAAACACCCCACCAAAGCTTTCACTTGCCAGTCCACAAATTGTGTTAGAGTGTTCTTGAGTTGTAAAAGTGAGATCTTCATCTTGTTGTAAGGGGATCAAAACTTTCTTGTGAAAGGTTAAAGTTGGAGAGTCTTCGGATAAAAGCTCTCGGTTGAAGTATGAGAGTCTTTGGATAAAAACTCTTGATTTGAAGTCGGAGAGGCCTTCGGATAAAAACTCTCGTATAAGAAGTTGGTGAGCCTTCGGATAAACTATTTGCGATAATAGTAGATTAAAGCTGGAGAGAGTTCTGAGACTGAAGTGTCCCTCAGGAGGATACCAAGATACATCGAGTGTCGATATTGTTGTTGCTTCTTCTCTTGCACTCTTAATTTTAAATTACCTATTAGCAATCATTTAGTGCTTGATTAGTTAGCTTGACCCTATTCACCCCCCTCTAGGGTGCTTACAATTGGTATTAGAGCAAGGACTCTATTGTTAGGCATAACATCCTTAGAGTAGATCATTGTTATTTTCTATGGCATCGTATTCTTTCTCCGGCAAAGAGGATTTTATTTCTAGTAGCATAGACAATCATGTTTCTTCTAAATACAAGAAATGCTCTAAGTGGAAAGTCATAGCTAAACAATCCTTAGAGATTCTTGATAACCTTCATTCTATAAATGAAGAACTTTCGGAAAAGGATATTCATTTAGAAGAATCAAATGAGTTGTTGAGAAATGAAAACAATGATTTATTATCTAGAGTTGATTCTCAAAACTCATCATGTGTTTCTTTAAATAATTTGAATGAGGCTTTAATTTTGAATATCAAATCGCTTTCCTCATCTATAGAAGATCTCAAGACTCAATCACATGAGTTAAACTTCTTACATGATTCTTCTAATGATGCTTTAAAGAAACAAAATGTTATTTTTATTTCTAGAATTGTTTTATTTGAAAAAGAGAATAATGTTTTAAATGCTAAAGTTGATTCTCTTACATGCATGATGATGATTTGTTGTTAGAACATAATATTCTTAAAACCAAAATTTTTCATGCTCACTCTAGAAATATTCATCATTCTAGTATGTCATATGATCACAACCATGCTCATTCCGATACATGTGCACACACTAGCATTAGATGCTTCTTTTGCTCTCGTGTTGGTCATATGAACTTTGCTTGTCCTATTCATAGGAGCCTTACTACCAATGTTAGAGTAAATGTTATATGGGTCCCCAAAGGTAACAAATGTGGATCCAAGTTTATTTGGATACCAAAGTCTTTACCTAATATTGTAGGTGGAGCTTCTTGTGTCGGGACATAGCACCGAGGAGCGTGTTGGTGGTTGCAAAGCTCAAAGATCATCTTTTAAGCAATTGTACCAACACAAATGTGGCAACTAGAGCCACTTTGGTAACATGCTAAACGTTTCTTCCTAAATGGTTTATTTATAGAATCTAGCATGTTCTTATTAATGTCTTACTACTAGCTCACATTGATATCTTTTAATTGCTTATTATCAAAATCAATGTGAGATATGATACTAGCATGCTTAGCTTATTTTCTTACAATTTCTCTTATCTAGCATGACTAGTTATTTAGCTTAAATGATTAGTTCACACTTTGTAATTTATTACTCATTTTCTATTAGTATGACACATTTATTTATGTATGTTCGTTATTCTTAGTCTTTATCTATTATGCATGCATATCACTCTAGTCCATAGGAGCTTGATTTTGATTTGAGTTAATATGATTTTAACTCTCCGTCTTTAAGATTTTTGAAATAGTTACTACTTATCGATTTGCTTTTGAATGTTATATTTAATTTAATTGGTATTTATGAATGTATGTGTTTAGCACAAGCTTCTTGTCACTTGAAGAGTATATACTTATACTTCTTTTTAAACTTGTGCTTGCATAATATATTTATTATTGATTCTCATATTTTATTTTGATTATCTTCTTGTGAATCAATTTTTTTTGCCTAATAAAGAATATTTATACATTTTTTGAATTTGTGATAGCTTTTCAATTATTCAATAAGGATGCATGACTATATACATTAAATTTCTATTTATATATTGTTCATGTATCTCTTATATTGATATATATTTTTTCGTATAAATATCTTTATAGGGGCATATGAGTAAAGCTCAAGTTTTATATTGATTTATAGAGTATTTAATTATACTTGTTACCTTCAAACTTGTACTTACCTCATACACTACTAGAAATAATCCATTATATGGCAACCTTAAAATGTCGTTAATAATAAAATTGTTGCCACAAAAACTCAAATATGGCAATAATTTGAAGTTGCCATAGCATGCCGTAAAAGGTTGCGTCAGTATTGCTTATTTACGACATCTTCCAATTATTGCCGTATAAGGGAACTAATGAAAATAATATATTTACAACCAAACTCATTCATTGGCCTAAAACTGTTCTATTTGCAATGACAATCTCACATTTATAAAAATATGTTTGTGAAATATATACAATTTCATCATTATAAATATTTTTCAAGTTTATTCTCATGCATGCATATATGGTTCTCAACCTTCCATAGATGGTTGTAAAAAAAATCTTCCATAGATTAATTAAAAGAATATTATGTGCATATATGCTTCTCAACCTTCCATAGATGGTTCTAAAATAATCTTCCATAGATAATTAAAATAATATTACATGCATATATGGTTCTCAACCTTCCACAGGTGGCTGTAAAAAAAAAATTCCATAGATAATTAAAATAATATTCTATGGATATATGGTTCTCAACCTCCAAAGATGGCTCTAAAAAAATCTTCCATAGATAATTAAAAGAATATTATATGCATATATGGTTCTCAACCTTTCATATATGGCTGTAAAAAAAATATTAACCTTCCATAGATAATTAAAAGAATATTCTGATTCTAGTGAATCGAATCCTAAACAAAGAAAAGATTTATTTTATCTTCATGAATATATGGTAAAATATTCAATAGTATATTGTAGAACTATTAGGATGATAATCAAGTCAAAAACAAACCTAATTAATATTTAGAAAAATATTTACAAACTCATTATCAAAAATTTTATCAAATCTTATTTCCTCTAAATCTTTTTAGAAGAAATGATAATAGAAGATTTGAAGGTTTAGGGTCCATGAGTAATGCAGAAAACTAAGGAGAAAAATTTCATCGTGTGTTCCGGAGTAATTTAGTTGGAGAAAAATTTCACAATTTGATCAAACGCATTTATTAACAAAAAATTAGAACACAAAATAAAGCAACATTTTAAATAATTATCCATACCGATCAGTCGTCGATCACTCGGACTCGATGGCAGCAGAGACCTTCTACTGGAGGCGCTCAGAACCAAAAATCCAAAACTTCTCGTTCCCAAAAGAAATCCAGAAATGAAAGAAAAAATAAAAAAATAGAAATAGAGGTTGAAGAAATACCTAGGTTGAAGAAGGGGAAGAGAGATTTATGTTGAAGGGGTAAAGAGAACCAAAGTTTAAAGAGAGACCTAGATTGAGAGAGAATAGGAATTAGAATTTGGAAAAATAATAAAGGAGGGAAAATATTTCAACTTTTTATGTTCCCGTCGGTCTTATGTATAGACACGAATTTTTTTTAATATCATTAAACAAAAAAAAGTTTCCATAAGTAAACAAGTAAAATATTGCCATATTTATTTTGTTCATGGATGAAAAGTATATTACATATTTTGGGCCAACATTTTTTCCATAAAATAATTATTTTATGGCAATGTAAAATATTGCCATATTTGATTGTAATATGTTATGTCACAAATCCAGTTTGCCATAATATATTGCGATTAAATATGGCACGCATTATTGTTGCCATAAACGTTTCCATTAAATATGGCATGAGTCCTTATTGCCATATAAAGTGTGACAATTATAGGCAACATTATTTGTTGCCATAATCAAACTTGTGTATTAAGGCAATATTAATGTTGCCGTATTATGACTATGTTATATGGCAACATTTTATGTTGCCGTAAGACGTTGCCGTAAAATATGCTTTTTCTTGTAGTGATACTTTAGCTATTAATTCTTTTGACCAAATTTGTGCATCTCTTCTTGAATCAGTTAGCTTCTTCCTTAAAGCTTTCTTTTAATGATATCTTCTTGGCTTTTTGGTTGACTTTATGGATACATGCTTTTTAATTGACTATTGAATCTTTTCATGTATGCCTATATATATATAAAAAAATAAAAAAAAAAAAAAAATATATATATATATATATATATATATATATATATGATTCCTAACTTTTGACATTTATTTGTTTTATACCTTTAAGTTGGGATGTTGAGAGAAAATATTTATTAATGTCTTGATCATGACTATTTATGGATGTTTCATTTTTGGTATCACATGGTTTTGTGTTTTATTGTGCATTTTAAATTTACCCCCCTAATTAGTGCACATTTTTGAGTCTATATCTTCTATATATTTCTAGTGCACTATGAAAGCTTTCTTGGAAAATATGGTTCTTACTATCTTTAGCTCTTTAGCTTTCTTGATCTTAGTGATCTTTCTTTGCTCATTCCTTGGGTATTATTCTTTCTTTGCATTATTGTTGCCCAATGAACTTTTAATAGCACATAAGGATACATATAATTGATATATCATATTTCTTATGTCTTTAGCTACTATGGTTTGAGCTTTTATGTTGAGATTTTTTATTTCTAGAGAATACAATTATTTTATAATGGCTACAATATTTTGCATTCTCTAGATCGATCTATTATTTTATTATTTTGGGTTAATCTTAATACTTGGCAAAGAGATTTATTTTATTATTTTTTTCATGAATATCTCTTTTAGACTGTACTTGATAAGAGTCTAATTCTTTTATTTGTCATCTTATGCTCTTATCCTTGCTTAGTAAAGAGTCTATAAATCATCTTGATCATTCAAAATGTATTACCCTTATTGTGAATTATATGCTTAAGCAAGTATCTTTAGTGTTAGTGGCTTAAAATTTAATGAGCACATAATCATGTTAATGACTTACCTCATTAATCTTAATTAGTTATGTAGCTTGTTATTTATGATATATTGTTAAGCTATATAATTCTGGTTCACTTTCACTCATCTAGCTATTGTCTTTCTTATATTTCAATCTATATATGATATGCTAGTTTAAAAAAATAAAATTTGTGAATTGCCTTGGTATGATTTGTATTCTATTTTAGATACATATGTTTTATTCTTAAACTGGTTTAACAAATTTATTTAATTTGATCTTGTTTTTCAAAGAGGTTTGTGATTCCTTACTTTAATATCCTTCCATACAAGTCAATAGTAAGTATCTCTTAAATTTCTCTCATTTTGAGTCATAATTTCATCGTACTATCATATTGCATCTCTTTAGATTAAATTTATAATCATTTACATGAGATTGACTCTTTTCTTATATTTTTCGTTGATTTGTAAGATTTTATTATAAATATGGATTTGGGATTTTTTTTTTGATGAGATTTGTTGGATCATGTTTAATTTGTCTATTTTTATTGATAAATGATCATAATGATTGTGTAGTCCTAAACTATCTAGTTTTATAATTGTCATGTTAATTTATTACTCTACATTGACTACTCATGGATTATCACATATAGCCTTTGCTATTTGAACTCTATTGGTTTTTCATATTAGAATTAGCAAGGTTTGGATATTACCTGTTTGATGGGTACATATGTGATAAAACATTAGTCCATGCAAGTATTAAATTGGTTGATTATTTCTTAATTAGATAATCATGGACATGATATTTGAGTTTTATTTTTTTTAAAAGGTAACATACACTGACCTATCATATTTAAATATAAGATTCTTCTATATAGGTTAATGCATGTCATCTTCTAATTTATATGCTTTATTGGAATTTTTTGTTTGTTCATCCTTTAGTGCTTATTAATTGGATCTATCTTCTTGACTAAAGGTGATAGTTTTTTTTAGCTTTATTGTGTTTTTTCATCATGATTGTTTTTAATTGTCCTCAATTCCTTTTCATGATGATCTATTTTTCTCAAAAGGTAGCATACATTGATCTATCATATTTAAATATGAGACCTTTTCTATATAGATTAATGTATGCCATCTTTTGATTATATGTGCTTAATTGTAATATTCTTTTGATTTCTCATCTTTAGTGTCTATTAATTGGATATCTCTTCTTGACTAAAGATGATATTATTCGTCTTTTGACGATTTTATAGCCTTATATGCATTGAGCAAGGAAAAAAAATCCATAGTCGATTTACCCCTAGATCTTGTAGTTATCTATTTTATGTTATAAGTGCTTTGGAACTATATACGCATATTTTAAGGGGGGGCAAATTAATTGGTTCAATTCATTTATACCTTTAATATGTCATATACCTAGTTCAACATGGGCCCATATTTTCTTCAATTTTATATCTTATTGATTGAGGTCATGATATTTTTATTTTTGAAGGATTTATGAGAGTGCATGCAATTGTCTTTATTATATTATCTCTCCATTTTATATGGGTTAAATAGGTCATCTTGTTAATATTAACTTTCGTATCTTATCTTGATGGCTATTGTGCTTTCATTGATTTGAGTTTCCTTTTATTCTTAATTGATTTGGCTTTCCTTATTGAGGACTTATCCAAAATTCATGATTTTTATTAATATTGGTAATACTTTAAGGGAGAGCATTCAAGTCGACTAAATTTCTCCTTCTTAAATATTTTTCTTATTTACCTTCATATTTATCTAAAGGATATCAATATAGCATGATAAGGTAATTGAGTTCAAATGCATAAACTTGGGTAAGCAAATAGATTTTGCAAATAATGAGATTATTATATATCAATTGCTTTATTTCATTGATCATTCTTTTATTTTATTCTACAATTTATTTGTGGACAATTGTGAATACCAATGGTTTCTTGATCAATGTTTCAAGTTTATATATTTCAATTATTATCAAGTTTATATATTTCAATATCTCAAATTATATCTATCTTCATTGGTACCTATTATTTGTAATTATATAATCCTAATTGCTTTTGATTGGAATCCTTTATTTTTATAGTTCCCTTCCAAAACTAGAGTAATATTTCATATCATATTGTGTTCTGGATTTCTTCCTTGGATTTTAAGTTGGTAAACTATTTATTGATTGTTTTCAAATTCTTTTAGTTTTACCAACCATTTTGTGTTTTGACAAGCTATTTTCTATTGGATAATCTATATTGGGTATGTAGTTTTCTAAACTTGTCATTACACACTTTTTTGATTGTTTTTATTAGTATATCTTGATCATGATTGTCTATATCTTCCCCATGTTCTGATTTATATGCTTGAGATTGATTTCAGTTTATCTCTTAGTGTAGGGGAGCTTATTTTTTATCATGTCAATGGGGAGAAGTAAGTTTAAGTATGTATTAATATGTTTAAGTATGTATTAATGTAACATGCTATTAGTGATCTATCCTTATTTTTGCTTATACATTAGTGATACATGCTTCTATTACTTATATCTTAAACTTAACCGAGTTGTCATAATCAAAAAGGGGGAGATTGTTAGCCCAATGATCAAACTATGTTTTTGAGTATAGTTATTCGATTAAGTTTAACATTATGATATCACCAATATTTATGCTATCATTATAGTATTGATACTTAAACTTAGGATAGTCCTAATGAGCATTAAACTTATCATACTTGCTATTATGTATATTGCTTTCTTCGTCTAACATGTACATGCAGAAAAGCAATAGAGCAAGATCAATATGGACATATGCAATAAAAAATCATGTTTGGCCAAAGACGATGGCATCCCACAAGATTTCTCTGAACCACCCGACGACATCTCCAGAGCCACGCACTCGAGGGTTCTGCTGCCCGGTCAGGGACGGGGGTCGAGGGGGCACTACAACAAAAAACCCTTTTAATGACAGCTAAAATGCGTCATTAATGACAAACCATGACGCTTTTTTTTTCAAAAAAACCGTTATGAAAACGGGTGTTATAAATATTTTTTAGAAGCGTTATAAAAAAACTATCATGAATAGTTTCTATAAAAGCATTATGAATAGTTAATATATAGTGCACAATTCAGGACATTTTTAAAACGTTATGAATAGATAATATATAAGCTCAATGCAGCACATTTATAATACTTTATACTATTCAAATTAGCATATTTATAATGCTCTATACTGCACATCATATATTACATTCCAAAAACTTAACATTATATATCACCATCTTTATTACATTTCTCAAAATAGAGTACATATCAACATCTTCATTACATTCTCAAAATAGAATATCCAAATACATATATATATTTACAACTACCAAAATTGTCCACATCAAAACTTGGCCACATCAAAACTGTCCACAGAACATGTAGCAAAACCCTGAAAAAGATAAAAACAAGGTTCAATATACTATATAATATAATGTGAAAAATGAAACTTTATATTGGTGCCCCATATAACAAGGTTCAAAGATGATTGGTAAGAAGAATCAAACCTTGTGTTATGGCCAAGAATATAATAGACCATTATGACAGAATCAAACCTTGTGTTATGGCCAAGAATATATTATCTAGCTGAAACAATGCCATGTAATAGACTTTGAACCTCTTCCATTAAATTTGGGAACCTGAAAAACAGTGAAGCACGTAAAGGCCATCAAAACTTGTTTTATTATGTATCATAAATACAAAACCACATAATGGTCATCAAGCAAATCTAGCTGGCAACATAATTTTGGGATTATAATTTGTAACTCATAGTTTAAGGTATCGGCCGATATCGATACAATATGGCTGACACCGATACGGTTTGCCATGTCCCAATCCGATACCAATCGATATACGATACTGACCGATACCAGCATTGGGGGTCTCTTTTTCCATCAATTTGGCAAAGAAAATTGAAGGAAAAAAAGACAAATAAACAAGGGTTTGAAGCATAATAAGGTTGTACCTATCTACAGGTTAAACACAAACTTATATTCGAAATGAAGCATTTCCACAACTAAATGAAACATTTCCACAACTAATTAAACACAAACTTATATTCGAAATTAGAACAACAACTATAAATAAGTAAGCATGCTATCGAATTATTAAGCAGCATTTGGTTACTACATTAATGGCTTTCTATCAAATTTGGTTGCATCATCAGAGCCTTGTTCCTTGATATGAGGTTCAGACTATACCACTACTACAAAAGAAAATTGCCCCAAGTAAGAAGCCTTTAGATGTTTTTTTCATTCCTGGGACAACTTGCTATCTGCCCTCTATAAATTGGCGATGCATTGATAAGGAAACTTTGGACAATAAAGGGGGCACATAATTATATGCACTATATAGTCAAATTACTTCCATTATTTCATGAATTATGTTTCCAACTGTTAGTTGTCCGATACGGTCTATACCGATACAGTTTGGCATGTCCCAATACGATATCGACCGATACCGACAATGAAAGTCTCTTTTCCAGTCAGTTGGAAAATTAGTCAAGGTTAATCATAACTGCATCTAAGCAAAAAAGATACAACAGTTAAAGTGCTGCATTAGGAAAAGAATTACAGAAAAGTAAGCTTGTACAGAATAAAGATGATATGCCCACTTATAAGGAAATGATAGAAAGGCAAGGTCTTTAGAATGTTAAAGAACAATCGGAATGCCCAATACTTGTATAAAGTAAACAAAAGTAGCAAGGCTTCAAAAACAAGACAAATTAGAAAGGATTCCAAGAACATAAAAGGTTCATAACTCTTCGTATATAAAGCAATGTTGATCTCTCTTTGAACTTTTCTCAGATACACAGTTGACCATAATATTGTGGTCCCTAGATCCTTTTTTTTCCTTCAGTAACCCAATCTCAAGGACCATGCTCACTTGGAAATTGTTCTTCTTTCAAACACATATATGCATGTTTCAATTTATCTCTACAAGTGGAGTAGGGAACTGTCTCTCCAATTAGTTATTGGCATGCAGTAGGAGCTACTTGTTTCATAGAGAGGATAAGACTATCTGGATTCTAGTTGTAAGAGTAGACATTGACATATAATAAAAATATCACTATTTATGATGCTCTATTTTGCAGTTCCACAAGGAAGCTGACACTACAAAATATTGATGAGCTTCTCGTCTAGGCGTATTTTCATTAACTATGAGAAACCACATAACGCAAACTTTTCCATTAGTTTACTAGTGCTCTTTGTCGAATGTGTGCCAGTTCTACAAAATAACTCCTAAACCAATAAAGATTTTCAGAACCATCTACACTACCAAAACCACTGCATAAGGCCTCGTATATTCATCGAGAACTAAGAATGTGACTATTTTCATGCAATAGATTGTGTACCGAAATCCTTCCAACGTAAAATCCTATCGATTTCACTACAACTATAACTATGACTTGAAAATAACGACAGTTGAGAAGAATTTCCTCTGCTCACCAGATGATTGACGATATGCGACCCCGAGGTATTCTCCCTGGAATTGCAGAACCACTTGCGGTACGATGGGACGTTGCACCTGACGACGCAGGCCGGATTTTGGACCCCGCAGTACCGGCACGCAAGCTCCACGAAGCTCCCTTTTCCGTACTCGAACCCCCCATCGTCCTCTCCGGTCTCATCGAAGCTGAACGCCCCGATCCCCGCCGCGAGGGAGTCCGCCGTAGCCTTGGCAGTGGAGGAGGACAGGGGGGCGTCGGGCGAGGCGGATTCGGGGGGAGGGAAGTCCGCCGGCGCAATGGAGGCGGAGGAGGAGGGGGAGGAGCGGGAGGGCTGGGAGAGCTTGCGGAAGTCCCCCTCGAAGGTGGCACCGGAGGGCCAGGAGAACTTGTCGGAGCCGTCGGCCCGCCCGCGCCGCCAGCTCCCTCCCCATCTCCTCCTCCCTTTCTAACTAGGTTTAGGGTTTTGGATCTAGGGTTAGGGTTTTGGAGTTGGGGGAAAGGAATGAAAAGAAGAGGAGGAGAGGAGGGTGTTGCTGAACTAGCTAGAGTTAGGGTTTTGGATCGACGGTTAGGATTTTGGAGTTGGGGGAGAGGAGGGAGAAGAAAGGAGGAGATTGAGAAGATCGACCAGAACGATTTTGGTGGAGGAAAATTTTTGTTGAAGCGCGGGGTGCAGCAAAGATTTTGCCAAAAATTGAACTTAAAAATATTACAAGTTTGCCACCGCTCTAAAATATTAATAATGTTTTATTTTATAAACGTTATAAAAAGTCCAGAATTAGCCCAAACCGTTATAGAAAAAAGGTATTTCGAACTTTGATAACGCTTTGGTATCAGGCGTCATCAATACGTCTTATCGAACGTTATTAATAGGCATGTTCGTTATAGTGGGGCAACGGCCCCCATGGGGGTTCATGGACGAAGCTCCCGAAAGGTATTCAGATTTTACAATCTGGATATCTTTAGACAACTGTCGTCAAGGAAGAAGCCATCACCTATCAAATAAAGAAGCCAAGCCATGCCATCATCATTTCAAGACTCTGAAGAAGCCTGCACCTGCCTAAGTATATATGGAGTCTGTAATGAGTCATAGGATTAATTGTAAACACAAGAAATGGATGGCAAAAATAAAAGGTAGGGTAGAAAATAATCCAGGACAATCTTCGGACATCCAGACGGATGATCCGACGGATCTTCGTGAAAATCCGACGGAAGATCCGAATGGACCCACAGAATACCTTTTGTGATCGTCCGAATTATCCGATGGAAATTACGAAATTCCCGACGAATTTTTTGTCATATTACCGTTTGCATTCCAACGGTCGAATTTTGTCGAAGATTGATCCCAACGGCTATATTTATAGACGTTGGACTATGCATGCGGATGATCCGGTAGACATCCACAAAAATCCGACTGATTTTCCATTCGCCTACTGAAAGTTGCATTAAATGCTCTTTCCAATGCTTTGGTTATAAATAGCTTGAACTCCTTCATTCAAGAATGATGCTTTAAGCCTAAAATTTCTAATACACCAAAGCTTATCCACAAACACTCCACCAAAGCTTTCACTTGCCAATCCACAAATTGTGTTAGAGTATTCTTGAGTTGTAAAAGTGAGATCTTCATCTTGTTGTAAGGAGATCAAAACCTTCTTTTGAAAGGTTGAAGTTGGAGAGTCTTCGGATAAAAGCTCTCGATTTGAAGTCGAAAAGGCCTTCGAATAAAAGCTCTCGTGTAAGAAGTTGGTGAACCTTCGGATAAAAACTCACGTTATAATATTTATGATAATAGTGGATTAAAGCTGGAGAGAGTTCCGGGACTGGAGTGACCCTCGGGAGGATACCAGGATACATCGGGTGTCGATATTGTTGTTGCTTCTTCTCTTGCACTCTTAATTTTAAATTGTCTATTAGCAAACATTTAGCGCTTGATTAGTTAGCTTGACCCTATTCACCCCCCTCTAGGGTGCTTACAGGTTTATGGTTGGCCGTGTATTGCTTATTGTTTATTTTTTATCCCTTGTCATGTTTAATATAGTTATTAGTGTAGTAGGATAGGAAACATAGTCTAACATTGATATAGTTTCCTTCCTCTTGTCCTTATTTGGTGTAGATATGGTCTATGTGTAGTCTACGGATCCTAACCAATCCTTTACAATTATTGTAGTGTACGAGGATGAAAACCATAGTCTCTAACGAACCTCTTATCCTTATTTGGTGTAGAAGTGGTTGCTGCTCTATGTGTACTCTACGATTTGTAGTTTGATCCTCTTTTCTTTTATGCAGTGGTTTTATACTTTTTCTTGTATTGTTTTCTTTTGAGCTTCCTTTATGGTACTTTTTCGTTGGGTTTGACTCCACTGATTTTGCATGGCCATATCTCGTGCAAGAGTCAGAGGATTTACCACCGCTTTCGCTTGATGGATCGTACCTATAGGATGACGGCTCGCAGGCAAGGCCAATAGGTTTCTTTTTCATTCACTTGTATGTATATATTCTTTTTCGATGTTTAGCCAACTGTAAGTATTTAACCTTGTTTTTGGGAATATGTTCCCTCCGACTATGTCGGCATGGTTGTATATTCTAGATCGCGACTAGCTATATAATCATGTATCTTTTGTATATTTTGTCAGTGTTTCATTTTAATTTACTACATTCATGATCATGTATGTATATAGCATTTGGGATGTCTTACTACTTTACATATGTGTTATACTCTTGTTGATTCTTGTTTGTTGGGATTGACATACATGATTTGTCTGACCCTAAGTAGACGTCAATGGCATGCTATCTTGGTCCCCTAGATTTTTCTAGACAACCATGACCGTTATATAGAGTATTGGCATATTCGTGTAGCATAGCTGGCCTACATCTGCCCCGTTCTCCAATATTTGGTTCAGGGGCGTGACAACCCGACCATATCCGATTAAAAGGAAAGGAATTGGTTTTATCCCCAAATCCAAATATGAAAACCTTAAAGGATTTAATCTATTTCGGACATAGTTACCTAGAACACGGTACATCTTGGGTCATAGTACAGATTCAAGAACGGATATGTTACTTGTCCTTATTTTTTTGTACAATAAGATATGGTGAGTTGGTTACCAATTCAATCCACGACACACTTTAGAATCCTAATTGTGACTGTACTAGTTACTTCTTCAAATTTGAAAAAATAATTGTCACATTTGGAGAAAAAACCTTATATACAACATAAAAAAATTCAAACTCATTAGTTTACTTTCCCTCATATGATTACTTCATTAAATTGGACGTAAAACTTGACTATTCATAGTCGTACATCAATTCGGAACACAATATACTGAATAGAATGAGACAATGGTGCCAAACAATAACATGTAAATATACTATAAAATAAAATGAAATGAAAAACTACTTATTGAATGGGCTCATTCTCATAAGGATCACAAAATAACACAATCCATAATAAGGGCATAACAAAATCTCATAAGTTCATTCTTTTTTTGCATGAGAACTCGCAAAAGAGAGTGGTGGTTTATAAAGTAAAATTTCATATAAATGCGTAGCTATGAATCCCAATTTATAATTAATCTCAAGTTTCTTTTCATTTCAACTTGTTTTTGTATTGAAAGAATATCTTTTAATGAGTGAATTTTCAACACTTGATTCAAATCGCCAATTTTAGGGATATGGATCAAGCACCATAACAATCTGGATCAAAAATATACCAGGAACAGGAATGCTTATATCCGGTATTATCACGCCTCAGTCCCAAAATATGCGGGACCATGTCACGTGGCAATGGCCAATTACGCATTCAAATGGACTCCAGTCCAACTCGAATACGTATAAACTATCAAGTGTCCAAGTATCCATAATATACATCCACAAATTCTACTAAGACTACTAAGAAAATATATATGAAATACTACTGAAGGATGATAAGAAGGCATCAACTAACGAAGAATCCGAAGAAGTATCCCCAATCTTCTATGTCAGATCTCAGCGTATACCTGGAAGGAAACCAGGTCATCAGCGGGACGTAGCAAGATAAATAATATACATGTTAAAATAAATTACATTAAATAACATGTGAAGGAAGCAACATGTGAACCAGGTAATAAAAGGGATCAAGGTAATAATCAGGTGATCCGGTAATACTATAACTAGGCAGACCATCGAGTATATGTGAAATGCACTTGAGGACAACGTTCGACTATGAGATCATATATATATATAGTACTCGTGCAGTGGTGCTCCCTCCGGACATCCGTCATGCAGCAACAACATCGTAGCCCCTAACACCTAGTGATTGTCATCCCCACCCAATGATATTGTCTGTGTCGCATCCAAGACACGTCCAGCCTGACTCTAACAAATGATAAGTCTACGAATTCAGTCCAACATGTACACAGAAAAATAATCATATAGTAAATGTCCAGAGATCATCAACGAGCCACCTATATGCCATGTATCGTGAGTCCGTGTATCAAGCCTAAGTATCAGCAGGTATAATCATGATAGCATACTGATAATAAACAGGTAAAGCATGTACAGTACATCCAGTATGATCGAATGATAAAGAATATAAGCATATAAATAGTGTAAATCAAGTAGACAAGGTATACTTGCCTGGAGTTTGTCCAAACTATGTTGAGACTGTAGTACCAAAGTCTATCCCACTATCCATGAGTCAATGATCCATACTCCATGTAAATATCTATCAACCCAAATCATAAACAAATATATATATATATATATATATATATATATATATATATATATATATATATATATATATATATATATATATATATATATATATCACACACTAAAATCCACGTATGACTAATAACTCCCACCTAGAGAGCTCGGGTCGCTCTAATCACGTATTATCTTACGTTATCTGAGACACTTGTTAATTATATCGTAGAACTAGGTCACACTAATCTCTATAATTACTATTGCTAATAATATGGATTTGCAAGTTGTAGGTTCAAAATATCAGGTCTGTATTTCGTTATTCGTATAGCAAAATATACGACACGTAAATCGAGATAAGATAATCAACCGTAAGGTTAACAATCTTATCTTGGCGATCTACATGGTCATCTTGTCAATTTCAACGATGTGAGATCACTGAAATCGACTGATCTCAGTTTTGATGCACGAATTCTGAAATACGAACATAGTAAGTTTTAATTATAATTAATGGTGATACATAGAGAAAATCTAACAGACATCGTCAGATGATGAAACAAACATCACCAACACATCTATAATGGTCAAATTAGCTAGGATAGCCTACCTATAAGTCCAATTTGGATACAGAGGCAAAATGGTAATTTCGGGTCAAAACGATGTCCGTCGTTGGACCCACTTTGCACCGAAAGATGTGCCAGGATACAAGTCCTCTAAACCTAGCAAATTATATATCCATAATTCAAGAATGACGATACGAACCCAACGGTATATCCATAATTAGATTCTGATGAGTAGATCTCAAAATGATCTGTTGACCCGGACTTTAGGACCCGATTTGCACCGAAATGTGTGTCGGAGTCACGTTGTTCCAAACTCAGCAAATTATATATTAATTTTTGGTAGAACGATGCCACGAGTTCACTGGTAGCGTCAGAACTGGAATCCGAAGTCCTGGGTTCAAAATTAGAATTTTAGAAGTTGGAAATTATGGTTTCGAATGGCCAACTTTGGCGTCGATTTCAACCAACCAAACAACATCCTATGAAGCTAAAATTTTTATGGCTTGAAGGTGGTTATACCTGCTACGTAGCAAAGTTGGTGGTTCGTCAACTGGAGCTTCGACGAGAGAAACGAATCCGTAAAGTTGGCCCCACGAAACTGTCCAAAATAAACGTAATTTAAACGGTCAACTTGGTGGTCGGTTTTGATCTATCAAATGATCAAATTAACGGTTTAAATTTTAGGTTAGTGAAGGGGTATATACCAAGTTTGAGATGGAAGAATCGGATCGACGATTCAACGGTCGAATTGTCCAAAAAATACGTCCAAAGTTGCTTTCCTGAAACGCAATTCTGGATACGATTTCGCATGCGTCATGACGGAATTTCGTATAAAACGCACGAATCAACTGTGTATCACGTCGGGGACGATAGAGGGACGTCATGGGTTGCACGTGGGGCACCGGGGCATTATGGCCAGACGACGGCGGCGGTACACGATAGTCGTCACGCTGCTGCAGCGCCTGCACTCGCGCACCTACATGGCAGCTGCTACTTTAGCATATATCGAGGCTCGTCGGGCAGCACGTGGGGGCACGCGATGGCCAGGCGGTGGTGCACGGATAGTGCTAATCATGAGAAGGCTTGACTTTGGTCTCATTGCGAGCATCTCGCGTGCCTCTGCGTCGAGACCACGTGAAGGAAATGGGACCACCACCACTCGGTGTGCCGAGGAGTCCCAATAGAGACTGGTCGAGGAGTTGAGATACCAGGCCGCTGAAGCTTCAACGAGTCCCAGCGTCGAACACAACGGTGAAGCCCGTCGTCTTGTGGTTGTCGCCCAATGGAGAAGATGGCATGCGCTTACGTTTGCGGCTAGGGTTTGGCTTTGGAGAGGTGAGTAACAGCAGAACCATATATGTAGAGGAAGGAGAAGAGGGTCGTGGCCAGCTGGGGGAGCAGCTGGGGGAGGCCGTTGGCCGTACGCGCGTGGTCTACTATTGCAGAGAACCACTGCAACCAACGACCTAGCAGGACGAAGAAGGCGTATAGTAAAAGCAGTCGTTGGGTTTGAATTGAGGAGGCGGGTCGGGTATTCACGGGTTTCTGGTTAAATTACCCGCCCGTAATTTAAGTCATGTTCCCAGTGGCGCAGGTTTGGGCTTAGGTCACCCGACCCGGATCCGCCCGACCTTGGGGTCGGGCTTGCTAGGCTGGTTTATATAAGCTTTAGAGTGAAAGGGAAGAGCAATGTATATATGACCATGGGCTTTAAGGTTTTAGAGAAAAAAAATTATAGTCATCTAAGTTAGGGTTACCCTCCATATTAACCATGTAATTACTTTCCTAGTATATTTATACCTAATTTTGTTATCTAATTATCTCACTCTACCTTTAATAATAATAATAATAATAATAATAATAATAATAATAATAATAATAATAATAATAATAATTATAATAATAATAATAATAATAATAATAATAATAATAATAATAATAATAATAATAATAATAATAATAATGTTAACATTAGTAACACGCAAAAATGGTCCTATTATTAATAGTAGTGACAATACTAGAATTTGGGGAGGTCACATCTACCAATTTATTATAGAGGGGGCTTAAGACCCGACCAATATATATATATATATATATATATATATATATATATATATATATATATATATATATATATATATATATATATATATAGCAAATGACCTCTAGCCTAGTGGTTAAGAGAGATGCATGCGGCCCAAGTGGTCGGGAGTTCGAGCCCCAGTGGAGGCGAGTTCACCACAATTAACCATTGCTTCAAAAAAAAAAAAAATATATATATATATATATATATATATATATATTTATATATATATATATATATATATATATATATATATATATATATATATATATATATATATATATATATATGGGCTTGAGAGCCGAAAAAAGGATTTATCTAAGTCATTAATCGAATATTAAGAAAAGTTGAGGTAGGAAGGACCTTAACAATTAAACTAGAGTTTATTAAAGGAAACATGTATAAAACGGAATAGTCATAATGGTAGCACTCATATCTAGGCAATATAGTAATTTAATATAAAATTTTACATCATTTAGGTAAAACAAAATTATTGGGCTTAACGCAATCATGACTACAATTTAAGTCATTTATGATCATTGATGAAATAATAGAATATGGAAGCTCAATTGGATGGCATACAAGTGACATGTGTGTAGTAGGCTCAAAAATAGGTCAAAACCATATATTGGGTCACTTAGGGTGGATAGATATTGAGCTCCGAAATTAAATTGGAGGTTTGGTCAAGTTTTTCGATCGATGATCAATGGCCTAAATTGACCAAAAAGTTGTACGATGTAAATAGAATACAAGAAAACAAGTTTGAGTGGGACATGATATATCAAAATAAAGATAATCTTGTCTACTACAAAACTCACGAAGGAAGTTTCGAGATATTAACATCCCTGGCGCTTCAAAAATCAAATTCACGGAGAAGTGCATTTAATGATCAAACTAATTATAATAAAATTATTTATTGAAAATAATTCATTTAAATTTTTTAAAAGAACCCTAAAATCCAGGGTGTTTACAGGTATGGATCAAATCGGTACTAGGTGTATCCAGTAATTATGGTTTTGGATCCCACATAAATCCAACCCGAATCTGATGTGTTGATACCCCTATTTGTTGGCATATGAAATTCAAATTCAACGAACAATTCATATTATTGTCTTGAATTCCAATTCAATGAATTGGTAAGATTAAGGAAATCGAGATAAGGAAAATCATGATTCTAGATCTATATATTTAATCAATTTCTTGCAATTCAATGAATTTGAATATAAAATCATTTTGAATATAAAATCCTTTGATGTAGTCGTTGGCCTAAAATTGTAAACTAATTAATTTTTCAATTTTAAGATACATTAACAAACAATTAAAATTGTTATAAGTAGTCGTATAACCTAATCTTTAACTCTTTTTTTTGTAACAAGGTTATAATAATCTTGTTTTCTAGTTTATTAACTTTGACTCTTTTTTTTTACTATTTACACAATTTGTTATTTTTGAACTGATTTGGACATCGAAGGAGCATAGTTAGAAAATATCATTACCATGTATGATCTTTGCGAAGTGGTCGAATCCACATATTTTGTCGACATTCATCATCGACTTCAATGTATCGAATGATGATGATATGAGGTGGGTTAGGTATCTAACCATAGGTGTTATTGTTAAGTATGCATCATCAATGGATACACACATTCTATCAGACAATTGTTTCTAGTTTTGAAATGCTTGTAGAAAATTTGTCTATCGGTTATAGCTCATATGAAAAGCAATGCTTGTAGCTCATGTTAAAGGTACTACAGACACTAGATTGGACCGACATGATTTGTGTTTTTCCAACCGTAAAAATGCCTAGGTGCGTGGGGTTGTAGCAAAAAGAATACTTGTAGAAAATTTGCTTTTATAAGCAACCTCCACGTGTATGAAAAAATTGTCTAAAAATTTAACTACTTTTTCAATTTGTTTTGATGAAATTACTTTTTTTTTCTTAAAATAAGCAAAATAAGCCTGAAGCAAATCCCAAACGCAGCCTCTGAACGGTGGTAAGAAATCAAGTAAATAGTAATTATAGAAAAGAATATTTTAGCAAATGTCGTCATTCAAAATATAGAAACTAGCATATATTTCTATTTTTAAAAAAAATTAGCAAATGTCCCAATTCTTTTGTATGGAACACATAAAATTTTAAAATATTGGAGGTCTAGATTTTGAATGGGGCTAGAAACTTGCAATTTATGGTAAAATAAGATTAGACGAGGGTTTCCATCTCCCTAACCAATCTTGTAATCTATTCAATCTATTTATGATTAAGAGAGGAGTTCCCAAAAGCCCAAAATATTCTTTATGTCGGTTTCCATCTCCCTGGTCCAGAGCATATCATTCACCGTCCGACGAGGGTTGAGACCCCTCCCTCTCCCTCCATATATAGCATCTAGAGGTCGCCTCCCATTTCGCACCCCCTCTCCTCTTCGTTCTCTCTTCCCAAAGCTCTCCTGCAGTAGCAGATCCTCTTCTACTTCTTCTTCCATGGGAGCCAGTGTCGTCGACTCCTCCATGGACGCTGTCCAGAGGCGCCTCATGTTCGAAGACGAGTGAGATCCCTAACCCCTCACTCTTTTCTTTGATTGTCGGATCGAAATATTTACCCAATTATATAATTATGTATATTCAGGGCCGGCCCAGAGGGTTGTGTTGCCCTAGCCAGAGCTAATTTTGGTTGCCCTTAACCCGTATTGAAAAAATAATTACAATAAAAGTATATAGATAAAAAAAAATTGGTAAAATAAAGATTACATTGTGCTTTTAGCTTTAACTATACCATAAAATCTTGATTACAGAAGTAACAACAAAAGTAAATCTAATCATAATATTTTATAAAATAGCACAATCCGGTTTAAAGGAAAAATGCTTCTATTTGCATTTTCTATGGGGCAAATTTGTTAATTAAGTAATCATACTCAAGCTTCTCTGGTAGTTCTTTTTCAATTGACATGATTTTGTTACTTACTTCACTATTACAGTTCCAAAATTAAAGTTCCGTTCACAACATCAAAAGAATTTTTAAAAAAAACATAAAAAAGAAACAAATGAAGGAAAATAGCATTCATCTCAAAGGCATCCATACATGTCCATTTAACCATTTTACTTGAGCTTAGTGTCCTGATGTCCTTTTAACCATTTTCTTCTGTACACAGACAGAGGCACTTCTTCCTTGCAAGTCTCTATTTGTCTTTTTTTTTTTTTTTTTAAGTTTTTGTTTCATTTAAAGATTATGTGATGCAGCGTCCGAGTCTTTATTTGAGTTTCTACAGAATGAGCAGCAACAACAACAAAGAAGAAAAGTATTATTGAAAAGAAAAAAAACTGACCGTGGGTCCATGGGCGGTTCTAGCCTTGAGGGGGAGGAGAAGAAGGAGCCGGTTCTAGCCCTGAGGAGGAGGAGGAGGAGAACAGCCTTGAGGAGGAGGAGAAGAAGGAGCCGGTTCCAGCCTTGAGGAGAAGGAGAAGAAAGAGGGTCCTGAAGGGATCGGTGTTTGAAATAGGGATTTGAGATTTTTTTCTTATTCGGATATAAACAACATCCAAAGTAGGGCTCTCACCTCACGTGGAGTAGTGGGCAGCGGCCAGCGGCTAGCAGGCTGGTATTTGGTGGTGTTGGGCTTTGGAGATTTTTTTTTAAACCAGCCCGCTGGGTGGTTGCCCAAGTCCGGGGGGTTGCCCAAGCCCGGAAGCTTTCCGGGCTTACTCACGGGCCGGCCCTGTGTATATTTCATTTACCGATCCTGAACGTGGATTAGGTAGTTAACGGCAAATGACCAAATGTTCGTGGTGACAATCTGGTAATAATATCTAAAAAAACAGCAAAAGCATTGAACTAGGTATTTTTCATGCAATGCAACTTAGCCTTGGAATAACCTTCCAAGGGTTTACTTTCTTTCTTTTTTTCCGAAGAAGATAAATATTATAGAAAAATGCCAATATTACACTATAATCTAGCCCCAATTCCAAAATAGACCATGAGCTATGTAAGCATCTATATTTCTTTGTAAACAAAAATAATGAGGAAGAGACTCTCAAAGATGCGCCGATTTCATTCCCTCCGCACATGCCAAACCACCTCCCAAAGATAAGTCTTAGACGACAGTATCCTCTCGCTCTGTTGTCTTTCTGAGCTTTAACTCCATCCATAACAGAAGAGGACTCTACTTTGGGCAGTGGGGAGCCCAAACCTAGCTGGAACAAGAAATATAAAGAGTGGTAGAGTTATCATCGAGGACAACGCTAGTCGAGACTTCTTGCCTTATCTATCCCTTTACGATGAGTTTTTGGTTCTTGACGTATTCACAAGAAATCATTGTATGCACCTATGGTTTCTCATCTTGAATTCATCATATTGGTTTACCATCTTGGCCATTCTCTTGCTAGTTGCTATAACTTGTTCGCTTTCGTATCTAGTAGTAGTTGTTCGTGCACTTTTCCTTAGTATGTCTATAATGGTCATGGTGTGATTTACTTGTTTATTTGTGGAACTTTAATATCCTGGACATGTATTGTTTTTAATTTTACTGTTATGAAATTTATTGTTGGATGTACGATGCCATGCAGGTGTATTTTGGTAGATGAGCAAGATGAAGTTGTCGGACATGAATCCAAATACAACTGTAAGTTGTGGACCACTTATCATGATATATTTATGCATTTGTGTGAATATATAATCAGGATGATTCATGAATCATGATGTTCTAACTGTACATGCTATCTTACATCGATAAGATTTAAGCTCAGATACTCTCTGCACAACTTCAATCATCAAAACCATCTGTTGTCTATATGATTTGAAATATCTACAAACTAAAAACTAAAAACTAAAATGTTTTCAAGTTCTTTTCTCATTCATTAAGGAGCCACAAAATAGATGTTGCAAATAGTACGTTACAAAGATTCAGTGGTGTAGAATGATCTCTGTGTGTGTGTTTAAAGTCAATATAAGTAATTGATACCAAAACTTTAGACAGTTTTGAAATAGGGTGTTGATGGACTTCTTACTAAGAAGTCCATAAACTCCCTATTTCAAGATTGTCTCAAGTACTTATATTGACTTTAAAGCAAGGTTTGCAGTATCGGTATCAGAATAACTATTGGACCCTTCTTATGAGTATCGGAATTGATGGTATCGGAAGTATCGGCGGTTCCTGATCGAAGTATCGAATTTTTTGGTACCGGAAAACAAATAATTATTAAAAATTAAGAAAATATATTTTATACATTTAGGCACAATGTTAAGTATTTTCTCTGTTATTTTTAGTAATTTTGAAATTGTATAAATAATAGTCACCCTTACTGATTAGTTTACCTATGATAAATAATGTTTCTTCATTTAGATACTTTTACAACCTTACTATTGATGATTAGTCTTTTTCGTTAATTTTCTCTGCTGAATTGACCGGAAAAGAGACCTCCAACATCGGTATCGGTCACTATCGGTACCGTTCAGTATTAGATCAGGACGTGCTAAACAGTACTGGTATCGGCCCGTATCGTATCGGTATCGGTATCGGTATCGGCCGATATTGCAAAATATGCTTCTTAGTTGGAGAGATTTTTCTACATCTACGTCTATTATGGAATAAAAAGCATCACTTTCATTTCTTCTAACTAGACAATAATGCCTAATACAAGCAAGCAATCTATATACCCAAGCTTGGATTAGTTTCTTGTGAGAATGTTTGTCTTGTCAACTTAGAGTTTTTGCAACATTCTTTTTCTGTATAGTTTCTTTTGTTTGACTATATTTATGATGCTCATGAAGTCTTCCTACTTAATGTTTCTTCCTTTTTTCTACATTTAACATAGTGGTTGTAACTCATCATTGGATATATTTTAACATACCTGGGTACTTTTTGACATTTTCCCATCATGGTTAGGGACTCATCATTGGATATTTTCCCCATCCATTACTTTGTTTTGGATGGAAGATGAAGGATTGAGGATGGTTAGAATAGGCCTTTCCTACATATGTTGATGCCTTTTCTTTCTTAAACTTGGAATTTTTGCTGTTTCTGTATCTTCTGGCACAAACAGAGCAATATTTGATGTTATATGTTTTCTTATTTTGATGTCTCATAGGTCTCCTAGTTGTTCTGTTTCTAGATAGATGCTAAAAAAGATCTTTAGCCTGAATTTTTGTGATCGGCTGCACAAATTCTTTTGTTCCTTTCTGCTTGTTAAGGGCCAACTCTTATCTACATGAATTTTTTTTTTTCAAGTGACTAGAATATTAAAATTACATGGAACCTCCTTCCCAAATTAATGCCGTTGTTAATAGCTTATCACTGAGATGTAAATAAAAGGTTTGCTTCTCAATGTCTTGGATTCTGAGGCCTCATTTGGCTGATGCAATTGTAACCAGCAGGTAAAATATGATGAATAGGGATGTTTTGCCCTTGTAATGAGATTGATGCAATTTTTGACTTCACATACCTTCAAAGACAATTGATATGGTTAGTGATTGGAGCAGTCTCTTGTATGAAATAGGCTTTTCTTGTGCTATGAACAACTGGTTTATAACACTTGGGATAAATGAAGTGGCTTCCAAATCACCCGAAGACATGTGATCATGTAACTTGTTAGCTAAACATTCAAGAGGTTTAATTATTCTATAACTTGATAAAGATTCTCTACTCATTTACTCGGATTATATGAAATTGTTTCAATATTTTGTAAATGATGACTTTCCAACAAAGTTGAATGATATAGGCTTGTGATTATGACTTCTGTTTGTTAGTAAAAGTTAATGTATTTAAGAAACTTGATTGCACCAAATAACTAAACCAACTTAACTAAGTCAATATTTGGTTTTTAATTTTCTAAAATTATGGCTTGGTTTCATGGTAATAATGTACTTCTATGTAACCCGTGATTTTAGCAAATTATTCCTCTGCATAAATTGACCTGTCTTCTATCTGCAATCTGCACACAATGGTATTGCTGAGAGTAGTAGCGAACCCTTTATAGTTGTACCTTCCTATTAAAACAATGCTAGGTTTTCTGACAGCTAGTTAATAGAGTTTTATACCTATTGCTGATGAAATATACAGGATTAGGCTTTAGAACATGTGTTTTAGAACTTGGCTGTGTAGCAACCAAGGTAATACACCAAGGTGTCTACAGAGCAAGGTCCTAAGACTAGATATTGGTATTGGTCTCAAATCTTGTAAACTTATCAGTATCTCAGCAGTTTGGTTGTGTTCGATAGGAGTACTAGAGTGTATTGGGGTCGACAGTTTAGGGAGATTTTTTAAACAATCAATTTTATTAAAATATAAGAAATAGGATGATTGAAGGTGAGGACTCCCTCGACTCGAGTCTTGGTGATCATAGGCCGTAAACCTGCCAAAGATATCAAGAGCCCAAGCCCTAGGACATGCACGTTTCGACAAGCTAAACAACCATGGAAACAGTTCAACAACACGAGATGAGGTCATGCGATTGGACGGGTTGCATGAATGAGTTGCTAGTTTGGATGCTAAGGTGGATCAGTTGCCGCTTTACTTGGCTAGATTGTTGAGTAGGTAGAGGATCAACATGCACGTGAGAGAGGGTCAGTTGGCAGTGCCTGAGGCAACCATGACTATATTGCTGGTAATAACACTTTGGGAGCCGCAGTTTGGTTGGGTCCAAACTGGTAGAAATCTATTTTTTTTCCATTATTTAACTGCGATGATCCAAAAGAGGAGTGTTTGAGACCTAAGAGAGGAGACGACAAACTGACGAGTGCGCAATAGCTGATATGGTTGAGAGAAGCAACTCTCCTAATTGCCTTTTGAGCAAGGATCTAGTGGACAAGTAATCATATTAAACGACTTACATGGACCGAGATATAAGAGCGGCCTGCACGAGAGATTTGCTTCGACTACACTAAGACATTTGCTTCTGGATACAAGTGCAAGGCTAAGTGGTTTTAGTCTTTTGATTGGGAACTGAAGAAGCCAACGACATAAGAAGACCAGTTGGAGGAGCGATTTATTCTCGCAAAGGTGGTGTGAGACAAATTTCGTTTTTTTAGTTTTAACATATATCACAGTCCCGGCAGAGGAAGATGCCGAGGTTGACCAGAGTGTCCATTTTGCAAGGAAGGAGAAATCTTGTGGATTTGTATAGTCATGTCCATCTTGTCCTATGGCTCCGATGTCTCTTATCATCGCAAGGCCTCTCACTGTGGATATACCATCTCAGCGATATCTCCTACCATCAAATTGGAGAAGTTGTTGGCCATGACATAGGAAGAAATGTTTGGTAGCCATTGATAAGAGAAGGAAGCAAAAACTAAATTTCCTCTTACAATTTCTTCGCATGGCTCTAATGTCTTTGATTGTCACAAGGCCTTCCACTGTGGATGCACCATCTCAGCGATATCTCCTACCATCAAATTGGAGTTGTTGGCCATGACATAGGAAGAAATGGCTGGTAGCCATTGAGTATCGAAGGAAACGAAAACTAAATTTCCTCTTATAACTTCTTCTTACTCAAAAAAGATAACTACATAACATTAGAAGGAGAGTGCACCCTCTTTGATGCAACTTATTCCCCAAAATCTAAATAATCCTACGCATTGGAATGAAGATAGCACGAGAATGGTCTAGTCAACTACATGGAATAAACATAGCAACAAGTCAGCTTAGGGATTGCCAGTGGGCTGCATGGGACAAGATTCTTGAAAAATATGTACACACATCAGGGATATGTAGGAAATCTGGACAATGTTGTTCAAGGTGGACGTAATTCTTTTTTTCAGGTCCTAAGCCCCTATACATTCCCTTGAAGTGCTCATCGGTACAAGAACCTTTTATTACATAGAACAACTTAGCATCACTGAAGGCTTAGTAAGATCTTGCCATATTTTGCAATTGGGATTCCTTATTTGGCAAGAACATACTGGAGTATATACCTACCTAATGAATTGTATATCAAAACTTCAATGCCAAGCAGAAAAACATTTAATAATGGACTTTACTTTCTTGAATTTTGTATAAACTCTCTATTTGGGAGTTTTTGCTGAGCTCTTGTTTGATCTTGTAGGTCATCTGTGGGAGAAAATTGAATCTGGGAATATGCTTCATAGGGCTTTCAGCGTTTTCCTGTTCAACTCAAAATTTGAGTTACTACTACAGGTATGTATTTGATGAATGAACTTTTATCTTTTGCTATATCGGAAAAGATCTTGGATAAAAGGATTTTGGATATTTGTGATGTTTCTCATGATTGATTCACATTATATTATGTATGAACCTTGCTGAGATATATATTGTATATGTCATTTATTATAGCTTTCAATACATTTCAACATAACGTTGGAAGGTAACTTTAGGTATGCGTAGTATGAGCTCATATTTGAATGTTTTGAAGGCACACAATATGATTTATATATGCTAGTAGTTTTGAGCTTGTTTCCTTAAACTCAATTTTTTATCCTGAAATCTGAAATCGTGTTAGAGTGTAGACCAAAAGATGGTCTTGCCTGTCTATTTGATAGGCAGTAGATACAGGTCAACTATTACATACTCATCTTGCAGGCGAAAGCAGGCTTTTACCTAAATTAACTTAAAGCTTATCAATCCCAGTCCTGCTGAATCTTGAGCTATTGACACAAATACTCCTTTTTTGGCTCTATCCATGTGAGATACATGCTGCCAAGAAATAGTTACTATATTATCTTTCTTACTTTAGTTAAATCTTGTGTAAGGCCATGCTATTACAAAATTGGAGAGCTATGATTCAATACCTATATCCCTTCATGTCTAGATTTAAGTTGATCCTATTGTTGTGTAGTCTAAATAATAGATGCTGATACATGCTGATAGAGATAAACCCTTTGCTAATATAGGTGAAAAAAGGCCGAAATTTTGTCAAAGTTACAATGCGGACCAATATAAACAAATTTTGGCCAATGTTGGTGAAGTTTATAGTTTGGTCAAACTTGCAATATATAGATGGCTGCAAATGCAAGCCAATGCATGAGTTATTCTGGTCTAAATTTGGCATAAACTAGCAAAATAGCTAAATTTGGTCAAAATTTGCAAAGAAGATCGATACAGGTTGAAATTTGACCTAAATAGATGGAAACAAGTGGAAATTCATCCAGAACTTCCACTAACCGTCTAATATTGTCTTACATATGCCATATATTGGGCAAACACAACAAGAAACCTGCCAAAATTGGCTGATATAAGCGAGAATTTATCGAAAAGGGAATCTGCCACATTTGACACAATACTTGATTTGGCTTAAATTTTATTTCATGCTTTGAAAAGACTTTGAAGCCATCATATGACAAGTTATGTATTATATTATGAAATCTTATTTTATAATTTCGTAAATGTCATGTAGTTATTCATCAAAACCCTCATATAAATACATAATAGTTCACAAAGTTATGTAACTTTATTATTTCTTACGTTTCAATAAGTTGTGTAAAATTTCTTCTAAATGTTTCCAAGTGCCGAAACCCAATATACTTTGATAGGCAGCTGAAACAATCAATAGTGATACTCATAAGGTGGATCAGAAATCCATATCGAGCTTTTAAACCTTGCACATATCAGTGGCGCAAGGAGAGAAGAAAGACAGTTGTGTTAGTTAGAAGATGAAATAATGCTTAAAAGATACGAATTAGGAGTACATATTTATAACAAAATTATTTCTCTATATATAATACCTTCCTCTTTCCTTTGATTTGACGAATCATGTTCTTTCCCTCTCTTTTGGCATCCATTTTTTCATATCCAGTGATACAAAGCTAAGTTTTGGTTTCAAGTCTCTTAATTAACTTCTATTTATATTTTACTTATTGTTGTAAGAAAACCTACGGCTAATAGTTTTTTTGATATATTTATTTATTTTTGCATCTCCCATCATGTCAATATCCTTGTGTTTCAAAAATTGTTGTTTTGTTATTTCGTATGTTATCTATCATGCCGTCATCTTTGTATCATGCAAGATAGCTTGGGCACTCGAGCAATTAAATGAGTAGTTTTCTGTTCAACATCTACAGTGAGAAACCTTTTTGTAGACAGCATAAAGTTGATTACTTCCAAACTGGAACTCGATTTATGTAATACAGAAATAATGTACTATAGGAAGTTTGTTATGAAGTGCACATATGTTCTGCATCGTAATAGACTTGTCACTTTCCTCTTCGTCCCTTGAGAGTTTGTTGAATCCTGGAGACCAATTAAGTTGTGAGCCACTTTAGTGCCCACTAAATTTCTTGGGATTGTAATTGGTAGAAATGATGTCTCCTTGCCTTTTTGATTGTCATTCCTTTTTACTCTTTGAAATGTGTCATTGAGATGAATGCAAATCTCTATAGTGAATTGTATCATGTTGGTATTCGTCTAGACTCATTATTGTCTAGGGGAACTTGGGGTCCTCTATGGTTGCATGGATATTAACAATATTCACGAATTTTCAAAAGTTAGCCATTAATTTGTGCGCAACAGACTGCACACACACATCAGTATGTAATTTGTCCATTCACGAATAAGTAGTATTTCTCACGAATAAATCGGAAAAATGCGAATAAAACGTAATGTTCGCAACTAGACTGATATAACACAGCTGAACTCCATCCTGCTAGCGTACTGCTTCACATCAAGTGGAAGATGATCTTTTTGTAGGTCATTGGCTCAAGGATAAAAAACAAAGGTGCCAATTTGATCTGACAAAAACAAAGGCGCCGGCCAAGGACAAGGGGAAGATATAGTTCGAAAAAGAGAAGTCAGTCTAGATTCTGGGGATCCATAGATTGAACAGGCAGTAAAAATTAAAACAGCAGCAGCTTCATAAAGATGGGTTAGGGTTAGGGCTAACTTTGCTTTTAGTAGGGTAGGAATTAGAAGGGTAGGCAGCGTAATTTACTAAAGTGCAACTGATCGGGTTACTGCCAAAAATGTAAATATTAACGTGGCCTAGATTCTTTTATACACATTTCTTATGTTGACTTGGTGCCACGATGTATGTGAAGGTTATAAACAGAACCAACTAACCCAAAAACTGATATTTATAAAACAGAACCAATTAAACCTATGTGGATTGGTTCAGCCATTTATTATTGTTTTAACCAAATTTGCAAAATCCCAGCTTGGATCTCTTTCTCCTTTTGTTATGAATTTAGTAACGGAATACTTTTGGATACTTATAAATTTAGTAACGGAATACTATCCAAACTTTTGCCTTATTTTTGACACAATTTTGAAATGTTTGCCGATTTTCTGAACTTCGAATTATTCCAACCAGGAATTTATGACTATGGTTGTATGTAATGACTAATTATCATTTCGTGTCAACTAGTCTTTGTTTTGTCTGGATAGTTCATGAATCTGCTTAAATTGATTAGTTGTGTTTGCTCAGTAACTGCAGAGTTCGCATCCATGCTGCTGCATTTACCATAATGATTGTATGTGCTTTTACTGACAGTTTAGCTCTATATTTTTACAGCAAAGGTCTGCAACTAAGGTAACATTTCCATTAGTTTGGACCAATACCTGCTGCAGCCATCCTCTCTACCGTGATTCCGAGCTTATATCAGAGAACTTCCTTGGTATATCTCATTCTTTTAGATGTTGGGCTCAAGCAAAATAACTGTTAGTTTTTTTTCGTTTTCAAAGAGTTGTATCATATCTGTGCTAACCAGGGATTAGGAATGCTGCACAAAGAAAGCTACTAGATGAACTGGGCATACCAGCTGATGATGTTCCTGTCGATCAATTCATTCCTCTTGGACGTATGCTGTACAAAGCACCATCTGATGGAAAATGGGGAGAGCACGAGCGTGAGTCCTTGCAGATTAGGTTACGTACTAGTGTTATTGCCTGCCTGGTACTGTAATATAATAATTCCATTTTCTGCTTTCCTCTTTGCAGTTGATTATTTGCTTTTCATTGTGAGAGATGTCAATCTGCATCCAAATCCGGATGAGGTTTCTGATGCCAAGTATTTCAACAAGGACCAGTTGAAGGAGCTGCTGAGGAAAGCTGATGATGGGGAGGAGGGTATAAAGCTGTCCCCATGGTTCCGGCTGGTCGTCGATAACTTTCTCATGAAATGGTGGGAGCATGCCGAGAAAGGCACTCTTCTGGAGGCTGCTGACATGAAAACCATTCATAAGCTGTGACATAAAAATAGGTAGTTATCAAGTGTTCGTGGTATGCGAGACTCCTGGTGGCATTATTTCCTCGAGAATAAATTGGATGCTGTTTATTTCTATGAGAACCCTTTCTTCTTAGATATTAGGACCAAAAACTATTCTGTAATGTAATTCAAAGGTTCCATCTGGTCTATCATATTGGTAGTTTCTGGTTTGGTTGTGAAAATGCTGAGATCAATGGAAAACAGTAGGTTCTTTAGAAATGGTTTCTTTATGTTGGTTTCTTTATGTTAGTTATTGCTGGTAATGTGTGGGGTTACCAATTAATGTGAAGAATATTCCGGAATGTGAAGAGAGTCATCTGCATGTCAGAGAAGTTTGAAAAGTCGATGGCAACAAGGTAACTCATTTCGAGTTAGTATCAGACTCGGAACATAGCAATATTAGTGCTAGTCGTACAACATCGGTATGTAGCTGATGTTGCTCTTGTTCTAGAGCTTGTGGGCGGTATACCACGGAATGCAGTCGTTACTGTTGTTCCATAACATTCCAGGGATATACCGGTGACACATCGCATCAGGGGCTAAAGGTCCAATTCGGATGTCACATCCCAGTACCAGAATACAGAGAATAGTGGTATGATATGGCCAGCTATGTACTACGAAGTACACTGGTACTCCTTAATACGGTTACGGCTATCACAAGACAAGGAAGTGCATATTATAATATAAGTCCTCTAGGGCCTCATAGGATATCAACTCTCAGTCCGGCAGTACAAGAAACATAAATTTATATGTCATATAAGATAAAGTAGTAAAACGTTTCTGACTTCTATATCAAAATGATCATGAAGCTAGCTATACAAAATAAAGAGCTAGTACAGTGTCAAATATTCATAATCATAGTTAGCTGCAGCCTGAATAAGTATAATCATTTAAAAGAAAATATCCAAACTATCAGGCCAACAAGATGTTTGTGTCTAAGCGTGTCCAAAAGATATAAAATGCTGTAAGAGTGGTGAAGAAGAAACCTTCTCAATCCCCTTGGTGACCATTCGTTTGGAGCACGCCATAGGAGAAGGTACGTTGGATCCTCAGGCTCAGACTCTAAATTTGATCAAATAAAACCAGAGGAGTCAGACCCCTAATAGCAAGTGCCACAAGGAAGCACGAGTAAATGAAATAAAATTTAATCAACACATAATAACGACATGTGTCATAGCTTAGGCATATATACCATCATCGAGGCCATACACCAAACAAGGACGAGAGGTTCTGTACCATGTCGAGATAGAGTCCTTTGACCATGGTTAGATACAATACCTATATCGTAGCTTCGGTCCATAGCCTATCATAACACAGTAGCCTAACCCTACAACCAAAGAAGGACAAGGGGTTAAACCACCACATCACGACAACCCATGTCCCTAGAATACTAACTGATAATACAGATCACATACAACATGTTTATGTAATCGGCCAATCGGTTCTACGTCTTGCTATGTGGTATCTAGGTTATCCAGTAATGCAATATATATATATATATATATATATATATATATATATATATATATATATATATATATATATATATATATATATATAAGGAACGATCCACATTCTCTTACTTTTGCATCCCCTATGCATCCCCATGTTAACACCCGTTGGATCTTGTTTAAATCATCTGATCTTAACCATTGAAAAATCAACAGTTAAGATTAGATGACTTAAACAACATCCAACGGATGTGAAAGAGGATATACATGTGGGATGCAAAAGTGAGGGAATGTAGATCCTCTCTCTCTCTCTCTCTCTATATATATATATATATATATATATATATATATATATATATATATATATATATATATATATATATATATATATATATATAAACCCCTCTTCTCGAATTTTTAAAATTATTATTTCATAATCATTGTAAAAGTAAATTTTCGACGAAACTTTATGAATGATATTTTATTCTTTTATCAAAAACTAGTTTTAAATTATATATTTTGAGAGTGCTAATTTGTTTTAATAAAAATATTTTATTAAATTATATTATTGAAATTATGAAAGATGTTTGCTTATTATTTTGGATTTTTTTTAATTAAATTTGGTTTCAAAAATGATTTGGAAGTCATAAGTAGTTTTCAATAAGTCCAACTATTTTTTAAAATAAACTTCCGGATTTATAAAAATATACTTTACGTTATTTGATGGTAACGAATATTATTTTATTGTAGTAATTAATTATTTGATTTATTTGAATTTATATGGTTTAAATTATTGAATATTATTGAATATTAATTTGAAGTTATTATAGTAACCACTTTATTTATTAAGATTTAAATAAATTATTTGATAATATTAATTGTTGATTGAAATCAATATTACTATCTACTAATGGATATGATTAGATTAATTCGGATTTAAAAGCTTAATTGATTTAAAACTAGTGGGAAAGGTTATCCAATTAGATAGGGGTGAGCATTCGGTTTATTCGGTTTAAAACCGAACCGAATAAGCAAAACCGAATTCGACCGAAACCGAATAAGCAAAACCGAAACCGAACCGAATTGGTCAATAACCGAACCGAACCGAACCGAACCGAATTAAATCGGTTCGGTTTTCGGTTTATTCGGTTTATTCGGTTTTTTTTGGTTTTTTTTGTGTTTTTTTGTTAATATATATAATAACTAAATATACCTAGATATATTTATTATATACATATAGTATATATCTCTCTATATATATACCTATAGTATATATCTATATATATTTAGTATATACCTATAATTAATACCTATATATATATATATATATATATATATATATATATATATATATATATATATATATATATATATATATAAACTAAAATTTCTTATTCGGTTTTCGGTTTTAAACCGAAACCGAAATCCAAAACCGAAACCGAAACCGAATAAGAAATTTTAGTATTTTCAAAACCGAAACCGAACCGATTTTTTTCAAAACCGAACCGAATCTCTTATTCGGTTCGGTTCGGTTCGGTTTTCGGTTCAAAACCGAATAATGCTCACCCCTACAATTAGACTCACAACTCTTATCTAATTAGGAGTTCAACTCCGATTTAATGATGCCTTTCTCCTAATTTATCCCAAGCCTTTTTCCAAATCCCATCAACTATAAATATTATCTATGGTGTCGTGCAAATTGTCTCTCTCCACCACCCCTTTCCACCATTTTCATTTTACTTTTACATTTATCCTTCGCTGTGTCCGACATACCGGACACAATCTCTAGTCCATATTCCTGTGTCTGTGTCACGCAGGACACACGACACTTCCAGAAATCCTAACCCTAACTATGCCTTCTCCGTCTCTATAATGCCCCATCTCTGGCCGCCGCTGACCACAGCCTCGCCGTGCCCCCTGATTCCCGCAGCAACCCCTGACCTCCCTGGCCGAGCCTCTTTGCTTCGCCGGAACACCACGACCCCTCCACCGACAAGCCACCCATCCCGGCCAACTCCTCCTTCCTGTTGATCCTGACCATAGCCCGCCGCTCCTCCTACTGCCTCGACACCAAAGCCACCGCCCACGTGAAACCCCTCGACCGTCACCGCCGGCAACCCCCATCTAAACCAAAAGCACCACCGTGTCTAGCCACACTTGACCAGGACACCACCACCATCGTTCGCTATCACTACCACCGCCACCACTTTTTTCAAATGTAATCTTGAATATTGTAATTTGATTTAGTATTGTGAGTGAGAAAATGAATTAATTATGAGAAAATATTGTGACTTTGATCATTGAGGTCTAGACAACATTATACCGTCGATACCGTGGCGTAGGCTGGACTTGCCCACGCACTCGCATCCCGGAAAGCGAGTGCGGGCCGTGACAAGTTTTTTGGTGGTCCATGCAGGTCAATCTTTGCAAATTATGCGAACTCGTGGTAGTACCATATTAGTCATACTGCTGCGAGCCTACGACTAGGATGCTCATTCATAATTAGGTTAATTTGATTTAGGAAAATGACTAGGCCTAGGACTAGGTACCCCGTAGGCAACCCATAGAATTATTTTGAATTAATTGCTTGGGTAGTTAAGGTTGTTACATAGGCTACATGATTAAGATAGTAATATTTGTTGAGTTTTGATACCCCATTTGATGAATTTGAAATATTTTATGTGATAATATTACCTTGTGGTAGAATGACTCTAATTAAAGATGGGTAGAGTCTTCGATTGATGAATTGAGTCTTTAAGGTTATTAGCTTTTGGTGTCTTTGAAGTTTAAATTTCTGTATTGTTTGGTGAATTTATTGATAAGGTTGAATTTTAAATTTTTAAAGCAAAATGATTTGATTTAATTAAAGATCATGGAAATCTTTGGAGATTTATTGAATTTGAAATTTTAAGGAGATTGTGTCAGAGTAGATTTAAGTTTAAATTTTGAAGTGCTTAAATTTTGGATTTTAATTTTTTTTAATTTGAATTTTTGAGGAAGTTATGCAAAAGTGGATTTATATTTCGAAGAATTTAAAATCTGGTGAAGTTTAAATTTTGAGGATAAATGCCAATTTGAAGGAATTGTTGAATATTCGATAAGTCGATGTTGATCACTTTACCACAATCTTGAAGATTATGATAAGGGTTGAATTATTGATTAAAATGTAATGATGGAAGTTTTGAAGATATTGAGTTATGGATTTAAAATTTAGTGATTGAAATTGTAGAGATTTTCTTGAGATTAAAAATTTATGTATGATAGGTATGATCGGTGATTTAAATTTTATGATCGAAGAATTTTTGAAATATTCTTGAGAATACCTATTTATAGAATAGGTGAGTGATTAGTTAGATGTCATGTAGATAATACCCCTCCGAACCATATTTGTTGACCATATCTTTCTACTATTCTTGATCCATTTCTTATTACAAAATTTTATTATCTTTCTATTTCTCTAAGAGAATTTTTTTACTATCTTTTCGTTGATTATTCCTTCTGACCTGTCGAGCCTATCCATCTTAGCCATTCCTTAAATTTCGAGGACAAAATTTTTGTAAGGCGGATAGATTTGTAACCCCTCTTCTCAAAATTTTAAAATTATTATTTTTTATTTAAGTATTGTAAAAGTAATTTTTTGGCAAAACTTTATGAATGGTATTTTATTCTTTTATCAAAAACTAGTTTTCAATTAAATATTTTGAAAGTGGTAATTTGTTTTAATAAAATATTTTATTAAATTATATTACTGGAATTATGAAATATTTTTTGTTATTATTTTGGATTTTTTTATTAAATTTGGTTTCAAAAATGATTTTGGAAGTCATGAGTAGTTTCAATAATAAAAAAGTTTGTCCATCTATTTTTTAAATAAACTTTTGGATTTATAAAAATATACTTTACATTATTTGATGGCAACAAATATTATTTTATTGTAGTAATTAATTATTTGATTTATTTGAATTTATATGGTTTAAATTATTGAATATTTTTGAATATTAATTTGAAGTTATTATGGTGACCACTTAATTTATTAAGATTTTAAATAAATTATTAGATAATATTAAATTGTTGATTTAAATCAATATTACTATCTACTAATGGACACGATTAGATTAATTAGGATTTAAAAGCTTAACTGATTTAAAACTAGAGGGAAGGGTTATCCAATCGGACTCATAACCCTTATCTAATTAGGAGTTCAACTCCTATTTAAGGAGGCCTTTCTCCTAATTTTTCACAAGCCTTTTCCCAAATCCCATCAACCACAAATATCATCCATGGTGTTGTGCATCGTGTCCGTGTCTGCCACCCATTTCTACTATTTTCCTTTTACATTTACATTTATCCTTTGTCGTGTTCGACATACTGGACACAATCTCTACTCTCTGCCTTCTTCGTCTCTATACTACCCCATCTTTGGTCGCTGCTGACCACAGCCTCACAGTGCCCCCTGATTTCTGCCGCAACCCCTGAACTCCTTGGCCGAGCCTCTCTGCTTCGCCGGAACACCACGACCCCTCCACCGATAAGCCACCCATCTCGGCCAACTCCTTCTTCCTTTTGATCCTGACCACAGCCCGCCGCTCCTACGGCGCCGACACCAAAGCCATAGCCCACTTGAAACCCCTCGGCCGTCACCGCCGACAACCCCCATCTAAACCAAAAACACCACCGTGTCTAGCCACACTTGACCAGGACACCACCACCATCGTTCACCATCACCACCAACGCCACCACTTTCTTCTACTGTCTCCGGCCAAACCCCCAGGCCACGACCACCACCATCACCATCTTCGTATTATCCAAGCCTCCAGTCACCCCTAAACCTCCATCACCCCAAACCTCCATCACCGCCAAACCACCACTGAGGGCCGAAATACATGTACCTGATCGCTGCTGTGACCTAGCCGTGTCCGTCAGAGTCGACTGACCGATCTAAGGCCAGAGCCGCCCTTCCTCATGGCAGCCCCGCACCCCAACCAGACCCTAACGCCTCCGCTGCTCCCGGTGTCGACGACTGACCCTTTTACTTTGGCCCTGATGTCGCCCTGCCTCCGCGTCGTGTTCGACCCGACGACCGTCGCACCCACGATCGTTCCGACGAGCCACACCAACTGGTAAGCCTCCGTCCTCTATCGAAACCCTTTCACCCTTCTCTCTGCTCTCGCTCGATCTCTCTTTCCCGCTTCCTCTCTCTCTCTATTCTTCTTCTTCTTCTTCTTCTTCACTTCTCTCTCTCCCTTACTGTCTCTCTCTCTATGATTCATTTCTTCGCACTCAATCTTCTCTGTTTTATTTTTATTTGATTTATTTATTTTGGGCTAGAACATTGGGTATGGGCTTTAGAATGAGCTTTTATATTTTAAAGAGTTTTAGTTAGATGATTCTGGGCTAAAAATGGGAGTATATATATATATATATATATATATATATATATATATATATATATATATATATATATATATATATATATTTTATATATATATATATATATATATATATATATATCTATATTCTGGCTCAATTGGGCTTACTGGTTTAGGCAGTGGGTTTCAGTTAATTTAATTAGGGCTGGATCAGTTTTTAATAAAGTGATTCATGATTATTGAGCTTTATGCCCTATATTTGGTTTAAATATTTATATGTATATATATAAACAATTTTGGTGAACTTGGGTCTCAAATATTTAGTTAGATTTTAATTATATTATTTAGGCCTATATAACCTTTGGGGCATTATTTGGGTTTTTATTATTTTATACCTATATATACACGTATATTAATATTCTTAAATATTTTACTTATTCGTAAGAGAAATCTAGACATTTTTCTAAATTTTTTTTGACTAATAATAATTTATGGATTATTAGAAGTTTATATCTTAAAGAAAAATACTTTTATAATTGTCTACTGTTTTCTAAATGTCTAAAAAGGCTAGTATGTTTTACTAAATGGGTTCTAAATAGTTTATAAATATTATATATATATATATATATATATATATATATATATATATATATATATATATATATATATATATATATATATATATATATATATATATATATATATATATATTGTGTTAGCCCAATGATTATATCATATTTTTGAATATGGCTAATCAATTAAGTTTAACATAATAATATCACTAATATTCATGTAATCACTATCACGTTGCTACTTTAACTTAGCATTGTCCTAATGTTCTATATCAGTCATATTATTTTGTTTGTCTAACATGTATTTGTAGACATGCTGTAAGCATGATCAAACATGATCAAACCAGGACATATGCAATAGAGAATTATTGTTGGGCCAAAGACGGCGTTATACAAGAAGATTTCTCTGAACCGCCTAACGACCTATCCGGGGCCTCGCATCGGGGGTTTCGCTGCCCGGTCAGCGGACAGGGGTCGAGGGGGCAGCGCCCCCTGTCAGGGGTTCGGGGGCGAAGCCCCCGAAAGGTATTCAGATTTCCAGATCTGTTTATCTTTGGACGACCGCCGTCAAGGAAAAAGACGTCTTCATGTTTGCTCAAATATCTGAAGAAAGGCGTCATCAAAGGGCTCTTGGTTTTCCTATTTTATCAATGTAATTTTTCATATTTATTGAGTCTAGGAATACGATGTAAACTGTATCGTATTGGCAAATAGGCTACCTAAGAAACGTTTTCAAAATACCCTTTCATTTTGAAAACAAGCCCACTTACAAAAGCCCAAACTACTTCCTAACTGTTTGACTTTTCAAAAAGCCCAAAACCAGTTTGCAAAAACCCTGACAAAAATCCAACAGAACTCGGCCAGAGTTCGGCCCGAATTCGGCCAGAGTTCAGTTAGTGAGCGTTGCTTTTTGAACTTAGTCTTCCTACAGTTACGGATCCCAACAAGATTTTCTCATAGAGTTCTGCCCGAATTCTGTCCGGATTCTGTCAGAATTCTGCCTTTGGAAAAACTATAAATAGAGAAGGATTTCGATCATTTCAACTCACTCATTCACTTTCATATCTCTTCTCTATAAGCCTACTACTTCTTAGTCATTTTCAAATCCCAAGCCAGTTACAATCCTCTAGTCGATTTGCCAGTACGGTATGGTCTAGAAGTTTCAGAGTGATTGTAATCAGAGGCTTGATTGAAGGTAGACACTTCACAATTGAAGTTGGTCGAGTACTTCGGATCAAAGCTCGCGTTGTAGAAGTTGCAAGAACTTCGAATGAAAACTTGTGGTGATTTTCCATAGTGGATTCAACTGGAAGCTAGAGTTCTTCCGACTGGACTAGTCCTCACAAGAGGGAAACCAGTATACATCATTGTGTTTGCGTTTGCTCTCTACTCTCTACTTTTCATTTACATATCTGTGATATATTATCTGTGATCTTGTTACTAACATTTTTAAATAGTTAATTTCCGCTGCCTACTCTATTCACCCCCCTCTAGAGTATTGTGCTTTACAACTCGTTCCTACAATCGGTCCTACAATTGGTATCAGAGCAGGTGCTACAACTAGAGAGCGGGTGCTTGGTATATATTGCTGCTCATACCAATTGCTCCTACAATTGGTATTAGACCTAGTACTTGCAACTAGAGGTAATATATTCTGATCCCAATTATTCCTACAATTGGTATCAGAGAAGGTGCTCCTTCTAGAGATATTATTGCAGGTGCTCCTTATAGAGATATTGCTTATACCAATTGCTCCTTCAATTGGTATCCTAGCAAGGACTCTATTATTTGGGTTAACATCCTTGGAGCAGATCCTCATTACCAGAGCGGGTTATACAGGTAAAGCGAGGTAATATTGTTATTATATAACTGCTGTTACATAGATCACTATATCACATATGGCAAGTATGTACTTCACAACTGAAGAGCAATCCTCAAATAGACTCCCACTATTTGATGGAACAAACTATAGCTATTGGAAGGCACGGATGAGCTTCTACCTGAAGTCTCTAGATTTTGACTTATGGTCAATTGTTGTCACCGGCTACAAAAAGCCTACTATCACTTCTATTCTCACGTCCTCTATAATCAACAAGCCTTATTATAGTTACACGGAGAAAGAGAAGAAGTTAGCTAGCCTTGATGCAAAAGCTATGCATATCTTTTATTGTGCTGTAGACACAAATGTATTCAATCTTATTAATACTTGCACAACATCTCATAAAATTTGGAAAGTTCTTGAAGCTACTTATGAGTGCAGGTATGAAAGCAAAGCTAGCAACTCCAGAGAGAATGATAGTTTTCATAATGATACAAATACGTGCATGACGAAATTGGGATTTAAGGTACAACATCATCCCTTATACGAAGAAGAGCTTGTATGTGACAACTACAAGAAGATAGACCACATCCAAAAAGATTGTACTACTACTAGAAAGGAGAGTCACTACGAACAATCAAATGAAGGAAGATCATCATCTCACAAGCACATTAGCACGAGCATATGGTGTGAAAGCGAAGCAACAGATTCTGAAGAAGAAGAGAGACCTCATCAAGCTGCAAATTTATGCTCAATGGCATTATCTAACGAGGTACAAAATAATTCTTTTTTCTGGAGAGAGTGAATTTTCTTATGATGATTTATCTAATGCTTTCAGTGATCTATTAGAAGAACACAAGAAAGTATTAGATAAGTATAAGCAAGCTAGAAAGGATATTCTATCATATAAGCATGAGAATAAAAGGCTTACTTGCTTATTAAATGATGCTAGAGATACTTCTACTTCTGATAAATCTATTGAGATATCCACACTTGAGTTTAGATTGCATGAGGCGCTTGAATGCATTGAGAAGAGCACTCAAGAAAATGCTAAACTTAAGGAGGAGTTAGAAACAGAAAAGAAGTACTCTATAGCTGCTCTTAGAATTGATGCTCTTAATGTTATGTATGATGAGATCTGTGCTAACTCTAAAAAGTTAGAGATTAGACTGGGAAAGCAGGTAGTACAACCTATGACTCAGTCTAACACAAGACACTTAGCACATCACAAAGTCACACACGACAGATCATCTACAAATGAAGCTAGCAAAGCTAAAGCTTCACACAACCATGCTTTCTATTACAAGTATCCACGCACATCATGTCATCCCACTGCACGTTCTTATACTGCTGTACATAGCACTATTAATACTTTCTGTCATTATTGTGGTTTGAATGGACACGTTTCTAATCATTATCAGATTAGAAAACTAGTTGATATGAACTTGTGCAAATGGGTTCCCAAAGCTAACAAATGTGGATCCAAGTATTGGATACCAAAGTCTTCACCTAATATTTCAGGTGGAGCTACTTATACTGAACCTTAGAACCATGGAACATGTTGGTGATTGCAAAGCTACAAAGGTCATCTTTCATGCAATTGCACCAACAGAAGTGTGGTCACTAGAACCACTTCGGTAACATGCTTTCTAAATTGTTCTTAATATCTAGCATGTTCTTTTTGATGTCTTGCTATTAGCTTTCATTGATATCTTTTAAATTGTTTATTGTTTGAATCAATGTGAGATATAATCCTAGAATGACTAATTGTCTAACTCAAATATTTAGTTCATACTAAATAGTCTTTTACTCACTTTTCATTAGTGTGACACATTTATCTATATATGCTCTTTACTTTTATTTTAGTTTTATCCTTGAAGCATGCATACCACTTTAGTCTATAGGAGCTTTGTTTTTGGTTTATGCTTTTGACTCTTCGTCTTTAATATTTTTTAATGATCACTTCTTACTGATTTGTCTTTAATATGTCGTATTTACTTTGATCAGTATTTTGTGAGTATGTATGTTTAGCACAAGTCTTCGATTTACTTGAAAAGTATATACATATACTTTTATGTTAACCTTGTGCTTGCATAATATATTCACTATTGATTCTTAAATTTTATTGTGATTAACTTCTTATGAATTAATTACATCTTTGTCTGATAAAATTTAATTATGCATGTTTTTGATCTTGTGATATTTTTTTTGGATGCTTATTAAGGATACATGAATAATTCATTTTCATTTATATATTGCCCATGTTTCTTATATTTATGTATAAATATCTTTATGGGGATATATGAGTTAAGTTCAAGTTCTATATTATTTTAAAAAGTAGTTTTTAAACTTGTGCTTATCTCATACTTTAGCTATTGATTACTTTGGACAAATTCATGTACTTCTCTTTATTAGCTTCTTCCTCAAAGCCTCTTTTAATGATGTATGTTTTTCTTGGCTTTTTGGTAGACATTTTAGATACATGACTCTTATATATATATATATATATATATATATATATATATATATATATATATATATATAAAATATATATATATATATATATATATATATATATATATATATATATATATATATATATATTATATATCTTGATCTTGATAAACCATTATTTGGGTATTTACTTTTAGGAATTCTGGATTTCGACGATGTTCGATGATACTGCATATATTCCTTTGAATCTAAGTTCTTAAGAGTAGAGATTATTTTGGGAACAAGCCGAAAAGGTCCTTCTGTCATACAGGTGTAAATAGTCTGAAGCGACACGGTGCACTAGTCTTCGGACTACCGCTAGCTGGGAACCGACCCCTACAGCTAACCCAAAGTGATCAATACTTTATAGACTTAAGATTTATTAAGGTGTACTTGCAACTATCGTCAAGTTCTGGATCCAAGGTACTGAACCCAGTCCCCTAGGTTCCAAAATACATCAGCGTATCTAGGTCCTACATTTTGATTTACAAATGTTTTATATTTTATTGTTACCCAATAATTTTGTAGCAAATATGGATAAATGTAATTCATACATCTTATGCTGTATGCTACATTGTTCTAAGATTTTTAAGTCCATAGAATATAATCTATTTCATATTGCACTAATTCTTCTTAAATCCTCGGTTATTAAAGAAGAGATTTGTTTTGAGAGTTCTTAAATCCTCGGTTATTAAAGAAGATTTTTTAAGTCCATAGAATATAATCTATTTCATATTGCACTAATCTATTTCATATTGCACTAATTCTTCTTAAATCCTTCTTAAATCTATTTCATATTGTACTACTTGTGGTGATTTTCCATAGTGGATTCAACTAGAAGCTAGAGTTCTTCCGACTGGACTAGTCCTCACAAGAGGAAAACCAGTATACATTCTTGTGTTTGCGTTTGCTCTCTACTCTCTACTTTTCATTTACATATCTATGATATATTATCTGTGATCTTGTTACTAACATTTTTAAATAGTTAATTTCTGCTGCCTACTCTATTCACCCCCCCTCTAGAGTATTGTGCTTTACAACTCGTTCCTACAATCGGTCCTATATATATATATATATATATATATATATATATATATATATATATATATATATATATATATATATATATATATATATATATATATATATTATCTGTGATCTTGTTACTAACATTTTTAAATAGTTAATTTCTGCTGCCTACTCTATTCACCCCCCCTCTAGAGTATTGTGCTTTACAACTCGTTCCTACAATCGGTCCTACATATATATATATATATATATAAAAAAAAAAAAATATATATATATATATATATATATATATATATATATATATTTTTTTTTGATATATATATATATATATATATATATATATATATATATGAATTCGGATCAAAAGCCCCCCTCCCCAGTGCACTGTTGGATCGAGCGGGCTGCGTGGGGCCCGCGGGCGCGTCCCCTCGATCCAACGGTGCACTAGGAGGGGGGCTTTTGGGGGGCTCCTGCTGGGGGGGGGCCCGATCCGAACTATATATATATATATATATATATATATATATATATATATATATATATATATATATATATATATATATATATATATATATACATACTAATGAATAAAAAAAATATAGACTAATGAATAACCATTTTCTAAGTCAATCCCCTTCGATTTAAATTATTTTGATCGTGACTAATCGTGTTCCTATTTTCCTTGCGAATTCAGAATTTCTGCATATCGACCCTAGCTAATCTGACCATTCCGAACTCAATAGAATTATAAGACGAGATGAGTACATTTTTTGTTTGTTTCCAATATTGATATTTACTATAATTATATTATTAGTGATGATTATACTTGATTATTGACACATTCGTTACACGGATTAGTGGCATATGAATTTTAGTCATGATACCATATTTTCATGTTTTGTTGTGTTGCTCATAATCATCATGTTTGTATTACCGTGTTTCATGACATATTGTTGTGACTTGATCCATGTGTAGTAGTTGGGTGGAGAAGTACCGAGTAGATGTATGATGAGACCTTAGACGTTGCTTTATTTTTAATGCTATGTAGAACTTGAGGATGCAAATCCTATGTAGATCTTGTGGTATAACTACCCCAGACCGATCACATATTGAAAGGTGTACTTCAAATCACTTAGATGGTTACATTTTTCTTGTTCCATGCTTCTAGTTCATGTTAACTGTTTCCTTTATTTTTTCACGCCATGATTTTAGTTATTTAGTTCATCATGTTTGCCATTTCTATTCACTGTTTTTATAGTCGTTATCATATACTTGGAACTGCATGCTTGAATTATACTCGTTCCATTCCTGATTGAAAACCTATTTTTTCAGATTAGTCGATTGCTACTCTATGCACTTGGACCTTAGGAGATAAGGGTGTATTTTGAAGGACAATCCTAGAGACTAGTTAGATTATTTGTTCATAAATAGTTGTTTCCAAGATTTTGTGAGACATTGTATTTTACTCAAATGTAATCTTTAATATTGTAATTTGATTTAGTCTTGTGAGTGAGTAAATAAATTAAATATGAGCAAATGTTGTGACTTTGATCATTGAGGTATAGACAACATTCTACCGTCGATACTGCGACGTAGGCTGGACTTGTCCACGCACTCGCATCCCGAAAAGCGGGTACGGGTATAAATATATATATATATATACACACACCACACACAAAATTCTTTATAGATGGTTACGAAAAAAGAGCAAGTGTATCTATAAAGGTTAATCTGGTTGCCCTATGTTGAGAATACCACAGAAAAATGTAGAAACATCACAATTTGTTATATCTATATTCATCTAGCCATCTTGTATTAAAGTTTCAGCAAACTAAATGAAAAAATATACTACTCCATAAATATTATATATATATATATATATATATATATATATATATATATATATATATATATATATATATATATATATATATATAAACCAAAGCCCGTGGACTAAAGCCACGCAGCCAGCTTTGGTCCGGGGACCGTGGACAAATGCCACCCAGCCGCCCCCGTTGGGGCTCGATCCTGAGACCTCCCCCCAACATGCTAACGGTCTTACCGCTACACCGCATGCCATTGGCTATATATATATATATATATATATATATATATATATATATATATATATATATATATTTCTTACCGCTATACCGCATGCCAACGGTCTTACTGCTACACCGCATGCCATTGGCTATATATATATATATATATATATATATATATATATATATATATATATATATATATATATATATATACTCAAATCGTGCAATGCCAAAGCGGGTCTTGCCATTCCATAAGTATATAAGCAATATGCCATAGTCCCTCGAAAGGCCACCAAGCTAAATAAATAAGTAATATTCTTAACGCTCCTATATGGTAGATAATAATAAGCCGGTCAATGTACTAATATCCCGATATTACACTCCACTATGATGGATAATATACGATATCTGATGGACAGCCAAACAATACACGATCTCAGGATCTCGTTTCCTCCAAATGCTCTACAATTTAAGTTACCTAATTAACCCTACAGTTATATAGAATAACATGTCGTGGTCACACTATCATCCTTTCTAGATGTTATTGTCATGACCCGCTTCCGCTTTTCGGAATACAAGTACGTGGCCAAGTCCAGCCTAGGCCACAACATCGACGGTAGTACGCTGTCTAGACCTCAATGTTAATTTCAAGTACAATAAAATTATATCTATTTGCTCATTCATAATAGTTATTCAAACTAATACCCAAGAATACATCGAAATAATATTTAGGAACAAACCCGCTAAATATTTATATAAAAAAAACTATCTAATCTATCTAGAATCTAAGGTCGTCCTCCAAGATCTCTATCTCCACCTGTATGGTCCATAGCGCATAAGATAGAAAGTCACCTGCAATGATCCAGTCAGAAAAGGAGCAAAGTACAACTCTATTGCTGTAAGACCCACTAAAAATTTGTTATTTATTATTGTTTTTATGTACCCTTTCTTGTAGCTTTCTTATAAGTAACACAATATTGGCGAGTTTCTTTCAACAAAATTTATATTCGTGACCTAGTTGAGTTCCTCTAGACTTGTACTATTTATGTCCCACTCAGACACGGTTCCATGTGCTTTATTTTATAGCACAATATTAGTATACGAACCGTAGTTAAAATAGACCAAATGTCTATGTCCGTTCTAATCGAAATTGGAGACTCAATTGTAAACAGAACCCTTCGGCCCAAAGAATCGTTATGATCTATACTATGTCTAGAGCATTTATGTAGCTTGTGTCTCACTCAAATGAACCCCTATACACTCTCTAAACACCTACAAACCATTAGGACATTTATATAGAAAATTGTGTTCAATGGGATATAAAAGTTTATCGGTGCGCCGAAGTAGCCCAGAACAAGAGCCAAATGGTGCACCAACTCAATCCTTATATAAATAGGACTTAATTAGGTAAATCCTAGAGGGTCTAGAACAAATTATTGGGTCCTAAGATGTGTGGACAACATGGTATCTTAAATCAGTTTACATAGGTTGAAGTGGTACATAGGTTGAGTTTTAGGCCAAATTAAGCAACCAAATGACCACCAAACTTAGCCTAACATAAGGGAGGGTTAACCAACCTCAGCATGAGGATCTTAGACTAAATTTTAGGCATTTAAACTAGTTGCTACAGCAGCTACAATAAGAGGGTATAATCAATGTGTGTATGGCTTTTGGGTTAGCTAATGCGGTCAAATGAGCCCATAACTTAGTTATAACCTATATAGGTGTGTTCTAACCTAAACCAACTAATTTTAGACCCAAACCCAAGCCTATAAACTAGGTGGATAGAAGATAGGTTCTGTGTAAAGTGTGCGGCTAGGTGGGCTGAATTGTTGGTGTAGGAGCATGGTTTAAGTCCAATTAGTGATCCAAAACACTACCAAACCAACTCTAAATTGTTGGAGACTTATCTAACATCAACATAAAGTGTTTAGTGGCACAATTATGCACCTAAAAACTTGTATAAACTAAAATGATAGTAGCTACAGGGGGGCTATGTGGACATGTTAGTGGGTAGTTTTTTGTGTTTTCCATTCATTCCACCACCTATAATCATGGTACAACTTCTCCACAACTCTTCCTACAGCATATACTACCTTCTCTCTCATTTTTATATCCATTTCCACTAGATTTTAGTCCCAAAATAGTCCACAACTAGCAAAAATTTTAGCAGCCTAGTTTGGGTTGTTCTTCGACTTTGGAGCCTTTTCGATGACCTTTCGGGTAGTAGAAGTTGCCGAAGAGCAAGTCTGGGGGATAGCATAGCATAGGTGCCAACATCAAGTGGCGCCTAGACGTTGACTTGCGCGAGACTCAAGTTGCGCCCACATCAAGGTGCGCGGGTCCCATGTGGCAAGCTTCCTCGAGAAACTGTAATGGTTGCCATCATTACTGACAGCACAATAGTCGAAGAATATCTCTTCGAATCCTGAGCAACACGGCGCTCGAGAAGATTTGGTCAATATTAAATACTGACAGCTTGCTCGCGCAAGCTATCGAAGGGCGCAAGAAATTTCCACAACACAGAAGACTGAGTCAGACGCACCAGTTATCAAGTTGTGCCGGCGCAACATGGCTAGTTGGCCCCACCTGATTATTTTTTTGTCCAGAAGCTAGATAATGTGGCATGCATGCTACTAATTTCGAAGAACGTGTCCACTACACTGCCCACGATCATGCGCATCTCACTGACAGGATACCACGTGTCACCAGTAGTTAAAGTAACCGTTTGTGCAATTGGACAGGAGGCACGCAACACAGAGTGCGCACAACTCAGAAAACAGTTATTTTAGAACTCTATAAATAGTGTTTCAAATCAGTTCTAAAGCATCACTAATGATCATAATCTTCTGACAAAGCGTTGTTGCATTCTCCAGAGGCTTGTGTCTTTAATATCACATCGTCCAAGGGATAAAGTGATCGTCTTCTGATCAAGTTCCTATAGTTGATATCCCCAGAAATCATTGTACTCTTGTACTTTCATTCTTTCTTAGTTTGTAGAAATCACTTTTGTTTTTGCAAACAAAATGACGACTCTGCTGGGGACGACTTTCTCCTCCGACGAGAAAGTGACAACTCAATGTGATACCGCTCGATCGATACGACACAGAAGACCTTAGTCGTACAAGTCGACCAAACAGCCTACGAAGCCATGATTAGTGCTAGGTGCGCCACTGTGGCTGCCAAGAACAACGTGCACGTCGTATGGACTCCCAAGTCCTCAATAACACCAATCACTGCTTCTGCGCAACCTGCGCCTGTTGCCTCTCTGGCACAAAACAAAGGGGAATGCCCTTTGGCTACTCCTTCTTCTTCTCCAGTTCTGAACTTGGAGAACATCCTATCTAGTAAGGCTACTAATCAGAATAAAGGAAAGTGCCCTTTGACCTTTTCTCATTCTGCGCAAGCTGTGCCTATTCCTGCCCTGGCGTAAAATAAGGGAAAATGCTTTTTAGCTAATCCCTCTTCCTCCCCAAGTCTGAAATTTGCTGGGAATACACCTATTTCTTCCCTGGCACAGAACAAAAGAAAGTGCCCTTTGGCTTTTTCTCATTCTTTTCCGGTCCTTGACTCGGCAGAAAATACTTCTGGTTGCGCCCTTGCGCCAATCAATACAAAAGCTCTTTTGGGTAGAAACTCTACTCATCTTGACAGAGATAATCAAATCTCTGGCAAGAGAGTAAGTTTTATTCAGAATGAACTTTCTGCTACCCAGTTGTGCCATGCCAAGCGCACAGGAACAGGGGACACAGCACAAAAAGGCATTCTATCTACTCCCAAGAATTTAAGTCAGAATTTGCCAACCCTGCGTATCTCAAGATCCAAATAAGGCAAGCTGCTGGTGTCTCAAATAGATACACAAGTGGCGCACTTATCTGACTTGCACACCTATCTCAACAGGCGCCAGTCAGGATCAATTTCAGCAAGACATAAACAGCCTGCGCCCGCAGCCAACTTGCGACAGAGGATAACTTCTGAAGTCAAGAGTCCTCTTACCTATGCCAATCTGCTCAGCACCTCCTTGTACACTTAGGGTACAGGAAACCTCAAGAACCGGAACTCCTTGTACACTCAGGGTACATGACACCTCAAGAATTGGAATCATGTTCCCAATGTCATCAAGGAATATATCCCTCCGACTTCTTCTCGTCCCGTCGTTGTAATCTATCTCCGTGAACTTCTTGCACAGAAGCGGAAGATCGTAAGGTCGTCTCATCCACTTGTAGCTCCATAACAAAAACATCACTGTAATCATCACCATGAGGTAGTCATCAAATGTTGTTGCCTGTCAGCTAAGCGGTCTGTCTTCGACCGTTTAAACTATGCTCAGACTCCTGAACCAGTGATAGTGAACGAAGATAAATTATTGTACGCTTCGGTCAACATAACATCCCAAAGCACTGGGGATAAAAAGTGTCCGAGACGCAATGCATCCTGCAACCCTAGTCAATAATACTTGGATCGGATCCGTGATTCCGGTGAAGGGGTCTACCGACACACCAGATCGAGAAGCCGAGATACAATCGGTCAAAGGAATCTTCCCTTTGACCAAGAATCAATCGGTCAAAGAAATCTTCTTTTTGACCAAGAATCAATCGATCAAAGGAATCTTCCTGACTCTGACCAAGATTTCTTCAGTCAAAGGAACCTTCCTATCCCTTATCCTGGGGGTAGTTCCTTGTATGACTTGGATGCCGACAGTGAAAGTTCTGAGTGGACCATTTTTTCTACCAGTTCCTCTTCAGTGCCAGAAAAGTGACATCATATGTCACTAATGAGGAACAAGACGTATCTAGCTCTAACAGTCAAGAGCAGAGAATTGTTGTATTGGAGGCCAGTTTGAAGAGCATGGCTGAAATGATGACAGGTATGCATGCTGTGATCATGGCACAACACACGGTTCTACCGGTTGTGAATTCGATTCTGACCCAAGTACCTATAACAACATCTGCTCCCGTCAACATTGGTCTGGGGGTATAGTCTCCTCATACTGCTTCCGTACCAGTTCAGGCTATTCCAAGTCAGTTTGGTGCTGGGGGTGGTACTTATCATGCAGTCCCTCCTCCTAACATACCAAATTAGTCTACTGCTCCATAACTAGTAGGAGATGCTAACAAGGCCATAAAACTTTTGTGTACTCAGTTTTGAAGCCTTCAAACAGAAAGACGGCTTACAGAAGCTTGGGATTAAACAACCTTATCCCATAGAGTGGAAGGAAGTCCAGTTTCCACCCAAATACAAACCTCCTACCATTATGCTGTTTGATGGCAGTACATCCCCAAGCCAGTACCTCAACCACTTTGAGGTAATGACTGATCAACTTCAGCCGAACGATGCTCTACTCACTAGAGTATTCATAGGATGCTTAGCTGGTGCAGCTTACGACTGGCACTGCAGTTTGCCAGACGGTTTTATAACCTCCTTTTCTGAATTCAAACAAATATTCCTAGAATAATTTTATGAGGGAACAAATGACATGACTATGTCAGCCCTCACCAAAATCAAACAACGATATAATGAAACTACTGAAATTTTCATTGAACGATTCCGTCGTGAGGCAATCAAAATGCCTCTGGAAACTCCAGATGCTCTGACTATAGACACATACAAATCAAACTTGTTGCCTATAATCAGCATATGGACTGGCTCTACACAGTTTCAGGATTGGCCTTCCTTCATAGTAAATGCCAAGGCAGTAGAAGAAAGTGCCGACAAGTTCAAACAATTAGGCATTCAGATGCCTAATCTTGACGGAGATAAACATGATGCATCCAATAGTGGTGGCCGTCAGAATAATCGCAAAGGTAAAAAGACTTTGGCTATCAATGTTAAAGGCAAAGAAGCTCTAGCCGTCAGTATAGGTCAGTCAACACCTACTCCAGCGGCACCACCACAGAGGGCACCACGTCCGAAAGAAGAATACTCCTTCGACGAGGATGATGTCATGAGCATCTTCGATTACTTGATCAAGAGCAATAAACTTCAGCTGCCGGACGCAAAGCGGCCAGAGAAAATAGGTAAAATTGATCATCCTAAATATTGTGTATATCACAGGTTTATTGGACACCCGGCTCGAGCATGCTATGTGCTCAAAGGAAAGATCCAAGAGATGATCAAATCTGACGCAATCATCCTTCAGCAGGATGAGAAGATCGTAACTGCTAACGTCGTATCTCTACAGTTTGGCAATTTTTTGCTCAACTTGTGCAGGATGGAGTCATACCCATCCCGAAAGCTACTCTGGAGATTGTCAATCTCCTACTTGCACGAACTGATGGTCTTGTTCCTCTGTTAATCGATAAGGGGGAGATTATGTGGATCCATCCTAATTTGGTGGCTGACTTTGAAGCATCTTCTTCAACCACAAAGTCCAAGAAAGCAGCCAAATACAAGTCATGTCACATGACTTTATTGGGTGAACACTGTCTCTGTCTTCTACCTTTAACTGCTACCTTCACCTTGGCGGCAGATTCTTCTTCTGAGATAACGCTGCCAAAGCTAGAGGCCAATTACCAACCAGCCTTCCATCTATATAGTCAACAATCCTACGAACTCATGACGAAGATAGGATATGATCTACAAAAGGCTTCCAGTCTGAATCATGGAAAATGATCTCCTGTACCTCTTTCTCTATGCCTTTCACACAACCAATCTCGTGTTGGTTTGGGTTTCTGGACAGACTATTCATCTTGCCAAAGGAAACCTTCCAAAAGCAAGATCCGCACAAAGAGTTGCAATATGGTGTCCTTCGAACCTATATCCGAAGGAGAAGCCTTAACTGGTACCAGGTTTGGAAGACTTTACCTGAAAGACTATTCAGAAGGTCAAGAGAGCCATACTCCAGCTCCGGAGGCTCGTCCAGCATCATCTTCTCCTGCTGTTAATGTTTCATCGGCTTCATCTCCTCCAGTGGAACCAACTCCTCCCAAACCGACGACGGCCGACAAAGGAAAACAACCTGTCCGCTTCGATAAAGTATTAAAAAAGACTCCACCTCTTGGACTTGAGAAGCCATATAACTTTGATATATTGGCTCAACTGGCTAATATTCCAGCAAGGTTATCAATCTTTGAGCTCATGCATCTATCAAGGGAAACTCGAAAAATATTGAGTGAAGCTTTGATGCAAGCCGATACTTGTTTGATACTCCTTAATAAGCCAAAGGAGGAGCCTGTGACCTGCTTTCATTGTCATAGTGTGATGGAGCTGATGCCCAACATCATCTTTACATAAGATGATATGCTACTAGAAGACAATCGACATGACCGGCCTCTCTATTTTATGGGATATGTCGATATAATGAAGGTTGGCCGCATCCTGATCGATCCTGGGTCTACACTCAGTATCATGCCAAAGACTCTACTAGATGCTCTGAACATCCCTGTGCATAATCTTTCCACAACTATCACGAAAATCCTGGGATTTAATTCTGGTAGAAGTGAACCCCTGGAGAAGATTCGCCTGAAAGTACAAATCGACAATCTCCGTAGAAAGGCCACCTTCTATGTGAACGACAATCATGGCTCCTATAATGCCTTGCTGGAAGACTATTTCTGCATGAGCACAACATTGTGCCATCTACTCTCTATCAATACTTTAAATATGTAGACATCAATGGAGAAGTCCAAAAGGAAGTGACTGATCTGAACCCCTTTCGGGGTATTGAAGCATATTGTACTAATTACCGAATGTACAAAGAGGAATTCATGAAGGTTGTAATAGCCATGGACACTGAGGAACATCAGAGTGACACTCCAAATGATGTTCTCGTAATCCCGGTTAAAGGATGTACTTCTCATCCTCAGTCTTCTCATACATTAACCATCCATCTTTCCTCTCATGCTAAGCATTTTTCTGCTAAAAAGACGGAACATAGTGAGCTCACCTCTTCTGAGCCTCTTGTTATCGGCCTTCGTCGTAACAAGCCTCCTCCTTCTCTTTCTTCTCCTCTGGTTATCAACCTTACCAAGCTTTCTACTAAGGCCAAGAACCCTGTTGTAAATGATGATGTACAAATCAATAAAGTAGCACCTCCTTTGCAGTATACTGATGTCTTTTATTATATTCGATGTTACTTAGAAATGCTAGATAACTTCGAACCACTTACAATAGGAGCAGTTCAACCTCTCCAAGATGAAGTAGTGCTCGAACCAGTGCAAGACTCCTTCTTCTTAGTTCCTTCCAGGAAGAAAGATAAACTTCCTATACATTTTAGTAAAGAAACAGAGTAGAAGACTACGCCCGATAGCGAGGAGGAAAATGACGATAACAGAAGGCTCCAACTACATCGTTATAGTCAACAATCAAAAGATATCATTCAAAAGATGGGCTAAAATTTTAAAGCTGGTCTCAATGGCAGTAGGGGAAGGTGAACTCCTATTCGTATCCCTGCTCCAAAAGGAGAGTCACTACAATATTATGGTAAAATAAAGCGTGGATTGGGTTATACCTCACCGATTTCGACCCCAGAAGCCTCTGAATCCGATAAAAAGGAGCGATCTAACTCTTCTGATTCTGTTTCATGGGATTCTGACACCAATATTGGGCACGTCCATCAGGTGACACTATCTTCTAACATAGTGTCTGCTGAATTCTCAGAAGACGATGATGACTTTATTGAAGCTCTTGAAGCAGACCCTTGGGCACAAATGATGGACACTCAATGGAAACTTCGCTTTGAGCAACGAGAACCACCTACCGAAGATCAATTAATTCAGATCGATGTTGGAGAAGAAGGCTCGCCAAGTCCTATTTTCATCAGCAAAAGTCTTCCAGAAGCAGACAAGCAAGAATTAATTCAGCTTATTCGGAATATATTGACGTCTTCGCCAGGAGCTATGAAGATATGCCGGAACTGGATCCTCAGATTGCTACCCACTGGCTCAACATCTTGCCGAATGCAAGCCCGGTCAAACAACAACATCATCGATTCTGACCTGACATGATGGATGCCATAGAAACTGAAGTCAAGAAGCTTATCACCTGTGGTTTTGTCAGAGAAGAACAACATCCTGACTGGGTGGCCAATGTTGTCCCAGTTATGAAGAAAATAAGGAAGGTTCTAGTCTGTATTGACTTTAGAGACCTCAATGATGCTTGTCCCAAAGATGAGTTTCCTCTTCCGATCACTGCTGTCATGATCGACAATACTTGCGAATTCGAACGAATATTTTTTATGGATGGATTCTCAAGATACAATCAAATCAAGATGCATCCAGAAGATGAGAAACATACATCTTTCCTTACTCCTCTAGGAGTCTATTGCTACACTGTCATGTCATTCGGTCTGAAAAATGCTGGTACAACTTATCAGTGGGCTATGAGTACCAACTTTTGTAATCATTTACGGAAGACAGTCGAATGCTATGTCGACGATCTGTCAAAAGTCGTCTAAAGGAAGACCAACTATCTTTGATCTAATGCGCCAACATCAACTCAAGATGAATCCCACCAAGTCATTCCTGGGAGTCTCTAGTGGCAAATTTCTCGGATTTTTTATTACCTCTAAGGGTATATACATTGACCCCGAGAAGATCAAAGCCATTCAAAAGATGCGTCCTCCACGCAACCTAAAAAAGCTACGAGGATTCCAGGGACGGCTTGCGTACATCTGGAGATTCATTTTAAATTTCTCTGGACGCTGCAGATCGTTCACTCAATTGATGAAGAAAGGTGTGTCTTTCATTTGGAATGAAGAATGCCAGCAAGCATTTGAAGACATAAAATGGTACTTGATGAACCCTCCAGTTTTAGTGCCTCCAGTCTCAGGAACACTTTTTCTGATGTATGTCCGTGCAATGGATCATTCTTTGGGAGCTCTACTAGCCCAAAAGAACAAAGAAGGTCATGAACAAGCTATCTATTATCTCAACCGCACAATAATCAGGGCTGAACATCGATATAGCCTAGTAGAAAAAGAATGTCTAGCTTTGATGTTTGCTATTCAAAAGACAAGACATTATATTACGGGCCAAACTATTCATGTTATCTCCAGAGTTAACCCTCTTTGGGTCTTGATGAAGAAGCCCAGTACACTCAATTCCAGACTTGCGACATGGGCCATACTATTAGTACAATATGATATGGTTTATGTTCCTCAAAAGTCTGTTAAGGGTCAAGCCCTAGCCGATTTTTTGGTTGCTCATCCAATTCCGGAGACAACTAAGCTCTACGATGAGATTCCTGATGAAACTTTAGAATCTAATATGATTTCTGAGAAAATTCTGTCTTGGCATCTATTCTTTGATGGTGCATCCAGAATCGAACCCAAAGGCACCATTGTCGCTGGAGTCGGAACTGTTCTCGTATCACCAGATGGATTGGCTATTCAAAGAGCTTATTCTTTAGATGAGCCATGCTCTAACAATGTGGCTGAATACAACGCTCTACTCATCAGTCTCCAATTAGCTAAATAATTGGATATTGAATATCTGAAAGTATACGGAGACTCTAAGCTGACCGTCAATCAGGTTAGAGGCATATATAAAGTTCGGCTCCAGGTCCTCGTCCCATATTATGAAGCAGCAGTCAGACTGGCTACACCGTTCAAGGGCTTCTTCATTGAACATGTACGTCGAGCTTGCAATACAGAAGCTGATATACTTACTAATCTAGCAACCGTATTAGCAATCCTAGTGAGAAGGTAGCAGATGATTGTTATCACTAACAGAGAGTTATTTTGCATCGAGAATAACACAAATATTGAGTTCAACAATTCAACTGAAATTAATGTCATTAAAAAAGACTGGAGAGCTCCTTTCATCGACTTCGTGGTACATGACATCTTACCTGAAGATCCTAAGGAAGCTACAACAATCCATAGGCGATCACTCCGGTTTTATTACAATCATACCTCCAAGACCTTCTATCGAAGAACATTTGATGGTCTACTATTACGCTGTCTTGCGAGAGATGAAGCGAAACAAATACTACGTGAAGCTCATGATGGTGTATGTGGTGCACATCAGTCCGGTCCTAAGCTACAGGATCATATCCGACGTATGGGCTACTACTTGCCCACTATGGTATCATATGCCATTGAATATGCAAGAAAATGCCGAGCCTGTCAAATCTATGCAGATTTTATCCACCAACCGTCGGAGTTCCTTCACCCGACTGCAGCATCATGGACCTTTGAAGCTTGGGACATGGATGTCATTGGTCCTATTAACCCACCATTATCTAGAAGACATCGGTTTATATTAGCTATAATCGACTATTTCTCGAAATAGGCGGAAGCTATACCTTTAGTCGATGTCAAGACTAGCAGCGTCATCAATTTTATCAAACATCATGTGATATACAAATTCGGCGTTCCTCGACAAATTATTCATGATAATGGGCCCCAATTCATCAGTCAGAAGTTTACTCAATTTTGTGATGACAACAGAATCGATAATGTTGCTTCCACGGCCTACAATCCTGCAGTTATTGGTTTAGCAAAAGCATTCAATAAAACCATCATCAAGCTTCTCAAGAAGTTCGTTTCTATCAATAAAAGGAACTGGAACGAAAAACATGGAGAGTGTCTATAGGCTTATCATACTACTATACACACTCCAACCGGTTGCACACCTTCCTCCTTGGTGTATGGGTACGAAGCTGTCCTACCATTGGAAATTCAAATCTCATCTCTAAGGATTGCAATTGCCAATAAACTCACAACATAAAACAATGATCGTCTGTCACTCCCCAGTACCGGAATACGGGGACGGACGTAGGCCAGCTACACCGTATAAGGTACGAATACGCTATACGGCAATGAGAGCTGTCAAGTCTTGCTCGGTATCCTAGCATGCAATCAATCTATGGCCTAAATCCGATCTCATATCCACAGGCGATAGCAAAGAAATAATTGACAAGAGAGAATCATATGGAAAGTAGAAAAATACACATATGATAATCAGGAGGTCTACAGTACAGAAATAATGTAGACGAGTATACCTTCCCACAGTTCCTAGCATGGTCGGGAACTGAAGCACATCCTCCAAGTCGAGTCTGAAAGATCCACAGGGTCGGTCACAGGCAATCTGGGAACAATCCAGGGTTGGTCAGGCCAACCGTAGCAAGTACCAGAAAGAAAGGCTCAAGGACGGGCGAAGAAAAGCCAGCAGGATAAAATATGACAGTAAGACATCTATAAACAATAAGAGAAGGTAAGAGATCGTGCGGTACCAACGTACGATAACAATCCAACAACTAAAAGTATCCTGGTCGTAACCTCGGTCGATAGCCTATCGTAGCACAATAACCAACCCAATAATCAAACAAAAATATGGGTTGGATCATGCACCACGATAGTCCATGTTCCTCAGTTATTCCCAGAAGTAACTCAACAATCATAACAATCATCCTAACATACACTAATGCCTGCATCGCTAACTGGAGATCGTAGTCTGTCATCGGGACAGTAATCCACCCCAATATCAAATAAGAACAAGGGAATGAAATACTGAGCCGGGACAGCGTTACGCACCAGCCAGCTTAGCAAACAGCAAGCCATACAATTTATATGAATAAGCGGCCACTCAAATGCCTACGGCTTTCTATGTGGAGGTTGGGTTACCCCAACAATGCAAGTATGGGAATCCTTAGATCGTGCCGTCCCAGCAGGGCTAGCGAGGCCAAGTATAGCATGTAAGAAGAGCACCGATCCCTCGTAAGGCCACCGGGCTTTGCATGTCACCACCGGTCCCTCGTAAGGCTACCGTGCCGAGATTGCCATGTATATAATGTATAGTACATAAGTAGCCGGATATTGCCATCCACTAGTACGAATGGTAAGAATATCCGTGGCAGCCAGCCTGCAGGTCATGACTAATGTCTGGGATAAGGCTGGTAATGCACGATCTCGGGATTCCGTTCCCTCCCAATGTTTCTACCAGTTTAAGTTGCCTAGATTAACCCTACATTTATCCGGAATCACATGCCGTGGTCACATGATCATCCTCCTAGATGTCGAACCTCAGTACGAGAACGCTAAGTAAGAATCAACCTCGGCACCTATAGTCCCAGTTGTGATCCATCCTTAGTGTTATGCAACAAGCAAGCAAGCAAGCAATCCTAACCACGCTAAGACTATAGACCAACTACCAGATACCCGTACAGGTAATCATATAATATAGCCAGAATATCAAGATGACATCGCAATACCATATAATCATGGAAGTAGCACCTCAAAGTGCCAGTAGACAAGGGGCACCGCAGTGCAAGGTCAGGGCCAGTACCTCAAAGGGTAACTGGACTTATAGCACGGATACAGGTAGTCAGGTCTAGGACAAGAACAAATCTGTCAGTCACAAGAAGTTATCTGCCCACATCGTGGCATGGATATCGGGTCAAGTACAAGATCAAAACCTCTACCACAATATTATCTCAAACTTATATGGGAGCCTACAGCTCCAATCATCAAGTCGGTCTATCCACCAGATCAATCTATCAAGTGCCACCCCTCTACGATGGAATCAATATCATGTCAGGAAGGTCAATAACCCAAATACCAAGCTAATTACTATAAGCAATGCTGGGCCCTCTGGCTCACAAGAATCCTCTAAGTCAATGATCACAAGCCACTAGAAAACAAGCCCCTCAACTACCAAGACATAGCAATCAAACCAGTTTCCCCAACTACCAGAATACACAAAGGTACCAGGTTATGGGCGCTTGGGAAGTCAAGTAAAAATCATATATTGATATCCTCGATATTCTATTCGTTCCGCGAGATACTCGCACTAATATCAAAATCCAAAAGTCCTCAAAGACATATCTGATCAAATTAGAACATCACCAAAGAACTAGCAACACTATCTAAGTCTACCATAATCACTATCCTAATATCATATCTCCTCATAGTCAATCCTCGAATAAGATCATAATCCCAACACATGGGTCAACACTAATCAACGCCGTCGGAAGATAGCAAGGATTGTGTGAACCACTCTGGATCAGATCCACAACCCTTAAACCAAACAAGGACCATGGTTGCAGACCTTCACCCGAGTAGAACCGCTCTCCTCACAATCCGGCGGACAGGACAGACAATGGGATAACAAACTAAACTAGAACACCATCTAAAAAGAAGGATCACGGGTCAAGAGTCCAATGGGTGATACCGTCAAAAAGGCAAGGATTGCGCGAACCACTCTGCATCAAATCCACAACCCTTAAACCAAACAAGGACCAGGGTTGCAGATCATCACCCGAGTAGAACCACTCTCCTTACACAATCCGGCGAACAAGGCACATCAGGAGCTAGGCGAATAATCTAGGATGGAGTCTACCTAGCAGGCCATGGAATCAGGTAAACTATGCCAAGGCGAACATGCATGAATCCAGTCCAGCAAACCAAAGGAATGGTTCTGCCTAATCCTTCGAACCAAATTCCCAACGGGGAATTCTGGAAAAATTCGGTAGAGTCTCCTTTGTAATCTGGATGGGAGCACCCTACGAATTGGGGCTAAAACCACTCGGCGTAACCCGCCGCAGAATCGCAGGATCGCAGGCTGAGAACACTAAGTCTCAGCTACCAGCAGCACTACGATGCGTACTGGAAAACAATCGATAGCCGAAAATACTAAGTCTCGGCCTCTAGCAGCACTACGATGCGTACTGGGAGCCAACCGTACCCGAGACCTCTAAGTCTCGGCTTCCAGCAGTACTACGATGCGTACTGGGTGCCAAACCAAAAACTTCGGCAAAATATCGCCACGCAGGATGCACCACAAAACAAGGTCTCTGATCCTAACCAAACACAATCATAGTCACCATAATAATTGGCCCAAGCCGATACCCGACTGCGAGTCGGACACGGGGCATATGGGGATAATCCTCATAAGTGAGTCATGCTCGTGTCCTCGGAGGAGTGGATGACCCGTCCGAGTTTGTTCGATACGGTCTATCCCGGTATCGAACCAAGCTATCCTAAGTTATCATGGCAGTTCTACTGCTAAGCTACACTAATCATGGTTATACATATTTACAATAAATTAAATACAATAAAGACCAGGACGAGGGCAAAGCCATCGATGTGCAAGGGATACTTGCCTAGAGGGCTCGGCTAGGTAAGCAAGTCTTCGGCAGTCGCAATCCAAGCTAGCACGCCAATCGAGATCCTCAGAACACACAATAAACAATCATTAGAATTACATAATAAAATAATTACGAGAAATCACGAAGAATACAGAAGGCTATACCGTGTGGGTCCCGCAAGTAGTGCAGGGATCTCGTACGGAAACCGAAGCACGCAGATCGATACGGACATACAAACCGAGACGTGCACGTATATCGAGACACGCACGAGAATCAAGATGACTCGAAGATCGAGATGAACATGAGACATAACGTGCACGTAAATCGAGACGTGCACGTAGATCGAGGAAATCACGAATATCAAGATAGCACGCAAATCACTACGACATGCAAATCGAGACGTGCACGCAAATCAAGACGGTACAAAGACCATTACGGCACAAAAATCGGAGCGAGCACGCAAATCGGTGCGTGCATGCAAACCGAAGCAACACAAGATACAATATGACTCGTAAATCGATACGACATGCAAATCGGTACGTACACGTATCGAGGCGGCACGGGTCACGAGGTAGGCACAAAGGCCGAGACACGAGGATCGAGACAACACACAACCCGAGGTAGCACGGTGCCCGAGACAGCGCGGGGCTCGAGGCGTCCCGTTGCACAAGGCAGCACGTAGACCGAAGTACACGTAAAATGAGGCAACACGTACACCGAGGTGCACACGACCCAAAAACACGGGGAACGAGGAAGCGCACCAACCGAGGGTGTGCTGCCCGAGACGATACGCTGCATGGAGCAGCACGTATCCCGAGGGTACGCAGACCGAGAAAAGGGGAGAGAGGAGGGTGGCGGAGCTCACAGAGGGGACTTGGCCAGGTCTGGTCGGGTCGGACCACCAGCGGAGGAGGGTAGTCAGCAGCAGGAGCCAGGTCGGGGCGGCGCTGCTGGCCGGAGAAAAAGGGCGGAGGAGACGGAGGCCGTCGGGGAGCTCGGCCAAGTCGGGTCGGGGGCTCCCGGCGGCAGAGGAGAAAACAGAGAAGGAGAGACGAGGGCGGTGCAGCTCGATCATGTCGACGGCGGTGCCGGTGGCGGCCATGGGGGCTCGGCCAGGCGGAGGAGAAGGGAAGAGGGGGAAGTGGTGGTGGCGCCAAAGATGACGATGATGGTGGCAGCGGTGGTCGCAGAGGAGGGGGGCCGCGCTGGAGGGTGGTGGTGGCGCTGCAGTGGTGGGATGGTGGCGGCCGCAGCCAGGAGAGGAGGTCGAGAGGGAGGAGAGAGGGGCTGGGGGTGAGTGTGGGGAGAGCAGAGAGAGATCAGAGTGAGGAAGGAGAGAGAGGGGGAGCTCGGGCTAGTCCAGTGGGGAGAGAAAGAGGGATCGGGAGAGAGAGAGTGAAGAGAGAGAATTGGGGGGGCAGTTGAGAGTGGAAGTGAGGGGGAGAGAGAGAGAGTGTGTTAGGGTTTGGGGAGGGGTAGATGTAGGTAAAAAAATAATAATAACAATAACAATAACAATAACAATAACAATAACAATAATAAAAATAAAAGAATAATAATGAGGATAAACTCACATCCAAGTAAATAATAATAAAATTTTATGAATACCCGAAATGAAAATCCTCAAAATACACCAATACAGTCATATACCTATTTCCAAAATAGGGATCTGACATCCTACCCACCTTATAAAAATTCCGTCCTCGAAATTTCAAAATTATCAAAATAGGGTTTTCAAAACTAGTACATATATATCTGCCATGAAAAACTCTACCCACCTTACAGAAATCAAGTAATACAATAAGAAACGAACAAAATCCCAATATGAAAACGTCAAGGAGAACAGTGTATGGCTACATAAATCAACTCGTAAGGTAAATCTAAACAATAAAACAATCTCGAAAAAGCAAAATCTCGCATGCACGAAATAACCCCATAAATCAAAATAAGTACAAAATATCGAAAACAATGTCCAAAAACATAGAATCCCAACTGCATAAAAATCCTCATAAATCATAAAATACAGGATATCTGTCTCGAACCAATGACCGTAGTTTCCTAATATCCAAAAAATGTGTGCCATGGTCATTCTCTGCCTCGCCATCCGAAATGGCTGCAAAAGATCCACCATGACACTATAATCGAGCAGCTGCAACTTTCGTTACCACGCCGTCAAGGTATACTAGGGTCACCCGGTACTCTTAACAAATACCCAAAACGAATCAAATCCATAACCCAAATATTCGTATCACTAAATTCACAAAATCTCTAACAATGTAATAAGAGTCCTAAAAAAAATCAAAATCCAAAATCCAGGTGAATCGTAACACACATCAAAAAATATCTTCAATAATAACCACAAGATAGCTTTCTAAGAAAATACTGCAAACCAAGGATCCATATCAAAATATAATGTATAGAAAATATATCTATAATCAAAATAATATCTGAAACAGATAATCATGATTGCAGAAATATCCCGAATCAAAGGAGCTGAATTCATACAAGAATATCCACTGGATACTCAACAAATGTTAAAATATCCAATATCAGAGTCCAGATGAAATCTTCATTCTGCAGCAATCCAGCCAACGCTCGAAGAGAGCGATAATGATACTAAGTCAACACGAAGTCAACGCACGAAATGGATAACAGGAAATCAAACAAGGCGAAACACCGATAGAGAGTACAGAACCCAAGATAAATAATCATGTAACCCAAATGATGGAGATAACATCTCATCAAATAAGGTGATCGACATGACCAACTATAGGATCATATCTATCAAACAAGGATCAGAGGTAGATAACACGAATAAGACATGGCCAAGCAAGATAGGTCCAAGTAGAGATGAGGACCAGTTCACAGGTTCAAGGAAGCGAAGGACAAATGTAACAAGTGGGAATACCAAGAAATAGTGGACTGAGATCAATAAACAAATGATATCCAACAAAATCTCAAAATGAGACCTACATGGGCCACCACTAAAATCTTGTCACGCCCCAGTACCGGAATACGGGGACGGACGTAGGCCAGCTACACCGTATAAGGTACGAATACGCTATACGGCGATGACGGCTGTCAAGTCTTGCTGGGTATCCTAGCATGCAATCAATCTATGACCTAAATCCGATCTCATATCCACAGGCGATAGCAAAGAAATAATCAATAAGAGAGAATCATATGGAAAGCAGAAAAATACACATATGATAACCAGGAGGTCTACAGTACAGAAATAATGTAGACGAGTATACCTTTCCACAGTTCCTAGCATGGTCGGGAACTGAAGCACATCCTCCAAGTCGAGTCTGGAAGATCCACAAGGTCGTTCACAGGCAATCTGGGAACAATCCAGGGTTGGTCAGGCCAACCGTAGCAAGTACCAGAAAGGAAGGCTCAAGGACGGGCGAAGAAAAGCCAGCAGGATAAAATATGACAGTAAGACATCTATAAACAATAAGAGAAGGTAAGAGATCATGCGGTACCAACGCACGATAACAATCCAACAACTAAAAGTATCCTGGTCATAACCTCGGTCGATAGCCTATCGTAGCACAATAACCAACCCAATAATCAAACAAAAACATGGGTTGGATCATGCACCACGATAGTCCATGTTCCTCAGTTATTCCCAGAAGTAACTCAACAATCATAACAATCATCCTAACATACACTAATGCCTGCATCGCTAACTGGAGATCGTAGTCTATCATCGGGACAGTAATCCACCCCAACATCAAACAAGAACAAGGGAATAAAATACTGAGCCGGGACAGCGTTACGTACCAGCCAGCTTAGCAAACAGCAAGCCATACAATTTATATGAATAAGCGGCCACTCAAATGCCTACGGCTTTCTATGTGAAGGTTGGGTTACCCCAACAATGCAAGTATGGGAATCCTCAGATTGTGCCATCCCAGCAGGGCTAGCGAGGCCAAGTATAGCATGTAAGAAGAGCACCGATCCCTCGTAAGGCCACCGGGCTTTGCATGTCACCACCGGTCCCTCGTAAGGCTACCGTGCCGAGATTGCCATGTATATAATGTATAGTACATAAGTAGCCGGATATTGCCGTCCACTAGTACGAATGGTAACAATATCCGTGGCAGCCAGCCTGTAGGTTATGACTAATGTCTGGGATAAGGCTGGTAATGCCCGATCTCGGGATTCAGTTCCCTTCCAATGTTTCTACCAGTTTAAGTTGCCTAGATTAACCCTACATTTATCCGGAATCACATGCCGTGGTCACATGATCATCCTCCTAGATGTCGTACCTCAGTACGAGAATGCTAAGTAAGAATCAACCTCGACACCTATAGTCCCAGTTGTGATCCATCCTTAGTGTTATGCAACAAGCAAGCAAACAATCCTAACCACGCTAAGACTATAGGCCAACTACCAGATACCCGTGCAGGTAATCATATAATATAGCCAGAATATCAAGATGGCATCGCAATGCCATATAATCATAGAAGTAGCACCTCAAAGTGCCAGTAGACAAGGGGCACCGCAGTGCAAGGTCAGGGCCAGTACCTCAAAGGGTAACTGGACTTATAGCACGGATACAGGTAGTCAGGTCTAGGACAAGGACAAATCTGTCAGTCACAAGAAGTTATCTGCCCACATCGTGGCATGGATATCGGGTCAAGTATAAGATCAAAACCTCTACCACAATATTATCTCAAACTTATATGGGAGCCTACAGCTCCAATCATCAAGTCGGTCTATCCACCAGATCAATCTATCAAGTGCCACCCCTCTACGATGGAATCAATATCATGTCAGGAAGGTCAATAACCCAAATACCAAGCTAATCACTATAAGCAATGCTGGGCCCTCTAGCTCACAAGAATCTTCCAAGTCAATGATAACAAGCCACTAGAAAACAAGCCACTCAACTACCAAGACATAGCAATCAAACCAGGTTCCCCAACTACCAGAATATACAAAGGTGCCAGGTTTTGGGCGCTTGGGAAGTCGAGTAAAAATCATATATTGATATCCTCGATATTCTATTCGTTCCGCGAGACACTCGCACCAATATCAAAATCCAAAAGTCCTCAAAGACATATCTGATCAAATTAGAACATCACCAAAGAACTAGCAACACTATCTAAGAATCCACTTAGTCTACCATAATCACTATCTCAATATCATATCTCCACATTGTCAATCCTCGAATAAGATCATAATCCCAACACATGGGTCAACACTAATCAACGCCGTCGGAAGATGGCAAGGATTGTGTGAACCACTCTGGATCAGATCAACAACCCTTAAACCAAACAAGGACCAGGGTTGCAGACCTTCACCCGAGTAGAACCGCTCTCCTTACACAATTCGGCGAACAGGACAGACAATGGGATAACAAACTAAACTAGAACACCATCTAAAAAGAAGGGTCACGGGTCAAGAGTCTAATGGGTGATACCGTCAAAAAGGCAAGGATTGCGCGAACCACTCTGGATCAGATCCACAACCCTTAAACCAAACGAGGACCAGGGTTGCAGATCATCACCCGAGTAGAACCGCTCTCCTTACACAATCCGGCGGACAAGGCACATCAGGAGCTAGGCGAATAATCTAGGATGGAGTCTACCTAGCAGGCCATGGAATCAGGTAAACTATGCCAAGGCGAACATGCATGAATCCAGTCCAGCAAACCAAAGGAATGGTTCTGCCTAATCCTTCGAACCAAATTCCCAACTGGAAATTCTGAAAAAATTCGACAGAGTCACCTTTGTAATCTGGATGGGATCACCCTACGAATTGGGGCTAAAATTACTCGGCACAACCGGCCACAGAATCGCAGGATCGCAGCCTGAGAACACTAAGTCTCAGCTACCAGCAGCACTACGATGCGTACTGAAAAACAATCGATAGCCGAGAACACTAAGTCTCGGCCTCCAGCAGTACTACGATGTGTACTGGGAGCCAACCGTACCCGAGACCTCTAAGTCTCGGCTTCCAGCAGCACTACGATGCGTACTGGGCGCCAAACCAAAAACTACGGCAAAATATCGCCATGCAGGACGCACCACAACATAAGGTCTCTGATCCTAACCAAACACAATCATAGTCACCATAATAATTGGCCCAAGCCGATACCCGACTGCGAGTCGGACACGGGGCATATGGGGACAATCCTCATAAGTGAGTCATACACGTGTCCTCGGAGGAGTGGACGACCCGTCCGAGTTTGTTCGATACGGTCTATCCCGATATCGAACCAAGATATCCTAAGTTATCAAGGCAGTTCTATTGCTAAGCTACACTAATCATGGTTATACATATTTATAATAAATTAAATGCAATAAAGACCAGGACGAGGGCAAAGCCATCGATGAGCAAGGGATACTTGCCTAGAGGGCTCGGTTAGGTAAGCAAGTCTTCGGCAGTCGCGATCCAAGCTAGCACGCCAATCGAGATCCTCAGAACACACAATAAACAATCATTAGAATTACATAATAAAATAATGACGAGAAATCACGAAAAATACATGAGGCTATACCGTCTGGGTCCCGCAAGTAGTGCAGGGATCTCGCACGAAAACCGAAGCACGCAGATCGATACGAACACGTAAATTAAGACGTGCACGTATATCGAGACACACACAAGAATCGAGATGACTCAAAGATCGAGATGAACATGAGACATAATATGCACGTAAATCGAGACGTACACGTAGATCGAGGAAATCACGAATATCAAGATAGCGTGCAAATCAATGCGACATGCAAATCGAGACGTGCACACGAATCAAGACGACACAAAGACCAATATAGCACGTAAATCAAAGCGAGCACGCAAATCGGTGCGTGCACGCAAACCGAGGCAGCACAAGATAAAATATGACTCGCAAATTGATACGGCACGTAAATCGGTACGTGCACGTATCGAGGCGGCACAGGTCACGTGGTAGGCACAAAGGCCGAGATACGAGGATCGAGACAACACACAACCCGAGGTAGCACGGTGCCCGAGACAGCACGGGGCTCGAGGCGTCCCGCTGCACAAGGCGGCACGTAGACCGAGGTACACGCAAAACGAGGCGACACGTACACCGAGGTATACACGACCCAAAAACACGAGGAACGAGGAAGCACACCAACCGAGGGTGCGCTGCCCGAGATGACACGCTACACGAGGCAGCACATATCCCAAGGTTACGCAGACCGAGAAAAGGGGAGAGAGGAGGGTGGCGGAGCTCACCAGAGGGGACTTGGCCAGGTCGGGTCGGGTCGCACCCCAGCGGGGGAGGGTAGTCAGCAGTAAGAGCCAGGCCGGGGCGGCGCTGCTGGCCGAAGAAGAAGGACGGAGGAGACGGAGGCCGTCGGGGAGCTCGGCCAAATCGGGTCGGGGGCTCCCTGTCACGACCCACACCCGGATATACGGGTACGAATACGTGGGCCACGCCCAGCCTACGCCGCGGTATCGGCGGTAGAACGCTGTCAAGTATACTATACTAACTACAACATCTAAGAATCCATAACTAGAAATGTACTCATGTCACATCACGAAAACTAAGAAAGATAAGACAAGAATTAATAACAATATCACTAGAAAAACTAAAATCTACAATAATCATAAGACATGAAAGATAAAGAAGGAACAACAAGACTAACTAAGGATAACTACCAGGCAACTCCCATAGAAGAATAGTGAGATCCACCTCAGCTAGCAACATCATGAAGTCGAATAATGAGGGCACAACTACTCCTAAAATTTGTCAACATATCCGGTCAGGATGGAACGAGTACATATATCTTATAACAGATCTCAAGATAGAATAAAAGCTATAAGGCTGTAAATAGAGCATATACAATAAATTATGGAGTGTACATATATGTATCATGGCATGGTAAGCTGTAGAGCTAGAGCTAGAACAAGAAAGTAGAACTGAATCATGGTATGTACACAAATTAAGGTAAGCCATATATCCAATGTGTGTGAGTAGCAGTTTCAACTTGTGATCGGCTTGGGTACCTGTCGAGAACCGGCCTGGCAAGTCATAAGTGCGGTATATGACTCACACTGTTCAAGAATGCAAGGGGATATGATCACAGGTATACACTACTACTCCCCCTACCCCAACTGGTAGAATGGATCCAAACAGGACACGTCACTGCACGGGATTCTAATGAGAAGGTCGCGAACCTTCTCTAGAATCAGTGACCATATATTGAGCAAGAGCTACAAGGGAGCTTGCACAATACATCCCAACCTAAGAAGGAGAAACATCTCTCGTCGGGATCCAAGAATACCAATCCGTGAGAACCATGTGTCAGGAATAAGCATATCAACACTAAGTACATGAATCATAACAGTTATCATAAATTGGGAATAAGTTATCAGAGAATGTACTCGCCTGGGGTCCTGCTGTCAATATGAATCAGGGTTCAGAGTAAAGCCACAGACCTAAAGATGAAATAATACAAGAGCTGATCAAGGTCAAAAGATATACTAACATCTAGGTCAAACTAAGATAAACTGGGTCAAGGTTGACGTACAGTTGACTTTGGTCAACTGGTCAACTCCGGTCAATTCTAAGTCTAATCTAGGTTAAATAGGTCAATGGTTGCCTACAGTTGACTTTGGTCAAAAAGTCAACGTTGGTCAAATCTGATCAAACCTAGGTCAACTGTTGACTCTACTTCGACGTCTAGTCAAAGTAGTCAACCATGGTCAAGCTAGTCTCTATAAACATCTACAAGGTCAACTTATGAATTTCAGTGATTTAGAAATTACTGAAATCGACGGGTCTCTAAAACAACCAAAAGGAGAAAATATTATAATAATAGGGTGACACAAAAAGGGAAGAAATCTACAGATGTTGTCGGATGATGAAACTAACATCACCAACGTGTCCAGAATGGTCAAATCAGCTAGGATCGCCTGTCCATAAGTCCAATTTGGACACAGGGGCAAAAAGGGTAATTTCGGGCCAAAGTGGTGTCCGCCGTTGGACACACTTTATACCAAAAACATGCCAAAATAAAAGTGCACAAAACCTAACAAATTATATATCCACGAATCCAGAATGACGATACGAACCCAACGGTATATCCGAAATTGGATTCCGTTGACCCGTCGATTTGCACGAAAAAGCGTGTCGGAGCCAATGTCCTCAAAACTCAGCAAATTATATGTCAACGAGTCCAGAATGACGATACGAACTCAACGGTGTATCCGAAATTGGATTCCGATGAGCCGATCTCAAAATGATCCGTTGACCCGGATACTGTAATCCGACTTGCATCGAAATACGTGTCGAAACCAATGTCCACTAAAACCTAGCAAATTATATGTCAACGAGTCCAGAATGACGATACGAACTCAACGGTGTATCCGGAATTGGATTCCAATGAGCCGATCTCAAAATAACCCGTTGACCCAGAAAGTGGGACCCGCTTTGCACCGAAATGCGTGCCAGGGCCCACGTTCTCCAAATCAAGCAAACTTTATATGAAAACATGCCAGAACGATGCCACGAGTCTACTGGTGGTGTCAGAAATTGAATCCGGAGTCCCGGGTTCAAAAATAGAATTTTACAAGTTCAACACTAAGAATTCGAACGGCCAACTTTGGCGTCGAATTCGACCGACCTAACAAGCTCAAACTGAAAAGGAATCTAAAGGGGGCAGGAAGAGGGTTATACCAGCTATGCACCGGAACTGGTGGTACGCAAAATGGAGCTGCGATGACGAAGATACGAACCCGCGAAGTTGGCATCGCAAAACTGTCCAAAAACAGTACAAATTAAAACGTCAACTTGGTGGCCGGTTTTGATGTATCAAACGACGAAATTAACGGTTCAAACTTGACAGAGGTGAAGAGGGATATATTGAGATTGAGACGGAGCAAGGAGTTCGCCGATCCAACGGTCGGATCTCCCAGAAAACGCGTACGAAGTCGCTGCGACGGAGCGCGAATTCTGGAATTTCTCCGCGCGCGCGTCGACGGAACTCCGAGAAAAACGTTGAAATCGCCTAGACGGCGCGTCCCGGAGGACGTTGGCCGCCACAGGGTGGTGCGCCTGGGTGCACCCGGCCACGGGGGTGCTCGCCGGCGACAGCGACGGCCGGGGCGGCGCGCGGCCGGCCGGTGTGCGCGCGGCCTGCTGCTGCTCGCCTGCTGCAGCTGCTGCTGCGCGCTCTGCTGGTGGCGCGCGGCGGGGGCGGCCCAGCGGCGGTCACCGGCGTCGAGGTGGAGGAGATGATGGTGGAAGTGGTGAGGGTGGTTTGGTGATGGTGATGAATGAATGGTGATGGTGGTTTTGATGTGAACGATAATAGAGAAGAAGAAGGAGGAGATAAAAAAAATGTGAAGAAGAAATTGATGGGGGGGCTGCTGCTCCTGTGTACTCGAAGGGGGGAGGGGGTGCTGTCCTGATGGGAGAGGGGGTGTTGCTTGGCTGTGAGGGAATAGGGGGGTGAGGTGATGGTGTGTGTATGTTTGTATAAGGAGAGAGAGTGGGAGAGTTAATATATAATATATATATATGTAGGTATATAATATAAAGAGAGATATTTAGATGAGATATTTAGAGAGAGGGAGGGATAGGTCGGCTGATGGTGTAGGAGGGGTTTCTTTTGTGTGTGTACATGAGTGAGAGGAGAGATGTAACACATGTATACATGTAGGTATATACATAGAGAGAGAAAAAGAGATAATAATATAAAATAAAAGAATTATATTTTTGAGTAGGCAAAAATAGAAAAACACCGGTGGGGTGTATGGGCAGTCATGACAGGGCCCACACTAAACTGGGTTGGACGTTGGCCAAGTTTGGACAAAGTCGAAACCAAGATTTAATTAATTTATAATTTAAACTAATTAAAAATCCCGGATGGAATGGGACCACAAGGGAGATCAGATTGGTGGCACGCAAGTGGCACGTGCATAGTAGGCTCAAAACAGGCCATGGCCATATACTGGGTCGACTGGATTGGACCGATGTCGGGCCCGGAAATTAAATGGGAAATTAAATCAGGTTTTACGGCAGATAATTAATTGGCCTAAATTGAACCGAAAGTTGTGCAAAGGAAATGGAGCACAAGAGGGTGTGTCTGAGTGGGACACGAAGGTCATGGGTGAAGAGCATCTCGAGTAGATCAGGCATGACAAGTTGGTTCTGAGAAAACGACTGGTCTGGTGCTCCTAAATTAAAAGTCACGGTAACGCACTTATGAGGATCAAAGAAAAGAGTGGGAAAATCAATTAATAATTAAATGGTCTAAATTGACCCGAACTTGCGCGAATTAAAAAGAATACAAGGGAACAAGTTCGAGTGGGACACGAATTATCAATGTGAAGATAATTTCGTCTACTACAAACTCCAAGAAAGAAGTTTCCAAAGACTGGCATCCCTGATGCTCTAGAATTCTAAGTCACGGTAAAGAGCATTAAATCAAATAATAATCAAATAATAATATCTGTTCAAAATAATTGATTTATAAAATTGAAAAAAAATAAGCCCAAAATTCAGGGGCTTACACTCCCGGCGGCAGAGGAGAAGACAGAGAAGGAGAGACGAAGGCGGAGGAGCTCGATCATGGCGACGGCGGTGCCGGTGGCGGCCATGGAGGCTCGGCCAGGCGGAGGAGAAGGGAAGAGGGGAAAGTGGTGGTGGCGCCAAAGATGGCGATGATGGTGGAAGCGGTGGTCGCAGAGGAGGGGGGCTGCGCTGGAGGGTGGTGGTGGCACTGCAGTGGTGGGATGGTGGCGGCCGCAGCCGGGGGAGGAGGCCAAGAGGGAGGAGAGAGGGGCTGGGGGTGAGTGTGGGGAGAGCAGAGAGAGATCAGAGTGAGGGAGGAGAGAGAGGGGGAGCTCGGGCTAGTCCAGTTGGGGAAGAAAGAGGGATCGGGTGAGAGAGAGAGTGAAGAGAGAGAATTGGGGGGGGGGGGCGACTGGGAGTGGAAGTGAGGGGGAGAGAGGGAGAGTGTTAGGGTTTGGGGTGGGGTAGATGTAGGTAAAATAATAATAATAACAATAACAATAATAAAAATAAAAGAATAATAATATGGATAAACTCACATCCAAGTAAACAATAATAAAATTTTAAGAATACCCGAAATTAAAATCCTCAAAATACACCAATACAGTCATATACCTTTTTCCAAAATAGGGATCTGACATCGTCTTCGGCTTTAGGAGCTTGAAGCGCTTGACGAGAAGCGGTTATTAGCTCAACAATATATTGAGCTATATCAAGCCCGCATCTCAAAAGCTTTCAACCATAAAGTCAAAGTACGAGTATTTCAAAAAGGAGAATTGGTCCTTACTGTCAGACGTCCTATGACTATGACACACATGAGCAAAGGCAATTTCGAAACAAAGTGGAAATGTCCCTATGTTGTAAGCAAGGTTTTCTCAAACGGAGCTTATCAATTGACCGGGATGGATGGCTGAGTCGCTATGATGCCTATCAATGGCAAATTCTTAAAAAAATACTATGTTTGAAGAATGTATAAGATATTCTCTGAATATTGTATATCCTTCAACTCTTGGATTTATTATCTTTTATTTACTCTTTCGTAGATAAAACCATAAATAATAAACTCTCAAAGAAAATCTCCAGTGGAGTCTATCCAGATCATATCACATCATCACAAATATTGTCTTTTGAAATCCAGTTGTTTTTAAAGATATCCTATTTTTGAATCCCAGTTGATTCAAAGGTAGTCAATGGATATATGAATTCACGTCCACATTACCTCTGAATTTTATTATCTATATCAGCGACCTATCATGTCCATATTACCTCTGATAAAGTCGTCTTTTGAAATGACAATATTCCAAGAATTATATTCTGTCATGTCCACATTACCTCTGAACAGATATAATGAGTATATTGTTATTTTCTAGAAGATATATCATGTCCTGTACCTCTGAACATACTTCATATTCTTATCTATTACTTACGTCTATCACAGATATACAATAAGTAATGGAATCATAAAAGATCATTAACTTTTTATTTCAATGATGTTCAAAATATCAAAAGGGTACATCATGTGAAAGATAATAAAAAGACAAAGTTGTCATGAACAGCTTTATTGTGGAGGCTGGGAACAACTTTATTATGGAGGCTGGGTACTGAGATCAACGATCAGTCTCTTCAGATTCTTAGCTCTCTCTGTTCTGGAGTCGAGCACCCTTTGCCTAGCTAGAGCTCTCCCAGACTCTGGATCAAATGGTTGCAGCAAGTCAGCTCGGCGTTCCAGTTTTGCACCTTCAGTTCAGATAAGTTCATCTCGTTGCCTCCTTAGATCATCTAGTTGACTTGCGGCAATTTGATGCATTTCTAATACTTTCTCTTCACGTCATCGAGCTGCTTTAAGTACTTCTTAGAGCCGGACCATCTCAGTTTCTAAATCCCGGAGGCAAGCTCGGCATTCAGTAGCTTCTCGGCATTCAGTAGCTTCTTTCTCTTTCTCCGCAGCTTCAGTCTTATGACGCTCAACAGAAGAATTTGTCTCGACAATTCGAGATTCCAATTCTGCAGATCGCTGTGAGAAAGCCACTACAGAAGCTTTGAAGTCAGCCTTTCGTGTTGCAGCCTCACGAGCCATCGCTTCGCACTCGGCATCTACAAGCTTCTGGATATTTTCTCTTGTTAGATCTATATAAGACTTGATAGATTCTTCGAGCTCATCCAAGATATGTTCCAAATAGTTGACTCTATCTAAATCGTCGATTTTGCTAATAGCTCCAATAATAAAAGAGGAAGGGCCCCTTATCGATTCATAAGGTTGGTCCTTTCCAAGACCATCTGAACTAGAGGCCTTAGAGAGGTGAAGAAAGCATTGGTATAAGCTTCAATGATGATCCTGTTTATCGCTGATATACCAGGAGTAGCCACTTCTGCCCGAATACCTCCTTCTCTAGCTGTTAGAGGAATCACAGATTGTGCATCAGGAGATCTGAGCACTGGCATCATAGAGGAGCTTCCTTCTCTGGTCTGAGTCCCCATATCCAGAGGAGCCAGGGTTGAGATAAAGCTAAAGGCGGTCGACGGAGCTACTGCAATTGTCCCCAGGGGACCTTCTGCGATCAAGATACAAAATCATTATACATCATCAAAGGAGTTAAGGTAAATGAAAGTAAAAAATTTACCTGATTTCGACAGTATGTATGGGGTTTCACGGGGCATGTCCATATCTGAGTGGAACCTTGCCATAGTAGTCTCAGACACGGCTGCTTGGCTACTCCCAGCCTCTGAGCCGCCTGATAGGAAACGGCTGCTTTCGGCCCCTGACTCTTCTTGGCTAGTTGGGCAATCGCTTCTGCTCCCTTGGTTCCAAAAACTTTTTCTTTCGGGGTTTGAGTTCCCTCAACATCAGTTCTGGGATTTTCATCAATCCTGATGTCTTCAAGAGTTAATGCCTGATTTTTACCAACTTCTTGGTTATCATCAGGGTTGTCATTTTCATTTTAATCGTCATCTTTTGGGCTTGGATGCCCTTTATCATCAACAGGGTGCTCTTCACCCTCACCAGTGATTTGGCCCTCTTTGGCTGCTAAGTCTTGCTCTTGCATAACTTCTATGAGAGATTGATCTGATCCATCTTTGTTGAGATCAGAAGCAACATCTACAGAGTCCTCTCCGATTAATTCATCACCAAAGTCGCAGCCTTCGAGAGCCACTATTATCTCTTTATCCTCCTAAGAGCGGGTAGGAGTTTGGGCTACAGAAGGAGCTGTACTGGATTCTGGCAATACTTTCTCAAGAAGTATAGTTTCTGGGACCGAAGGAGTCGTTGATGACATCATTATTCCTACTGTAGCTAGTGCAGTCACTGGAATGGTCGGCTGCATGGTTAGGTATTTGAGGTCTTTTCTGTAATTACCAGAGCCAGAGTGCTGGTTGCTGTAACCTCTGTAGATAAAAAAGAATAATGTCAATATTTTACTCAATCATAATCGTATTAAAAGAGCATTAAAACTACCTTGTGGAGGTGGCGGATCTTACGAAGGCAACGACACGTCAGGTCAACTCAAAGACTCTTTCGGCATGGAAAGAGTGGGCGAAGCGTCAATTTCTTGACGGTCTGCTGGAGTCACCATTAATCTTAATCTTCTTTTAGTTCTACGCACAAGAGGTGTCTCAGGTTCCTCTTCAACATCATCAAGATCATCTTGCATATTAGGCTCCCTAGTAACCTCTTCATGGACAACTCTACTATCTCTTGGAACTGAAGAAGGAGTTGCCTCTCCTCCTCCAGGAGATGCTCCCGTCTGTATCTGTTTTGTTTGGGACCGTGTTGTCCTGGTAGTGGGCTGCTCAGCAATGACCAATGTGGTCTTCTCCTTCTTCCCTGGAGCCTTAGAAGAAGAAGGAAGATCGTCAGGGTGTAATGGAGCAGACGATTCTCCAGCCTTTCTTTTCTTACTAAGCCCCTTTGTATGAGGTTTCTCCTTCCGTGTCTTTAGTGACACATCTAGTGGGTCGTTGACTTCATCATGGAAGCCCACGAGAGAAGCCTCCAAAGGTTCATCAACGGGATCATGATCCTCTTCATCTCTAAAGGATTGTGCAGTGTGAACCCCAGCTCTTGATCGTCTATTACTAGCAAAACTGTCGGCTAGGTTAAAGTTTTTGACGAAAGTGTTGGCCGAAGTATAAAAATTTGCGTATGTATATAACATATGCGGGCCCATTTGAGAAATATTAGACATGGAGAATACAGCCTTGCTGCCTCTTGCATTATAGTATCCCCAAGCTCTGGCACCATCTATTAGGTAACCCTTAGCCTACAAACAGGTGGTGGCGTTACCCACATGCATCTGATCGTAGCCAAACTGTCGAACAAACCGGCTTGGTAGATATGGTTCCAGAAAACACTCGCCCTCAAACCGGTACACCAGGTAGGATGGCCGGATGTCACGAACTGCACCCGCTTTTCGAATACGAGACGTGTCCAAGCCAGCCTACGCCGCAGAGTCGATGGTAGAACGCTGTTGGGGCCATGATGCACAAATCACATAAATAACATTTATAGCTCATTCACATTTCTAAATTGATTACAATATTTATAATAGTTATATTTAAAGAAAGTACAAGATTCTTACAATTAATGAAAATGATACCACTTCTATCTAATTTCTAGGTTTTTGTCTGCAAGTACACCCGTATCTTCCAAGGCTAAGTGAAGTCACTATAACCTGAAAAATGTTGGTTTTCAATCAGGAATGGAACAAGCACACAAACCGACGGCAATACGACAACATAATAGAATTCACAAGACATGAAAATAACATATGTGTGATGAAAACTAGAAAGTAACTGATGTCATGGCAAGGGGTGAAGAAAACAAGGAAACAAATAAAAGACAACTATCTATGTGTTTTGAAGTATCAGTTTCGATATGTGAACGGCTAGGGGGTAAATCAGGCACCCTGTACGTGTCGTGTGCAGCTTCTATTCTCTATGAAAGACACGGAGGAAAGTTCTGGGTAGTCCACATGTCTACTAAAATATTTTTCCTCCCAACTAGTACTCATGGACTCGAACAAGTCACGAAACACGAAAACACGATAATTACGAAATATAGTATGTAGAGATCCATGACACTAATCCGTGTAATAATGTTTCAACAAGCAAGAGCATATGTATAAACATGAAATGGAAAGTGTCACTCCCCGATCCTGGAATACGTATTTTAATACGTAAACCGATAATTTGTGTTTACCTTGTATTTATACGATATTTATTATGTTGTATTTCTTCATGCATTTTCCAAAATATTTGACAAAATATTATTTCGTAATTTATTTTCTGCATTTGGGCCTACAGTTTTGGCTCATTTGGGTAACCTATTCTTGGTTCACCAATGGTTCATCATGAACCCATGGATTCAAGATTCTATATAACAACTCATCTCATTCTCTCTCCTCTCACTTATTTTCTCTCATTTATTTTCCTCCACCAACCAAGGCAAGTGCCAACTTGCTCAAGAGATGGATCAATAAATTTTTGTTAATGTTTTCTTACAAAATTATTTGTCAAAAATGTTCTTCTCCTCATTCTATACTAGTTTAGAACTTGAAATTTTCCATTTTGAAGCTTTTATTTTTGTAGATCTAAGTTTTAACCATTTTTAAATTTTTTTTGTTTTGATCTAGCAAACTTCATTATTTGTAAGTTTTGAGTGTTCCATGTTGTAGAGAATTTTATTCTACCCTATTTTGACCTATAGAAGTCCCAATTTGGGCTTAGGATGAGGATTTTATGGTCCTTAGAAGTTCTAGGGCTCATGGTGTTCTTGCTCTCAGCCAAGAGGAAGAAGATGACCCTGTAGCAGTTGGCGCGCGCAGCCCTGGCCCAGCGCTTTTTAGCGAAGGGCGCAGCTCTCTCGTGGCCCTCCGCCTTTTGGCGCTAAGAACTTTGACCCTGCGCACTTTGACCCTGCGCACTTTGACCCTGCGCGCTTGGACTCTGCGCACTTGGACCCTGCGCGCTTTGACCCTGCGCGCTTGGACCCTGCGCGCTTGGACCCTGCGCACTTGGACCCTGCGCGCTTTGACCCTGCGCGCTCTGACCCAGCGCACCTTGACCCCAGCGCACCATGACCCCAGCGCGCTCTGACCTGGACTCCCCTATACTTTATATTTTATATATATATATACATATATTATATTACTTATATATATGTAAATGTTTGTGTGTGCTATATATCCTTACGCCTTTTGTCCTGAGCATGATATGAGCACTAATGTGACCCCGGTGAACAAAGTGTTCCTACCTGATACATGTAACTGAATGTCCCGGTTCTTGTTCATGCTCGACAAATGACTCGTAACTCCATGTGGCGTATTTGCAATGATGCATTACACTAAGGAGGGTAGAACATGTTGGCGTACTGATTGACATAGATCCTCTTTGGGGTACTCGTACTTGAGTACGACTTTTAGGAGGATAATCATGCAGGCCACAGCATGTGAGTCCAAGATTCCACCTAGGGTTAAACTAGGCAACTAAATATACTAGGTGCATGGGGAGGGCAGAATCCCGTGATCGTGTTACACCAGCCGTCTTGAGATCTCGTCTTGACGCGCCGGCTGGTCTCCACGGATACTGTGTCATCTGCAACGAGTAGATGACTGTATCCGATTAATTCCTGCTATATATTATATGTCTTGGCAAGGTGGCCTTACGAGGGACCTGTGCTCAATGATATCTGTCTACGCGAACCCCTGGGTTGGCTAGTCTTACTGGAAAGATACGATCTGAGGATTTCTAAATAACATGATGCGAGGATAACCTCGTCCCACTAGAAACTCGTAGACTTGATTGGCCGTAAAAATGACTTGCTTGTATCCTATTACCTTCCGCGAATAACTGAGGGAAGCGGACTGTCATGGTACGTGATCCAACCCATGTTCTTATTTGATTGCTGGGTTGGTTATCGTTCTATGACAGGCTGTGGACCGAAGTTATGAACGGAGACTTACTCTGGTTGTGAAGTGTTACTTCTGTGAATGACTGAGGAACATGGTCTATCATGGTACATGATCCAACCCATGTTCTTGTTTGATTGTTGGGTTGGTGATTGTGCTACGATAGGCTATCGACCGAAGTCACGATCAGGAGATTTTATTGTTTATACCTTTTAACTTATGTGAAAGTTATAGAGTACGACACGTCTCGATTCCATGCAGCACCTTTTGTCCTTATTTGGTTGTAAGGGTGCCATATGGGTTCGAGGATGTTGCGCTACCCTATAATAATAGCATAAGTATTACTATTATCAATCATTCTATTAACTGGGTTTTTAATCTTAACTCTTGTGCCCCTTTGGCGGTACTTGCTATTCGGGGCTGACCCCGTTGGTTTTGTTTGGCCAGATCTCGTAGCAGAGCCGGAGGACACGATCTTCCTTCCTGACATCCATGGTGCATACTAGGAGCATGGCGGTTCGGGGACTCGAGTGGATTTCTTCTCCACCACTCCTGCCTTTACTTTGTACGGCGTTTAGCCACCGGCACCTGTTAGCCGGATTACTTGATATTTTGTGTCAGTACAAAATTGTAAATAAACAGACTGTAGCTATGTATAATTTTGTACTCCTGACTCTCTGAGATAGCTAAATTATAAAGCTAGTCTCTCATGATCATTTTGATAAAGCGTCGGGGACGCCTTACTGCTTTATCTTTAATGTTCATTTAATTGCTGATGTGATTTGATTGATTGAGACATAGAACTCTGTAGGACCATAGAAGACTTGATTGTAGCATGTACCCCCTAGTCTCTCGACAGCAACGATCGCCGTATGACGTTACGTACCTTATATGGAGTAGCTGGCCTAGTCCGTCTTCGTATTTCGGTACTGGGGCGTGACAAGGTTTTAGTGGTAGCCCATGCAGGTCTGTTTTTCAGACTTGTGGAGTATTGCGAATTATTAGGAGTCTCAATCAAAACTTGTTTCCCTTGAAATTCTGTTTCGAATTCTTTGTCCTTGCCTTGATCTCTAACCTGACTTGCATCCTCAAAATCTTCCTCGTTCGGACTTGATAATCTTATATCTTTCTCTATAGGGGTGCTTCATTCTCAGTAGCGGGTGAGGCCTACGAGGAAGAGCAGCGAGAGCATGGCTCGACTGGGCACCAACAGGGGAGAGAACCTTCTCCAGGGCAGGCACGAGCAGAAATGGAACCAGAGGCAGTGCAGCCACAGGTTATTGAAACTCCTGCAGCACCAACAGCGACGGCAGTGCCAGATGCCGTAGCACTCCTGGAGATTATCTGGGGGATTCTTGTCACTCACCAACAGAAACAGACTCAGCAGCAGGAGCAGAATGTGTTACTGAACCAAGGGATTCAGTTAGCTCTTGAGAGAAATGCCGGGGTTGACTCGGGAGCATCATGAAGGTTCCGTCGCTTGAACCCGAGGTATTTTGACGGCACGGAGGATGCCATCACTGCGGATGCATGGATTCAATACATCGAAGCCATTCTTGTGGCAGCCAAGGTTCCAAATGATGAGAAGGTTGATCAGGTCAAATTAGTACTTCAGGATCTTGCCCGCGACTGGTGGGCATCAGAAGAAGTTGGTATAAGATGCCCTGTTCGTTGGACCACCTTCAGTGAAAGATTCAAGGCCAAGTATTTTGGCGTAGTAGCTCGATATGAGCTCCAGCAGAAGTTATTAGTCTCAAGCAAGCAGGCAAGACCGTAGATGGGTATGTAGCAGAGTTCTGCAGATTGTGCCGTTTCGTACCAGCAATGGTGGCAACGGAGCCAGAGAAGGCTATGAGGTTCCAGCAGGGACTTCACTTGGAACTACTACAGCTTGTGGAGGGACACGACTACCAGACATTTGATGCTGTTTTGACGGCCGCTCGGAGGTACGAGCTTACCCAGCAGAGGTTGGCATCGAGGACAGGAGGTCAGAAGAGATCTCATTCCCAGGTTGGAGGAGGAGCAATGCAGCGAACATCGGTACCAGCACCTGGTGTACGTATTCATGATGCAGGAGCACCGCGGAGGACGGCTGTGTCAACTAATACAGCGCCAGTTCGGCATCAGCAGTCGAGGAACCAACAGCAGCGTCAGGGAGCACCCCAGGGCTGTACATTCTGTGGGAAGGCAGGGCACACGAGGGAGGTGTGTCGGTCAGCGAATGGCTTATGCTTGAGGTATGGTAGTTCAGACCACCGTATCTCCACTTGTCCTGTGATGCAGAGGCCAGGAGGGCCAGCTCAGCAGTTTCCAGCGTTGCCAGCTCCGGTGGCAACCCCGAGTGGAGGGCCAGTATTAGCAGTAAGGCCCCTAGCCCAGCGTCTACCAACGCAGGCTCAGATGTTCCGCCAAGCACAGGAAGCCGAAGGCCCTCAGAGGCAGCAACAACATGGTCGAGGAAGGTCGCAACAAGGGGCTCCGCGGGGCCAGGGCCAGGCTCTCACATTATCCTTGGGAGAGGCTCTAGCGTCTAGCGACGTAGTGGCAGGTAAAATTCTCGTCACCTCATTTCCCGCTGTAGCATTATTTGATTCAGGCGCTACCCATTCATTCATTTTTGCACAATATGCTACACGGATTGGATTAGAGTTTGAGGCATTGTCGGAGAGGATGGACATACTCACCGGCAATGGGCTCGTAGAAGTTAGCAGAGTGCGCTTTTCATGTCCGGTAGAGGTGTGTGGGCATTTATTGCCCGCATTATTGATTGAATTCCCTATGGGGAATTTCGATATTGTTCTTGGCATGGACTGGTTGAGAGACAGTCATGCGATAATTGATTGTAGAGGAGGTAGGGTCATATTCAGTGTTCCTGGGATAGAACAGTTCATCTTTACTCGAACCTTGAAGAATCAGGCCGGAGGCATCATCTCAGCAGTGTCAGAGCCAGGACAGATTCCGAGAGTGGTCGAAGATTTTCTCGACGTCTTCCCTGATGAGCTCCCTGGGATACCCCCAGTCAGAGAGGTAGAATTTAGCATTGAGTTGAACCCTGGAATGAGGCCTATTGCAGACAGAGTTTACAGAATGTCACCGTCAGAACAGGATAAGTTGTATCAGCATGAAGAAGAGTTGAAGTCTAAGGGATTCATCCGAGACAGTAAATTACCCTGGACTGCGCCAGTGATTCTAGTTCCCAAGAAGGATGGATCGACGAGGATGTGCATCGACTACCGCAAGCTGAATGCAGTAACAGTGAAGAATAAGTACCCACTACCAAGGATTGATGACCTGTTTGACCAGTTGAGCAAGGCCAGCATCTTTTCCAAGATCGATCTTCGGTCGGGATACTATCAGGTAAGAGTCCGGGAGCAAGACATACCGAAGACAGCATTCAGATCTAGATATAGGCATTATGAGTTTTTAGTAATGCCCTTTGGACTAACCAATGCCCCCACAGTATTCATGGATTTAATGAACCGCATCTTTCTGTCGTATTTGGATAAATTTGTGGTGGTGTTCATAGATGACATTCTTGTCTATTCCAGCAGTAAAGAGGAGCATGAGAAACATCTTAGGACTGTCTTGCAGACATTGAGGGAGCATCAACTTTATGCGAAGCTTGACAAGTGTGAATTCTGGTTAGACCACATTTCGTTCCTGGGACATGTAATTTCTGGAGCAGGAGTGTCAGTGGATCCGAATAAGATTGAGGCCGTAGAGCATTGGCCGGTCCCGAGAACGGTTGCAGAAGTGCGAAGTTTCTTAGGATTAGCTGGTTACTACAGAAGGTTCGTGGTGGACTTTGCCAGGATCTCTGCGCCCTTAATGCGTTTGACGCACAAGGACGTAGAGTTTGTTTGGTCAGCTAGCTGTCAGGCATCATTTGAAGAATTGAAGAAGAGATTGATCTCAGCCCCGATCTTGACGCTTCCAGTAGGAGCGGGAGGCTTTACAGTATATTGTGACGCATCAGGGAAGGGTCTTGGATGTGTATTGATGCAGCACGGAAAGGTGATCGTATATGCGTCTCGGCAGCTTCGAGACCATGAGAAGAATTACCCGACTCACGATTTGGAGTTAGCAGCTGTGGTGTTTTCACTCAAGATGTGGAGGCATTATTTATACGGGGATCGGGTAGAGATCTATACTGATCATAAGAGTTTGAAATACGTGTTCACACAGCGAGATTTGAACATGAGGCAAAGAAGATGGTTAGAACTGCTGAAGGATTTTGATTTAGATCTTCAGTATCACCCAGGCAAGGCAAATATAGTTGCAGATGCGCTGAGTAGGAGAGACAGTGCCTTTATCTTGACCTCGCAGAAGCATATTTTAGAAGACCTTCAGAGTATGGGAATCGAAGTAGTTTTGCCAAGGGATATAGGAAGAATGACCAGTATGCAGATTCAGTCAACCTTAGTAGAGAGGATAAGAGCAGCACAAGCAGAAGATCCACAGATTCAGAAGTTGCGGTCGGAGTGTGAATCAGGCCGTAAGAAGGAGTTAGTGATTCATGAAAATGGTACGCTCAGGTTTGGAAACAGACTCTGTGTACCGAGTGGAGACCTTCGACAAGAAGTTATGTCCGAAGCTCATAGTTCTATTTACTCCATTCATCCAGGAGGAACGAAGATGTATCGAGATATCAGGCAGTACTTTTGGTGGAATGGCATGAAAAGAGAGATAGCGAGATTTGTATCCAAGTGTTTGGTATGTCAGCAGGTGAAAGCCGAGCAGCAGAGACCAGCAGGGTTGCTACAGCCGCTTCCTATCCCAGAATGGAAATGGGAGCACATCACGATGGATTTTGTGACCGGTTTATCTAGATCCCTGGCTGGCAAGAATGCAGTCTGGGTAATAGTAGATCGACTCACGAAGGTCGCTCATTTCCTTCCCTTCCGAGTTGGACAGACTACTGAGCAGTTAGCAGAAATGTACATGAAGCAGATAGTAAGGCAGCACGGTATTCCAGTTAGTATAGTATCAGATCGGGATACGCGGTTTACTTCCATTTTTGGCAGAGCTTACACCAAAGTTTGGGAACCAAGTTAAGATTCAGTACTGCTTATCATCCACAGACCGACGGGCAATCAGAAAGAACCATTCAGACGTTAGAAGATATGCTACGGGCATGTACCCTGGATTTTGGCAGATCTTGGGAGGATCACCTTCATCTAGTGGAGTTCTCCTATAATAACAGCTATCAGGCTAGCATTCAGATGGCCCCGTTCGAAGCATTGTACGGAAGGAAGTGCTGGTCCCCTTTGGCATGGGACGACGTCAGAGAACGAAAGTTGTTGGGGCCAGAGATGATCATGCAGACTGTGGAGATAGTTAAGTTGGTCAGAGAGCGCCTTCGAGTTGTACAGGACCGACATCGTCATTGGGCAGATCAGCATCGTAGGCCTCTAGAGTTTAGAGTTGGCGACCAAGTGTTTTTGTGGATTTCGTCTACTCGGGGTATCATCAGATTTGGAACCCGAGGAAAGCTTAGTCCAAGATACGTTGGTCATTTTAAAATTCTCGCTCGGGTAGGCGATGTGGCTTATCGACTTGCCTTCCGCCTTCGTTAACTGGCATTCATGATGTGTTTCATGTGTCCCAATTACGTGGGTATGTCCCGAATCTGAGTCATGTCCTCGATCATTCTGAGTTAGTCATTGGTGCCGACTTAACTTACGAGGAACAACCCGTGTCTATTTTGGACCGGCGAGAGAAGGTACTCAAGAATCGGACGATAAGCCTTGTCCGTGTTTCTTGGAACCATCACTCTTCGAAAGAGTCAACTTGGGAGCGCGAGGACGAGATCAGATCTCGGTATCCGTATTTGTTTGACTAATGAGGTATATTTTTACGCCTTATTGACACGATTCCATGCTTATCTACACCTACTTGTTTTACACTTTGTGATGTATGATAATAACTGCTATGATAGTTAACTTGTATATGATTGTGCCTTGCTTGCCCTGATTTCACTATCCTGTCTTGGCTGGAATTCCGAGGACGGAATTTTTCTAAGAAGGGTAGAGATGTCACTCCCCGATCCTGGAATACGTATTTTAATACGGAAACCGATAATTTATGTTTACCTTGTATTTATACGATATTTATTATATTGTATTTCTTCATGCATTTTCCAAAATATTCGACAAAATATTATTTCGTAATTTATTTTCTGTATTTGGGCCTACAGTTTTGGCACATTTGGGTAACCTATTCTTGGTTCACCAATGGTTCATCATGAACCCATGGGTTCAAGATTCTATATAATAACTCATCTCATTCTCTCTCCTCTCATTTATTTTCTCTCATTTATTTTCCTCCACCAACCAAGGCAAGTGCCAACTTGCTCAAGAGATGGATCAATAAATTTTTGTTAATGTTTTCTTACAAAATTATTTGTCAAAAATGTTCTTCTCCTCATTCTATACTAGTTTAGAACTTGAAATTTTCCATTTTGAAGCTTTTATTTTTGTAGATCTAAGTTTTAACCATTTTTGGATTTTCTTGGTTTTGATCTAGCAAACTTTATTATTTGCAAGTTTTGAGTGTTCCATGTTGTAGAGAATTTTGTTCTACCCCATTTTGACCTATAGAAGTCCCAATTTGGGCTTAGGATGAGGATTTTATGGTCCTTAGAAGTTCTAGGGCTCATAGTGTTCTTGCTCTCAGCCAAGAGGAAGAAGATGACCCTGTAGCAGTTGGCGCGCGCAGCCCTGGCCCAGCGCTTTTTAGCGAAGGGCGCAGCTCTCTCGTGGCCCTGCGCCTTTTGGCGTTAGGAACTTTGACCCTGCGCACTTTGACCCTGCGCACTTTGACCCTGCGCACTTTGACCCTGCGCGCTTGGACCCTGCGCACTTGGACCCTGCGCACTTGGACCCTGCGCGCTTTGACCCTGCGCGCTCTGACCCAGCGCACCTTGACCCCAGCGCACCATGACCCCAGCGCGCTCTGACCTGGACTCCCCTATACTTTATATTTTATATATATATACATACATATATTATATTGCTTATATATATGTAAATGTTTGTGTGTGCTATATATCCTTACGCCTTTTGTCCTGAGCATGATATGAGCACTAATGTGACCCCGGTGAACAAAGTGTTCCTACCTGATACATGTAACTGAATGTCCCGGTTCTTGTTCATGCTCGACAAATGACTCGTAACTCCACGTGACGTATTTGCAATGATGCATTACACTAAGGAGGGTAGAACATGTTGGCGTACTGATTGACATGGATCCTCTTTGGGGTACTCGTACTTGAGTACGACTTTTAGGAGGATAATCATGCAGGCCACAGCATGTGAGTCCAAGATTCCACCTAGGGTTAAACTAGGCAACTAAATATACTAGGTGCATGGGGAGGGCAGAATCCCGTGATCGTGTTACACCAGCCGCCTTGAGATCTCGTCTTGACGCGCCGGCTGGTCTCTACGGATACTGTGTCATCTGCAACGAGTGGATGACTGTATCCGATTAATTCCTGCTATATATTATATGTCTTGGCAAGGTGGCCTTACGAGGGACCTGTGCTCAATGATACCTGTCTACGCGAACCCCTGGGTTGGCTAGCCTTGCTGGAAAGATACGATCTGAGGATTTCTAAATAACATGATGCGAGGATAACCTCGTCCCACTAGAAACTCGTAGACTTGATTGGCCGTGAAAACGACTTGCTTGTATCCTATTACCTTCCGCGAATAACTGAGGGAAGCGGACTGTCATGGTACGTGATCCAACCCATGTTCTTGTTTGATTGTTGGGTTGGTTATCGTTCTATGACAGGCTGTGGACTGAAGTTATGAACGGAGACTTACTCTGGTTGTGAAGTGTTACTTCTGTGAATGACTGAGGAACATGGTCTATCATGGTACATGATCCAACCCATGTTCTTCTTTGATTGTTGGGTTGGTGATTGTGCTACGATAGGCTATCGACCGAAGTCACGATCAGGAGATTTTATTGTTTATACCTTTTAACTTATGTGAAAGTTATAGAGTACGACACGTCCCGACTCCATGCGGCACCTTTTGTCCTTGTTTGGTTGTAAGGGTGCCATATGGGTTCGAGGATGTTGCGCTACCCTATAAAAATAGTATAAGTATTACTATTATCAATCATTCTATTAACTGGGTTTTTAATCTTAACTCTTGTGCTCCTTTGGCGGTACTTGCTATTCGGGGCTGACCCCGCTGGTTTTGTTTGGCCAGATCTCGTAGCAGAGCCGGAGGACACGATCTTCCTTCCTGACATCCATGGTGCATACTAGGAGCATGGCGGTTCGGGGATTCGAGTGGGTTTCTTCTCCTCCACTCATGCCTTTACTTTGTGCGGCGTTTAGCCACCGGCACCTGTTAGCCGGATTACTTGATATTTTGTGTCGGTACAGAATTATAAATAAACAGACTGCAGCTGTGTATAATTTTGTACTCCTGACTCTCTGAGATAGCTAAATTATAAAGCTAGTCTCTCATGATTATTTTGATGAAGCGTCCGGGACGCCTTACTGCTTTATCTTTAATGTTCATTTAATTGCTGATGTGATTTGATTGATTGAGACATAGAACTCTGTGGGACCATAGGAGACTTGATTGTAGCATGTACCCCCTAGTCTCTCGACAGCCACGATCGTCGTATGACGTTACGTACCTCATATGGAGTAGCTGGCCTAGTCCGTCTCCGTATTTCGGTACTGGGGCGTGACAGAAAGACTACTATGAATCGAAAGCAATCAGAAAGTGCACTTGCCTGAGGTCCTTAGCTAGTGAAACCGATAATACAACCACTCAGATGAGTCACGAAAGTCGACTCATGCTAAAGTCTCCAGATGCTAAAATAGATGTTACCAATGTGTTAAGAATAGTTAAATTAGCTAGAATTGTCTGTCCATAAGTCTAATTCTGGATACAGGGGCAAAACGGTAATTTTGGGCAAAAAAAATGTCCGCCGTTGGACTCGCTTTGCACCGAAAAGCATGTCAGAGTCTATGGTCTCTAAAGTCGTCAAATTATATGTCTACAGGTCCAGTTTGCCGAGACAAACTCATTCGTATATCCAAAGTTGGATTCCAGCGGGCCGTGCACAAAATCGTCCGTTGAGTCGGATCGTGGGGCCCGCAAAATGGCGATCGGATCAACTATCTCAAAATCAAACCAAACTTGGCATACAGAAAAAAAAATGATATGGTCCTGTTGGCACAAGTTTTGTCTCAATTTGACGAGCGTGCACAAAGTAATTAGAAAAATTACAAAGAGGCCGATACGGTAAATTTCGACGGATACGCATCAAATTCGTCGCGCACACGCAACCAATTTGAATTCCGTCAAAGACCACACGTCCGCGAAGTCGATACGCACCTTTCGATGCTTTTGGTTCGCGACCACGTCGTCCGGTTTGGCGGGACGCACGTCGTATCGAAGGTTTTTCGAGTTTCAAAAATAGATTTTTTCCAACTTTAATCTAATCTAAAACAGAATATAATACATAAATAAATAGAGTAATTATCGGGCTTTAATCATGGTTAAGTTGTCTACCAGGCTGATCAAACCGATTTTCAAAACTTGTAATATACTGGTTGCGAATCGACCGCAAACAGGGGGCGTTGGGACAGTTTCTAACGTCCAATAAATCAAGTTTTTCTCGATTTTGGAACTCGTTTCTCTTTGTACATGATGCGAATTAAATAAATCTAATTGAAGGGGTTTAAAGACGTATAGGTTGTGTTCATACCTGCGAAGATGGATCAAATATCGATCAACCATGCGCGGAGAGATTGGTTCGCGAAGTTGTGCGTTTGATGCAACTGTTGCTACTGCACTGTGGCCGTTTCTGGCCGTCGCACGCGACCTGGCCGTGCCCGGCGACCCGCGGTGGCGTGCTTGTCAGGTCGGGGATGTCGCCTGGGTAGGGAGGTCATCGGGGTGTGAAGGTTTTGAGGGATTCGGCTAGGGTTTCTTGCTCCATCTCTCGGCTTTATATATATATATATATATATGTGTGTGTGTGTGTGTGTGTGTGTATGTGTGTGTGTGTGTGTGTGTGTGTGCACGTATACAACAAGCATGAAAATGCTCGGGTCCAACTTGCTGTGAGCAGCTTGTTGGCCCATGCTTGGTTGGTGGGGGTTTTTCATTTTTTTTCTTTTTCTATTTCTTTAATATATATAAACCTATAAGGATACATATATATAAGGATACATATATAGTTACTTTATGCAAATACAAGAAAATTTTATAAAATAATTATAAAATTCTAAAAAAATTGCCATTTAATAAAATAAAAGATATTTTAAGATTTCCGGGAAGTGGGGTTACAAATCTACCCACCTTAGAAATAAATTTGTCCTCGAATTTAAGGACTATTAGGATAGACAGACTTGGTAGATCAAATCTTTCTAAGATTTAAAGTAAATATTAACTCCAATAAATCAAGAATAATCCATAAAATTTTTAAAAATAATTCTAGATTTTATTGATAACATTTAAAATACTTTTAACCAAATCCAAATCTAATATTTGATAAATAACCTTGAATGGACACTAAGTGTTATCAATTAACTTTTAAAATACATTTGCATAGATCTAAACAAAACTTAGTAAAACCTCATCTAATAACCTATCACTATAAGAATCTGAGGTAATATTTAATATCATCAAAATATTTTTATAAGTTGAAGTCGTAGAAATACTTGATAATGATCTATAATTCTTAAAAGTCGATCTCTGTAATTTTTAGAATATATTTTAAAAGAAATTTTTTGCAAAGCTCCTTTCATTTTAAAAAAACCATCTATAATAGAATTAGAAAAATTATTTTTCCAAATCAAAATTTCAAAACTTCGGGGAGTGGGCTTACCATCTACCCACCTTAGAATATTTTACCCTAGGAATTTCAAGGGATACAATTAGGCACGACTTCAAGAATAATCAAGAAGCAAATTTCAATCGGTACGAATAAAACAACAAATGATATAATCAAGGGGTGATATGATTCATGATCAAATTAGTCACGCGTAATCGCAGATATGATCAAATAATAAATAAATAAAAATTAACAGACAAAAGGGGGATGTGATTGGGCATGATCCACATTTGGTCGAATGGTTTAGTTGACGACCAAATGTTTTTAAGAACGATCAAGATTGAAAATGGTTTGGCACGACCAAATTGTAGTCAGCATGGTCTAGTCACGACCAATTTTCTAAGGGATGATCAAAGTTTTCGATGAAATCTAAACAGGATTGTAGTCACTTAGATATAATTTAAGATACGAGCATGATCATGATCAAAATAGAAAGTTGGCACGAGCATGATCATGATAAAAATAGTCATAACCATAGCTGGAATGAAAATATAAACCTTTAGCTATAATTAAGTTGAAATATAGGCACGATTATGATTTAGTCATGGTCAAAATTGTTTAAGATCGACCAAAATTGAAATTATTTTGGTACGAACAACTAGTTAAGCAAAACTATTTAGGCACGATTATAGGATCGAATTCTAGGATAACATGCGAATTGGCACGATTGAAATAGAATCGAATAGTCTAGTCGTGATCGAAAGGTCGTTAAGGATGATCCAAATCGAAACCGTTCTAACACGATCGATTGTGTAAGCATGATCATAGAATCATAATCTAGGTTTGATTATGAATCTAATGGAAGGAAATCAAATTAGGTTTAAATGACTTCTAGGAAAACTAATAACGATACGACAGAGTAAAAGATAAAAGGAATGGTTCAAGAATTGAAAGGATAAGAACTAATCGAATTTTAATCGAGAGTTCATGAAGTTGTGAACCATGAAAATCAACAGTCACCTGCCACAAGGATATAGTCTCTATAACATTCGAAAATCATATGTATACATGAAGTCGCTTTACCGAGAATTCCTACCTCGCCAGTATACATCTGGCTGTAGTAAACCCTTGGTATTATGACTCATGTAAGGGTATGGTATCGAATACTCTATCGACCCTATCCAATATTGACATAATAACTCAAGATGAAGATAGGAAAACAAAAATATAGTTTAATAATGTTCGATAACCCACGCTTATCTGGAATTACTTCAACTTAGGGTCATGCCTCGCTAGTGCGCTGCTGGCTGCAGTGAACCCACAGTCTCCATAAGTCAAATAAGTGGCGACAGTGTGCTGCTGTCTTGCCATTATAAGTCATTAAAATATTCTAACTATATCCATAAAATTTCAAAGGAGCTTCTAAAATTCTTAAACAAATTGATGATGATAGAGAAAGTTAGAAATTTAACAAATTAATATGATAGGAAAAGGGTACGTATCTGTCCTTGAAGTGGAAGTATTCATTTTGAAAATCAAACGATTGGTTAGAAAGAAAAGGTCGAAGACGAGAGAAATATAAACCTTGATTTCTATTCCTCTAATATTCAAGATCGAGGAGAAAATATATATAGCTAACTCGGAGTAGATATATGGATAAGGAATCATGTTAGGCTCAAACTCAATGGATTGGAAATAAAATATTGACAAAATAGTTATCCACGACCAATGGGAAATGATTAAGCAATAAGAATTTTACTATATGATTATGAGATTTTACAGGGGGAAAAGAAAGAAATAATAATAATAATAATAATAATAATAATAATAATAATAATAATAATAATAATAATAATAATAATTTTACACAAATGGTTAAGGTTAGGAGTTTGAATCATAGGTGTCTTAGTTTACCAAACGAACAGTCTACCTACCTTAGATCCTATCATCGCATCAAAACACAATAGTATAACCTTTTAGGAAACTTTCCTCTAAGTCAACTAATATGGTGTAGAATTCAACAAATTCCTACCTAAATCACCCGGCCTATATAGTAACCTTAACTACCCACAGTCAAATGCATAAGGGACTCCTAGTCCAGTCATCCTTCTAAATTAATTCAATCCTAACGTGAATGAGCATTTCCTAGTGGCAGGCTCGCAGCAGTACGGCTAATTTAGTACTACCGCGAGTTCGTAATCTTTTGCAAAAAGAGACCTGCATGGGCCACCACAAAAACTTGTCACGACCCACACCCGCTTTTCGGATACGAGACGTGTCCAAGCCAGCCTACGCCGCAGAGTCGGCGGTAGAACGCTGTCACGACCATGATGCTCAAATCACATAAATAATATTTATAGCTCATTCACATTTCTAAATTGATTACAACATTTACAACAGTTATATTTAAAGAAAGTACAAGATTCTTACCATTAATGAAAATGATACCACTTCTATCTAATTTCTAGGTTTCTGCCTGCAAGTACACCCGTATCTTCCAATGCTAAGTGAAGCTACAGCTAACCTGAAAAATATTGGTTTTTAGTCAGAAATGGAACTAGCACACAAACCGACGGCAATGTGACAATACAATAGAATTCACAAGACATGAAAATAACATATGTGAGATAAAAACTAGAAAGTAACTGATATCATGGCAAGGGGTGAGGAAAATAAGGAAACAAATAAAAGACAACTATCTATGTGTTTTGAAATATCAGTTTCGACATGTGAACAACTAGGGGGTAAATCAGGCACCCTGTACATGTCGTGTGCAGCTGCTATTCTCTACGAAAGACACAGAGGATAGTTCTGGGTAGTCCATATGTCTACTAAGATATTTCTCCTCCCAACTAGTACTCATGGACTCGAACAAGTCACGAAACACGAAACATGAAAACACGACAATCATGAAATATAGTATGTAGAGATCCATGTTTCACTTAACAAAATGCCCTTAAAAGGCTTTTGAAAGAAAATGAGAAAAAGTACAAGTAGATTCTGGAAAGTATTGCTATGGAAGTCTGATCTGAGAGCGATCACTTTGTTCCTTGGACCACACGATAATGATGAAGAGAACTGCTTGAAGAAGAAGAACCGGAAGAACTAAGTCACCAGAAAGGTATCGACACAATTGGCACTGATGGCACAGTCGAATGCTTTCCTGCTTTGCTTCACTCTGTTCTTGAGAAAAAGTTGAAGAGAAACACTCTAAAAAATCACTTTGCTCTGAAAGTCTCTGGGCTCCAAAATCTTGTACCTTCTGTTAAAAAAATAAGTCTATTTATAGATCAGACCCTCTGTGCGTAAAAAGCAACATAATTAGGTCTCTACGCAAGTAACTGCCACCTACGATTGAAAATCGACCTCTACGCGTGATGACACGTGTCTCATATAGAGTTGTGGTCTCTAGGCATGGTGACACGTGTCCCACAACTTCAACAATATGGGAAGAGCACGTACATACGTTCCTCGATAAGTGTGGCATGAAAGCCACATATGAAGACCACGTTCTCACATAGCCAGAAAAGATCGAGCGTAAAATAACTCAAAACAAACTTCCTACATAGAGCGGCTAAAAAGTAGCCTTGAGCGTATAGCTAGCTCAAATAAACTCTACGCACACAAAAGTAGCTGAGATAGCCTTGAGCGTAAGAAACTCAAATAACTTTCATGCGTAAAGGAAGCGGTCTCTTGAGCGCAAAGTAATTCATCTGCACACTAAACTACAAGCGTTGGGTTTGGTGCGAAAATCTTCTTGGCTTCTGTGCAATGTTCTGTCAGAAAATTATTCTGTCAGAGCAGTATCACGTGCATTAAATGCAGTCTGGACATCATGTCTCTTGCGTAAAGGAGCTTGCGGAGAGTTAGACTCTGTTTGATCTCTGCGTAGAGCTTGAATCTGACTCAGATTGACTTGCGTAGAGTCTTCAAATGGGCTTCGCGTAAAGTCTGAAAACTGACTTTACGTAAAGCCCTCAACTTCTTTGACTTAGTCTATAAAGTTTATTTATGCTTCTACAAGACCCCCTTCAAAGTTTTCAAAGTTTGTTTCAAAATTTGAAATACTTTGAACAGAAGCGTAAAACCCGTGATATCCAACAATCATCTCAGAAGCGTAAAACTTGGGATACCCAACAGTCATCTCAGAAGCGTAAAATTCGGGATACCCAACAGTCATCTCAGTGCGTAAAATTCAGGATACCCAACAGTCATCTCAGAGGCGTAAAATTCGAGAATTTGAACCGATTTCAAAATTTTCTATAAATAGAGCTTCGCTAGTAAAGAGAGAACTTTACTCATCTCTTGCAATCTTAATCTTCTTTACTCTTGTCTTCAAAATCCCAGTTCAAACAAATGGCACCAAAGAGCAAGATCACCGTCGACGCTAAGGGCAAGAAGCCCGCTGTTGCTTCATCGGGGACTGAGCGTACGGAGACCACCATCACATCATCGGAGGCAACCCAAAAGACCAACCCCTCTGTGGCTCCGGCCATGATAGGTAAATCCTATCTAGTTTGGCCATGGGTTCGTCGGAGAAAAAGAAGAACCGAACAAAAACACTAAATTTTACGCCCACGTTTATACGTGTCAGCGTAGAGTAAAAACCACCAAATACGTCCACGTCTATACGTGTCAGCGTAAAAATAGAAACAACAAAATACGCCCACGTCTATACGTGCTAGCGTAAAATATTAAGCATTAAATACGCCCACGTCTATACGTGCCCGCGTAAAGTTAAAAATACGCAAGTCACCCACGTTCATACGTGTCAGCGTAAAGTCAAAAGACTATATGTTTTCATGCGTACAACTTTTACTCTTTTGAACAGAGAAAAGTACGCGTAAAAAACTTTTAGTCATACACTACATTAACTTAGAATATTTTCCAAAATTTTTGAAATAAAGAATAAAAATATTCAAAATCCTTTACGCACAAATCTTCACTTGCGTAAAAAAAACTCTTGCATAGAGATGAACCAACTTAGGATATTTTTCAATCTTTTTAAAACAAAGAATGAAAATTTTCAAAATCTTTATGCACTAACATTTACTTGCGTAAAAGCATTTGCGTAGAGATGTATAGAGATCAATTCTGAATTTTACTAACTTGATTTCTTTTTTTTCTTGATCTTCTTTTTGTAGTGGACTTGCAGATTCATTATCTCTCTGAAGTCTTTGGTTCCCCAACTGGTATCTTGGGTTCCAACTATTTGGAGAATTTGTCTCATGTTGAGTTCCCACAAACTGACAAACAATACCCTGAAGAGAGACAACAACTGATAGCTTCTCAGGGAGACAAAATTCTGTTGTCATTGATAAATAGAGAATTGCTGGTGTCGCTAGATGGCCAGCAATTTTTGAAGTCTGCTTTCATGTTTGGGGATGTTATTGATTTTCAATCACACACGAACCCCAAGAAGGAGGCTTGGGTGTTTAAGTTTGGAGAGAGGGCGATGTATCTCCCAGACATGCCAAAGGATTATCCTCTGTCTTCGTTTGTTCACGCCATCTACCCAAGACAGATGATCTGGAACCTGACTCCCAGTAGTCATGGTAGACCAGGCAAAATTATTTTCAAGAGGGATGGGTCAAACCAAATGGGCTGCCATACCAGTACTCCCAATGGTGGTGTCATTCCTTTCTCCGGTTTACTGCCTGGATTCACACCAAGCGAGGATTCAGCTTTGATCCAACCAGTGCAGATACCAATATTCATAAACAAGTTTATGAACGCCTCATTGATGTATCCCCAGGCCAACCCTAGTCGACCAGGGTGGATGACCCCTCATAATAAGAACTGGATTCAACTTAGTGATTGGATCATGAAGAACTTCGGAACGGAACTGCGAGCTATTGGGCTGTTTGAAGCAGTGGCCTCCACAAGTCAGGGCATACCAATGAATAATAACTTGTTCTTAGCTTTGATGGAGTTATATATTAGCTCAACTGGGACTTTTGCAACCCCGATAGGTGAAATAGGTTTTGTACTCTATGAGATGTAATTCATCTTCAAGCTGCCAATAGAGGAAGCTCCATATGAAGAGTACGTTCCCTACAACCGGGAACTAGCAGAGATCAGGAAGAAAAATCCTCAGTTAGTTGAGATATACCAAGAGTTGATGTGCCATTATCAGATTTGCACCACTATATATGAAAGTGGATCGCATTTGGCATACATCAATAAATGGACAACATATCTATTCTACCATAAGAATAGGATATCCAAGGATGACAAAGAGAGATTTCATGATAATAAGGCTCAACCTATCAACCCTTGTTCAATAATTCCTACTGATTCAATAAACACTTGGATGATCACCTATAAGTCTCCGAACAAATATTTGAACACCAAGGCTGGAGAATTCCCTACAGGAATCGAAGCTTTGAGTTTTCTGAGACATGGCAGTCGGAAGCTCTCAAAGGAAGCCTTGCTGGCGGGCTTTCTTTTCCTGTGGCTGCGAAGATGGGTCGTACTAGGGACTGGTACAGTCGATAGGATTCACCGAAACGTACTATGGCCAGCAGTACTTTTGGTATTCAAGGCCAGAATCAACCTGTTATCGGCAATGGTATGTCGGATAAATGCACGATTACGAGCATTTGGTGATGAACTGATCAATAATGCTCCTTACCGAAAAGATTTCCCTAGGGTGGAGATGCCCTACACTTATTTGATGGGCTGGTTATTACATCACAACTGCAATTTATTGCCACCAGGCCTAGAAAATGATACAGAGGTATTCCTCCAGAAGTTTAATAAAGCCACGTGGACTGCGACTTTAGTGACGGATACCCGGGCAACACTAAACTTCTCCTATGGATGGAACTTTTTCTGTACAAGACCACCAGTCCCAGCTGACTGTCTCGGTGTACAATTTGATGATGTTGGTCAAGAGAGGAGTGGGATACCTGCACCAGTCTTTAAATGGTTAATATGCATCAGACCCTCGCATCTGATGTATAGAACTGAAGACAACTGTATGTTCGAACCGTATCTACCCAGTCGATTCGTTCGTCAGTTTGGGTATGACCAACTTTACGTTGGTAATCCCTCCACTAGCTTCAACTATTATAGAAAATTAGTTGATGGTGCAAGGGCATGGAGGTATTTCAGCGCTGGATGTACCGGTGCTAGATTCCGTGTATCAACTACTACAAGTACAACTGAGCTACGAATGCTTCATTCGTATACTCGTTTTTATGCCTCCATTCGTTCCTTCGTAAATGACTACAGCATGAAGGGGAGTCTTCGATGGGTCAAGAAAGGAAACATCGAAGAACCAGTTATGGTACCTTCGGACATACTTGATGATACAGCTGTTCCGGATGAATATCTGGAAGCACTCCCTATGAGAGTTGGGAAAACAGCTGCAGGACCAATTACCATCACCATAACCCGGAAGCGGAAATCAGATGCAGCTGTTACTCTCCGGGAGAAGAAGAAGAAAATTACTGTTAAAGGGCCTTCCAGACAGAGAGCCGCTACTTCAGAAATCGAAACTCCTATTGAGGAGCCCCAAAATATTACATCTTCCTCAGCTCAACCTGGGGAAGGGTCTTCAGCATCCCAGCCAGCAGTAGCAACAGAAGCTATATGAGTCCTATCTTCCGGACGCCTCAGCACTTCACTACATCTAACTTTGCCACAAAAGGCGAAAGCTGTTGAAGACATCGCTACCACTCATGCTGTTGATCCAGAACCCATCCCTTCGGATGAACCGGCTCTTGAATTGGAAGATGATGAATAGGATATAGATTATGACGCACTCTTGTCGCGTCCTGCACCTACTCCACGTAAAGATAAATTATACAAAATTTATACAAAAATATGTATTATGATTTTGTATATTAACTATTTTGCTTAATCTTTGTAGGTATCATCGCTGCAGCAAAGCTCGTGGCTCCTCCTCCTTCTCAAGAAACTATTTATGAAGAAGACATAGAGTCTGAAGAAGAAAGTTCTTCTTCAAAAGAAGATTCTGCTTCTAAAGAAGACTCCCCACCTATGGAGATACCACAAGAACCTGTGGTAGAGGCATATCAAGAATTGCCTTCTCTTGCTGAAGAAAGAGAAGAAGAAGAAGCAGCAGAAGAAGAGCCAGTTGCAGACGAAGAGCAAGCTGTAGACAAAGAACCAGCTGTATTCCAAGAATCAATTGCTGCTCAAGAACAAATTGCTGAGGCACCATTAATTACTGCTACCAATCCAGCTCAAGTTCCTGAGACAACTGTGTTCGAGTCTGAATCGAACATAGGAAGCAGCACCTCCATAATACCATCTTCTACCACCGAAACTCATCTTCCAGAGGTAGCAGAAAAAGTTGTTAAAGATATAGCCCTAGAACTTCCTGAAAATCAATCGGCTATGGTAACGATAACAGATAGATCGTTGACTCAGCTTGCTACCACAGCAACGACAACATCTGTATCCGGCTTTCAAGAAAAGAGATTGGCCGATATCGCCGATACACCAAGCTCCAATGCTGATATGAATCTTTTGGTAGAGATTCATACTGAAACTTTTTACAAGACTTTGGCAGCATTTATCAAAATGGTCTTGAAGAAAGGCCTTAGTTATGAGAGCTTGAAAAATGCTATTGCTACTACCATAGATAACATAGCAATGTTCAATGATACTGAGCGGGCAGACGCATTGCGAAAAATAGTCCAGGGACTTGAATAACCCATCAAAGATTATCTGAGGTTGTCAAGTGGGACTATAGAAAGCCTCGTCCAATCCGAGTATGATGCTCTCACCAATGAGTACACAACTCGAGAAACCATCTTCAAGGAATCGCTTCAAGATTATAGCAATAAGGTTGTCGTTGAGAGGACTTTCTTGAAAGAAAATAAACCCTTATTGGAGCAGCATCAACAACCTTATGACCCCATGAATATCAAAATTCATGAGCAAAATGATAAAATTCGTGAAGTTGAGGCTGAGCTGGCTCGTTTAAAGGAGGAACAAAACTGGATGACGGCAGATAGAGATCAATTCTTAAGGCAAGGTTCCATTTTGGAGGAACAGATCTTTGGTTCTGAAGCAAAAGTAAAAACCCTTGAAGATGCCAACGACAAAATGATATCTGCCTTTGTCGAACTCTCTCACCTCTGCACTGCGGAAGCCCGAAGATCTATAGCATACACAACTGTAGTGGGCTCTCGTGAAAAACGTCTAGCAGAGTTGCAGAAGATGATTGAAGATCTGTCTGCTCCACCTTAAGAATTTTTGTAATCAATAAAGAATTTTTTTATCTTCTGTCATTTCTTTCATTTTACTGATGTACTATTTCCAATCATAAAATAAATGAAATATATTTTAAAATATGTGTGAGATAGAAAACAATTATCAGAATTAATATGGACATGATAAGTCTTCCAAACTCAACGAAGTAGATTATATCTATCCAGAGGTAATGTGGACATGATAGATAATAAATCTTGTTTTGTTTTTGAGTATACAATACTATCAGAGGTAATATGAACATAATAGACCGTAATGACTCAAAGAAAATAGATTAATATCAATTCAGAGGTAATATGGACATGATAGAAAATAATGAAAAAGAAGTAGATTTAATATTTATTCAGAGTTAATGAGAACATGATAAATAAAAAATCTTTTTCTTTCTGAAATCAACTGGTAAGACAGAAAATCAAAATTCTTTTTTAGGAGAATAAACAATCAGCTTAACCAAACCTTGGTAGCTGGGGAATAAAGAAGAAATTCAAACGTAGTATTTCTTCAAGAATTTACCGTTAATTGGCATCATGAATAAGTCTCCATTAGGTTTAGATAACCTATAGGCACCATTGGAGAAAACGATTTCGACTACATAAGGACCTTCCCATTTAGCTTGGAACTTGCCTTTACTCTTATGAGTCATAACCATAGGTCTTCGGACAGCTAGAACTAGCTCTCCTACTTTAAATACCCTATCTTTAACTTTGCGATTGAAAGCTCGAGATATGCGGGCTTGATACAGCTCAATGTGCTGTTGTGTTTGAAGTCGCTTCTCATCCAAACCTTTAAGTTCTTGGAGTCTTAAACGATCATTATTCTCTGTAGTCAGCTCATTATCAATGGCTATTCTAAGAGATGGTATCTGGATCTCCAGTGGAAGAACAGCTTTACATCCGTAAACCAATAAAAATGGTGTAAAACCAGTTGGAGTTTGGACTGTTGTTCGATAAGCCCATAAACATTCTCCAAGTTTCTCGTTCCAATCACGTTTATTAGAGGAGACAAACTTTTTGATAAGTTTAATAATTGTTTTGTTGAAAGCTTCTGCTAAACCATTAGTAGCTGGATTGTAAGTTGTAGAAGCTAAGTTCTGGATCCGATTCTTGTCACAAATTCGATAAAACGCCTGACTGTTGAGGCCCGTTATCATGGATTATCCTTCGAGGAATCCCAAAATGATAAATGACATGATGTTTGATGAAGTTGATCACATTAGACGTTTTTACTTCAATAAGAGGAATTGCTTCTGCCCATTTAGAAAAATAATCGGTTATAGCCAGGATAAACCGATGTCCTTTGACAGAAGGAAGATTAATTGGGCCAATAATTTCCATACCCCAAGCTTCGAAAGGCCAAGAAGCTGCTGTAGGATGTAAGAATTCAGAGGGTTGGTGAATAAAGTCTGCAAGAATCTGGCATGCTTTACACCGTCTGGCATAATCCACAGCATCTGCTATCATAGAAGGCCAATAATAACCCATTATTCGAATACGGTCCTGTAATTTCGGACATGGTTGATGTGTACCACAAACTCTATCATGAGCTTCATGAAGTGTTTGTTTGGCCTCACTTTCTGAAAGACAACGTAATAAAAGTCCGTCATAAGAACGACGATACAACATATGCAAAGAAGAATCGTAGTAAAATCGGAATGATCGTCTTTTGATTGATACAGCTTTTTTTGGATCTTCAGGTAAAATCCCATAGACCGCATAATCAATAAATGGACTTCTCTAATTCCTTTGCTGAGAATTTGATTCAGTAGCATAACTGTGTTCAATATGCAAATTATTCTTTGACACAGAATAAATTACGATCTAATAAAGTGATGGTATTTTGTCTTCTGATTGGAACTGCTAAGTCTGCAGTTAAACTAGCAAGAGCATCAGCTTCCAAATTTTGAGAACGTGGTACGAATTCAATGAAGAACCCTTTGAATGAAAGAGCCAATTCGATTACCACTTGATGATAGGGAATTAGGTCAGGATTTCTGACTTCATATATCCCTCTGACCTGATTGACAATCAGTTGAGAGTCTCCATAAGCTTCCAAGAACTCAATGTCCAATTACCTTGCTACTTGAAAACCAATTAGCAAAGATTATATTCTGCCACATTATAGGAACATGGTTCATTGAGAAAATAAGCACAATATATGACCATTTTATCAGGAGAGACCAATACGATGCCTACTCTAGAGATAATATTGCCTTTAGGCCCAACTCGTGATGCTCCATCAAAGTATAATTGCCAAATGTCATCTCTCAAAGTCATGTTGCAATCTACAACTTCGTCTGGAATGTCTTCATACAGCTTGGAAGTTTCAGGTATAGGGTGAGCTGCTAAGAAGTCAGCTAATGCTTGACCCTTCACTGATTTTTGAGGGATGTAGACCATATCATAGGAAGTAAGCAATATTGCCCAGGTAGCTAACCAGGAGTTAAGAATACTCGACTTTTTTATCAATACCCGAATAGGATTTATTCTGGATATGATATGAAAAGTCTGTCTTGATACATAATGTCGTGTCTTTTGAATGGCAAAAACCAAGGCTAAACATTCTTTTTCCACAGGAATATACCTGTGTTCAGCCCCAACCATCATTCGACTGAGATAATAAATTACCTGTTCATGACCCTTATCACTTTTCTGTGCAAGAAGAGCACCAAGAGAATGATCTAATGCTCGCACATACAGTAAAAATGGTCTTTCCACTACTGGGGTACTAAAACAGATGGATTTATAAGGTATTGCTTGATGTCATTGAAGGTTTTTTGACATGCTTCATCCCAAACAAATAATACACCTTTCTTTAATAGACGAGAGAAAGGTTGACATCTCCCAGAAAGATTTGATATAAATCTTCTGATATAAGAAATGCGACCCTGAAAGCCACGGAGTTCTTTCAGATTACGGGGAGGACACATTTCAAGAATTGCTTTGACCTTATCAGGATCAACATGAATACCTTGAGAAGTAATGGCAAATCCCAAAAACTTGCCACTGGAAACTCCTAAGAAAGACTTAGTGGGATTCATCTTTAGTTGATGTTGACGCATCAACTCGAACACTGTATTCAAATCTTGAATGTGATCATCCTTTAATCTACTTTTGACATTGATATCATCTACGTAACATTCAACTGTTTTTCGTAGATGTTCTTAAAAGATATTGCTCATGGCCCTTTAATATATAGCACCGGCATTTTTCAGACCAAAAGACATAACTGTATAGCAATAAACTCCAAGGGGTGTACGAAAAGCAGTATGCTTTTCATCTCCTGGATGCATCTTAATTTGGTTATATTCTGAAAATTCGTCCATGAAAGACATGCGTTCAAAACCACATGTATTGTCTATCATGACATCAGTGATAGGAAGTGGAAATTCGTCTTTTGGACAAGCTGCGTTGAGATTTCGAAAATCTATGCAAACTCGAACTTTTCTATTCTTCTTCATGACAGGAACAATATTGACAACCCAATCTGGGTGTTGTTCTTTACGGACAAAACCACATGTGATCAACTTTTTAACTTCTGCTTCAATTGCATCCATCATATCCGGTCGAAAATGCTGCTGCTGTTATTTTACAGGTTTGGCATTAGGAATGATATTGAGCTTATGGGTAGCTATCTTGGGATCCAGACCCGGCATATCCTCATAACTCCATGCAAAGATGTCAATATATTCTTTTATCAGCTTTATTAACTTTTCTTTTTCATCTTCGAAAAGGTTTTTGCTGATAAATATTGGCTTTGATGTAATTTCATCTCCAACATCAATTTGGACGATTTCATCTTCTGTGGGTGGTTGTCGATGTTCAAATCGAAGCTCCCACTGAGTATCAATTTGTTGTGCCCAAGGGTCATTTTCAAATAGTTCAGATTCACCATCGGTTTGAACCATATTGACTGAAAAGACGCGCTCAGATTCAACATACTGGACTCCTTCAGAATCTGAGGATTGTAAAGAACTGGAAGAAAATTCTTCTTCCATATCTTTATTAAACATATGGGATGTATCATATTCAATAAACTGGATTTCTTCAGAATCTGAGGATTGTGAAGAACTGGAAGAAAATTCTTCTTGTATATCTTCATTAAACATGTAGGATGGATCATATCCCAAACCATGACGAGTTCGTTGATAAAACGGATCACCACATAACGGTAATCGTCTACCTTTGTCTTGATTAAGACCTAGCATGGTTTTCAAATCATATCCCATATTTTGGATAATTTTGAGAGATTGTTGACTATATTTGTCAATTCTAATTTTTCTTTTATTTTTTTTCTTTAAGATTATCTGTCTGAATAACAGGGATATTTTTAGCCAAGCCAAACATAATTTGACGCTTGTTTTTCTTATTAGACGGGATCACAAAATAAGATTCTTTGTGACGTCTATAAGTTACACAAGCTTGTGATGATGAGGCTACAGGTAGAAAATAAGGAGAAGATGTTAGGAACCTCTGAGCAAAGGGTCCAACATCGATATAAGGAGGAAAAGAATTCTCTTTATGATTAATATATAAGGTTTTCTCTGTATTTATGTCAGTTTTATGTTGATGACTTTGATTATCAGCAGATAAAGTCATTCTTTTAATAAATTTGACAGCCATATACTCCAAAAGGAAATCTTTATTAAAATGAGAAAATACAGAGTGATCAATATTTACATCATTGACAGACTGACTACTACGCTTTGGATTAATCATTAATGGACCATCATCCGTCTTCAGCGTAGACTTGCCAAGGTTGATAACTAGTGGTTCTGGATCAGTTGTACGAGAAGTACGTCCTTTGACCTTGATCATGAGAGACTGATCACCAGTGTTGGCTTGAACCCGACTTCTGACTGGAACCCTCATAACTTCATCAGATGTAGCTTGAGTTTTCCCTTTGACTTTAATCATCAAAGGTTCATCATTAACATGTTGGGGTTGAATTCGACCTTTAACCTTAATCATCAAAGGCTTATCTTATGAAGGCGACTGATCTTCTTAAATCAATTTATCTTCTGCAGGTGATCGATCTTCAGCCATATTAGATATTTTCTTCACATGCTCATATTTGTAGAGTATTGAATCAGAGAAATAGGCTTCAACACCCTTAAAAGGATTGAGATCTGCAAATTCAGTCTTTACAGTCCCTTGAGAATCCACATACTTGAAGCATTGATGGAGAGTTGAAGGTACTATGTTATGTTCATGTATCCAAGGTCTTCCGACGAGGATGTTATAAGTTACATCTGAGTTGATAACATAAAAGGTCGCCATAGTTCGAAGATCACCTATTTGAATCTTCAGACAAATTTTTCCCAATGGTTTACTTCTTCCAGAATTGAAACCAATAATTGTCGTACTAGTGTAAGTCAACTCACTAGTAGGAATCCTCAAGGGTCTTAGCATACTCTGAAGAATAATGCTAATAGAAGACCCAGGATCAATGTAAATCCTGTCAATTTCAATAGAGTCAATATACCATGTATAACACAAAGGCCTATCATGTCGATTATGCTTCAAAAGCATATCTTCCTACGTGAAAGTAATATTAGGAATTGACTCCATTACACTGTGGCATTGGGGACATGACACCGACGTATTGTCAGGACTTTTGAGCTAAGCTAAGCATGAATCTGCCTGAAGTAATGCTTCACTCAAGGTTTTTCGACTTTCTTTAGAAAGATGGAGCAGCTCAAAGATGGAAAGCCTAGCCGGAGTATTGGCTAATTGGGCTAGAATGTCAAACTTATAGGATTTCATCAACCCTTGATTTGAACCAGACTTCAGCGGAACGTCAAAACGTACTGCCTTCTGTTTCCTTTTTTCAACCACTGGTGATTTAGAAGGTCCTACTTTGGCAGGAATAGAAGATGTTTGAGTCGACGGCGTTTTAGTGGCATCCTCCGCTTCTTTGGAAGTTCCCTCATAATCTTTGTGATAGTCTTTTCCAGATCTTGTTCCAGCAAAAGACTCTTCTTCAGACTCAGGAGAATGAAGTACCATATTACAGGATTTAATCTTCTTTCCCTTAGTCTTCTTCTTATGGGTATTTTTATGAGGAACCTCAAATCCCAATCCGACAAAGGATTTCTGACCTTGAATTTGTAAAGGAACTCGTATACCTTTACCATGGTTCAAGCCTTCAGCTTTTTGAAAGTTATAGCCCATCTTTTTTATGAGATGGACTGATTGTTGACTGTACATGTGAGTAGGTAGCGGACTTTCAATAGTCGGTTCAACAGATGAAGAAGGAACAGAAACCTCTGTATTCGCAAGGGTGGAAACTTTCAGTGCAGGAGGTAAAATCCCAACCGGCACTTTCTCATATGCAGCAAAAACTTGTTGTGCCCTATACAAAGGGATACTATTCATTGCTAACCATTACTGATGAGTGAGCTTTAGTTTGGTAGGAGAAGCCAAACTCGGAGGGCATATGTTCAAATCCCTTAGCCTATCCTCCAAAGGGATGTCACCCCATAAATGATCAGAATCATCATAATCTGGGGTAACAACATTAGAAATCATATTGCAGGTTCTGACTTTTTGACCTTTCTTGGATTTTGAAATTTTACTTCCATGTTCCATTTCAGGTACTAAGTCAGGGTTTACCCACATGATTTCACCATTTTTTAAAGTGAGAGGCACTAATTCTTTACTTTGATCTCTGGCTGGTGGAAGATTCACAATCTTCATCATTGCCTTCAGAATTGGGACAATCCCATCAGGAACTTGCTGTGGAGGATAGGCTCCAAATTGAAGAGAAATTATATTGGTTGTGACTGTATGATCATCATTAGTTAAAGCGATAGCTTTAGCATTTATCAATTCTTAAATCTTCTTCTTCAAGACATAGCAAGCTTTAGTAGGATGATTTATGTATCTATTATAGATACAATACTTGGGATTATCAACTAAATCCACTTCATTAGGTCATTTTGGCTCTGGAATTTGGAGTTTACCACTCTTCACAAGACATTGAAATATCCTAGGAATATTACTGTCATCAAAAGAGTATTCCTCTTTCGGCTTAGAAGACTCCGGATTACTTGGGGCAGCTTTGGATTTCGAAAGGTTTACCACTAGGGTTTTCTTTCCTTTTTTATTACGATTACCAGAGTTGTTACCTGAAGAGACTTTCTTTCCTTTGTCTTCTGAGGCGAAGATCATCCCATGTTCACGAGCCAATCTACCATTGGTCTCGGCTGAAACTGCTGCTAAACGAGGCCCAATATGTAAATTGAGAGCCTGTAAAAACAGCGATGGTTGGTCGCAGATTTATTTTACATGTATCAATCAATGCTGAATCTGGCATACCAGGAGGCATTTTCAAAGTAGCCTGTCGAAAACGTTCAATAAACGTCCGAGTATCCTCCTTCTCTTTTTGTTTAATCTCTATTAAGGAGGACATATTCATGTCCATCCCTCCTTCATAGAAACGAGAGAGAAACATTACTTTAAATTCGTCAAAAGACGATATGCAATTATCGGGTAAACTACGATACCAATCGTATGTTGTACCCGTTAAACACCCTATGAAGACTCGGGTGAGAAGAGCATCATTCTTCTGAAGATGCACAATCATAATATCAAAATAATTGATATATTGACTTGGAGAAGCCTTTCCATCAAATAATACCATGGATTATGGCTTGAATTTAGGAGGAAAGGGCACATCATTCCAGTGGGGAGGATAAGATTGTTTAATCCCCAACTTCTGGAGCTGATATTTGTGCTTAAGAACCTCAAACTATGCCTTTAACTCCCGAATAGCTTGAATAACTTCATTAGTTTGATAGAGTATGTTTGATTGAATAGTGGTTGGATGTATCGTAACCCCCACCGGAGGTGATGCATCTTCTGGCATGAGAGGATCTGGAGATGCAGAGTTTTGATTGATAGCAGGCTCTTGACTCAGATTATTCAAAGGTATGTCAACCCCTTGACTATCTTGAGTTTGTGCTGCTACTTGCACCGGTTTTACCACTGTCGGTTGGACTGTTTGCTGATTCGTTATTATCTGATGCATATTTTGCATCATTGCAAGCATATTCTTTATTGATTGTTCTACCGCAGAAAGACAATGTTCTGTATAAGAAGTAGACGTCTCTTGTTCTTCTCCGATAACATAAGATTCAACTTCTCTTGAACACACAGAGGGATCAGTGTAGAGATATGAATCAACGCTATCAGTTTCTGACTCCAAGTACTGGGTACCCCCAGCCTCTGAATCTGAAGAATGCATATTTAAAGGTTGTCGACTTCTTAACCGAGTATGTTGATATACTCCTTCAAAAGAGTCGAGGATTCGGTTAAACCGTTGTTGACCTAGAGTCTGTGACGAATTACGACTTGAACGTCGTCCTCTATTGATATGAGATGCCATATTGACTGATGCATAGGACAACTCATGTTCTTAGCCATCAATTTGTTGCTGAGGATGTTGTAGCTTTATCGGTCGAAGACTGGCCGTTTAGTGGCAGTACAGCAACATTTGATTATAATTTGGTGACACTCACAATGATAGTTTTCTTGCGGGAGTGTCACAAGAGATTTTTTGTTTTTATGCTTTTGTACCAGTAACTCGCGTAAATCAGAAGAATCAGAAGGTAGCATTTTCTTTTTTATATTTGGGACAAAGAAATAACCAGTCCCTTGTGTAAAAAGAAGACTACTAGCTTCATTGGCAGAAGAAAGGTGTGTATTTTTACGTACTTGGAGTTGTGTGCGTAAATCCTGCATTGATTTTTGTGCACTACGAACGCCATCAGCATTGCGCGTAATCCTGAGATTAGGCATTTTGCGTAAAGCAGCACTAGAAAATTGTTAGCATAAAACAGAAGCTTTGCCACAATTTTTATTCTCCTTGGATAAACCAAAGAAATTATCTGTCATAATGATAGAAGACTTGTTTTTACGCTGCACACGTGTAGGCAAGTTCACTTTAGGTGCAAAAACACTATTGTGAACTTTATCTACCATGTCACCGACAGGAGATTTGCCTTTACGCGTATAGCGCAAAACAGAAGTATTTGCCACATCACAGACGGAAGATTTGCCTTTACGCGTAGAGCGCAAGACTTGAGCGTCTACCACGTCACAGACGGGAGACTGAATTTTACGCACTGGGCACAAAACTAAAGTAGAAACTGCCTTATCACAGACGGAAGCCCCAACAACAGGAGTGGGAAGAATGCCCTTGCCTTTAGAGACAATGGAGGAACCAGAGGGTGCTTTGGACTTAGGAATCCAAACTTTTTGCACTTTCATGATTTTTGAACATCGGAGCAGCGAGTACTACCTCCAGTTCAGAGCATTTCTTTGTAAGTCGAATGCTTTCCTACTTTGCTTCACTCTGTTCTTGAGAAAAAGTTGAAGAGAAACACTCTGAAAAATTACTTTGCTCTGAAAGTCTCTGGGATCCAAAATCTTGTACCTTCTGTTAAAAAATAAGTCTATTTATAGACTAGACCCTCTGTGCGTAAAAAGTAACATAATTCGGTCTCTACGCAAGTATTGCCACTCACGATTGCAAATCGACCTCTACACGTGATGACATGTGTCTCATATAGACTTATGGACTCTACGCATGGTGACACGTGTCCCACAACTTCAACAATATGGGGAGAGCACGTACACACGTTCCTCGATAAGTATGGCATGAAAGCCACGTATGCAGACCACGTTCTCATATAGGCAGAAAAGATCGAGCGTAAAATAACTCAAAACAAACTTCCTGCGTAGAGCGCTAAAAAGTAGCCTTGAGCGTATAGCTAGCTCAAATAAACTCTACGCACATAAAAGTAGCTGAGATAGCCTTGAGCGTAAGAAACTCAAATAACTTTCATGCGTAAAGGAAGCGGTCTATTGAGCGTAAAGTAATTCATCTGCACACTAAACTACAAGCGTTGGGTTTGGTGCAAAAATCTTCTTGGCTTCTGTGTAATGTTCTGTCAGAAAATCATTCTGTTAGAGCAGTATCACGCGCATTAAATGCAGTCTGGACAGCCTGTCCCTTGCGTAAAGGAGCTTGCATTGAGATAGACTCTGTTTGATCTCTACGTAGAGCTTGAATCTGACTCAGTTTGACTTGCGTAGAGTCTTCAAATGGGCTTCGCGTAAAGTCTGAAAACTGACTTTGCGTAAAGCTCTCAACTTCTTTGACTTAGTCTATAAAGTTTATTTATGCTTCTACAATCCATGACACTAATCCGTGTAACATTGTGTCAACAAGCAAGAGCATATGTATAAACATGGAATGGAAAGACTACTATGAATCGAAAGCAATCAGAAAGTGCACTTGCCTGAGGTCCTTAGCTGGTGAAACCGATAATAGAACCACTCAAATGAGTCACGAAAGTCGACTCATGCAAAAGTCTTCAGATGCTGAAATAGATGTTACCAATGTGTTCAGAATAGTCAAATTAGCTAGAATTGCCTGTCCATAAGTCCAATTTTGGATACATGGACAAAACAGTAATTTCGGGCAAAAACGATGTCCGCCGTTGGACTCGATTTGCACCAAAACGCGTGCTAGAGTCTATGGTCTCTAAAGTCGTCAAACTATATGTCTATAGGTCCGATTTGCCGAGACAAACCCAATCGTATGTCCAAAGTTGGATTCCAGCGGACCGTGCACAAAATCGCCCGTTGAGTCGGATCGTGGTGCCCGCAAAACGGCGATCCGATCAACTGCCTCAGAATCGGACCAAACTTGACATACAGGACCAGAAAAATGATACGGTCCTGTTGGCGCAAGTTTTTTCTCGATTTGACAAACGTGCATAAAGTAATTAGAAAATTTGCAAAGAGGCTGATACGGTGAATTTCGACGGATATGTATCAAATTCGTTGCGCACACGCAACCAATTTGAATTCCGTCAAAGCCCACACGTCTGCGAAGCTGATACGCACCTTACGATGCTTTTGGTTCGCGACCACGTCGTCCGGTTTGGCGGGACACACGTCGTATCGGAGGTTTTTCGAGTTTCAAAAATAGATTTTTCTCCAACTTTAATCTAATCTAAAACAGAATATAATACATAAATAAATAGAGTAATTATTGGGCTTTAATCTTGGTTAAGTTGTCTACCAGGCTGTTCAAATCGATTTTCAAAACTTGCAATATACTAGTTGCGAATCGACCGCAAACAGGGGGTGTTCGGACAGTTTCTAACGTCCAATAAATCAAGCTTTTCTCGATTTTGGAACTCGTTTCTCTTTGTACATGATGCAAATTAAATAAATCTAATTGAAAGGGTTTAAAGGCGTATAGGTTGTGTTCATACCTGCGAAGACGGATCAAATATCGATCAACCATGCGCAGAGATATTGGTTCACGAAGTTGTGCGTTTGACGCAACTATTGCTGCTGTACTGTGGCCGTTTCTGGCCGTCGCGCGGCCTGGCCGTGCCCGGCGACCCGCGGTGGCACGCACTTCGGGTCGGGGATGTCGCCGGGGTAGGGAGGTCATCGGGGTGTGAAGGTTTTGAGGGATTCGGCTAGGGTTTCTTGCTCCATCTCTCGGCTTTATATATATATATATATATATATATATATATATATATATATATGTGTGTGTGTGTGTGTGTGTGTGTGTGTGTGTGTGTGTGTGTGTGTGCAACAAGCATGAAAATGCTCGGGTCCAACTTGCTGTGAGCAGCTTGTTAGCCCATGCTTGGTTGGTGGGGGTTTTCATTTATTTCTTTTTCTATTTATTTAATATATATAAACCTATAAGGATACATATATATACTTACTTTATGCAAATACAAGGAAATTTTATAAAATAATTATAAAATTCTTAAAAATTGCCATTTGATAAAATAAAAGATATTTTAAGATTTTTGGGAAGAGGGGTTACAAATCTACCCACCTTAGAAATAAATTCGTCCTCGAATTTAAGGACTATTAGGATATGCAGACTTGGTAGATCAAATCTTTCTAAGATTTAAAGTAAATATTAACTCCAATAAATCAAGAATAATCCATAAAAATTTAAAAATAATTCTAGATTTTGTTGATAACATTTAAAATACTTTTAACCAAATCTAAATGTAATATTTGATAAATAACCTTAAATGGACACTAAGTGTTATCAATTAACTTCTAAAATACATTTGCATAGATCTAAACAAAACTTAGTAAAACCTCATCTAATAACCTATCACTATAAGAATCTGAAGTAATATTTAATATCATCAAAATATTTTTATAAGTTAAAGTCGTAGAAATACTTGATAATGATCTATAATTCTTAAAAGTCGATCTCTGTAATTTTTAGAATATATTTTAAAAGAAAATTTTGGCAAAGCTCCTTTCATTTAAAAAAAACCATCTATAATAGAATTAGAAAAATTATTTTTCCAAATCAAAATTTCAAAACTTCAGGGAGTGGGCTTACCATCTACCCACCTTAAAATGTTTCACCCTAGGAATTTCAAGGGACGCGATTAGGCACGACTTCAAGAATAATCAAGAAGCAAAGCTCTTTTGAAATCTTCATCTAAACCCTCGGTTCAAAGCTCTTTTGCATTCTGAAAGTGTGTTTATATTCCATTGAGCATTGGAATAACGCCTGATAAAGTCACCTCCAACTTCATCCATATTAGGGTCCATCAAGCTGGGGTAGTGCAGCAGCAACCACCCAAATAAATAGGTATAAGGTATTTCAGTACGAAGGAAGTCGACCCGAGCATCCGTGTCATACACCATGGTATTAATAAAAGAACGAAAGCCTGCGTTCAAGCGGCAAGTCATTGCCGAAAGAATATCCATCTTGTAGCCGAACACTAGACGCACGACGATGAATAGTACGCCTCGATGGAATCAGTCAACGGTACTGGCTCCAGGTACCATGAACCGCTGTAGCCACAATGTGAAACCCGCAATTTCCCGATTTCATTTTTTTAAATTAATTGTGATTTTGTTAATTAAAATTTTGCTAAAATATTATTAGTAATTAATTAGTGAATTTATGAAATGTATTTTCAAAAATAAATAATTGGATTTTTGGCTTGACTGTCCCGAACCCGCGCCTATTCCCGTTCCCAAGTTTCGAACCCGATTCGGATCAGTTTCCGAAACCGAACTCGGTTTCGTATAAAAAAAAAAAAAAAAATCAAAAGTTAAATTTATTAAGAATGGATTTTCCTTTTCACTATTTAATCCTCATTAAATTCTTTCTTAACTCACTGAGCACTCAGCTCACTCTCAACTTTATCCCATTTGAATGGAATGGAATATTTTCCTTTCCAACTCTTTTCGTTAAGAGCAATTAATCTTACTGTTAGCTTTCTCTCTTAACTCTGGAGCCGACCCCTTCTTCTTCGTGGAACCGTCGGCGACACTCCAACTTCCGACCGGCCGCCCTTTCGGATTCTTCCTCCGGTAACCCCCAACCTCTCATTTCCTATATAATCACCCTCCTCCCCATACTCTTCCCATTACCATCTCTTCTTCCCATCTTCCCCTACCCCAAATCTTAGCCCTAACCCATTTCTGGGGACCCGAGCCACCGCCGGAGCTCCGCCTCCCCTCGGCGACCCGACCCCCTCCAGCGCCTCTAGCTCCTTTTGGCGCCGCCCTCCAGCCGGCCCGACCCAGCCGCCGCTGCTGTCCCCGGCGAACCCGCCGTTCCCGGCCGACCGACCCCGCGTGGCTCGGCGACCCCCGCAGCCCGCTGTCCCCGTGCGCTCCCGTGCACCACCCGACTGTTCGAATCCGTTCTCCGGTTTCCGCTGTCCGTGGTTTTCGTGCCCGGCTTGCTGTCCAGCGTAGTTCCGTGGTTCCCGATCCAACTGTCCGTGCCCGGTCCAGCACCGTTTCGAGTCCGAGGCAACCCTTCGGATTCCGTCGTTTGGGGTAATCTCTGTTAATCACAGTAGTTCGTCCCTCCCAACGTGTCTGTGATGATTGGTCCTTGAATTCTCTTTGGGAATTCGGATTTTTGTTACGTTTTGGTTTCGGAAATTTCGGAACCATTTGTTTTGCTCTGTGGTTTTAGTATTCTAATGGTTCGGAATTTCCGAGAAACTTTCGGAAAAGTTTCTGTGAACTTTTAGCTTGATTCGGATTTTTTCCTAATTGTTAGTTCTTGGTTCTGTGGATTTTTCGATGTTCTGGCTTTATGGTTCTGTTGAGATAATTTGAATTTTTGGTGTTGTGGTGTTCCTGGATTAGTTTTCGGGATTTCCGATATACTTTGGGTTTTCCGAACTCATCTCGGGAACGTATTCTCTGAGTATAAATTATATATATATTTGGGTTTCCCTGGTTTGGGATTTATTATTTGCAGGAAAATTACGGAACACTTTCCCAGTTTTGGGTCGACAAAAAATAGAGGAAGTGCTGCCGAAATTTTTATAAAACCTAATTATGATTTTTTTTTAAAATGATTTCGAATAAAATATTATTTTATTGGGCGACGACCGTATTGGTCAATGGGCTCTGGCTAAATGCAAACGAAACCGGTTTTGCCCGGACGTTGAGGCATTAGCCATTATGACGATTGGACCAAAGTCTGAGACTCGAAATTATTTATTTATTTATTTATTTTTGTAATTAAATTTTAGGAGCTAACAAATGTTTCTTCTTATTTCAATTCATGTAAAATGGTCTGTAAGGGCATAAGCCCAGTTATGTGTAGTTGGCTGTGTGCAACTGTAATAGCTTAGTATTTTATTTTGTTATCTGGAATTTATTTTCTAGTTTTGTAATGGATGCGTAATAGGATATAATAATTAATTATTTTATCAAAAGAAAATAAATGATTGTTTTATCACGTAGAATTCTAAATTGTAATATTTAATAAAGTTTTGTCACCTAGAAATTTAAGTTGTATCATTTAAATGGTGATTCTCGTATTTTTCACTTAAAGGAAAATTTTAGTTTTATAAATATGATAAATACCAAGTTTTGTTAAAATAATCGGTAAACGCAAAGATTTCTGAAATTAAATGAAATTTAGTTTTCCTTCATAATTAAGTACAACTCACTAGTTAATCGCGATTGTTTGTGATTTTTGGTTGTGTTAGTTAAACAAGATAAAAATTTGACTAGGGAACAACTAGAGATTTCAACTAGTACAGTAGCTCTAGCAACGTTAATTTCTGAGACAATTTCCCGAATGTAGGGTTTCGAGGAAGGTTCTGATTTTCTATCCCGAAGTACCGACCTTTCCAGTCAAATCATTTTGAGGCAAGTACTTTTTGTGTTAGTTTACAATTATTTTAATAATCACTTCATTGCAAGTTTAAACCACGATACAACACGGAATACTGAGTACTGACTGTTTACTGTAACTCTCTTTCTGAGAGCACTGACTGTTGGGGACTGGGGGAGTAGTGTAGTGAGTATGACCAAAGCCAAAACCATATCTTTCACTGTACAACCCAAACATAATGTGTTAGCTTACCCCTCTTACACACGGGGATAAGCCATACCTTTCACTGTCTACCCTAGCCGGTCATACTTCATTACCTATTCAAATCACAATACTGTTTCAAAACTATACTGCTGTAAAACTTTTTCTCTGTGAAAACTGTTCTTCAAAAACTGTTTAAAAGTGCATGATTTTATTGTTATTTTTAATTGTTTAAATTAGCATGAACTGTACTTTGCTCACTCCTGACTGGAGACCAACATTTTTAGGTTACACTGAGGATTGCGTGTTCCACGAGGATCTGAGACTGAGGAGCTAGTTGCTTGAGTTGTCTTTCATGATAAATAATTTTCAGTTGTAAGGAATTCTTCTATTGTAAAAGTTTTTAAATATTCGGAATAATAAAGTTGTGGCAATTTTTATTATATTGTTGATATTACCTGAAATTGGGATACAGCTTACTGCCGCCGTCTCATCAACGGTGCAGGCTGGGCATGATCCGATTCGACCCAAGAAATTGGGACCGGGTCGTGACATGTTTTTAGTGGTGGCCCATGCAGGTCTAATCAACAACTTAGGAGAACCAACTTAGAAACAATTAGAACACTAGAACATCAAATTGCCACAACATAGGAGCGACATATACTATTATAAATATTTTTGCTTGCTATAGACGGGTAGGATACCTTGCTTATGATTTTTGTCCTAAACCTTCCAGAACATGACCACTGACAAAACCAACTTTGATGGCGATAAGGTGTCATCTCTGGATCGAACCTCGCCTCCTCAACCAAGTCCGAGCTTTACACCCCACCAGCTGATTAATCGTCCCCACATTTCATCCGGTGAAGTTTTTTCACTACACCGGCAAATCCTACCTCTTCTCAATCTGGGTTGCACTTCTTTGTGGAAGTACCCACTCCGGTTACCCCACCAGTACCAGTGATGGTTGCTCTATTTCAAGAAATCCTGGAGTCCCAGAAAGCTCAAGCTGAAGCCCAGCAGGAACAGATGGATATCACGAAAGAAGTCATGAAGAACGTCAACGATGTAACCTTAGTTATCTTAAACCAAGTTGGAGCTGAATCTCGTCCTAGGAAGGATAACCCTGAATATAGAAGATATTTGGGCCCTATCAAGTACTCTACTACCCGGCAGTCATATCGTAAGAAACTATTGGCTTGTGCCTACTGTAAAAGGCCTGGTCACCTAGCCAATATTTGTCACAAGAGATTGGGGCAATATTTGGCATGTGGATCTGCTAAACATCGGGTAAAAGACTGTCCCTTATCTTTCCATCAAACCAGAGTACCTATCCCAGCAACAACTGTTATGCCGCAACCTAGGGAGTCTCTTCCTATCCAACAGATCGTAGGAAGACATGAAGCAGACTCAAGGATCATAGGAGGTGAAGCAGTTGGAGACTGCTCATGCAAGAAGCCAGAACCCTGAAGAATAGTACCTATGACTGTTGAGTAGCGATATCTATTAAGAAGTTGTAACAAGATGTCCTTAGAACAATCATGAGAATCTTGCTGTAATTCTCTTATATGAATAAAATTCTTAGTTACATCTTTATGATAGATACTTTCTAATAATCTTTTAGATTACCCTAGATCAAGACATAGAATCCACCATTAACCTAGTTCTTGGCTCTTTCTCTATTTCTAAAGGATGTTATAAAGTTAACCTGAAGGAGGCCAAGGAGATGAAAGATCAGATCAATGGACTAAGTCTTTAGGATTCATTCGAGACGGAGCTTCACCCTAGGGAGCACATGTCTTGTTTGTGCCCAAGAAGAATGGAACAGTGCGGATGTGCATCGACTATCGGGCACTGAAGAACAAGTACCTTTTCCCCGGATTGATGATCTGTATGAGTGGATTTAAAGTATTTCCGAAGATTGACTTAAGATCTGACTTCCATCAGATCAAGGTCAGGAAGGAGGACATTCTCAAGACGACGTTCAACACCAAATATGGGTAATTTAATTGTTGGTCATGACGTTTGGATTGACGAATGCTCCTGCTGTGTTCATGAATCTCATGAACAGAGTCTTTTCATGAGTATTTAAATCAGTTTGTTGTCTTCTCCATAGATGACATTCTGATATACTCGAAGACTGAAGAAGAGCATGAAGAGCACCTGAGAAAAGTTCTGGGAACTTTGAAAAAGAAGATTTATCGTAAGCTATCTAAACGTGGATTTTCTTAGACAAGGTGGTTTTGGCCATATTGTCACAAGAGAAGAAATTTTCGATGGATCCTGGAAAGATAGCCACTGTGGAGAAATAGTATACCCAAGTTCAGAAGTTTCTTGGGCTAGGCTGACTACTACCTGAAGATGTGAAGGATTTCGCCAAGATTGCTAAACCGATGACGAAGCTCACAAGGAAGAATGAAAAGTTCATCTGGACGGAAGATTGCCAGGCGGCATTTAAAGAGCTGAAGAAGAGGCTTATCACTGCACCAATCCTTGCGCTACCCGCAGGAACCGGTGGTTCTTAATTTACAGTAATGCCTCTGGAAAAGGACTGGGTTGTGTTCTTCAACAACATGGGAAAATAATTGCTTACATATATAGGCAATTACAGACTCATGAGAAGAACTATCCCTCATATAATGTGGAGCTTACTGCAAGTATCTTTACTTTGAAGCTATGGAAGTATTATTTTATGGAAAGAGAGTGAAAATATATACGGACCATAAAAGTCTGAAATATGTCTTCACTCAGAAAGAGCTGAACGTCAAACAAAGAAGATGGCTGAAGTTGATGAAGGATTTCAACATAGGTCTGCAATACCATTCAGGTAAGGCAAATGTGGTCGCTGATGCATTTAGTCGATAACCGATGGTGATGCTCTTAATCAAGAAGCGACACCTGCTAGAAGACATCAAAAAGTTGGACTGGAGATTATACTGCCGGGAGAAAAGAGCTGGATGCTGATTCAGTGACGATAAAGTGGTAAGTAAGCTCGAGTCTGATGGACAAAGTCAAGAAGACGCAGTTTCAAGACGAGGCACTTTGCAAATTGAAAGATCAAATGTTGGCGGGAACACTTGAGGGTTTCTCAATAACCAGCGATGGAGCTCTGAAGAGTGGTATTAGGCTCTATGTACCATCTGGCGAACGGAGGAACAAGCTGATGAAAGAAGCGCACCGGTCACAGTATTCCATACATTTAGGAGCTAGATGTATCGGAATAGGCCAACCACTGACTGGTGTTATGGAATGAAGAAGGATATTTTCAATTATGAGGTTGGATGTTTTAATTTGTCAGCATAAGGAATTTAGTAGAGACCAGCAAGTTTGTTGCAGCCGCTGAACATTTCGGAGTGGAAGTAGAAGCATATAACCATGGATTGCTTTGTTCCCAAAGAGGGAAGGACACTAATTGGATTATTGTGAACCGACTGACTAAGGCAGCTCACTTTATTTCCCTTCAAGGTTGGTTTATCTACTAAGAAATTGACGGCAGTGTAAGAGAGGCGCATCTACCGGATTCATGGAGTTCAGACTGATGGACAATCAGAGAGGTCAATCCAGATACTTGAAGACATACCGAGATCTTGCGTCTTAAAATTTGTAGAGTCCTGGAGAAGACCATTTAAATTGGTAGAGATTCCTTACAACAACTACCAAGTTAGCATCATCGACTAGTGGAGTTTGAAGAAGAAGATAGCGTCTTTGTGAAGATTTCTACTACCAAGGGACTGATTAGTTTTGGCAGAGTTGGAGAAGTAGCATACTGGTTAGCTCTACCAGCTAATCGTTGAAAGTATGTACAATGTCATTTCATAGTTCAGAAGTTGCATCTCATATTTTGACCATTCAGAGCTGAAGAGTCAGAGAAACCAGTAGCAAGCGTAGTCAGAGGTGAGTAGAAGATCAGAAATTTGAGCTATCATAATCCCTATTTTTCCTTCAAATCCTTATCTTTTTCATTTTGAACTTGACATATGCTGCTAGTTAGCCTAGTTTTGCAAGCTATTTTTTTTCAAGTTTGATCACGACAGTATTTTACTGGGTGCACCCACTAATATATTGTTTAATCAGGACCGGTGCATGATGGTCTGATCAACCTCATGTACTTTGGTTCGCTTTTGTATTTTTCTGCATGGATGATATCATAAATGAAAATCGTCCCTAAACTGTCTCATCCACGACTGCTTTGGAAATTCTTATTTGAACCCGAGTTACGGACGTAGTACCGTACTTGTTTGATTGTAGTAAGTCTATCCTATCCTACCCAACTTTTAAATTTCGAGGACGAAATTTTCTAAGAAGGGAAGGTTGTGAAACCCGCAATTTCCCGATTTCATTTTTTTAAATTAATTGTGATTTTCTTAATTAAAATTTTGCTAAAATATTATTAGTAATTAATTAGTGAATTTATGAAATGTATTTTCAAAAATAAATAATTGGATTTTTGGCTTGACTGTCCCGAACCCGCGCCTATTCCCGTTCCCAAGTTTCGAACCCGATTCGGATCAGTTTCCGAAACCGAACTCGGTTTCGTATAAAAAAAAAAAAAAATCAAAAGTTAAATTTATTAAGAATGGATTTTCCTTTCCACTATTTAATCCTCATTAAATTCTTTCTTAACTCACTGAGCACTCAGCTCACTCTCAACTTTATCCCATTTGAATGGAATGGAATATTTTCCTTTCCAACTCTTTTCATTAAGAGCAATTAATCTTACTGTTAGCTTTCTCTCTTAACTCTGGAGCCGACCCCTTCTTCTTCGTGGAACCGTCGGCGACACTCCAACTTCCGACCGGCCGCCCTTTCGGATTCTTCCTCCGGTAACCCCCAACCTCTCATTTCCTATATAATCACCCTCCTCCCCATACTCTTCCCATTACCATCTCTTCTTCCCATCTTCCCCTACCCCAAATCTTAGCCCTAACCCATTTCTGGGGACCCGAGCCACCGCCGGAGCTCCGCCTCCCCTCGGCGACCCGACCCCCTCCAGCGCCTCTAGCTCCTTTTGGCGCCGCCCTCCAGCCGGCCCGACCCAGCCGCCGCTGCTGTCCCCGGCGAACCCGCCGTTCCCGGCCGACCGACCCCGCGTGGCTCGGCGACCCCCGCAGCCCGCTGTCCCCGTGCGCTCCCGTGCACCACCCGACTGTTCGAATCCGTTCTCCGGTTTCCGCTGTCCGTGGTTTTCGTGCCCGGCTTGCTGTCCAGCGTAGTTCCGTGGTTCCCGATCCAACTGTCCGTGCCCGGTCCAGCACCGTTTCGAGTCCGAGGCAACCCTTCGGATTCCGTCGTTTGGGGTAATCTCTGTTAATCACAGTAGTTCGTCCCTCCCAACGTGTCTGTGATGATTGGTCCTTGAATTCTCTTTGGGAATTCGGATTTTTGTTACGTTTTGGTTTCGGAAATTTCGGAACCATTTGTTTTGCTCTGTGGTTTTAGTATTCTAATGGTTCGGAATTTCCGAGAAACTTTCGGAAAAGTTTCTGTGAACTTTTAGCTTGATTCGGATTTTTTCCTAATTGTTAGTTCTTGGTTCTGTGGATTTTCCGATGTTCTGGCTTTATGGTTCTGTTGAGATAATTTGAATTTTTGGTGTTGTGGTGTTCCTGGATTAGTTTTCGGGATTTCCGATATACTTTGGGTTTTCCGAACTCATCTCGGGAACGTATTCTCTGAGTATAAATTATATATATATTTGGGTTTCCCTGGTTTGGGATTTATTATTTGCAGGAAAATTACGGAACACTTTCCCAGTTTTGGGTCGACAAAAAATAGAGGAAGTGCTGCCGAAATTTTTATAAAACCTAATTATGATTTTTTTTTTAAAATGATTTCGAATAAAATATTATTTTATTGGGCGACGACCGTATTGGTCAATGGGCTCTGGCTAAATGCAAACGAAACCGGTTTTGCCCGGACGTTGAGGCATTAGCCATTATGACGATTGGACCAAAGTCTGAGACTCGAAATTATTTATTTATTTATTTATTTTTGTAATTAAATTTTAGGAGCTAACAAATGTTTCTTCTTATTTCAATTCATGTAAAATGGTCTGTAAGGGCATAAGCCCAGTTATGTGTAGTTGGCTGTGTGCAACTGTAATAGCTTAGTATTTTATTTTGTTATCTGGAATTTATTTTCTAGTTTTGTAATGGATGCGTAATAGGATATAATAATTAATTATTTTATCAAAAGAAAATAAATGATTGTTTTATCACGTAGAATTCTAAATTGTAATATTTAATAAAGTTTTGTCACCTAGAAATTTAAGTTGTATCATTTAAATGGTGATTCTCGTATTTTTCACTTAAAGGAAAATTTTAGTTTTATAAATATGATAAATACCAAGTTTTGTTAAAATAATCGGTAAACGCAAAGATTTCTGAAATTAAATGAAATTTAGTTTTCCTTCATAATTAAGTACAACTCACTAGTTAATCGCGATTGTTTGTGATTTTTGGTTGTGTTAGTTAAACAAGATAAAAATTTGACTAGGGAACAACTAGAGATTTCAACTAGTACAGTAGCTCTAGCAACGTTAATTTCTGAGACAATTTCCCGAATGTAGGGTTTCGAGGAAGGTTCTGATTTTCTATCCCGAAGTACCGACCTTTCCAGTCAAATCATTTTGAGGCAAGTACTTTTTGTGTTAGTTTACAATTATTTTAATAATCACTTCATTGCAAGTTTAAACCACGATACAACACGGAATACTGAGTACTGACTGTTTACTGTAACTCTCTTTCTGAGAGCACTGACTGTTGGGGACTGGGGGAGTAGTGTAGTGAGTATGACCAAAGCCAAAACCATATCTTTCACTGTACAACCCAAACATAATGTGTTAGCTTACCCCTCTTACACACGGGGATAAGCCATACCTTTCACTGTCTACCCTAGCCGGTCATACTTCATTACCTATTCAAATCACAATACTGTTTCAAAACTATACTGCTGTAAAACTTTTTCTCTGTGAAAACTGTTCTTCAAAAACTGTTTAAAAGTGCATGATTTTATTGTTATTTTTAATTGTTTAAATTAGCATGAACTGTACTTTGCTCACTCCTGACTGGAGACCAACATTTTTAGGTTACACTGAGGATTGCGTGTTCCACGAGGATCTGAGACTGAGGAGCTAGTTGCTTGAGTTGTCTTTCATGATAAATAATTTTCAGTTGTAAGGAATTCTTCTATTGTAAAAGTTTTTAAATATTCGGAATAATAAAGTTGTGGCAATTTTTATTATATTGTTGATATTACCTGAAATTGGGATACAGCTTACTGCCGCCGTCTCATCAACGGTGCAGGCTGGGCATGATCCGATTCGACCCAAGAAATTGGGACCGGGTCGTGACACACAATAAGAGAAAATCTGCCAACTGGGCTTCTCGAGACATGGGTCTGTAACCCTGCCTAAGATAACTTTTGATGGTAGCACCGGCAGTGAAGGGGTGCCAATCCACATTCAAAATGTTATCAACATGCTTGGATTTTGCCATCAACTTCTCTATGTCACTGCGGCCGAGCGGTTTGAAGAAGCAAGGGTCACAAGCCTAACTCTCGATGATCTTATCTTCATGGATATGGCCCAAAAATAAGTATGGCATCCATTTGGTCGTATAGCAAGTCCCTTTTGAAGCACTCTTGTAATAAAGGGAATAGACCATGTAGTGGCATAGAAGCTCTTCAAATACAGCAACCATCTGACGGTTATCTGCTGACAGGATATCCAGCTCCTCGTTCGTGGGCACGTATTCTTCATATGGGTTCCCACCCATTGGCAAGTGTGAAAGATAATTCATCTCATGAAATGCGAATCCAATTTCTCTGTGAGGAGTCATGAAGGTGCCGGTCCTATCATTGTATCTTTCTACCAGAGCCAAAAATATATGGGCATTTGGATGAAAGCCGTGAGCAGTAGCCCAGAGTTCTAATTCGAGGAGTTTATCCTTGAACTGATCCAAAACCCAAACTACAACGCTGTTCCAGCGCTTCATATCAGGGTTCACCAAGCCTATTAAACGCATGGTTTGATCTGGATACCTTCCCTCAGCCTTCACAAATATGTTCGCAAAAATGGGTACCCTGACGGGAAGTAGCAGCGATGAATCTTCAGGAGGCACACAGCTTGGCTTCAAACCTCTCAGATGAGAGCTGTATTTTTTCAAAGTGCTATAAAATAAATCCTTGTTCTGGGGACCCAGCTTGTAGCATATTTTTCCAACTCTGGCTTGTTGAATTGGGATCATATCCCATGCCATCCGATGGGGGTAAGTGGAGAATTCATATCGTGGCAGGGACATGTGCCTTGATATTTTTGTGAGATACATAATTCTATTTCTACATTAGTAAATTATGTCTTCTTTCTTCGCTCTGGGACGTCTTCTTGATTGCATCCCTAAACAATAAAGCTGGTTTCTTATGTACGACGTTGTCCAGACTTTCCAAAGGTTCGCCGTTCATCAGGCATAACAAAGTGGTATTTTTTTGGAGCTGTAAGCATGGCCCATCTGGACTCAGGAGGATCGTATTGAGGATACAATACATAGGATAAGTCTTCTCGATACTCCGACACTCTGAAAGTTGAAGCTAATCTCTCAGCATCGGGGTCTTTTCTGAGATCGACTGCAAAAAAGAAAGGAAGACAAAGATCAATTACAAATTCTATGCAATAATCCCTAAAATTAAAGCAGGGTGCACGAGGTCATAGGTTGCACGAGCTTCTAAAATATATTCTAGATTGTGCGCAGATCTATGTTGCGAGAGTTCACAGAGTGCGTCTAGTGTAAGTTCGAAGGAACATGAACTCAAGTTCAGTATGAATTTAAGTTCTACATTGTGCAAATTCATAAGTTGTGCCTAGTACAAATTCGAAGTGCGCATGTCCGAAGTATGGGATCACGCAAGTTCAAAAGGCGCAAATTCAAAACTTGCATGACACAGTTCATAAAAACAAACAACATGTTTTGATGCAGCCAACACTCTAAAAAGAGGAGGCGCAAGTGATGAAATGCGCGCCTGTACTCTAAAAAGAGGAGGTGCACGTTACAGAGTGTGCAGGTCAATCAGAGCTCGAAAAATATATGATCGACTCTGGCATGATGGAATATTGTTCACTGGTGCCAAAGAGATGGTCGATTTGCTCTCCGAAGATCACCTTCGAGCGACGGGTTGGCTTTTTCAGCTCTCGACGATGGTGGCACATAGCGAGGCGCCCTCATCGGTGATGTGCGCGACAAAGGTTCGGCGGCGGCCTTGCCATTGTCAGCAATAGATTTCCTTGGCACTATTTGATGGTCGGAGAAGCTTGGGAAGAAGAAGACAAGAGAGTGAAGAGAAATAACTTTTTTTTAGTGAAAGTGCATGTTTCTCTCTCCTTACAGATATTTATAGCCCAAAGTAATTTCTTGACTGTTGCACTACTTGTGCTCAGAAATCGAAGTCGATTACACTATTGACAGGTGCAACTCGTGTCGATCGTTTCTAATTCAAAGTATTTCAAATTTTAAAATCTTTTAAACTTTGAATGGGGTCTTGTAGAAGCTCAAAAATGAATGGAAGTCACTCATAAGAAGGCGCCAGCATCAAGTGGCTCCTAGACGCTAACTTGTGCGAGACTCAAGTTGTGCCCACATCAAGGTGCACGGGTCCCACGTGGCAAGCTTCCTCGAAAAGCCATAACGGTTGCCATCATTATTGACAGCACAATAGTCTAAGAATATCTCTTCGAATCCCATGCAACATGGCACTCGAGAAGATTTTGTCAATATTAAATACTAACAGATAGCTCGCGCAAGCTATCGAAGGGCGCAAGAAATTTCCACAGCATAGAAGACTGAGTTAGAGGTGCCAGTTATCAAGTTGCGCCGGCGCAACCTGGCTACTTGGTGCTACCTGATTAATTTTTTGTCTAGAAACTAGATGACGTGGCGCGCATGCACTAATTTCGAAGAACATGTCCACTATATTATCCATGACCATGCGCATCTCACTGACAGGATGCCATGCATCACCAGCAATTAAAGTAACCATTCGTGCAACTGAACAGGAGGCGCGCATCACAGAGTGCACACAACTCAGAAAATAGTTATTTCAGAACTCTATAAATAAAGTTTCAAATCAGTTCTAAAGCATCACTAATGATCATAATCTTCTGACAAAGCGCTGTTGCATTCTCCAGAGGCTTGTGTCTTCAATATCACATCGTCCAAGGGATAAAGTGATCGCCTTCTGATCAGATTCCTATAGTTGTACTTCTCCATAAATTATTGTACACTTATACTTTCATTCTTTCTTAGTTTGTAGAAATCAAACTTTTATTTTTGCAAACACCTTGCTGGAGAAGGATTTCCAAGCCTTGGAGACACTGTTTTCTTCTCTGAACCCCTTTCACAACCCAAGTGGACCGATTCGGTCTTTTGTTGGATTCGTTAGGATCCAATCGCTTTCCAAGTAAGTACCTTGTCCCTTTTTTATTTCGAACTAGATCTAGTACTACCTTGGCATATTGAGACATAGGTAGATACCCTAATAATCAAATTAAAACCTACTTTAATATGGATTTTATGTCGGGTACGAAGTTCTGAAATTAATTGATTATATGACACTTTTTGTGTTGTTGTGAACGATATATGCATGTTTACCATACCAAATTTTGAGACGAACTTAGGAACTCTATAACCTATGTATTAGAATATGCAATATATGATTTTTTGACATTATTAATGTGATTTATTGAGTCCAAATTCAACATACAAAATTCTGAATTTAGAACATCATTTTGACATGTTGAGTTGGAAAATTTGTGTATTTGAGTTAAGATTTGTGTGTAGTATGACCCTAAACTATAGTTATCATATGGTACATATTTTAGCCTTATTTTATTAATTTACAACCTATTTAATTACTATTTAATTCTATTTATATTGTGACTCCAAAATGCACAATTTAGGGCCTAAAAGACATATTTTCATTTAGAATTGGACCCAAAATCTACATAGGTTATGGCCAACCTTATACTTTCCAAGGTACTCTTAAAATGATGTTTATAATACATATATTATTCAGTTTTTTTTATATATAATTAAGCTTAATACTAAATGACTTTAAATGGTGTACGATACGACCTAGAAAACCTATATTTGGACATAGCAAAGTTGTGGCATAATTTTTTTATGCAATTGTGACTTAAATACTTATTTTAAAATAATTTAGGTTCTGGATTTTAAATGTCCTTATTATATTTTATAATTTTATTTTAAGTCTAGACTATAGGTTTTGTTACTTACTTTAGTTGGGTCATGTGTAGGAAAATGTTGAAGTTGTCCAACCAAAGCCTCACCAAAATTTGTCATTTAGGACATATAAGTTAGTTTACTTATATATGTTTATTTTGTTAAAATTTTGAGGATAAAACTCTTAAGTTTAATAGGTAATGTCACGCCCCCGATTCGTGGAGTCATTTATTCGCATATTTATCTCTTGGAATCGATCGTCCTCGTTTGGGAGTGATGTCGTACAAGTCTGGTATTGCACTTGTACAAGACAAAGATGGTACATAATTGATAATCTTCAAATTGAACACATCGCAGCGGCAGAAGCAGACAAATTGAGGTTAACGAGGGCATTCTTTCTCATCGAATGGAAACACATCATTTGATTTATAGCAGCGGAAATGAGAAGATAACTTGCAGTCACAGAGAGGTATATAAAAGTATTCACTTTATTGATTATTGAAGAAGAGTACAAGACTTGTATTGAAATACAATGCTTACAACACATCTCACTATACATTGATAGCCAACTGAACAAATGCTATAAAGCTTACATTTGATACTTTGATATATTGGTTACAACTCGATATACCAACTTGGCTTATAACTCACTGTTACAACTCATTACAATATCCCATACATTATGCCCTTTATAAACAGAAGACATCATCTTATACAAGGACAGCTTCTGTATGCCCAACAAATCTTCGATGCCGCTGGACCGATCAAGCCAATCTTCGTGTACAGAATATTTCAAACACGAGCACCTGCCCACAAAACGTGGATCAGTACATCATCTATGTACTGGCGAGCAGAATCCAACCCACTCGCCTAAACCAACACTAACTGGTCAATTTTAGCAAGCATTTATTTGAGTGATCTTTCTACTTGGGGCTTAGCATTAGTTTACCGTTCATGAACAAAAACATTGAAATATATAAACTTGTTATCTCATTTCTTATGTAAAGGCATCAGTGAAGCATAGATGGTGTTATCAATTACTAGTACTATTCATATAGGAGCATCTTTTTAAGCATCGTTGAGTTAACATTAGTCAGACATGTTATAGGGATTCTTTTAGCAAGGCAACATTCTAGCATATTGTATTTAACATGTTGAGCATGTTATAGAGCTCTCATTTAAAGGCAACATCATCTTGTTTGGCATGTTAAGCAGACAAATCAACCAACATATATATTGCATATATCACATTTAAGTGATTTCTTACCGATATTCGACTTCTCGTTCCTGCATCAAATACAGGTTAGGCAATATACTTACTCTGTCTGCACAAAACATTCATTAGTATTCATCCTGACTACATGACCACTTGTGCTATGCACCATTTAAGGACTTTGCCATATAGGACTTCATAGGGTATGGGATATGCCCTTCACCAGGTTGCGAGCCCGAATGAAGGTCCCCATACCGCATGCCACCAAAGCACGCCGATTCCCTCCTAGGCCGACTCGATCCCACCGTCGCGGGTACCGTTCGGGAAAATAATACCTTGTATACAAGTTTGCCCATGGTCATGCGAATGCGTGTCCGACTCGATCGTGTTTGAAGTCACATGATAAAATATTAAGATAAGTAAAGGCAATATTTCATTATCTCATCTTTCCAACATTACCATTTGTTCACTTGGTGATCTCAACGATCCCAAGCCTCATCATTTCTCATTGCATCAATCATTACAACATTTCTCATATCATTCCTTTCTAAGAGGAATAAACAATATTTCATTCATTTCAATAGGACCTGCAGCATTTCATTCATTTTACAGAAACATTATTCTTTCTTTCATAGCTTATAAGAAAATAGGCAACACCTCATATCTTTGCAACAGTTATACAGAATGTACATGATTCTAATATTCATTTAGTACTTTGAGTTATTAGCATGGTCAGTTCATTCTCATGTGTCGTTCACAAGGCATCTCATTATTCAAGTGTTTTACTTGTTACGACAAAGTTAAGCATAAGGGACATTATCAATTCATTCTCAAGCATCAAGTCATATTAGCAGTTCAAATGATTCATTCAGCAGTTCAATGTTCGTATGTTGCTCAATTCATATTGAGCAACTTAAGCATCTCTATTAACCAAGTAACCAGAACGTGGGACATTTAAGGACACAATTCATATCATCATATTACTCCATTTTATTAAGCATGCATGAGTAAGAAGGAGGGAGGACAGTTCCACTCACTTTGTATAAAGGGTCTCACTGTTCCGATCGCACACATTCCTGCTAAGCGTAGCTCCATCAGCAAGCCACGTTCCAACACTCAATCCATCTAGCCAGCTAAGAGAGACTGCATCAGTCTCAATTCTCTTGATCTCCAGCACAAGCCTTTGTCCAACATTCTGATAGCATCCAACAAGCCAACCAAATACCTCGTACGGAGCGGGGCATTACACAATATAACACTCAAAAAAAATTTCGTCCTTAAAACTTAAGGGAACAACTCATCTACTTCATTCACTTAGTCATAACGACTTACTCATTCAGCTTCAATTAAATATTCTGATTCAGCACTCTAGAAAATCTCGAGATTGTTATCTAACTCTACCACTTAATCCATTGATGATTCAATCTGTCTTTCTCTTTTCCAATTACTTGCAACTTCTCTTTGATTCACCCATATTTTTCATAAATTTCTATCTTGGTACAACATATCACTTCGTTTGGATCCATACACATGGTTTAGGCATCCCCAAAATATATGTATTTCAGCCAAAGTTCGTGCTAGTGCGATAAACTCTTCCCACAATATTATCTCGGTCGCAGCCTATCACTTCGGTTGGATCCATACACATATTTTAGGCATCCCAAAACATATATACTTCAGCCAACTTTTATGTTAGTACGATTCGATAAGCCATGGTATAACTCTCTTTTCCAATTCCGACTTAGCATCCTTTCAATTGACTTATCACTTTATTCACTTTTGCCACAATCACTATCTTCCAAGCCACAATACTTAACATCAGGGACAACTCGGGTAAGCTCCTTATCCAATTATAATTAGTTCTAACATTAGGTCAAGGGTCTAGCTTAGAGCCAACCATATCAAGAGTTCACAACATGCAAATATATTCCTTCTCGAAACCAACGATATATCTCACCGAGGCAATTCATCTTTTCTAAAAGATATAATCTGACGTCAACCATTATCGATTACCCGAGCCAAGGATACAATTCTATGCAATAGTCAAGGTTAACCTAGCTACCCGACTTTAAATACCGATCCCACATTCTCGTTATGAGCAGTCAATTCTATCTCATGGAACATTTCACTGCTCGACATGCACCACTCAAGTCTTATCCTACGATTGCACTTCCCATTTAATGCCGATATATAACTTAAAAAGGGTCAAACATATCTGAGGTACAAGTTGAAGCATACATTTCCTTAGGTCAATACTCATCACCACCATCTCTCGTTCAATGCCACAAGGTCATCCTATGGGTCTCCAATGGTCACCTATTATTCATTCAAGTCTCTAAGGTTAGCTACACTAACAGCTAAACTTAATCATTCAAGTGACTACACTAGAGTGGACAACTACTAGGGTTATACTAGTTTTTTATTCTTAGGGCCAACAAGCAACCGACAGTTCTAAGGAACTCTACCCAAACCTATGGGTATCAACTCAGTCTGAATAACTAATCGCCATTATCGGCTATGCCAACAATTGGTAAGTCATCAACTTATCTCTAGGGTCAAGTCTATCTATCCAGGGACATCCTCAAGGAACTAATTCCCACAGAGGCTCATTCTTAGACTTACCCAACGATCGAGTAAGATCGATCTAGTAACATTACAGTCAAATCCCGACCCGACATACGATTCTCATCGTTTTAAGAATCCATCAAGTAAAATATCCAATGATCCAATTTCTATTCCAATTCCTTTGTACCACAGGGTCTATACCGAGGCCAACTATTCAAGGGTCATCCATTCCGTTAGTCTCAACAGGACTATGGAACCATACTATTCGGTCCGTATGACAAAGTCATACCGCTAAGTCATAAACCAACAATCTATATCCCAACCAACAGTCACCTATACCGATATTATCCAACACATTTTCTAGTTCTACATCCCATTCGTTTTCCAGTCATCAAAATCTCGTAATGACATTCTTAAAATCTCATACCGTAAGGGTCGAGTAATTCATTCCATTCAATCCGACAATCTACGTATTAATTAACCATTCTCTATGCAACACAAATATTTAGGTTCTTTACTTGTTACTTCTGTGATACACTTTAATTCCTCAGCATACATGCACATAAGCAACAACTATTCAATCCTTCAAGCACATCCTCGTACTTTACTGATTCTATCCCTTGGCGGTCAAGATGAATTAACTTCTATCACACCTTAAGGTCATAACACAGATTCCCAATATTCATTCAAGTCACTGACAGTATTCCAAAACTTTCAGCTTAGCAACCAACTTTGTATTAGCTACATATAATTTGTATCCAACCAATCGAAGTCAACATTCATATGTTCTAAGCCACAACATTATCTGGCCAAATCCATTTACCCATAGTATAGTCTTACTAGTCTGAGTCATCACCCGACTAAACAATTTCTAACCAAGCCACCCGTTATAATTTCTAGAAATCTTGCTACCCAGCATAACATCACCATCAAAGGACACTCGAGTCATCTAGCAACAATACATGACCCCCAGCTAAGTCTCAGCACTACCCAGTATCCACAGATAGTCTCATTGCTATCATATGAAAAGGGTCAACATACATCTCGTTCTGAGGTGGTAGAGGCAATATACCACTCAGAAATGAAGCCATCCTTAAGCCATACCAAACCCAAGTCTATTTCGGACAATCGTGATCTAAGCTGATCACCACACAAACCAACATCTCAGGGTCTTAAATTATAAGCCAACATTCTTAGGGTCTCAAAAGCACTAGCCAACGCACATGAGTCAACTCATCAATTATGTTGAACTCATCCATCAATTGTTTCATTCCCAATTCTCCCCAACATCACAGGCAATTCTCAACATATTACAGCATACATGGAAACTTTTCTCAATTCCTATATTCCGAACATATTCCTATTAAAGCATACTATGGCATCGAGTCAGTATTGGGTCATTAGTGTCCAAACCAACAACATTTAAGCATTCATGGGCATCACATTATATTTAGACTTATTGTATGGAACATCCAGTGAGCAGCCAAGAGGGTCAATAAACTTCCAGACACAAACAACATAGGATGATTACAGAACAACAATAGCATAATCGTGGAAGCAATCTTTGATTTAATCGCGGAAGCAACGTTGAGTGATCATGGAAGCAACTTTGGTTAATCGTCGATGCAACTTTGATTTGAAACAAAGCAAAAAAGAGACCAAGGACGTAAAGCCGTACTCTGATACCAATTTGTCACGCCCCCGATTCGTGGAGTTATTTATTCGCATATTTATCTCTTGGAATCGATCGTCCTCGCTTGGGCGTGATGCCGTACAAGTCTGGTATTGTACTTATACAAGATAAAGATGGTACATAATTGATAATCTTCAAATAGGAACACATCGTAGCGACAGAAGCAGACAAATTGAGGTTAACGAGGATATTCTTTCTCATCGAATGGAAATACATCATTTGATTTATAGCAGAGGAAATGAGAAGATAACTTGCAGTCACAGAGAGGTATATAAAAGTATTCTCTTTATTGTTTATTGAAGAATAGTACAAGACTTGTATTAAAATATAATGCTTACAACACATCTCACTTTACATTGATAGCCAACTGAACAAATGCTATAAAGCTTATATTTGATACTTTGATACATTGAATTACAACTCGATATACCGACTTGGCTTACAACTCACTGTTACAACTGATTACAATGTCCCATACATTATGCCCTTTATAAACAAAAGACATCATCTTGTACAAGGAGAGCTTCTATATGCCCAACAAATCTTCGATGCCGTGGGACCGATCAAGCCAATCTTCGTGTACAGAATATCCCAAGCACGAGCATCTGCCCACAAAACGTGGGTCAGTACATCATCTATGTACTGGCGAGCAGAATCTGACCCACTCGCCTAAACCAACACAAACTGGTCAATTTTAGCAAGTATTTATTTGAATGATCTTTCTACATGGGGCCTAGCATCAGTTTACCATTCATGAACAGAAACATTGAAATATGTAAACTTGTTATCTCATTTCTTATGTAAAGGCATCAGTGAAGCATAGATTATCAAGTTCTAGTACTGTTCATATAGGGGCATATTTTTAAGCATCGTTGAGTTAACATTAGTCAAACATGTTATAGGGATTCTTTTAGCAAGGCAACACTCCAGCATATTGTATTTAACACGTTGAGCATGTTATAGAGTTCTCATTTAAAGGCAATATCATAACATCGTTTTGTTTAGCATGTTAAGCAGACAAATCAACCAACATATATATTACAAATATCATATTTAAGTGATTTCTTACCGATATCCGACTTCTCTTTCCTGTATCAAATACATGTTAGGTAATATACTTACTCTGTCTGCACAAAACATTCATTAGTATGCATCCTGACTACATAACCATTGGTGCTACATACCATTTAAGGACTTTGCCATATAGGACTTCATAGGGTATGGGATGTGTCCTTCACCAGGTTGCGAGCCCGAATGAAGGTCCTAATACCGCGTGCCACCAAAGCACACCGATTTCCTCCTAGGCCAACTCGATCCCACCGCCACAGGTGCCGTTCGAGAAAATAATACCTTGTATACAAGTTTGCCCATGGTCATACGAATGTGTGTCCGACTCGATCGTGTTCGAAGTCGCATGATAAAATCTTAAGATAAATAAAGGCAATATTTCATTATCTCATCTTTCCAATATTACCATTTGTTCACTTAGTGATCTAAACGATCCCAAGCCTCATCATTTCTTATTGCATCAATTATTGCAACATTTCTCATATCATTCCTTTCTAAGAGGAATAAAGAATATTTTATTCATTTCAACAGGACCTGCAGCATTTTATTCATTTCATAGAAACATTATTCTTTCTTGCATGGCTTATAAGGAAACAGGCAACATCTTATATCTTTGCAACAGTTATACAGAATGTACATGATTCTAATATTCATTCAGTTTATTGAGTTATTAGCATGGCCAGTTCATTCTCAAGTGCCGTTCACAAGGCATCTCATTATTCAAGTGTTTTACTTATTACGACAAAGTTAAGCATAAGGAACATTATCAATTCATTCTCAAGCATCAAGTCACATTAGCAGTTCAAGTGATTCATTCAGCAGTTCAATGTTCGTATGTTGCTCAATTCATATTGAGCAACTTAAGCATCTCTATTAACTAGTAACTAGAACGTGGGACATTTAAGGACACAATTCATAGCATCATATTACTCTATTTTATTAAGCATACAGGAGTAAGGAGAAGGGAGGACAGTTCTACTCTCTTTGTATAAAGGTTCTCACTGTTCCGATCGCACACATTCCTGCTAAGCGTAGCTCCATTAGCAAGCCACGTTCCAACACTCAATCCGTCTAGCCAGCTAAGAGAGACTACATCAGTCTCAATTCTCTTGTTCTCCAACACAAGCCTCTGTCCAACATTCTGATAGCATCCAACAAGCCAACCAAATGCCTCGTACGGAGCGGGACATTATAGGTATGACATGTCATTATTAGCAAAAGATCCTTAGAATGTATCGATGTCACATTTATGCAAATAAGACTGAATAAGGGCAACACTTAGCACATATGCCTAGAAGAGGGACCTAGTAGACATATGTAACTTATTTTATACAATTATTTAGAGATTTGTTGATTATAAGACAGAAGGCTAAGTGACATTCCTTAGTTTCTAATTTATAAATTAGAGCCTACCCCTAGCATCTAGCTTTCCTTGTAAGTTGTGTTTGTTATTATGTCATAATAAATATATATAAGTAAATATACTTTGTGCATATGTAGTAAATTCCACATTAATAATTATTTTATTAGTATTTTAATTTAGGTTCTCGGAACATTGCTTCTTTGGGTTCGTGATCAGGTTCACAGCGCTTTCTTACTTAGGAACATTGCTACATTGCAAATATTTATAATTTATTTATGTATGCTTATCTTCTGTTGTTACTTTACATGTTATCAGGTTCTACACTATGTTTAGTTGTCTACGCTTCTTGTACATGTTCACTACACTTGTACTTATTTTTATTTATCACTTGTATAGTTCATCGTATTGAGTACGAGCTTGACTTGACCTGACTTGACTCGACTTAATCATTTGACTTGACTCAACTTAACTTGACCCTTATTCGATACTAGGATTAGATATTTAATCACTCTTGACTCGGGAGTATCACACAGGTGCTACGATAGAGATTTACTATAGATAGAGAGCTCCACACATGACTACTCTCTATAGGACCGTAGGTACCACACAGGGCTGCGGTCATATGATTATTTTATTAGCACTATTAGCCTCACAGTACTATGACATGTCATTAATTATCTGTCTCTTATTACCTTACCTTGTACTTTTATTATTCACATTGTTATTTCATATTCTCTTTCCTGTATATTTCATGCATGTTACATAAACTATAAAATAGGCTTGTATATTATGCATCTTGCTATGTCCCTTGAGGACCTGGACTTTTCTCCAGGTATAGAAGAAGAATACCACAGGTTTATGGATCAGGACTTAACCCTAGAGCAAATGCAGTTGATGGCGTTGCTATTGCTTAGTTTAATTTCAGCTTGGACTCTACTTTACTTTCTGCTTTTACTTTCCTTCTATTAACAGTGGATTTGTCTCCACCAGACCTTTTCATCTATCTTTGTATATTTGGCTTGTTGCTGGCTTGTTATAGTGTTTACCTTATCATTTGGTTCCTTACTTATTTTGTGGATGAGATATAGAGAAAACCTGAGACTTATATTATTTTTTAGAATTTATAGACAGCGTAAGTGCATGCTTGAGGGGTTTTTCAATAATTGGTTTACCTTTGAGAGTGTACCAGCTGGCAAAGCCACATGCCTAGTCCTAAGTATTTTGGGACGGGCGTGACCATTGTAATAATGTAACTCAGCACAAAATAAAGTTAGATAATAGAGATGTAGTATAACAATAAAGAAAATATGTATATGAACTAGAAACAATAAACACGTACAAAAAGACCATTGGTAAGAACATGTTTAACAAGATAACTATACAATGAACATGGATAAGTAAAGACTAACAGATAGTGTGTGAAATACCTTTCGACATGTGAACGACTGGACTAATACGATACATCGTATAGATGGCTATCCATATTTTAAGGTACGGCTAACCTATACATGAGGTGTATGACTTAGCTATCCACATTAACATTAGTTGGATTTGTTCACATACCTACTAAGCATTTCCCCTCCAGACTCGCTAAACAATAACAATAATAACAAACATGGTACAACAATCCCATCGTGTCACAATCGTGTCTCAAACTGGATACTAACTGAACACAGTAAAGAATAGCATTATAATGTACTAAGACCAAAAGTAATAGTGTACTTGCCTCGATTAAGTTGCAGTTGATGTGCACAACACGATCATGTCGGCACAAAATTGGTTAAGGAGCTAAACGTCACAAGATGACCTCTAATGATGGAACAGTCCATTCTGTTGAATCCAGATCAGTCCAATTAGCTAGGGTCGATATAAAAAAGTCCTAATTAGCAAGAAATATGAACGCACGATTGGTCACGGTCAAGGATTAATTCGAAGGAATTGATATAAATAAATATTTATAACTATCTTATAAAATATTGATGATACTTGAAAATATATTTTATTAGTTAAAATAATTTTAGATAAATACTTAAAAATCTAGAAAATCATTTAAAGCTAAAATCCAATTTTGTCAAAATACACTTTTTAGGTCAATAATTATTGTTTAAATAGATAGAAAATTATTAAAATAACATTTTCTAGGATTTTTAAATCCAATTTGAAAATCAATGTATGACTAGCTCAAAACTATATGTAAAGTAGGTAAAAATAATATAATAATATATTTAGGGCTTCTAACAAAATTTTGAAATTACATAATGGCCCAAGCCCTATACTATATTTATTACAACATAATTTGGAAATATTTAACATTTATTTAAAACAACTACAATAATACTAATAATAATAAAATAGTAATGATGCTAATACTAGGTACATATACATATACTCGTATTTTAAGGTATAGTAGTATAATTATACATATACTGTCAACACAGCATTCCACACTTCCAAACATCATTGATTGTCGTTCCTGCTTACTTATAGGGAAAAGAAAAATAAAAGATGAGAGAGAGAAGTAATGGAAAGAGAGGAAAACGAGGGAGAGGCTCACCGAGCTCGGCACTGGGCGGAGGTCGACGGGGCTCGGTGCTGGAGGAGGCGGACGAAGTCGGCTACTCACCAAGAGGAGCTCCGATCGCCAAGATGCGGCCGGATCCAGGGTTCGACGACGGATCTGGCCAGCTGATGTCGATGGTGGAGGCGCTGAACTGGAGAGTACAACAGCGGAGGAGGTCGATCGTTGGTGGCACGACGACCGAGGAGCGGTGCTTCGCCACTGAAGAACCGAAGAATGAAAGTGATGCTGGTGGAGGAGACGGGGCCATGGGGAGTTCGGCTTGCCGACAATGCCACAGGCGAGGAATCTCACCTCGAGGGCTCCGGTGGTTTGCCCTGTCGGAGGTGGGGTCAGATTTATCCGAAGCTCGGGCGGAGGCAGTCGGGTCCCTCGGACAGGGATGTCGGCGGCGCGAGGGGCACAACGCTGAGGAGTGGTGGGCGCGGGGGTTTGGCCGACAAGATGGTGGCCTGGAAGACTGCGTTAGTGGCCAGTCTAGTGGTTAGAAGCAGCGACCGCCGGACACGATGCTGAGGCGGTCATGACGGAACTCTGCGTCCATGTCCTCGGACATAGGGACACAAAAATTGAGAATTAGGGTTAGGGTTTCATTATCGACTTGGGTTGCATTGTATCCTGCATGATGTTGGAGTGGGTGGGGTTCCCAACCTATGTGGAGAAGATCCCGGAGTGCGACGAGCGCCGTCCGATGTCGGAGAAGCTCGGGAGTAGCTGTTACTGCTGCTGCTGCCCCAAAGGGGGTTCTGGACCTAGTCTGTCGAGTTCGGGCCGAACTCGGTCCCAGGCCGAGTTCTGGCCGAACTCGGTCTGGCCGTTCCAGGGTTTGGCCATCCAGTGCTGGTTGCCCCGCACAGAGTTCTGGCCGAACTCTGTGTGTCGGGGGGCTGAAGCGAATTTCAGGATGAGTTTTCATCATTGTACTAATCCAACGGTCCAGGTTGGTTGCGGGATTAGGGAGATATATTGAGTTTTCTCAACCCTAACTCATTATCGCATTGGACAACACAAGTTAGAGAGAGAAGGAGGCAAGAGTGCCATTGCAACTTCGGAGAAGAAGACGGAGGATTGAAGGTCGTTTTCGAAGGAGATCGTGTTTCGGGTAATCTCTACTCGTCGTTCTCGTTCTTCGTAGCCTTGTGATCATTGTTCTTGTCTCTGAGTGTTGTGGGGATCCGATTTGGATCGGGAGGAGTTTGTAGAGGGTGTAATTCTTCTATTCCATTAGTGGAGGCTTCTCAGGGTTGGACTCCGATCGTCCCGTGGTTTTTTCCCGCAAGGGTTTCCACGTCAAAAATTCTCTGTGTCTGCGTGATTGTTTTTGTGTGCTTGTTTTTGGGTTCGTGCGTTGTTTGCTCGGTCCTCTCGCAGGTACTCTCCGGTTTGGGGAAAGGTTTTCGCGCTTCTTTCCCAACAGAGTGGTATCAGAGCTTTGGGTTCAAAGGGTGTCAGGAGTTGACAGAGGAACCAGAGAGGAGAGATGGACGCGAAGCCGGTACGCATGGTGAACCTCAATGGCACAAACTATCATTATTGGCGGAGCAAGATGAAAGATTTGCTATTTGTCAAGAAGCTGCATCTACCCGTATTTGCATCCGAGAGGCCCAGTAATAAATTCGAGGAGGACTGGACGTTCGAGCACATACAGGTGTGTGGGTACATATGGCAGTTTGTTGATGAGAACGTGTACAACCACGTTGCCAATATTGAGCACGCGAAGACGTTGTGGGATAAGCTGAAATCCTTGTATGCGAAGAAGACCGGGGTAAACAAGTTATTCCTGATCCGAACGATGATGGGTCTACGGTACAAGGATGGGGCGTCTATTTCGGATCACTTGAGTGAGTTCCAGGGCGTGGTTGACCAGCTATCTTCTATGGGAGTCAAGTTCGACGACGAAGTTCAGGGACTGTGGCTGCTGTGTACCTTGCCAGACTCGTGGGAGACCGTACGAGTATCTATGATCGCTTCTGCTCCAGAGGGCGTGGTCAGTCTGGAGTTTGCCAAGAGCGGGGTGTTGAATGAAGAGATGCGGAGACGTTCTCAGGGCACTTCATCCACATCCCACCACTCAGAGGCACTTGTTTCAGAGAGCCGCGGAAGGGGCAAAAGCAGGGGTCCAGGTGGTGGCAGAGACAAGAGCAGGGGGAAGTCCAAGGGTCGTTACGAGGACTCAGAGTGTTATCATTGCGGTAAGAAGGGCCATATCAAGCGGAATTGTTTTGCTTGGAAGAAGGAGAAGAAGGGCGACAAGGGGAAGCAAGAAGAGAACACTACAGCGGCGCCCTCGATGCATGGAGGCGATGTGATCGTCGTAGGTGATGAGGTCATTACTAACCTCGCCTGCGATGACAATTCTTGGCTGGTGGACTCAGGGGCTTCAGTACATGTATCTCACAATAGGGCACTGTTTGCCACTTACACGACAGGCGACTGTGGCGTGTTGAAGATGGGCAAGGGAGATGTGTCGAAGGCGGTTGCCGTTGGAGATGTGCATTTGAGAATGAAGACGGGTGCGGTTCTTGTTCTCAAGGATGTTCGTCATGTCCCTGATATCCGTTTCAACCTGGTGTCGGTTGGAAGGTTGGATGACGAGGGATTCTTCAGTCTCTTCGGGAATAGTCAGTGGAAGCTTTCCAGAGGTTCGATGGTGATTGCCAGAGGAAGCAAGAAGTCCGGTCTCTACTATATGGAGGGGAGCGCAGAGGGGACACAGGAGGTGAACGCAGTCAGTGACGCGTCTACCGAGTTGTGGCACAGGCGGCTCGGCCATATCAGCGAGAAGGGGATAAGCTACTTGGTGAACAGAAAAGTGATTCCGGGGCTCAAGTCTACAAAGTTGGAGAAGTGCACGCACTGTTTGGCTGGGAAGCAAAGTAGGGTGTCTTTCCAGAGTCACCCAAGTTCGAGGAAGCCGGCGTTGCTCGAGTTGATTCACTCGGATGTCTGCGGTCCTATGAAGGTAAAATCTCTTGGTGGTGCTTCTTACTTTGTGACTTTTATTGATGACTGTTCCAGGAAGGTTTGGGTCTATGCCTTAAAGACCAAGGATCAGGTGCTGCCTACTTTCAAGGAGTTTCAGGCCTCCGTTGAAAGGGAGACGGGCAAGAAGTTGTTGTGTGTTTGGTCCGACAATGGCGGCGAATACATCGGTCCCTTTGATGCGTATTGCAGAGAGCAAGGGATACGACACCAGAAGACTCCGCCAAAGACACCTCAGCTCAATGGTGTAGCGGAGCGCATGAACAGGACACTGATGGAGAGGGTACGGTGTTTGCTGTCAGAAGCAAACTTGTCGGGCAGTTATTGGGGTGAGGCTCTTCTCACAGCTGCTTATATTATTAATTTGTCTCCTAGTGCTCCTTTGCAGGGTGATGTGCCTGACAAAGTATGGTACGGCAAGGAGCCGTCATACAGTCATCTGCGGGCGTTTGGTTGTAAGGCCTTCGTGCATGTACCGAAGGACGAGAGGACCAAACTTGAGCCGAAGACGAGGCGATGCGTCTTTGTCGGCTACGGTCGGGATGAGTTTGGCTATAGACTCTACGACCCAGTGGAAGGAAAGCTCTACAGAAGCAGGGACGTGGTGTTCGTCGAGGATCAGACCATGACCAACACTCAGGATTCCGAGACGCCTTCTGAGGCTGAGGAATTGCCTGAGTTAGAGTCATTTCGCTTCGAGCAGTTTCCAGAGGACATCGCGGAGGATCCAGTTATGGGGGAGCCGGTACATGGAGTTGCTCCCAACCTTGATCATCAGCCTGCTGATGGTGGTCAGGGTGTCCCTCAGGAGGATGAGCATACCGAAGAGGTAGTTCCTGAAGGGGAGGAGGCTGTCGGTATACAGCCAGCACCAGTGGCTCCACTGAGAAGGAGCAACAGGGATCGTCGACCATCTACGAGATACTCGCCGGATGAGTATGTGCTATTGACTGACGGGGGAGAGCCCGAAAGTTTCGCAGAGGCTATGGAAGACGAACACAGGCAGGAGTGGATGGTGGCTATGCAGGAGGAGATGAGTTCCTTGCACACCAATTCTACTTATGATCTGGTGCGGTTGCCAAAGGGCAAGAAGGCTTTGAAAAATCGATGGGTGTTCAGAGTGAAGTAGACGGATGATGCTACTCGCCCTCGATACAAAGCGAGGCTGGTAGTCAAGGGCTACGGTCAGCGGAAAGGCGTGAATTATGATGAGATCTTTTCGCCTGTCGTCAAGCATTCGTCTATTCGGGTGGTGCTAGCATTAGCAGCCAGTTTCGACTTGGAGGTCGAGCAGATGGACGTGAAGACGGCATTCCTCCACGGTGATCTTGAGGAGGAGTTATACATGGAGCAGCCAGAGGGATTCTGCGAGAAGGGCAAGTCACATTTGGTCTGCCGGTTGAGGAAGAGCTTGTATGGTCTGAAGCAGGCTCCGAGGCAGTGGTACAGAAAGTTCGAGTCGTTTATGGGGGAGCATGGTTATGCACGGACGACGTCGGACCATTGTGCATTTGTGAGGTATTTTGCCGAGGATGATTTTATCATTTTATTGCTCTATGTAGATGATATGCTATTAGTGGGTCGGAATGCCACTAAGATAGCGGAGTTGAAGCGCCAACTGGACGCGGCCTTCTCTATGAAGGATTTGGGCACAGCGAAAACTATTCTTGGGATGGAGATCAGCCGAGAGAGAGAGTCCAAGCTGCTACACTTGTCCCAAAAGAAGTACATTCACCGGGTACTTCAGCGTTTCGGGATGGACGGGTCGAAGAAAGTGAGTTCCCCCCTCACGGCTCACTTTAAGTTCACTGAGGAGCAGTGTCCATCTACCGAGGACGAAAAGGAAGATATGGAGCGGGTTCCATATGCTTCAGCTGTGGGAAGCCTTATGTATGCCATGGTGTGTACGAGGCCAGATATTGCTCATGCAGTTGGTACGGTTAGCAGGTATCTTTCGAATCCTGGAAGGGTACACTGAAGTGCGGTCAAGTGGATTCTACGATATTTTCAGGGCAATGCTGGTTGGAGACTTTCCTTTGGTGGTGACGAGCCGAAGCTGGTTGGGTATACCGACGCTGATATGGCTGGAGATGTAGACACGAGGCGATCGACTTCGGGCTACGTGATGATGTTTGCGGGAGGAGCAGTGTCGTGGCAGTCGCGGTTGCAGAAGTGTGTTGCCTTGTCGACGACGGAGACAGAATATATTGCGACGACGGAGGCTTGCAAGGAGCTGTTGTAGATGAAGAAGCTGTTGCAGGAAATGGGACTGAAGCAAGAGCAGTATACTTTGCTTTACGACAGTCAGAGTGCTATCCATCTTGTGAAGAATCAGACGTTTCATAGCCGGTCCAAGCACATCGAGACCCGGTATCATTGGATACGGGATGTGGTTGAGAAGAAGGACGCGGAGCTTGAGAAGGTGCATACAGATGACAACGGAGCTGATATGTTCACGAAGATTCTACCAAGAGGGAAGTTTGAGTACTGCAGGCAGATCGTCGGGATGACGACGTCCTCCCCATAGTTGTGAAGGGGGAGATTTATTGGAGTGGGTGGGGTTCCCAACCTATGTGGAGAAGATCCCGGAGTACGACGAGCGCCGTCCGATGTCGGAGAAGCTCGGGAGTAGCTGTTACTGCTGCTGCTGCCCCAAAGGGGGTTCTGGACCTAGTCTGCCGAGTTCGGGCCGAACTCGGTCCCAGGCCGAGTTCTGGCCGAACTCGGTCTGGCCGTTCCAGGGTTTGGCCATCCAGTGCTAGTTGCCCCGCACAGAGTTCTGGCCGAACTCTGTGTGTCGGGGGGCTGAAGCGGATTTCAGGATGAGTTTTCATCATTGGATCTAATCCAACGGTCCAGGTTGGTTGCGAGATTAGGGAGATATATTGAGTTTTCTCAACCCTAACTCATTATCGCATTGGACAACACAAGTTAGAGAGAGAAGGAGGCAAGAGTGCCATTGCAACTTCGGAGAAGAAGACGGAGGATTGAAGGTCGTTTTCGAAGGAGATCGTGTTTCGGGTAATCTCTACTCGTCGTTCTCGTTCTTCGTAGCCTTGTGATCATTGTTCTTGTCTCTGAGTGTTGTGGGGATCCGATTTGGATCGGGAGGAGTTTGTAGAGGGTGTAATTCTTCTATTCCATTAGTGGAGGCTTCTCAGGGTTGGACTCCGATCGTCCCGTGGTTTTTTCCCGCAAGGGTTTCCACGTCAAAAATTCTCTGTGTCTGCGTGGTTGTTTTTGTGTGCTTATTTTTGGGTTCGTGCGTTGTTTGCTCGGTCCTCTCGCAGGTACTCTTCGGTTTGGGGAAAGGTTTCCGCGCTTCTTTCCCAACACATGACACAGAAAGTTGGTATCGGTGTCATGTTTAGGGTGTCGGACACGAAAAGAAAATTATAATTATAATAAAAAATAGTGGAAGAGTATAGATGGATGCAGACATGGTGCACGGACACAATTGGCTTTTGGTAGTTGATGAATATGTTGGGTTGTGACACGCGAATATGCGGACACGGTGATAAAGATGGTGAAAGATGATAACTGGCGTTTGGAGGGACTTAATGAGTTGTGGAAAAGACAAAGGGAAGGCTTCCCCTTAAATATGTGGAGGATTTCCTAAATATATATAGATTGAGAATCCAATGATTAAATCTTTCCATAAATTTAAATCAATTAAATTAGATTGATCAAGTCTAAATCAAGAATTTAATCAGGAATTTGAACTAATACGTAATATTATCAAATTATATTTAAATCATATTTTATAAATTCAAATCGTAAAATAATTGATAATAATAAATCAAATAATTCCAAAAGTATATTTTCATATATATAAAATCTTACTTAAACAATAATTTGGCAAATTTGCCCTTCAAAATACTTATAATTTCCTTATATATAAATTCAGACCAAAATATGTTTCTAACACAGCATATTTGAAATAAAAAATAATAATAATTTAGGAACATGGGTTACAGTCATACCGTAGTACGAGTATATACGAGAAAAAAATCCATATTGGTTTCCGAGATTCCCAATCTAGATTCACCCTAGGCGTAATATAACAATCAATCAGACAACCTAACCACACTAATATCACTGATCAACTACAAGGGTATTCGTGCAAAAATAATAAGTAGAATAGAATATAATAGCTATAGGATGTATCAAGGACATATTAGCACCGCATTGCATAGGATAGCACCTCGGTGTAATAACAAGAATTGTTGGCACCGACAAAAGTAGTCATGCCAGGATATTGGGACAATCAACCAAGTCACTTTTAATCCTTTACTCACATGGTAGTATGCATACCAGCTCAGGTACACAGTCTATGTATCTACTATAATAATCTATCAAGTACATTACTAGGACCTACAACCCTATCATCAAGTTCACCGAACAATTATCACAATCCAGGTAATTTGGAACAACAATAGTCCTCCAGTTCCAATATCATGCACAACCTATACAAGACCTAGAAGTTGCCAAGTACTGATACTAGATCATAATATAGGATGACTAAAGAATATAGGAGAAGGTTTGGAAGTCAACGGGCTCGCAAAACTACCTTTACTCAAATTTGGGTCACCCATCGGTATACCACGCTATACCAAAAAATTCCACAAATTTTCGTGGTAAAATAATAGGTATACCGCAGTGTACAGTTGCTATACTGCGATGTACCATCGCCACTGTACACATGCAGTAAACCCCTAAAAATTACATTTTCGGGATTCCAATCTCACCCCAAATCCATCCAAGCCTACCTTAACAAGTCCTAATGCTGGTAATACACCACGTATGTCAATCTAGATAATTTAGGCATAATAAATCTCAAGCATCAAAAGTTGTCACCAAATCCACCATTTATCCCTAGGTAAAAACCCTAGATCAAATCTAAGACAACATTTCAAATCCAAATCCAAAAAAAAACACAATGTAGTTGCAAGGAAACAATAAAAATAGTTAAATGACAATTAATAAAGGGATTTAAGCATGTATCAAAGGAAAGAACGAAAAAACACATGTTTCATTTCTCAAGTAAGATGTACTTGCCTATGGTTATCCAAGCCTAGTCTTCTACTCCTCCACCAAGGAAGATTTAGAAATCACACCCTAAGTCTCAAGACCTAGCTCCTATGGGCTGCCTAAGCAAGAGGAAGGGAAGAAATAGAAAAAGGAGAAATAGTGAAGAGTAGAGAAGAGAGAGAAAGTGCGGACATTAAGAAAATAGGGTTTAATTCTTGGCCCTAGATCTAGACATGTCATCAATCCATGCCTCTCTCTTTAAATATCGACCACACAAAGAAAACCATGTGGCTAATGGTTAAAAGGGAGTGGTCTAGTTAGCGGGATGACTGGGCAAGTCACAACTAGATGGTATATTGACGGTGTTCTATGGAATACTGGCGAAATATTGGTTAGATACCTAGTTCTCAAATTTGAGAAATTTTTGGTTCTCCGATCTACGAATGGGTCATAGCACGGCCTATGGCAATTAGACCTGTCAATTGGGCTGGACCGGCCCAGCCCGGCACGAGCCTAGCAAAAAGTTTAGCCCATGATAAATTCAGAGCCAGACTTGAAGATGTGCTTTCCGAGCCAAGAAGGACTTCTGACTTCTGACTTCCAGACTCTCAGGTAGACTTGAAGATGCGCTTTCAAATCCAGACTTGTATACACGTCTGCCAACTACTCGATAGACTTCCCTACTCCAAAGAGAAGGATATGTGCCACCCTTATGAGTCAATCCGCTATCACCCAAACTACATCTCGACTAGTCGAGGATCTAGGTAGACCATCACAAAATTAATAGTGACGTGCTCCTATTTCCACTCAGGAATGGGTAGCGGCTATAGTAACCCTACTAGCCTCTGTTGTTCAGCCTTTACCTATTGATATACCAAGTAAGGAGAGAGAAACCTTGCCATCTCTCTATTCATCCCATGCCGCCATAAATGTTGCTTGACATCCAAATACTTTTTTTGTACCTCCTGGATGAATGGAGTACGAAGAACTATGAGTCTCGGTCATAACCTCTTGACGAATATCTCTACTTGAGACATAAAGACTACTCCTAAATCTGAGCATCACATCCTCATGAATACTCAACTACTTCGGAAGACCGGATTAACATTCTGCTCTGGGCCCATGAATTTGTTGGTCCCCTTCCTGTGATGCCTTGATACTCATAACCAAAATAGACTCAATCTGTAAGTTGGTAAAAATCTCGATTATCCTATGGAAGAACCATGTCTTAAAGGTCCTCCAAAATATGCCTCTAAGTCATTAAGACAAATGCACTAGTCCTCATGCTCAAAGCATCTGCTACCACATTCGCCTTGCATGGATGATATTGAAGCTCCATATTATAATCTTTTAACATCTCTAGCCACCTTCTTTGTCTAATGTTCAAGTTCTTAGTGAACACATACTTCAAACTCTTGTGAACTGTGTAAATTTCTACTCGATTGTCATATAAATAAAGCCTCAAAAAATTAAGTGCAAACATCATTGCTGCCAACTCTAAATTATGGATCAGATAGTTCTTCTTATGCTCTCAAATCTGTCGAGAAGCATAGGCTATCACCTTCCTTTGATGTATCAATACACATCCGAGTCCCTTCAGTTGGCCTATCTAGAATTTGATATTGACAAAACTATGACTTAATACCCGATGAGGATCAACAAAACTGCTACAAGTCAGATTTCGATAAAATGCTTGATACTGAATGCTGTCATCTTTATACTGCTCAACTGTCATATACATGCTGCTCAATTTTTATGTTTTCTTCTGTATTTTATCTTTATTTTTTTATAGGATAGAGCAAGCAATAGGCATTAGGGAAGTTAGGATAGTGAAAATCAAAATCTCCAGCCAACCGAACTCAGACCAAATTCAATTAGAACATATCAAAACGTTATGTTGGTTTTTACCCGAACTTTGATCGAACACGGTTCGCTTAGGCCAAAAATGTTTTATTACATTTTGACATAATTCGGGCGGAATTTGGTCCTGACTGAACTTAGACTGAATTCGATCTTGTATTTACAATTTTTCAAGAAACGACTCTAACATTCGACAACGACTGTAGTTATACTCGCTGGACCGAATTCGGTTAGTGGTGTTTTCTAAAATTTATAAATAGGTTTTCATTTCTTATTTGTTTTCAACCATTCTCACTTGCTATTCTATACTATTTTGAGCTCTAAACCTTTAAATCACCAATATCAAACTCCCTAGCCTTCTAGTGCCAAATTATAAGATTAATTACAAGTCTACAAAGACTTGTAAAGCTTGGATTTCCAAGTTGATTTTTCTATTCAAATGTTGTTTGAAGTCGACGAGCCCTTCGGATCAAATCTCGTGGTGTATTGATATTTTGAATAGTAAAATAAATTCAGACAAGAGTTTTGGGGACTAGAGTGCCTTCACGAAAGGATACAACTATACATCACTGTATTTACATTCTTGAACTCAATTCCTTTAATTCATTTACTTGCTTTTTTATTGTTTATTGTTTAGTTTTAATTATTATTCATCGTCTATACTCTATTCACCCCCTCTAGGGTTGCCATCAATTGGTATCAGAGCAAGGGGCCTTTATTAGAATTATCATCCTTGAGTAAATCTATGGAAACTATTCTTTTGCTAACACCAACAACGGTGAAGGCCAGTCCATAAATAGACCACCTATATTTGATGGAATGAACTATACTTATTGGAAAACTCGTATGAGCATTTACCTAAGGTCACTAGATTTTGATTTATGGGCATGTGTTATCAATGGCTATAAAGGCCTAATAAAATTTATATTGATGATGTTCTTGTTGATACACCACATGATAAATACACAGATGTTGAAAAAAAATAAGCTAGCCTAGATGCCAAGGCCATGAATGCTTTTTACTGTACACTAGACATGAATGAATTCAATTAATTTTCTACCTGCACGACTTCACATGATATTTGGAAACTTCTTGAGGTTACTTATGAAGGAACTTCACAAGTGGAGGAATCAAAATCAATAGGCTTACTCAATAGTATGAGGCTTTCAAAATAAAGCCAAATGAATCTATTATTAAGTTTTTACTTGTTTCCTTGATATTGTTAATCCTTTATGTAGGTACGTTGAGCACCTCTAGGGGGTGAATTGAGTTAGTGTGTGTAGCGGAAGATAATCATGAAATTAAAAAATATATGTATGAGCAGTGTCATAGATGATAAGTGCTAGGCAGATGATAAAAAACTATATACAAATTAAATGCGTAATGTAAATAACATCAGAAAAACAAACTCACGGCACAACGATGTATATTGGTTTCCCTCTGAGATGACTAGTCCAGTCTCGAGTACTCTTGCTCGATGTTAATCCATTATGGCACAAACTTTGAATCCGAGGCACTTGCAGCTCCTTACAATCCGAAGGACTTGCAACTTCAATAAGGCAAAACTTAAAAACTGGTACATCTTCGGAAAAAACATTCTTTACAAATTCGAACCAAACTCTAGATCAAATCGAAATGGCACTTGGCTTGGCTAGAAGTTGTCAAAGGCTTGATATAAAAATATAAAGCTCTTTGAATGCTTCTGAATAGATAGAGAAGAGAATAATGAATGAGTGATTTAGAATGTGAACTTCTCATCTATTTATAACATTTTTAGGGCAAAACTCCGTATGAGTTCGGGTGCATATTTTCGTAATTCAAAAGTTGGTTGCAGATCTTCAGGAAGACCAAAAGACTACAGGAACTACCTGGCCAAACTCTGGCCGAACTCATATGGTGAGTTTCCTGACCACTTTGCGTTCTTAATGACGATAGCTTTTTGGTTAATTGGGTTTTGGGCTTTTTAGGCTAGTATGGAATATGTAGTATAATATTTTTTTGATAGGTTGGCTATTTGAAATTGGAGTTTAGTAGTATAGCTAGTTGCGAATCCGATCGACCACACATTTTTCCTAGACTCAATAAAGTGTAAAATATAGAAAAGAATAGAAAAAAATAGAAAAAAATGTCTTGATCAACATCCATAATCTTTGTTTGACGAAGATGATGAATGATAGAAGTATGGAAGTAGGCGTTCCGTTTTTGTACATGTACCTATGTATCATTTGCGTATCGACCAAAGTTTACGTTGATTATCAAAATCAGGTGTGACCAATGGGCCAACAATTTACAATCTCTTTGCAAGAAATATTCAGATCATGAAAAGGTACACAAGGTGCTTGGGGACTCACCAAGAATTGTAACCCTAAAGCAACATCGATCATTGAAGGAAACGATCTCACAATCATGTCTCTTAAGACGCTTATAGGTAAGTTGATGACACACGAGCTTGATGTCAAAGACTAGAGGCAAAGATAGCAAAGCACGATGATCTTAATTTTTTTACGAAGTTTGGAGTTAGATTGGGAAAACGGGTTATGCAACCTCCAAACCATTCTAATACAAGACAGTAAATCACCACAGAAGCACTCCCACATGACCGTTTATAAAAGAGGCTAGAAAAATAAAAGTCTCACACAATTATGCCTTCTATTATAAAGGTCCACGAAAGAATTCACATAGAACTCCACGCATTCATATTAACACTGTGATCCCAAACATAAATATTCATGCTATATGTCACTATTGACGATTACATGGACACATTTTTTATTAATTTAGAAATTAAAAATAGGTGGATATGAAATTACCGGTTCCAAAGATTAACAATGAAGGATCCTCCAAAAAAAAGGGTACCAAAGATTATATCTTCAACTTGTATTGTAGGTGTATCACCCATCTAATACTAGAAGCAAGTGGATTCTCGATAACGGGTGCTTACGACATATGACATGTGACGTTAATCTTTTGGCAATGCTATCGATGAAGGGAAAAAAGGATATATCTACTTCAAAAACAATTTGAAAGGGTATATCATTGGAATTGGTGATATCAATATCTCTCCTTTTTCTGTTATTAAAAATATGTATTTAGTTACTAATTTGAAGAATAACCTTTTAAATATAAGTCAATTAATTGATAATGACTATGAGATTAAATTTGCTAAGAATAAATATTCTATTTATGACAGTTCTACTAGAAATGTCATTTACGAAGGAATCAAATAAGATAATATCTATATTTATTATCTATCAGAGGATACTAATAATGTAGGAAGGTGTTTTTATGCCAAGAAGGATGAAAGTTGTCTTTGACATATGCAGTTAGGACACACAAGCACTCCTTGGCACAATAACCAAATTTTTTGATCATTTTGGAAACCAATGTGGGGCTATTTATATCCTTTGAACTTGGGAATGAAATGCGCTTATTTCACCTTCGTGAAGAATACTACTATGCATAAGATCTATGCCATCACTGGGCATAGATGTTGGATTTGACGTAAGTGTGAGCCACTGTCTATGTGACATGTGACACCAATCAATTCTGTCTTTAATATGACATACTAGCACCGCATCCTGTTAGTTCGCCATTAACATATAATGTGCCTACTATACCTTATTAGCTCGATCATTAATACAGAGCGTGTAAACCATGCTTTGTCATTTCTATTATTAATGTAGAGTGCGTACACCATGCTTTGTCATTAAATGCAGAGAGAGAGAAGGAAAGCATCATTTGGATGTACTTCTGCTTCGGTGGTCTTCATTCTGCACAAGGAAGGCCTTATGCCATTGTAACCTTCATATCTCAAATAAAATTTTTATGCATGGATTTAAAAAATATATACTTGTTAGCATGTTTTATATAAAAATATATATAGTACTATGTTTAAGGTTAACATTCTTAGATAATACAATGTGTGACACATGGTTTAGACTAGTTTTGATTAGTATAAATTCAGCATTAGTGTTAGTGGGTATTGTGTTAGTGTAGGCTACTCAAACCTATCCAAATCAAACTATTTTGAACACAAAATTGAACCACACCTACCTAGGACCTAAGGGACCAAACCAAGTTACTTGTACAAAAATATTGTACAGTTATTAGATGGACAACAGTTTGTGCACAACCTTCATGTATTAGAGGATTTGAGAGGTGACCACCACTTTTAGTTGCCAAAAATACCTTCCCACTCCACCCATACACCTAAAATTAAGACCACACCTCCCCATAACCCTTGCTAATAGCCTACACTCTTCACACAACTCATATTCCTTCTAAAATAATCAGTTTTTCCATTCTCAAATAGCCCACACAAAGGATAATACATTCAGCCAAGGTGTAGTAGAATAGGTCCTGTTTCGGGTTCATTTTTACTACCAAAATAAAAGGTATGGCCTTCAAATCTACATCTACCATATATATATATCTGTCTTAGCTTTCCAAGGTATATAATTCCATAGGGTTTTATTGGGTTATCTTTTCATAATCGTCATTGCATGAAAAGGTGTCCAGAATAGATCTTGCTGAAACATTCGTGCAAAGATTGGAGTGTGCAGACCAAACTATTTGGTAAAACATCTCCAAAACTTTTTCATCTCATAGATCATCGAATTACCTTCGATTTCATATATATTTTGTGGTATTTTTATTTATTTTCTTTCGTAGAGAGCATTTTTCGAATGGTGTGCAAGCTGGAATTCAGGAACGAGCCGTATTTCGTACTTCGTAAATTTGTAAGTACTCTGTTAACCTTCTTTTATGATTTGGGACATAGGTACTATCTATATACATCATTCTTCTAGGTAGAAACCATAAATATTAATGTCTAAGGGTTTGGATTCATAAGTGAATGTTACCTCGAAGCTACCTTTCCAAAATAGTATTTTCACCAACTTTGAAGCAATATAACTTTCTACGTATATAATATTTTTTGATTCCAAAAGTTTATATGTAATCTTGGGTATGTTGTCCAAAAATCTCATTTTGGGGTCATGTCCAAAATACTTTGTTTAATTGGTGCAAATAAGACTCAAAGTTGACGTCATGAGCATTGAATTTAAAACTGTAGTTTTCTTCCAACTTTGAGCATGCATAACTTTCTGTGTAGTGATTATTTTTCAGCTCCAAGTATTGCAATAAAATCTATAATTTTTTGTATATCAACTTTGTATTTAAGTCATGTCCAGAATAATTTGTCTTACTAGTGTAAACTGAGACCAAAGTTGGCGTCATGAGCAGTGTTTCATGCACACTGATATATTTCGAAGTCTGAAATTATTTTTAACAGCTTTGGATATCCGTTATTTTTTTTTATATTCCATATTCTTATATTCCAATATCATGTATGTACTCTTGGTTAAGTTGTGAATCATCTCATATAGGTTTTATGACTTAACTACTTGCTTTGGGTATGTAAATTGAGGGCAAAGTGAGCTTCTTGAACAACATTTCAACATTTAAGTCTGAAACTGTTTTTGGAAGACACTTTGAGCTCAGTTTTTTGAAAATCAAACCGTTGAATTTCTGTGTATTTTCTTCTATAGTAACCTCTAGTTGAATCTATACTAGATCCTGGAGTTTGAGCCACAAATATTACTATTAGTTGACTCAAATTCTTCTTCCAAAATTGAAGAAATTATACAATTTTGTACTCAATTTATTTTTAAGTCTGAAATCGGTTTTTCGTGCAACCTATGTGCTTTAATTCTAGAATATTCAATAGTTGAATTGGTTTGGGATTTTCTTCTACTGTTAGACAAAACTTTATTCTTCTGAATTCTTAAGTTTGAACCATTCATCGTTATTTTTGACTACTTGTTCACTAGCCTAAAGTTAGGATAAAGTGAACTTTTGAAAACTTCTAGGTTAGATGGTTTATGAATTAGAAATTGTGGAAACATATACCCATTACCAACTTGACATTAATGTTATATGGGTTAGGTAAGAATAATTTTATAGATTAGTTTGTATAGTTTGATGATGTGCATTCATAATATAGGTCATTGACTCTGATACGGACTTTGATTGTACTTTCAATTCACAGGCAAATACAATTCTCTAATATTTTCAGTATATGATAGTTATTATATTACATGTTTTTAGTAATGTGCACTTGATTTTTGACATGTACGTTACATGGACCGGTACTGCATGGTTCCTAGTTTGGAGATATGCCTCTCATGCTATTGTTGTATCGCGATCATCGTTCTCATGTGTGCATTATGATTTACTTGTGACATGTCGTGATTTGGATCCATTAGTGTTAGTCGAGCTGGAGGAAGTATTAGCTGGATATGTGATCATATCCGGTAGACCGTGTTGTAGTATAGACCATGGCTACTAGCTGATCATACATTTCACGTATGGTTGAGCTAGCTCCTTTTTTTATATGCTCCGTGTTAGGCCCAAGTCGATCACATATTGAACTAATATTTCAAATAACTTAGAGATACTAGTCATATACCATGTTTATCTTAATTTTATAATCTCCCTATTTACTGCCATGATTCTAGTTGTACTTATTTTATTACTTGTCACCTATGATTCTCAGTTTTCTTCTTTCATTATGTATTACATCTACTACATTCATGTTTTATAGTCTCTGTCATTTACTTGGAATTGTTTTCATTGTTGTACTTCGCTCCAATCCTGACTGTATAACCATATTTTTAGAAGATATTGTGCTCACGTTCTTGGACTTCAGATAGATGTTGTAGCTGAGACTACTCTTACACTTTGAACCAAGAGGTGACCTTGCATATAGATATTATTATTCATGTCTACCTTTAGCATGTTGTGATTGAGTACATATTGGTAGTTGTTGGACAAGTTGTCATAACCCGCTCCCACTTTTGTGATTCGAGTTCGTGGCCAAGTCCAGCCTACACCGTAGCATCGACGGTATTACGCTGTCTAGACCTCAATAACAATCATCAACATAATATTTAATAACCAAAACCATTTATTTGCTCATTCACAATAACTATTCAATTTATACAAATCCAATAATACATCGAAATAATATTCGGGAACAAACCAGCTAAATATTAAATTCAAGAACCATCTAATCTAACGAGAATCTACGATTGGCCTCCAAGATATCTAACTTCCCAGATAGGTCCATAGCGCATAAGATAGAAGTCACCTAAAATGGTCAACATAACCCGAAAAAAATTATCCAGTCAGGATTGGAACAAGTACATGTTTAAGCCATCACAATACAAGTACAATATAAAGCAATATAAGACTAAACATGGAAACAATGATTAAGAGAAAATATGTACAATATGATCAAGAAATCATGCAATATAAGAAACTGATAAAGGAATTAGCATGCACTAAAAGATGAGAAACTCATGTAATCGATAATAGTGCACGTGTCATGAGAAGTACAACGTTCCTACACGTGGAAGGCTTGGGTGAGCGATGGGGATATAAAGGGCCCGCCCCCGTAAACGGGAGGGTTGCCAACAATCCAATCAGACTTTTTCCACATACCTAGCAATTGTACTTCCCTAATATCTATACCTCACAATCATGTAAACACGATAATGATAACAACGATAACAAGAAACAGGAATATGACTAGATCACTCTACTCTTGTGTGTGTAAACAGTCAAGATAAAAATATAGCATGCATAGACAAAATACTACAATATAAAGTAAATGCACATGGAAGCATAAACAAGTACTTGTCTCGATTTAATTGGAGTCGATGTGCACGATAGGATCTTATTGGCACAGAATAATCTCAAATGTCAAAGCTATGCAAGATGATCTCAGATTATGGGGTGGATCATTCCTTTGTGTCCAGAATAGTCAAATTAGCTAGGGCCGACATAAATAAGTCTGGAATTGGCAAGAAGATTAGGAAATGTTGGATTGGTCACGATCGAAAACGATTTGATTGAAGAAGAAAAATCATTTAGGAAAAGTATTTCTTATTTAGAATATATATATATATATATATATATTTATTTATTTTACAATAATATAATTTAATATTTTGTTTATATTATATATATATATATATATATATATATATATATATATATATATACATTTTATATATATATATATATATACTTAGAACAATATTTATAAACTATTTTAGAAACTGTTTATGATACTCTGGAAACTTATTTTATTAGTTAAAATAATTTTAGATAAATACTTTGAAAATCTAGGAATATAGTTTTTAGGCTAAAACTTAATTTAAATTACATGTAGGGTCAAGTCCCATTCTATATTTCTATTACACATATAATTTTAGAAATATATATTAATAAATAACAACAATATTAATTAAACTAATGATAATAAGTACAATAATATAATAACTATAACAATATATATACAAATATGCATACTTTATTTCAGAATAATCTAATAATAATAAGAAAATAACAAATCTACTACTGTTCCCAAAACATACAATTAATAATAATAATAATAATAATAATAATAATAATATAATAAAACTAAACTTAACCATTAAGAATTTAAAGAAAGAGAAAACAAGGAAGAGAGGAAAGACAACGAGAAAGAGAGAAGAAAGAGTGGAGGGAGTGATAGCGAGATCGAGAAGGGGAGAGAGTACATTGAAGGAGAGGAGTGAGTTGACGGCTCACCGAGGGGCTCCGGCTGTAGGCCCCTAGATTTTTAGAGTTATTTTTCTTATTTATTTTTCTTATTATTTTGTTTAATATAGTTATTAATAGATATTTTTTTCCACTATTATATAATTAATTATATAACACTTCCTACAAACGTTCCTTATAACGTTGTTAAAAAGGTGGGTCTTCTACAACCTTTATAGTAAAAATGTTGTGAAAGACATGTACAAACAACGTTTTATATTCAAATGTTAAGGCTTCTACAATGGTCATTCACAAAAGTTGTGTATTATTGTCTTCAACAATGTTTTATTAACATTGTAATATTTATTAATTTTGACAACATTTATTTAAAGTTGTCAAAGTTATTTATTTTGACAATGTATTTAAAATATTGTAAAAAAAAAAAGTCATGTTCAATAACGTTTATCAAATGTTGCAATTTTTTTATATTTTACAATGTTTGTTTGTTGTTGTAAAATTAATTTTTTTTACCACTTAATATAAACGTTGTGTATGTCATATTATTTGAAAATGTTTAAGAAACATTGTAAAAGGGTTATATTTAACAAACTTTATAAAATGTTGCAAAAGATATGTATTTCACAATATTTAGACAATATTGTAAATTTATAATTAAAATATTTATAGGATGATATTATTTAAAATGTTTGTCTTATTAGGTTGATACCTCACTTGGTAGCATCTCATGATTAAATAGATATGTTATGTGCTGGAACCCATCCCTTCCAAAGACAAGCCTAATGTAATAGCTTCTTGTTCATTCTAACCTTCATTCTTGTAAAAATCATGACTCCTCAACCTCTATTTTACTCTTTAAAAATGTTGTTTTAGCTTAGATTATGTCATATATTCGATTAAAATCATTAAAAAAATCTAACAATTATTCGAATTTCTAAAGCTTAATCATTGAGATAAATAAGTTTTCTTCAGTTATATGCTTTTACAACTTCTATGCTTTTACACCCTTGATGATTGGTCTTTATTGTTCAATTATCTTTGTTGAATTGTCTGGTAAAGAGACTCCCAACATTGGTATCGGTTAGTATCGGTTGCGACGATACCGGATTAGGAAAAGCCAAAATATATCGTTATCGGCCGTATCATATTGGTATCGGCCTACATTGTAAATTATAGGTTAAAGCTTTCAAGTCTAAAGTCATTACTAGAAAATGGGCCTTTTGTGTCACCTTCTAGCGAAGACCAACGCTAGCTGTTGTTAAAATCTCTTTTGTGATACACTTTTGCGACTGCTTCTTAAAGTGTGACAAAAACATCTTGTGTCTCCTTTTTGCAACAGCTTTTATGCGTTTGTTGCAAAATGATCTTTTTCATCCCTTTTATTCAACGACATTATATTAGTGTCACAAAAGTACTTTTGCGTCTGAGGTACGACGACAAGTTCCTCTTTTGGTCGCAAAATGTCATGTTGAGATGCTTTCCTGCGATGGGTTCGTGTTGTCATTGCAATAAATACTTTTGCTTCCCCTCTGGTTCGACAATTGTTTTTGTGGTCGCATAATAAATTTTGTTTAGGGTGTTTAAAAACACATTGCATTATAGGAAGGAGAGGAGAAAGAAAGTGTCAAAAATGTGATCTTGGTTTGAATCAGAGACAAATACTAATAAGTATCTTATGGTGTTTCTTTTGCTTCCCCTCCCACCCACCGCCGCGGGCAACCCCCTTCTCCTCTTCTCCGACACCGCCCTCTTTTCTTAAAGTAAAGAAAGATTTCTTTCCTCTTCCAAAATACAACAACAACTGCTGTATTCTTTTAAACTTTCTTATACTTTTCTTCTTCTTCTGTACTTTTATTCCTTCTTCTTCTTCTTCTTCTTCTTCTTCTTCTTTTGTCTAATCTTTTGAAATTTGAATTTAGACGAGAGGAAGTGGGAGATGAGCTAGAAATTTGGGTCAAGGTTGTGTTAGGTAGAGGAGGCAGTTCAACGTATGAAAAGGATGATAGTAGAACCTGAGTCAGCAGAGTTTGTTTAGCGGAGAGTTTGGGGCAGCGAGTGCGCAAGGCAGTAGCTGTCGGTGGAGGCGCACATCGGGGAGGGAAGCAGCGTAGAGGCACACAGCAGGGATGGGGTCATCTGGGGGGAAGACAATGTGAGTATTTTGGTAAACAAAATTGGTCAAATGAGTTGACTGTTAGTGGGAGACGAATACTGTTAAAAATGGAAACTTTATATATTATGACAATTCGATGGAGTGCACATTGAATTAAGGTAAGAAAGTGGAGTACAACTCAAAATTTCTCTAATAGTTATTACCGTGACACTCAGAATGTAGCAGTAATAACCATTATTATAATTAAAAACAATTACTAAAAATTAAAAAAATTTATTCCCTCTATCAAAATTTTAGTTTCCCTCCACCAAAAAAATAATCTAAAATTCAAAAGAGTAGCGACACGAGACCTATCAATCGGGCCGGGCCGGCCCAGCCCGGCTCGAAAAATTGGCCCATGTGCCGGCCCGGCCCGATTAATCGTAGGCCCGGGCCGGCCCGGACCCGTATATTGGGTCGTGCCGGGCTACATATATCGGCCCATAACATAGGCCCGGCCCGACCCGAAGACCAAGCATGGCCCGACCCACCCAAATAAATAAGAATCAAATTGTTTCTATATTAAAAAATGATTGTTATTAATATTTAGAAAACTTAATCATGTTATTATGTTATATTAATCTACGTAAATATATGTGATTGTTGAAAAACATATATGAAAACTTGTTGGATGTTCAATCTTTTGTGTTTAAAAAATGATTGTAATTAATATACAAAATTTTTGAGAAGAAGAACGAAAATGAATGTCCAAATTTCACGTGCCAATCAAGACCCGACGCGGCCCGACGCAGTCTGACCCGAAGCCCACTGTGTCGTGGGTCACGTGCTGGGCTGGACCGAACTTTTCAACCTTTGGCCCGGCCCGGCCCGCTACAGTTCATGGGCCCAAGAGGCCCGGGCCCGCCCCACCCAATTTTCGTGCCGGTCCGGTCCGGCCCGGCCCACTTGACAGTCTAAGCAACAGCCAACAACCCCTCTCTCCATATCTCTCATCTTTTTTCCCAATCTCCTACAACCCTAATTTTCCATCTCCCTGTCCAAAAAAATTCTGGTTTTCTCCTTCACCAATCGAGGGAAACCCTAACCCTGAAAAAGCAACACCAGAAGAAGACGAGGAAGGAAGCGATGGTGGCGTCGGCAGTGATGGTGTCAGCGGGATGTGCGATCGCGGTGGTTTGGTGCCCGTGGAGCTCATGGCGGTTGAGGCGCCGCGCCGATCGCATCCTCCGAGAGATGAGGAAGGCCTGACGGACCCCTCCGGAGAGCCTTTGGAGCTTGGCCGACATCATGTAGGTGGAGATGAGGGCCTCGAGATGCTGGTTATTGATTCCATTCCTTCTTCCTCCAATCAATAATTTACTTTCTTCCTTTTGAATTGAGACTATTATAAGTTAATCCTTTCCTCTAACATTTCTTTTTGCGTTGGTTCTCTACAGAATTTGCAGTAATATGTCAACTAATATTTTTGTATGTAACACTAATACTTAGGGGCGTTAGCCTTTGATATGGATTAATATTTTTGTATGTAACACTAATACTTAGGGGCGTTAGCCTTTGATATGGATTATGCTCGGTGGCTTGATGGACATCAATGAAGGATAAATGATATGCGGTCAGCTTTAAATTCTAATGTGGGGGATGATGAGCTGCTTCTTCTGTTTGATGCTGAGATGACGCATTATGATGAGGTTTTCAATCTCAAAAGTATCAGGACAAAAGCGGATGTGTTTCACATGCTTTTAGGCATGTGGTCAACCCTGCCAAGCGGTGCTTAAGGTAAGGAACCTAGGTAACTAATAACTCGATCATACATCTCCTTTTTGTTCAACTTAGAGTTAACTTGCACCGGTTGGTTATGACGTGGTTCTTTCATGATACCCTATGTTGCACGAAAATAAACACAGATACACGTAAGGACAATATAGGCATCGGTTATGGACATTTTTGATGGGTACAATATAATTAGTCACCTATGTCGTACGAATTCGTACACGGATACAGGTGAAGACATTATAGGATACGAACACCATTGTCCTGTGTTAGTGCAACACAGTTGATATATGAGAATAGATTTGTAGATGCTTGCAAGCCATATTGAACCCTTGACTGGTCAACAGTTGATGGGCATATGTAACCATCAGTAGTTGTCTAGCAGGCTGAGGATGCCTTGTCACAGGGGATGGAAGCGTTCTGCAGCAATCTTTAGTTGATACACTTGTTGCTGCATCGCTTTGTCCATCTGCCACTTCTGATAATGTTTCGAATTAAGGTTCAGATGGCCATCGCGATGGGAAAATTCGACACAATTGAGAACTTCCTTCGGCAGGTAGTCTAAATTTTTTAAGGTATTGTCTTCCTCTGTAAGTACAGGACTAACAGTTTTAGTTGTAATCCTTTGACATTAAAAATTTGATTGTCTATAAAAGTTATTATGAAATCCCGTCTTCGTTTAAAATTTTAGTACCAACAACAACTCCGTTGTCTAGTAGAAGCACAAGAGTTTGAACGAACTGTTTATACCATGAACCTGATAGGATTAAACTGCTATGTAACTTTATTTTTAAAGAGAGGATAGACAGTTTATGCGGATTACTAGATCTACACTGGTATGTGGAAACCAAATATCCCTTTTTGCTACAAATGATTCATTGTTTGGATTGCCACAAATACAAAGGTGGTTTTTACTAGATCTACACTCTTATATATTTTGAGATAACCAAACAAATACAACTATTTCTTGCTTGGGAAATGTGACATGCTAGTAGTTTGGTGGTGCTTTTGAATATTCGTAGCAATGTGGCATCCTTTTCATGTAGGATACTTTCGTTCATTAATTGGCTTCCTGAACTTCACTAAATAGAGAAGTCACTCCAAAGTATTTGTTGTTTGGCCTATCTTTTAGAGAAGGATGATGATAAATACGTGATATCACCATGAGCAATAAGTGTTAACAATGTCATTCTCCTACCTATAAGGCCAGACGGGTTTAGCAAAGAACCACTTGCTGCTTATGATGTGCTTCGAATCGTGGGAAAGAAGGGGATGAATGCCTTCTCATAGGCCTCTTCCTTCACCAGAAGGATCACATACAGATCATTTATCATCACGATTTGCAGCAGATAAAAATCGTTTGTTCCATGCCTGAATGGAAATTCAAGTTCCCGTGGTTTGCCCAGATCCTATTTATTTGAGACTGTCCGGGAAAGTGACCAGGCCATGTGAGCTCTCTTATGAGTAGAGTATATCGTTCAACAACTGCTACACAAGCCTATTTTTGACCAATTGGTCCACTAATGATAGATGACCGAACAACCGCCCTCTAATTACTAGACAGGGGCACCCCTCACAGATGTAGTTACCCTTTGCACATGTAGATGCTGTTAAATGAAAGAAAACATGTCATATAAACATCAAAAATAGCAACTTTACGGGGAAACACGTTTTCAAAACATCATAGAAATAGCCCATTAAAAAGAAGAATTAGCTGGTTTTTTGAGTATGAGTAATCTTTTGTTACAATAAACTATGAGTGAAGGCGACTTGAGTGAATCATGTCGTCCATTGGCTCCACTCTTCTAATCAGATGCTTTTATCTGATTTAGCTAAATCAACTTGGAGTTCTGCTGTTCTGGACCATGTTATTGGCATTAGACATGTTACTTAACATGGTATGTTACTATATAGACTTGCCAACAACTTCTTACTTGTAAACTTCTTTTGAGTTTAAACAATCTTTACTCTAAGTGAATGCATGGTTCTCTCTAGTAAGTTGAACTATTTGCAACCTAGGTGTCCTCTGTCATGGATTGTGAAACCTGATCTGTACCTCCCTTGGTTTTGAGTTTCTCGTCTCTTAAATTATCAATATTTTACCTTCCAGAACTGTTTTAACTATTGAATATTGACTATTGTATATTGAGATTTATTTCACTGTACACATTAACTTTTCATCATATACGCTAGTGGAACTTGATATTTTGTTTTGGTTAGTTGATATGGACACTCCTGACGCACTTTGACATGGGTACATTGTAAAATAGGATTCTGAATTAAGGCTACTAATGAACCAAACCAATTCAATGAATACATTTGTAACAAGTTCCTATAATATTATAGTAAAATCAGGAAGCATTAAGTACAAATACAGCTATTTAAAATCTTAGGGAAAGACTTAATTTGTTATCTCAAGTCTGCTTTTCGTGAAAAAAGACCAATTTAAGGGGAAAGTCTCTAAAAGGTAGATATGAGGACCCACATGTGTGCGTGTTTGTAGGAGTCTTATACTATTTTCTAATTAGGGTCATAATACACTTCAGTCTTATCAATTCTTTATGATTCATGAAAATCACAAGTGTTGCACACGGATGCGACATGACAAGCTCTAGTAGGGAGAAATATTTTACATATTGAGATAAATTATGCCCTCGTAACCATGCCTAATGCTACTACTGTTTTGAAGATTAGAAAGTTAGTTTTTAATTTTTAAAATTTTTTTCCTATAGTTTTCAGGTGGGGGAACATTCTATGTTCATAGGTTCATTAGGTTATCCTTTCGAAAAATAGTAGTTGGAAAACTTGAGGATGATTATATATTTAATCCTCCTTGAATCTGAACATATAATCATATATTATTTTGGCTTAATTTCTAATATATGATCTACTATATATAGGGAAAGGACAAAATGGCTGAGGAGAGGAGGATTGCCATTTGCTTTTTTGTTGATGTTGTAGAACAATGTCGAGAAACAGCTCTCAAGTAATTTCTAGAATATATTTAATTTCCTGAAGATGCTTGTCCTTATTCATTTATATGTACATTAGAGATACAATGATACCTATGTTCCTTTCCTATTAGAGGCAGCAATGATGGAAATGCAGATGTTAGACATGTTCACTTCTATTTGTATGTCTCTCTCATACACCCTTCTATTTGTATGTCTCTCTCATACACCTGCAGACAGACATGCGCTCACTTACCTACTATCAAAACTTACTTGATCCATTTATTTTGTACTTGTAGACACACATGTTAGAGCATTATAATTAATGGCATACATGCTATAGGTCCTTTTGCTTTCATAACTTACTTTCAGATAGTTTCATTTATGGAAGAAATTGGTTTTGATGGCAAAACCACAAAGAATTTTATGTTGCTGTCCAAAAATATCTGTTGCCAGTGTGGACCCCACCATCAGCAAAAAATTTGATTTTTTTCACAGATTTTGGCATCTTGAGAAGCTAAATTTCAAGGGTTATTAGAAAATATCCTGAACTTGTATTAGAAATAAAATAAGTTGTGTATATTCTAGTCGTATATATTCTAGTTTTATGTTGCAAGGTTGACTTTTAAGTTTTTAACTTGTATCCGACAATAATGTTATCACGTTCAGATTGAAGGTGCATTTGAAGACAGTACGAAGGTGTAAGCAATTGGGACACTTTTAGTCGCTTGCCAGGTAAACTAGTCCACTTAATTTATGACACTGCTTATAATACTTTTTAGAATTAGAATAAAGGGTTATGACATCTAACTGTGGTGTGAATAATGACTTTGTTTCATAAAGTTAGATGGAAAGTTTCAAAGTCAATTTATAAGTCCTCAGCTCTACCTATGGAGTCTGGAATTAATATTTCCCCCTTTATCAGGAAAGATAAGAGATGGCACCAATATAGACATTGCAGATCACCATTATCACCTCTATAGTCTATATATATGGTAAACATTTCAAAATTGTCATATTTTTACCAATTAAATATAATAATTATATTTAACAATGAAGCAGAGATGTCTTTACACAGGAAGATCTCAACTTGACGTAAAGTTTAGCTGTCAACTCTGTAGGTTATCCATATCATGGTCCAGAGTTTTCCTAAGTAATCTCTATCCTCGTGCATTCTACATTGATGCAATATTCTTCTCTATGAAAAAAAAGATTGATAAACTTCCCAATTATACACAGGAGGTAGATTCAGAGACAATAATCGAGACGGTAAAGTATAGTTATACCACTGTTATATACCCTCCTGCGCATTGTTCAGAACCTTACGAAAATTGTACTTCTGATGATTCTACATCTGAAATATTAGTGCTCATAATATGATCATGTCTCATGCCACTGCTGCTGGCATCTACAAGGAACTATATCAGGTGAAAAAGTGATGCAACTAATGAATTTGGTGACATCTTTATCATTTCTAATGGTTTTTTTTATCAAAGGATAGAAGCAATATAACATGTAGTCTTTATTTTGATCTATATGGCAATAACTGAATGTTACCACATTGAGTTTCCAGGTTCATTACACGGGGTATCCACATTAAGCTTTCGACCATCAAGTATTTATTCCCAACAAGCATTACATGGAAATGATGTTATGTTTCTGTTAATTATGGGATAGAAGCAATATAACATCCCGTTATCCACATTCAGTTTTCAGGTAATGTTACTATAGAAACATGAAAAATATGGAGTTTATGCGGATTACAAATTGTCGCATAGGTACTTCGGGCCAAACAGGTCCGCATGAAGGAAAGCCGCATGACTGTTCAAAAGACATGCGGTCCGTCGACAAACAGATGTAAAAGGAAGACATGCGGCCAAGAGGAGCAGTTGGACTGATAAAGCTGACAAGTCCTTGCAAAACATGACAGTTCTGACGCTTCGACAAGAAAGATAAGACGTGAGACGTCGTCCAAAAGCAGGGTTCGTACGCCTCCATGCGGCCAAAAAAGTGTCATCCAAGCCGCATGAACCTCATGCGGCCCAGCTTATGCGGTTCCAAAGTTCCCAAACTTCATGCAGCCAAGAGCAACTGTGATCCAAGCCGCATGAGTCTCATGCGACCCCACATGATCGAAGACTGAGAATACCATACGCAACGGGACACGTGGCAAACGGACAAAGTCCCTAACTATCCAGATTTGCTGCAACAAAATTCCAACAAATCGACAGATGACAGCCCAAGAGCGGATCTTCGCGTGCTAATCAGCCACATGGTCGCAAGCCGTTAATGCGGCTCAAAATATATCCCATTATAAATAGCAGGGTGCCACACCCCTGCAAAGGCTGACAATCTTTAAGAGAAGCAATTTCTTCACGAGCTAGAGACTGCATCAGATAGTCCACGGAGTAAGGCAGAGTTGATAGCACTTTTTCGAGCCTCCACCGTCACCCCCAAGAATTAAAACTAAACAATTGTACTTAGATTGTTTTCTAGTATTTTTTTCTAGGCTTTCCTTTGTACAAGCGAGTTTGCAATCAAGTTCAGTGTTCTGTAATACCTGTCTTTGATTTTTATGGCAAACACGATGACGACTCTGCTGGGGACATCCTTCTCTTCCGATGAGAAGTTGGTGACGCAATCTGACGCGTCCAAGCTCGGCTCTACACAACAGATGCTTGTGGTTCGCTTCAACCAACAAGTCTTTGAAGAATTGCTCTCTGAAGGAAGCGCCAACCCATCTCAGAAGCGAGCTAACCCAGAGAGGACTCGCAAGGCGTCGGTGCGCAAAACTGTTGTCCCCGACCAAGTTCTCGAAGAAGCACATTCTGCAGCCCAAGACGGTGACCAAAGCTCTCCTGCGGCTTTACTTTCGACCGCAGAGGACCCTACTGTCCCCAAAACGAGCAGAGGAAAACACTACGCTGCTGAGTTTTTGGGGACACAAGTGAACTCCATGCGGACAAAGAAAAAGTCGCATAGAGGAGATCGACAGTCTGTCCATACGGCAGCCAACTTTGGCCGCAGGTAGACTCATGCGGCAGCCAACTGTGGCCGCAGAAAAATGATCCATGCGGCAGCCAACACTAGCCGCAGAAAGATGGTCCATGCGACGACCAATCCTGGCCTCAACAAGGACATCTCATGCGGCCCTGTCAGAAGCTCCGTGTTCGACCGCCTCTCATGCGGGCCCGACGCCATGCGGCTCACTAAAGATGCGGGATGTATCAATCTGGACTTTTTTTACTATGCCCCTTTGGATGCTAAGTCAAAAAAGTCTAGGGCAGTGCGGGCCCAACCAGCCCAGTCAACTGTCCAAGTTGCTGACTGTCAGCGGGCCCCGTTGACTGTAACACAGGCTCCTGACGGAAAGTTGTACAAAACCACCCGCGTCCAGTCCCCCAGGACTAACGGACATGGTAGGTCTTTAAAGTCTCCCTCTGAAGATCCAGAGCAAGTGCTTTTACTAGCCACAGATCATGGAGCAAACATGATGCCTAAGCACCCGTGCGCTCGGGATTCTCGAGTTCACAAGTTTGGTGCCAAGGTAGAGCAGCTTCCTACCGACTTACGTGACGTGATTACTCACAAACGCAAGACGGCAACATCAGCATGCAATGAGTCCCTCTCGGGGCGTCGTTGCACCCAAGTCATCATCAACTGCTGTTGCAACAAATCAGTAGCACCTGAAGATCGGCAATCAGTTTTCCAGCGACTGCAACAGCCAGCACCTGTGCAATTTTCAGGAGACGAAGAGTTTCCTTTCGCCTCCTGTAATTCAACTCAAAAAGTTCCTTCTGGCAAGGGAGGAAAGAAGATAGGCTCTTCCAGCCCGGCCATTTCGGCCAGTATTGCAAGGAGACCCTCATCCGGGGGGTTTCCATCAACCACAGGGGGTGTCTATTTAGGCACTCGATCCAAGAAGAAGCTTCCGGCACCCGGGGGTGTACCGTCGGCCTCCTTGAGAGTAGATGAAGCTGGGGGTAGCAGCCCCCTCAATGTATGCGACAATCCGATGTACCAAGAGCACACACAGGGGGTAGAGATCCCCCAGAACTCAGCAACAGAATCGGATTTCCCTGAGGCCCACCACCCTCACCAAGACAATGCGGCTTCCTGCACAGGGGTAGCTCCCCTTCCGAGTCGGAGGAAGATGACATTCCGACGTTCCCTGACGATTTCTTTATACAAGGGTACAGCACAGAGAGTACCTCTGCCACAATCCTCTCCATCTCTACCCACGTGAGAACAGTCTTTATGACTGACAACGATCATGAAGCGCCTTCCGACCGACAACGGCTAGAAGTACTGGAAGCCATGCTCCTGTCCTTGGCCAAGTCTGTGGACGAGATCAAAGTCGCCTTGCCAGCTCAACCAGCAAGAACTCCCGGACAAACAAGCTTGGGACCCGCAGTCAACGCGGACTCCAACACGACCGTCCCTCCTTTGGGTGATGATCTCGTAGCACCATCCGTTCCTTCAGCTGCTGATGAAGCCAAGGAGGCAAGGAGGGAAGTTCAGGAGGGCAAGGAGGGAAGTTCAGGAGCTTCGGGCAATGTTCAATGCCCGAGACTCTTCTCGGGATCTCAGAATACGGCAGCCATATCCTGTTGCATGGAGAGACGTGCCTTTTCCACCGCGGTATAAGCCGTTCCATATCGATTCCTATGATGGGAAGACCTCTGCTAGTCGGTACATGACTTACTTTGAAGTTACAATCGACCACTTGCCGCATAGTGATGCCATCCTCACGCGGCTATTCATCGGAGCATTGAAGGGGATCGCGTTCGACTGGTACCGCAACCTTTCCGACAACTGCATTCACTCTTTTGACGGCTTCAAGCACATGTTCTTGGAGAGATTCTACGAAGTGGGGCATGATGTGACGATGTCATCTCTCATGTACGTCGTTCAGGGAGAGAGGGAGCTCACAAGAAACTATATCGAGCGGTTCCGCCAAACCGCAATGAGATTGCCCCAAGGCAATTCCGAGAGCTCCTTAATTGAAATCTGCCAGAAGAAGCTGCTTCCTGCAATTAGCCTCTGGATGGGTGACGATCAGTTCAGAGATTGGACGATCTTCATCATAAGTGCTACCAACGCGGACGCAAAATTGAAGAAGGCTCGCCAGTTGGGATTACACATCCCAGATGGAGAAGATAAGGGCAGCCGTCCTGGGTCCACCTCCAGCAACAATAACAGTGGCGCCACTACCAACCGGGACAGTAAGGGCAAACATTCCATGGTCACTGATGCGACTCGGAAGCCTGAACAAAAACATGCGGAAGGTTCGTGGCCCAAGATCAACTACTCATTTGAAGATAGTCATGTCAAACCTATCTTCGACATGCTCCTGCAAGGAGGTAGGATTCAGCTCCCTCCACCAAGACGTGAGCCCCGAGCAGCAAAAATGGAGGATTCAAAATACTGTCACTTCCACCGCTATGTCCATCATGCCACTCATGATTGTTTCCAATTGAAGCGGTACATTCGAAGTCTTATCGACTCAAAAGCTCTGTCGATAGATTTTGAAGAGGTTACCGTGGCGGCGAACATGGTATCTATTCAGTTCGGCAACTTTCCTCCGCCAAGTACTCCAGACGGGGTAATACCTGTCCCTCGGGCAACAATGGAGGTTACTAATCTTTCACCCGTCCAGCACCAGACGTCTGGACTGGTACCTCTCACCACATCGCGAGGAGAGATCATGTGGGTGCATCCAGACTTGGTGCCCGAAGTTACCCAGGGGGTGTCATCTCCTCCCAACAAGAAGAAGGGCAGGAAGTCTAAAGCCTGCCACACAATTTCAGTTGAAACTGAAGAAGCTGCAGATGTTGTTACCCGGTTCGGAGCACAAGTCCAGCCCGCACGGGATAGTCCAGCTGAAGATCCTCAGTCGGTAACGTTGCCTCCCTCTGATGTTCCAAGGCCATCTCAGCCTCCACTGGCGGATAAGTCCAAGACAAGGGACACCCGCTTCGACAGGCCACTCCGCAATGATATACCTCAGGGGCTGGAGAGACCTTACAACTTCGACATATTTGCACAATTGGCTAATACGTCAGCAAAGTTGTCGCTATATGAGCTTCTAAGGCTCTCCAAGGATCTTCGTGTCGCATTAAGCGAGGCACTCCAGAATGCTGATGCCTACTTAGCTCAGGTCAAGCCTCCAGGGGAAGACCCGCCAGCAGATCTATAGGGCATAGCACAGATGCAATGTCCAACATCATATTTACTCCACAGGACATGTTGATCAAATCAATTTGCATGATCGTCCCTTGTACTACACTGGATACATAGGCGACATCAAGGTGGATTGGATGCATATCGACCTTGGCTCGTCAATAAGCATCATCCCGAAAAGCCAGCTCCAACTTCTTGGCATCCCTATGCATCGGCTAGCAGCAACCAATACTGTCATTAGCGGTTTTAACTTAGGGAGAAGCTATTCCCTAGGGAAGATCCGATTGAAGTGCCAGATTGGTGATTTGAAGACGGAGGCTACCTGCTACGTCATAGAGGTAGACACACCTTACAATATCCTCTTGGGACGCCAATGGATACATGACTATATGATCGTGCCATCCACCCTCCACCAGTGCTTCAAGTATGTCAATAGACATGGCCTCGTGAGGACCGAATTCGCCGACATCGTTCCCTTCAAAGGGGTTGAGTCTTATTATTCTTCGGAGGCTTGTTTATACGAAGAATCCAAGAAGTACATCATTAACAAACTGGAGACCATCACAGGGCCAAAGGAACCCTCGATAATTCACCTCCAGACTCATAAATCAGGCAAATCAGCACCCCTTGTCGCAACCTTGCATGTAGAGGTGCCTGGTTCTCTCGTCCAAGTTGCGGAGTCGGAACCAATCGTCAGCCGACTCCCAAATTCAAGAGCCAAAGACCATCATAGGGCCGATGGTGATCCGGTTACCAAAATCCATTCGAAGACTATCGGAAGACACAAAATCCCTTGCCGAGCTAGTTGTCATCCGTCTTCCCAGGACGAGCCGGCAACTAAAAGCCGATCCGACATAATCAAACAAGCCAATATTTCAAGTTCGACCCCCGGTGGTCAAGTTGCCCAAGACGGCATCCCAACCTTTGGGATCGCAGGGGGTAGCCGAAGAGGACGTAGAACTTGCCGAATACCTGTTGGCACAGGTGGATGGTACCTCTCCTGATGATGTAATCCCCATGGACGGAGTTCCTTATCTCATCAGTGAGAGGCTGCCGATAAAAAAAGGAGAGTGTCAAGTTATGTACACCAGGTACCCCTGAACTTACACTCTGTCCTTCTCCCCTTTCGAGGGGACCCGTATTGCATCTCTACGAGTGACAAGTCATGTATATTGATACCTCTGAACTTTCGCTTTGATATTTCGACTACCATATGTCACGCCCATATCACCCCTGTGTGGTTTCGTCTCAAAATCTATTACTCGCATCACCAGTGCGCAGAAGGGTGATAGGTCCACAAAACTTACCCTAATCTATTACCCGCACCACCAGTGCGCAGAAGGGTAATAGGTCCACAAAACTTATCCTAATCTATTGCTCGCGCCATCAGTACACAAAAAGGGTAATAGGTCCACAAAATTCTCCAAACGGAAAAACAACCATGTCCATATTACCTCTAAGTTGTTTTTTCATCCATCACTAACAAATCACCTAATACATAAAACTTCCACGTTGATAACACCTCTGAGTTGTTCTGTGTATTCCCATCTGGTCTACTCCTACCATGTCCTCATTACCTCTGAGTAGGAAGGCCTTACCTCAGACCCATATTTACCACGTCCTCATTACCTCTGAGTAAATATGTCGGTTTTCTCTCCACTTGTTATCAGTACTCGCATCGCCAGTACACAAAAATGGTAATAAGTCCCCAAAAATTATCCTAATCTATTACTCGCACCATCGGTGTATCAAAGAGTAGTAGTTCCACAAAATATCATTCAAATCTATTTGCTCGCATTTTCAAAAAAAAAATGCACTAAAGGGCAATAGGTCCACAAAAAAGGTCCCCCCAGGGGATATTCTTCATCAAAGTGCCATTACAAGTTCATCAGAGCGGGGTGAATGTATTCTGCTCTATCAAAAAAAAAAAAAAGAGAAAGAGAGAGAACAAAGTCCGCTATTCATCAGCAACACACAACTTGCTAAGGTTGCCCTCCAGTTGTGCAGTTGAGCGCTCAATTTTCAGTTCGACTCGGCGTTCAGCTTCCTGGGATAACCTCTCGGCGTCCTCCAGATGCGTATGAGTCTGTCAATTTTCTTCCAGTCTCTTCAGTGCTCTCTCTAAAGCAGCAGAGGCTCGGGTGACTTCATCAGTCTCCTTCCAGTTCTTCCCACTCTCTTGACGGGTGACTTGGAGCTCAGTCTCCAGAGACGTTAACCTAGCCTGGAGCTGGAGAAGCTGCTCGTTAGTTTCGGTCATAGCTCGAGTAATGGTCTCCTCACGAGTCAAGAAAATCTCTCCCTCCCGACTCAGCTTGTCATACTTAAGGGACAACTCCTGGAGGTCCTTCTCCAAGGAGGGCTTGGTTGTCTCTTGAACAGCCTTCACCTTTTCTACGGCTGATACAAGAAAAGCACGCTCCTGCTCCACCATGGCAGACACATCTACTTGCCGCAGTTTCTGCAACTGGATTAAGCACTGATGAGCCTCCGCCAACTTGTGCTCCAGAAGGACGGCCACCCCTTCTCCACCTGGGAGCGTCTTCAGCAGGGCAATCTGGCCTTGGGCGCAGTGGTGGGCCACGACAAATGAAGTCCCTCTCCTCAAAGCAGCCTCAGTCCCTCGTTTCAAATGGCGATAAAAGCTCTCGACTATGTCCCTCGATGACTCGTCCAAATTCTCCAGAGAGGACGGCGTCGAAGGGATAACACCTAAGGAAGTTGAAGGCGCCTGGGAAGGAGGCACACTTGAGCTTGACGATCCTTTCAGAAGGGAAACAAACTCCGAGTGATGAGACTCTCGTACAGCAGCAATCTCCTCTTCCGCAGCACGAAGGAGCTGAAAACTGGGGAGGGCAGAAAGTTCAACTTTCGGGGAGGAGGCAGTCTCAGTCAATCCCGCATTCCCCAAAGAGGTTGAAGGAGCAGGGACGTTTGTGATCAATACAGCGGAAAGCCCCTCGACTCGAGCATGTAAGGAAGAAGGAATGTTCCTTGCTTGTACTAGGTCAGCTCTTGGGTCCTCTATTATTCCCTCCTCAGCGGTCACATCCACTATAGTTAGTGGAGAGGCAGGGCCTGTAGGTCCAGAACATCCAACAATCAGCTTGACTCGAAGGATATGAAGAAAGAGCGAATGAACCTCCTCATTGGTAAGAATATGACATAACTCACCAGGGGAGGGCGGTGAAGATCGCGACTCGCTCTGGACAGTCATGATTCCCCCCACTGCCCCTATACTCTTCTTTGCAGCAATATCTGAATCATCTACATCAGTCACTCCAGCCTGGTTAATCCAAAAGGAGGTAAAGCTGGGTCGGTTACGACCAATTGTGGTCCCGCAGCCTCGAAATTTTCTGTAAAAATGGCGCCTTCTTCAACCAGGGCGCCCGCAACTGGAGAAGTCTCGAAAGCGGCATCGGGCCCCGTAGGGTTTATATCTTCAAAAGCCTGCGCGAAAGAAAGAGAGACAATAAGATACAATACCAAAAGTAACATGGTGGTCGACCGGAATGAAACTTACCTCCGGGAGGGCTTCGGCATCACTGTCCTCTCCTGCGAGGTCAGAACCTCGGATCTTAAACGCGACCCGTTTCTGAGAACGAGGCCAATTAGCGACAGAAGGTCCGCACTTACTTCGCTTAGGCGAAGGACTCGGCACAGGGGAAGGCAAGCGCGTCACCAGGGTGCTTGCAGGAGGCAACAAATCGTTACACTCCTCCTCCTCCTCTGTATCAGTAAAATCGGAGTCAGATTGCAACATCCTTCGTCTTCCTTGCCCTGCTCCTCTTCTTGGACCCCTCGAGCTTTTCCGCCCGCCTAGTACTGGTTATAAAACTTGTACTCACATCAAAATTGTGAGGAGGCCCATTCACGGAGACGTGGTAGAGGGCTGCCATGTACGAGATGCGCACTACATCCCTGGTATCAGGAAGAGAGAAGATAGTCTGAGTACGGACGACACTGTAATAATGACATGCCCGAATACCATCTAGTACACTGCCCGAATACCATCTAGGACACTGCCCTCATAACCCAAACATGGGCTCGGGTTGTCTAAAAACAGCTGGCAATACCCGAACTGTCTAGAGTACCGGCTGGGCAAGTAAGGTTCCAAGAAGGCAACGTTACGATTGCGGTACACCAGATGCGCATGACGGATATTCTGCAACCAGCGGAACATTTTCTTAGATAGAACCTGGGGCGCGATACTACCATCAAGATGAAGACGCCCCATTTCCTCATCAGTGAAAGGCGGGACCGACACAAAGAATGAGTATCTGTCCACCCGCGCAAGCACAACACGGCATTCGAACATGGTCAAGCAGGTCCAAGGCATATCATGATATTGATAAATGAATGCATCGTGAACCGTCGCGTTCCCCTCAGGGCCAGGTCGCATCAGAGATGGGCAGTGCATTAATAGCCACCCCATCAGATAATGATAGGGTAGCTCAATTCGGTGGAAATTCTTCGTAACATCATGATCTATGGTTATGGTCGTAAAAATACGAAGACCCCGATAGATGCTGCACACCATGGCTGGGAGTAGAGCCAACCTGCCTCCGAAAACTAACTTAACAGCAGGGAGGATCAGGTTGCGGCTGATTCTCTCAATCGAACCAGCACCCCCCGAGACCACACAAATCCTCAGCTATATCATCAGAAATCCAGCCAAGATGGCTTTATCGGACAATGGTTGGGTATCTTGATAGAAGTAGCTGAATGTGTCGGACTGGCTTCCGAATCTGTCACCAGAAGCTTTGGTTCTCTTGGCGCTTTGCACCTGAGCGTCCACTCCTGCATGAGTCTGGGGGCTCCGAGGGACAACCCGACCCGAGGCGCCAAGGTCGAACAAGTAACTGACCCAGGCCTTGGTGTGAGGAAGGGTCCCCTCAGAACTTTCATCCTTCTTCTTTGACATTTGTTGACAAGTGCTATGATGACATAACACCTCCCGGTAAACGGCAAGGAACCCGGGAAACCGCCGCTCTAATTCCTCAAACTCCTCATTCGTGCGAGTATACTCTTCATAAACTTCATCCCCCCAGGGCAGCTTGGAGACGTCATGCATCTCGTGAAGGGCGAGTCCCATCTCCCCAGCAGGTGTATAAAAGGTCCCCGTACGACAATTATACATCTCGAGGAGCGCTATGAACAGCTTTGCGTTCATAGGGAGGCCATATCAAGAGCCCCTTATGGCATAATCGAGGCCAAGCCGCTGTAAAATATCACTATAAGTCGACAGGATCCAGAGCGTTAAGTTGACCCATGGAGGGGAACGACACATCCAATTCTGCAGCGACAGTCTACCCGTGGGATATGATCCTTTTTGGGCAATTTGGTTCAGGAAGGTGTCGGCCTCAGAGAGTCGATTATTGGGCCTCAGGTCGTTTATAAAACTATCAGGGGCTAGCCCGACGACGGAACAACTGACCGACTCCCTGGTCGCGACCGCTGACCGCACTCGTCTATTATAATGGATGTTGCCTACGAAGATGGCTTGCCAGTCCTGAGTAATGGGGTTCGCCATTCGCCTTTCGATAGACACCATATTGAAACTTGACAGATAGAAGTGGCGTTCCATCTGAGGAAGATGAATCGGCAGCTCATTGGAAAGAAAATTCCAATTCTCAAAAAGCTCCAGGGCGCGAGGATTCGAGACAACTATGGCATCTTCGAACAAAAATGAAGGCTTCAAATGAATGCCCCCTAGCTTCCCGGAATTCATCATGCTGAGTAAGTAGAAAAATGATTGGTTCATGATCTCCCTTAACCTGTCTTCAGGCTGATTTCGGGTAACCTGAGACGACACACGTTCGACTATTTGGTCAAATCTCACACCCAACGCAGACTGAGCATGTCCTATCAAGAGTTCCCCCGAGGGAGCTAAGGGCAAGTCCACTACAAAAGACAGAGAAGAAGAAGAAGCAAAAGTTAGAAGTTTATTCTTCAAACCTAGCCAAAACAAGACCTATGCGGCAGAAGACATGCTCATGCGGCTCAGTCATGAGACACTTATGCGGCTCAGTTACAAAGTGTTGATACGACTCGATAATGAGGTACTTATGCGGCTTGAAGCGCTCCTACGGCTCGAGATATGAAACACCCATTCGGCTCAGTCATGAGATACTTATGCGGCACAACTATGCAGTATTGATGAAGATCAATCCCGAGTCATTTATGCAGCACTTATGCGACTCAGCTTATACGACCCTATCATACAGAACACATGTGGTTCAACTGAGATAGAGCACACATCGACCAAAGCTTATTGCACAGAAAGCGATACAGCACGGGCCTGCGCATAAAAAACATACGACATGGCCATCGTCTTTCCACTGTCCTTACCTTTGATGGGAGGGTGCACGTCGGAGTGAGTGGAAGAGGAGTCTGCCGCCCTCGATGGAGAAGCGAGCCCCTTTTCTTTGGTCGCAGTCGACTTGGGAGCTTTGGGAGCCATTGAAGACAGGAAGACGAAGATGAAAGAGAAGGAGGTAAAAAGAGAAAATTTTCTCTTCAAAATCACTCCTATTTATAGAGTTTCCAGAAAGGATGTCGCTTCGATTCTCGAGATCATTAAAGATAATGATGACGTTTGGGAATTTTATCCCTAGTAACCGTCAACTTTATCTCGAAAAAAGAGAACCCAAATCCGAAATCGAATCAAGAGCATTAAATGCAGCAGTGACAGCTGGCAGATTCTCTGCGGCTCGAAGCGTCCCTGCGACTCAGTATTTCTCTGCGACTTAAGATCTCTTTGCAGTTCGAAAACAACTTCCTGCAACTTGAAGACTCCCTATGGCTTGACATATTTTTCATGCTTCTTATTCAAAGTATTCCAAATTTGCAATTTGAAAACTTTGAAGGGGGTTTTGTAGAAACATAAAAAATATGGAGTTCATGCGGATTACAAATTGCCGCATAGGTACTTCGGGCCAAACAGGTCCGCATGAAGGAAAGCCGTATGACTGTTCAAAAGACATATGCAGCCCGTCGACAAACAACTGTAAAAGGAAGACATGCGGCCAAGAGGAGTAGTTGGACTAATAAAGCTGACAAGTCCTTGCAAAACATGACAGTTCTGACACTTCGACAAGAAAGATAAGACGTGAGACGTCGTCCAAAAGCAGGGTTCGTACGCCTCCATGCGGCCAAAAGAGTGTCATCCAAGCCGCATGAACCTCATGCGGCCCAGCTTATGCGGCCCCAAAGTTCCCAAACTTCATGCAGCCAAGAGTAACTGTGATCCAAGCCGCATGAGTCTCATGCGACCCCACATGATCGAAGACTGAGAACACCATACGCAACGGGACACGTGGCAAACGGACCAAGTCCCTAACTATCCAGATTTGCTACAACAAAATTTTAAAAAATCGACAGATGGCAGCCTAAGAGCGGGTCTTCACGTGCTAATCAGCCACGTGGCCGCAAGCCGTCCATGCGGCTCAAAATACATCCCATTATAAATAGTAGGGTGCCACACCCCTGCAAAGGCTGGCAACTATCAAGAGAGAAGCAATTTCTTCACGAGCTAGAGACTGCATCAGATAGTCCACGGAGTAAGGCAGAGTTGATAGTACTTTTTCGAGCCTCCACCGTCAACCCCAGAATCAAAACTAAACAATTGTACTTAGATTGTTTTCTATGATTTTTTTCTAGGCTTTCCTTTGTACAAGCGAGTTTGCAATCAAGTTCAATGTTCTGTAATACATGTCTTTGATTTTTATGGCAAACATTTACTATCAAGTATTTATTTCCAACAAGCATTACATGAAGATTGGACTATATCTTTATGACGATTGGATTATATCCAAGTCTGGTCCATGAAGATTGATGTCATTAGTAGATCTCAGTTCTGATTCCGGTGAAATCCCATATTCCTTCATCAAGGATATCCTTGGGGTAAACTTCTCTTCAACTGTTCATGATCATGTAAGTTTTTGCAGTTGTGCAATTTGTAATTTTTTCCCCCTCTATTAATATTATTTCTTTATGAATGTGCTTGTTATTCCCTTGATTAATATTATTTCTTCATGAATTGAACAACTACATTCATGATTTTTTTCCCTTTAACCATTTTTATTCCTCATGTCTTGTATATATTATTTATCTCCTAATATGTAGTGAATATTGACAGGGGAAGGTTTACACATGATAGAGGGGGTGGGTTGTACGATGATGGAATGAAAGGTTGTGGCAATTATGCAGGTGGGAGGGGATATTGACAAGGGAAGGTTTACACATGATAGAGGGGGTGGGTTGTACGATGATGGAATGAAAGGTTGTGGCAATTATGCAGGTGGGAGGGGTTATGAAAGAGGGGATTACAAAATATGGCAAAGTTTAGAATTCAGTCTAGTATTTTCATTTTTATGGACATGGTGAAGTTTCTGAGAAAGTGACAATAACGGTAGCAACATCAGCATCGATAGCAACAACAACAATGGTAGCAACAGTAGCAGTAGTAGTAACAACAACAATGGGAGCATAAATTAGAAAAAGTATTGTATTTGTATTTGTATTTGTATTTGTATTTGTATATAAATTTGTATTATAATTACAATCAGTATATTTTTATTTATAATTTTTTTTAAAAAATGGAAACATAATCAACAACGTTTTAAAGCTGTTGTAAGATAACATTATAACAAACTTTTCTAAAAATTGTAAAATTTATTCATAATACTTCTAAATCATTGTTGATGTTATAATTACTATATATATATATATAATTACTACATATATATATATATATATATATATATATATATATATATATATATATATATATATATATATTCCACAAAACGTCCCTTTTATTGGTGTATAAGGCGCAAAATGCCGAAGCCTATACAGTAAAGCGAAAGACGGACACTGAAAAAGAGGAAAGACAACTGACGACCGGGCACAAGGGCCAAAGCAAAAAGTCTTCGGGATCCAGGTTAAGACGAGACCCGATGACGGCAGCCCTGTACTGGGGGGGCAACGAAAGCCGGCTTTGAGAACCTGCCTGCAGACTTCTCTGTACAGTTGTGGGGAGTTGAATGAGTGACCTTCATATCTGTGCTTGTTTCTGTTTTTCCATAATACCCAAATGCCGGTGGCTGCGACGATCTGGTGCCTGTTGGAGTGTCCCTAGATGGCGAGAAGATCGTCGAAGTCTCTAGCCTGATGTTGTATATGCCATTTGGTGGAGAGGTGGGACCACAGCTGGTTGGCAAGCTCTCCCGAGTAGAGGACGTGAGCCGCAGATTCTGCTTGCGGAGATGAGCTACAGTGGCATCTCGATGCAAGGCTGTAGCCAATGTGGGTCAGAGCATCGTCGGTGGGGAGTTTCCTGCGCTGCGCTCTCCAAATGAGGATGGACCATTTATTGGGGATGGTTGGTTGCCAGTAGGGGGCGATTAGATGGTGTGGCTCTCCCGTGCCTCTCAGCGCAATCCTGGCGGAAGCTAACTAGAACTCGCCGCCGGGGTTCAGGGACCAACTCAACGCTTCTGAACCATCGGCGATCATGAAGGGATCAGCGAGGTTCCGTCCTGTAAGAATGTTGCGCCAGCTGGCGGAGGATCTGCTGTTGGCTATCGTCGTCGAGGGGTGGCACTACTAAAATAACTCATTTTAGCGACGTTCGGAAACGTCGCTAAATAAGGAAATTACGTCGCTAAAACCAATTAGCGACGTATTTAGCGACGAGAAAGGGACGTCGCTTAAAGGCAAGTCGCAGATGGCACTTTAGTCGCCGAACGTCGCTATTGGCGACGCGTAAGCTATTGTCGCTAGCCGTCGCAAAAATTGCGACATATAGCGACGTCGAATTACGTCGCCAAAATGACGACGTAAAGCGACCACTAGCGACGCTCTGTTATTTATATATGATGACATGGCATGACAGCCACGTGGGCAACGTAGCGACGCATACCGACATTTAGCGACGTCCACCCTAGCGACGTCGAGCGACGTAACGTCGCTAGTTAGCGACATATAGCGACGTCTATTTGCCGTCGCAGTACGTCGCAGAACGTCGCTATACGTCGCTAATGTTAAAAAAAAAATTTAAAAAAATATAATTGATATTTTTGTTATACTGTGTTTCTGTGTTTACAGTGTGTGTGAAGTGCAGTGTTCGAACCATCGACAGTTTCGCTTACTGTTCTATGTTTTATCTTGGATAGAAAGAGCAACAGTTCAGGGTGCACTTCTCAGAGCTTCCTCTTCACGTCCTTCACCTTCTCGGGAACCTTTACGACGTCCGAGAAAGTGAAGGACGTGAAAATGAAGCTCTCAGAAGTGCACCCTGAACTGTTGCTATTTCTATCCAAGATAAAACATACAACAGTAATCGAAACTGTCGATGGTTTCCGAACACTGCATTTCACATTCACTGTAAACACAGACACACATCATAACAAAAATACACAATATATTTTTTTAAAATTTCGGCAGCACCTCCTTTGTATATCAGATCATCGCTTATAATCCAGCGTAGGTATATTTGTCATCCCCATCGCAGATATCACAAAGTAAATATCACAAAGTAAATATGACAATTAAAATACCAACAAAGTAAATATCCAACAAACATACATGTCCACAATGGAGGGCAAATAAGAATGAAAATCAGTGTACAGAACGGTCAATAGGCCCATAGGGCCAATACATACAAAGATGATAAAAAAATATCTACTGGATCACTGAGGACTCCTGTCGCGCATCTGGGATAGCATGTACTCATACTGCTCCTGGGTGAGCTGCACCGTAGGGGCAGTAGGAGGCAGTGGAATGTCTGGAATCGGCGCCGTCGATGGACCGGGAGGACGTACCTGCTCTAGCTCTCGCAGTCGCTCACAATGCGCAGCAAGGGTACTCACCACCTTCTCAGTATACTGAGCGAGTGAGGCAGATATGCTCCTCTGCGATCCCTCCAGCTCGACCTGTCTACGTTCTGTGCGATGCGTAGACTCGGTGAGCGTCTGCAAGCTGGCAGCTGTAGTCTGATGCAGAGTCATCAACTCATGTATACTGCGCTCGACCGCATCAAATCGTCCGATGACGATCGGAGGGTCGGATCGTCGCTCGACCGTATCAGAAATCTGCTGCTGCAACTCGCGACGCAGCTCCTCGATCTGACGACGAACATCCTCAGCTCGTGACGACGCCTGCGTAGCCGGAGACTGCGTACTGACAGAGGGGGCCCGGGATGACTCCGAAGCCAAATACGCGCCGTAGGATCCCGTACCGTAGTACGTACCCTTCTGAAGACCGCCAACGACGGTCATCCAGAGCTCGTCCGGCGATGGCTCTGCAGGCGGCTGGGAGGAAGTACCAGCCCCTCCCTCTGCTTGCGCACTAGCAGCAGCAGCATCAGCCGCCTCCTTCTGTAGCCGAACAAATTCGGCCTAGAACATGTTTGCTAACGTGTAAGTGTTTACTAAAGTCTATATTGATATCTATTTTCCTGTTTTCTAAATTATAGTCAGTTAATATAAAGAATAGAACGTACATATGCCTGCGTCGCCCTCTCGTCAATGAAGTCCCCAGCCCTCCGATGGGTGACCAGGAAGACGGTCACCATGTTCGGGCCCTCACCCTTCTTTTCCTGTTAAAATATATTATCTATTATTAGTAGTAAACATTATATCGAACTATATATAAATTAATGTCCGTCATAGGAAACGTACCAGACGACGAAAATGCTCCGTCATCGGAATGGAGCCACCACACCACTTACCGGCGCTCGACCGCGCCACCTTGGCCTTCTCAGACCGCTCCTGGTACTTGGGCTCGCTGAATCTAGCCTTCATCGCAGTCCACTGCTCTGGCGTAATCCAACCCTGGATCGGCTGTCCGGAGCGATCACGACGCTTCTGGTCGTCGATCGCATCACGGATGAGCTTGGCTATGACGGCAGAAAATTGGCCCTCGATCCTCGCCGCCCGGTGTGGTGGTAGGTCCTCTACAAGAAGTAAAATACAAAAGTTGTATAATATACACAAATGATTATTAAAATTTAAAAATAAACAAATTTTTTACCTTGAAGTAGGCGAACCAAAAGGCCTTCCTATCTGCGGGAGCATCTGAGTAGTTGAGCCAAGGCCCACCATAGTTCTGCCTCACAAATGTCCCCAGCTGTCTCTGTACTGCAGAAGGCCGATATCTATACAATAATATTTTTTCCATGAATATATATGTACATATAATCATTTGAGAAATATATAATAATTAATTAACTTACTTCATAGGCCCGTCCGTCCAAATCTCCATACGCGTCTCGCCCGGGGGAGCGCATGGAGGGTCGCTCTCACCTCCTGCCTGGGCAGGATCAGTCTGATCGCCGTCCTCCATATGCTCGACGTGGGCTCCCTCCATAGAGCCGTCGACAGTAGGAATGCTGGACGGGGGATCAGGGACGCTGGACGCGGGATCAGGAAGGCTGGACGACGAGGGTGGAGTCGCCAACCTGCTAGAACTGCCCTGTCCCGGTAATGGATCGGGAACAAAATGGTACACTGGCGTACTCGGAGATGAGGATGAGGGTACGGAACTGCCCTCTCCATCCCCAGCCCGAGGCTGACGGGACTGCCTAATATATAATCCTCCGCGTCGTCCAGATGGTCTAGTCATACTTGACAATAAAACATATGACAATAAAACAAAAAAAATATATTTATATGATAGACATCACAGATTTTTGAAAAATATCATAGTCATAAAGTGTCACTGAAGTGTCAATAAAAGTGTCAATAAAGTGTCACTGAAGTGTCACAGATTTATATGATAGAAGTGTCACTAAAGTGTCAAATATGATGATAAAACAAACGTACAGATTTAATCCTCTTCTGAAAATTCATCTAGTTCGTTTAGCTCATCTACTTCTTCTTCTTCTTCTTCTTCTTCTTCTTCTTCTTCTTCCTCCTCCTCCTCCTCTACATCTTCACTTTCATCTGCATCTTCCTCTTCAGATAATTCTACTTCTTCTACACAATTAGATGTGTAATACAGAACTTCCGTCGTGTCCACTTCTATAATATTTGTTACAAGAGGTAGTTCATCCTGTTGATAAGCTATATCGTCAACCTCAAAGGTATTTCTAGCTTTGGTCTTGCATACTGCCCACCAGTTCGACCTTGTTGTTCCCCATTTAGGATAACTTGTGAAGTACACGAGCTGAGCCTGACTTGATAGGACAAATGGTTCATAGGCTTGATATCGACGCCGATAGTTTATATCAACAAGACCGTGCTTGTCTACTTTCCAACCTTGACCTTCAATCGGATCGAACCAATCACACCTGAATAACACAATCTTAGCAGGCTCTATTCCATAACTATATGTCAGCTTCACGATCTTCCGTAGCACGCCATAGAAATCGTTGCCCGCATCAACATCTTTGTAGTTCGAAGATCTGATACACAAACAGCTGTTTTTGGTGGAATCGAGATCCACAAAGTTGTCTCTGATCGGGCAAGTTGTTGACTTGAACCTAAACCCATTAACACAGTAGCTTGGCCATATTTTTGCAGCATAAATTGGTCCCTTGGCTAGCGTTCTAATAGACTCATTCTCAAGTCTTGCGTATGGACGATCGACCTAAATACCACGAAAGAAGCAATTAAGCTCATTCTCAATCAAGTGCAGATACAAAAAGGTAATTGCAGAGTTCTCAAGTCTTACATATGCACTCAACCATGATGGAAAATAACGCTTCATTTCTTGTTCTAGTTCTTCTTCTGTTATGTGTGGCCTACCCGACCTCACATCATCATTAAATATGCTGAAAATAACATCGTTCAATTAATGTAATAGTATAATAATTAACACTATTAAAATAATATAGACGTATTAATTACTTACTCCTCCAGTTTCTCTACTTTCTCCTCGTCGCAGTTGAGTAATACATACACCTGAGCAGCCCTTAGCTCATCATCGTTCAGATATCTCTTTTTCATCTTACCCGATGGCTTTCCTGGAGCATTGAATACCTTCAGTATTGTATCATTACTTTCATGATCTCCCTCGTCGTTTCTGGAAGCTCTCGTTCTATTAGTTGCAACATGAGGCTTGAAATACATCGAAGAAAAGTTTGTAATCTCCTCGAGAACATAGGCTTCACAAATAGAACCCTCGATCCGTGCCTTATTTTTTACCTTTCTTTTTAGGTGATTCAAATGTCGCTCGAACGGGTACATCCATCGATATTCGACGGGTCCACCAACACGTGCCTCATAGGATAGATGAATCGGCAAATGCTCCATAGAGTCGAAGAATCCAGGAGGAAACACCCTCTCTAGCTTGCATAGTGTTACCGCAATGTCCTTCTCTTGCTTTTTTAGACGATCAACGAGCAATTTCTTAGAACAAAGATCCCTGAAGAATATGCTAAGCTCCGTCAATGGATCCCAAACTGCCTGCGGTAAGAATTTCCGAAATGCAATCGGAATTAACCTCTCCATGAATACGTGACAATCGTGGCTCTTCATACCCGTCAATTTGTTTTCCTTCGATCGACACATCTTCTCAGATTTGACACATATCCATCTGGAAATTTTAGGCCCTGGATCCACCGACAAAGTCTCACTTTATCCTCCTTGTCCAGCGAGAAAATTGACTTCGGCAGGAACTGTTTTCCATTCTGCTGTATCAAATGCAACGCAGGGCGTTTGCATATTTCTTCTAAGTCCAACCTGGCCTTGGGATTGTCTTTCGTTTTTCCCTTTACGTCCATCACAGTATTAATTATGTTATCAAACATATTCTTCTCAATATGCATGACATCAAGATTATGTCTGATCAGATTGGTACTCCAGTATGGCAGATCCCAGAATATGCTCCTCTTTGTCCAGTTATGAACTCTTCCAAATCCATCGCACTTGTACCCAGTTGTAGGATCTTCGATAGCACTTGGAAAATCTTTAACCTCCTCCCATATCGTGGCTCCGCACCACAATGGCGGTGGATCACCCTTCTCTACAACGCCGGCACGGAAAGCATTCCTGTTCCTTCTGAATAGATGATCTTTTGGCAGAAATTGTCGATGACAATCAAAGAAGCACGGTTTTCCGCCGTGTTTCAAGCGGAAAGCCTTACTACGGTCCATGCAATACGGACATGAGAGACGGTCATGAGTGCTCCATCCAGATAACATTCCATAGGCCGGAAAGTCGTTGATGGTCCACATAAGGGTTGCCTTCATCTGAAAATTCTGCTTCCTGGAAACATCGTACGTGTTAGCGCCTACTTCCCATAACTGATTCAACTCATCTATCAAAGGCTGTAAGTACACGTCAATGTTCCTCTTGGGATTATTCGGACCAGGAATTATAACGATTAGAAACATGTACTGAGTCTTCATGCACATCCAAGGCGGTAGGTTATACGGAGTGACAATCACAGGCCAGCACGAATACTGGGATCCCGAAAGACCAAAAGGAGTAAAACCGTCAGAAGATAGTCCCAACCTGACATTTCGCGGATCTGAAGCAAAATCTGGATACACTCGATCAAAGTGCTTCCACGCTTCTCCATCGGATGGGTGATCCAACACTCCTTCAATCTGTTCTCGCATGTGCCAACTCATATTTTCGGCCGTCTCTTTCACCATAAATAATCTTTGCAACCGCGGCGTTAAAGGCAAGTAGTACATTGAATCGGTCGGTCTTCTTGCACCGGTAGACCTTCCTGTACTAGTTGTCTTACAGCGATCAGCACCACAAAATCTGCACACATCTGCGTCCTTGTCGTCTTTGTAGTACAGCATGCACCCATTGCGACAGGAATCGATTTTCTCGTATCCCATCCAGAGCGATCTCACCATCCTCTTAGACCGGTAGAAGTCTTTAGGCAACTTAGCACCCGCCGGCAAGATCTCTATAATCAACTCCAACACTCGGTTGTAGCATTCTTGCGACATGTTAAAAATCTGACTTAATGCTCAACAGTCTTGTAACCACCTCCAACGGTGAATGATCCTCACAACCAGGATACAATGGAGTCCTTGCATTCTCCAACAACTCCATGAACTGTGCAGCATCGGCGTTCGGTGCCTCCTCAGGTGCATCATGAACGAAACTAGTCCCCGCAGCGTCGAAAACCATGTTCACGCACCCGTCGTCGTATGCATGATTATCTGAAACAAAATTAGGTCCCGCATGCATATACGGCTCAACATAAGGCTCCGGCTCTGATGCTAAAGACACAAGTTCTCCATGTGCGGTCCACTGATAGTAATTAGGCGTGAAACCCCTCGAGTACAAATGATATGTCACTTTCACTTCTGGATAATATTTCACGTTATGACATTTCACACACGGACACTTAATTTTGGTGCCGTCCATGTACTGAGGGAACGCCTTAGTAAACTGCAGGAACTGCTCTACTCCCGCTATGTATTCATCCCGCACACCACCCATATCATCAGGACGACGATTGTACATCCATGAACGATTCCGCAAGTAGTAATTCATATCCATTTGGAAATAATTCTGCAAAGATGGGCACACATTATCCAACAGGCACAAATTCGTATATTATGTCTTATTATGGGACACACATTAGTAGCGGACAGTTACTAATAACAATGATATGCAATCTAGGTCAAACTAGGTTGTACTAAGTCAAACAAGGTCAAGCTAAGTCAAACAAAGTCAAACAAGGTCAAACTAGGTCAAACTAGGTTGTACTAAGTCAAACAAGGTCAAGCTAAGTCAAACAAAGTCAAACAAGGTCAAACTAGGTCAAATAGTCAACCTTGGTCAAACAAGGTCAAATCTAAGTCAAATATCCTATTTCTAGTCATGACCTACCAATGTACCCTTTACCTTATCGCTATTGGTATCCCAATACTAGCTAGCACACACCATTCAAGGCTATACAAGCCTAACCTATAATTCAAGTACCAATAATGACTAGAGTCAACTCAAGCTATCTCATACACACAAGTAATATCTGGGTGTCATTTGTTTAGTCTTAAAAAATCACAATCAACTAAAACTAGTACCAAGTAATGAGCAATAGTGAGTTACCAAAGCAAACTGAAACTAAAACTAGTATCTGGGTATCATTTAAACAACTAAAACTAGTATCTGGGTGTCATTTAACAAACATGAAGACAACAAAGTCAAACAAGGTCAAGCTAAGTCAAACAAAGTCAAACAAGGTCAAACTAGGTCAAGGGTTGACCTATAGTTGACTTTGTCAACTCTTAGTCCAATCTAGGTCAGATGTTTACTCTACTTTGACTTTCAGTAAAAATAGTCAACCTTGGGGGTGACTACTATTTCATATAATTTTAAAGTATCGACCGATACCGATCCGATACGGCCGATACCGATACGGTTTGGCATGTTCCGATCCGATATCGACCGATACCAAATATTGACCGATACCGACATTGGGGGTCTTTGTTCCGATCAATTCAAGTACCAATAATGACCAAAGTCAACTCAAGCTATCTCATACACACAAGTAATATCTATATAGATATATACATATAATATATATATATAGGCATGTATATACTATATGCCTATATTACAAGACAAGGCAACTTTCATGCATTCATATATTTAGACACTCTAACATAGGCTATATGCCTATATCACATATGAGTTACATGATATAGTTATGTATATATGTATACAATACCATCTATCAAACATATATATATATATATAGAGAGAGAAGTAGAGAGTGGGTGGTGTGTGTACATGCACATGTGAATGGGGGGTGAGTGTGTTGATTGTTACATGTGACAGTCACATATACGTGTATATGAGGGAGGCTAACATGCTTGTATTAGGCTATATGCGTGTGTGTACCTAGGCAAGAGTGAGTGAGTGATATGAACTATAGGTCAGTCCAATCTGGATAGTAAGGGGATTTACTGTGTTCAGTCAAATAGGAAAGGAAAAGAAAGGAAATCAGTTCATTTCACACAACATTACATACTCCTATAACATGTTTCAGACCAATTCACCTCAAACCCAAATCGAGAACCAAAACTCTAACCAAATCACCCCAAACTTGAAACTCAGTCAGCACACATATAGATACACTACACTAGGGTTTTAAACATCTAAATTAAAGCCTTAAACTAGGTTAAAATGGTTGTCAAAACTGGGTTTTCAAAATTAGAAAATACAATAAATTAACAAGGTATCAGTCAACATAGGGTATTTAGAAATAGATATATAAAAACATGTTAAAATGGAAAATAAATGGTTGGTAAAGGATCTAGGCTATGTGTACGTGTCCAACATAGTGTCTCGTGTCCACCACAACATGACACAGTGTGTCCAGTGTGTGTGTGTGTGTGTGTCCATCTGTGTGTGTGTCCGTGTGTGTGTGTGTGTGTCTCTGTGTGTGTGTGCGTGTGTGTCCGTGTGTGTGTGTGTGTGTGTGTGTGTGTGTGTGTCTGTGTGTGTGTGCGTGTGTGTCCGCGTGTGTGTGTGTGTCCGTGGGAGAGGAGGAGGAGGAGGAGGAGGAGGAGTTAGGTTAGGGTTTACCTGAGCTCGAGGAGGAGGAGCTCGACGGGGTGTACGGGTCGCCGGAGAGGGAGGGAGTCGCCGGGGGGGGGGGGGGGGAGGAGTCGCCGGGGGGGGGGGGGGGGGGGGGGAAGGGGTCGCCGAAGGAATCGCCGGAAGGGGGGGAAGGAGTAGTGGGAAAAATTGGAAATTTCGAGTGAGTGGGAAAAACGAAACGCTGTGCCCTAAGTAAAAATATTAGCGACGTCACATGAGAACGTCGCTAAACGTCGTAAACTGGCGACATATTTTAATAATCCAGCGACGTAACGTCGCTATTCAGCGACGTAATTTTATACCTGTCGCTGGACGTCGCTATTCAGCGACGTTTTGCGATGTTTATATAAAGGAGTCGCTGAATTCCATATATAGCGACGTAATTTTACGCCGTCGCTAAATTACGTCGCTAATAGATCATATTTTAGTAGTGTGGAATGTCGAAAATACCTGGCCTTCATAAATCGGGACCAGATCGTGTTTTCCGTGCGAAGTTTCTACCATAACTTCATTGAGCAGGCGGCAACAATGTGCGCCAATCTGATAAATCCGAGACCTCCCTCGCCGGTGGGGTTGGCCATGGACGCCCAGCTGGCCCAGTGGTGCTCGTCTCTGCCTTCTCTGTGACCCCATAAAAATTTGGAGAAAGGGGATTCTAGGGAGGATAGGACCTTCTGCGGTGGCGAGCAGACTGCCAGGGTGTACATGGGAATGGAGGATAGAATATGCTTGATCGGGATCATTTCCCCCCCAAGGGATAAGGTAGCATTGTGCCAGCCCTCGATTTTTTTTTTCTTCTGATTTTGCTGACGAGGTCATCGAATATCCCCGAGTTTGATTTACCGTACACCAGCGGACAACCGAGATAATTAAATGGCGGGTATGCGGTGGAGAAGGATGTCAGATTGGAGAGGATCGTTGAGTGTGCTCTGTCCGCTTTGTGATTTGTGTAGATGACACTTTTACTCGGGTTCACCCGCTGCCCGGAACATCTGGAGTATCTTTCAAGCGTTTTGTGTACCGCCTCCACCGACCCGATGTCTCCGGCGGAGAATATGAGGATGTCGTCCGCGTAAGCCAGGTGGGTGATTAAAGGGCATCCGGTGGTTGAGTGGAAGTGGTGAAATCCCGACGAGTTGGCTAAGTTGTTGAGATTTCTACTAAGCGCTTTGGCCGCAATGATGAATAGGGTGGAAGATAAGGGATCTCCCTGCCTAACCCCGCGGCTGGATTTGAAAAAACCGTCGGCTTGCCCGTTGATGATGGTGGAGAACCAGGAGTTGTTGACTGATCTGAAGAGAACGTCGGTCCACGCTTCCGAGAAGCCGAATGCTCTAAGCACCCAGATCAAGAATTGCCAATCCAATTGGTCATAGGCTTTCTCCATGTCTAGCTTGATAGCCACATTACCCCCTCTGGAGGGGAATTTCATGCAGGTGATCATCTCCTGCGCTAATAGAATGTTGTCGGTGATGTTCCTGCCCTTGACGAACCCGCTTTGTTCTTCTGAGATGATTTTGGGGAGAAGCGTGGACATGTGGGATGCGATCATTTTCGAAATAATTTTGTTAGTGAAGGTGCATAAGCTGATGGGTTGGAAGTCTTTGAATGTGGTCGAGTGGTCCTTCTTGGGGATGAGGATAATGTTAGCACGGGAGATGGATTTTAGGTATCTAGCACCCTGAAGAAAGGCGACGGTAGCCGCATGGATGTCGTGTTTGATGATGTCCCAGCACGAGCGAAAGAAGACGCCGGTGAACCCATCTGGGCCAGGGGCGCTGTGTTCGTCCAGAGCCCAAACGGCGGCCTTGACTTCCTCCGTAGAGGGGGGGTGTAAGAAGTTGCTCGTTCTCTTCATTGTTGATCATGCTGGAGAGCTTGGCGAGGAGGTCGTCATCCTTGCTGATGGTGTCCTTGTAGAAGAGTTTGGAGTAGAAATGAGTGGCAGACGTCTGAATGTTCTGCTGATCTGTGTGAATACGACCGGTGTCATCCGCGATTTGGAGCACGCTCAGCTGTCGTCTGCGGCCTTTAACGCAGGAGTGAAAGAAGCTGGAGTTTCTGTCCCCTTCAGCATCCCACGCCAACCTGGCTTTTTGCTTTCAGAATTATGTTTCTATTTTAAGCCGGGACTTGAGCAGAGCTTTGGTGAGGTGAAGGGTGGCCCGGTTCTCCTGCGACCTGTCCGTGGCGAACAGAATCTCTGCCCGAGTGACGTCGTCCTCCGCCAGCTTGATGGCTTGGAAGATGTCTCCAAAAGTGTTCCTGCTCCAAGTCGCCAGGGCTCCCTTGGTGGCTTTGAGTTTATTAGCAATGCGCTTGATGGGGTCCGGATCGTCAGCTGAGCTCCATGCGGTGGCGACAATATGTTTGAATTGGGGGTGGTGGCTCCAGAAGGTCTGAAACCGGAAGACTTTCTTGACGTGGGGATGATTACTGCTGACCTCAATAAGAAGTGGGGAGTGATCTGATTCCGTGGTGTTCAGGTGAGATAGTTTAGCGATGAGGCCCATGTCCGCCTAATGATTATTGATGAGAGCACGATCGAGGCGAGAATACTGACGCCTGGCTCCTTCCTGCATGTTACACCAGGTGAACGCGTTGCCGAAAAACGGGATGGGGAGCAGATGAGCATTAAAAATAAAGTCGTTGAAATCCGCCATAGCTGCCGGGTGTGGGGGCCTTCCCCCGGATTTTTCTTCTCGGTTGGAGATGGTATTGAAGTCGCCCACGCAAATCCACGGGAGGTTGTTGAGTTGGTGGTGGGTGGTCGAGAGGGTGTCCCATAGCCTCTTACGATCGATGATGTTGCAGCTTCCGTGCACCGCCGAAAGCAAGAAACGTTGTTGGAGGGTGGGGTGTTCAATCCAGCAGGAAAGGGTTTGCCTTGAGTCGTGGACGCAACCAAATTTGACATTGGCGGAGCAGAAGATCCAGATATCGTTGCATCCGGCAATTGCTGATGGGAATCCAAGTTGGAGTTGAAACGCTTTGAGTATCTTTTTAGGGATTTTGGGTTCTATGATGATCAATATGTTGACCCGATGGAGTTTCTTCAGACTAATGATTCTGTTCATAGTGGGTTTGTTGGAAATCCCACGAACATTCCATGTGTGGATGTTAAGCATCTAGAGGGGAGGGGTGGGGGGTGTTGTGGAGCTTCGCAGCCGATCTTGTGGTCATAGCCGCCGCCTTTTTGGCATTTTTTCTCTTTTTTGTTTGGGGTTTTTTGGAGACTTTCGTGATTTCTGCTGAGAAGCCTGCGGTTTTCTCGCCCTGTTTTTGGATGTTGAGTTCAGAGCTTTCCGTCTGAAAAGTGTCTTCTATCTCTGTTTCGTGCAGGGCACAAAGGGGGTTGGTTGGATCAAGAAAGCCTGCTTCTTCAGCTTATAGGAATCTGGCAGCGGCGTCCGTACCGAGGATAGCCAGAATATCTTTGGAGGAACTTACTATGATAGACTTCGGTTCCTTTTCTTGAGAAGGGGGTTGGGTGGGGTCAGAGTGCTCTGTCTCCGCTCTCTCACTTTCTGAGATGCTGATGTCTGAATTGACGATTTCTGATGACGGGATAGGGTCTGTGTCATCGAAAGATAGGGCGTGGAACGAGTTGTGGAGAAGGATGGTCTTCGGAACGTAGGGCACTATAGCCTGGATGTCTGGGGGTGTCGTACGGGCTATGCTGGAATCGATGTGGGTCGTGTTGACTGAGAGAAGGGTATGGGAGTAGATGGAGCTGGGGCGAAGAAGGGTGGGGGAAGGTGAGCCGGTTTGAGCCGACCTGGCGGAGCGGGTTTTATGATAAGCTGGCTTCTGGAGCTCAGGGTGAGCTTTAAAGCCGAACTTGGTAAGTTGGCCCCTCAGCTGGCAATGTCGGCAGAAAATAATGTTGTTGTCATACACTAGCGCATGGGAATGCGCTCTGCCTCCAAGGTCGAGCTGGACCTCCGTTGGCGGTTCTGTAGAGAGGTCGAGTTTCACGCAAATTTTTGCGTAGTTGCCTTTAGCGAGGGATCTTGTTTCCTCCGTGATAGCTACGAGAGTCTCGAAGGAACTCACAATCCTTTTGAGGGCCGCCGGGGCGAAGCAAACGAGGGGTAGGTTGGGGAGAGTGATCCAAGTAGAGATGACGGTCGAATCAACTTTGGGATTGAAGGTGGGAGACCATTTGGCGATCTTGACGGTTTGTTTGCCTATGGTGGTGGTGCCCTTGGCCCACACGTTGGAGAAGTCATGATCCGAGGTAAGGTGGAGGAACAAATGTTTGGGGTCAAGCGGGGCGACTTTGTACGCTGATGTGAGCCTCCAACCTGCAATAGCTTCTTGCACTGCGGCGATCTTCGGACATCCTGACTGGAACTTCAGGACGAAGGTCTCGCGAAGGTGTGGGAAAGGGAGGAAATCTCTTCTGAAGAGAAGGGGATCCGGATGGCTTGCCCGTCGGAAGGAGCCGAGAAGTCGATGTCGGGGAGCTGCACTTCCACAGTTGGTGGGGACGGTGCTGCTCTGCGGTCCGGACGAAGGGCGTCAGCATATGATGCCTGCCGAGAAGTGTCCTCAACCGAGGCAGGGGGGCTGCCTGGTCAAGCGGGAAGGGAAGGGAGAGCTGGGGGGGGGGGAGGCATGCTCTGAGTAGAGTTCTCCAAAAGTGAGCCTGCGACCACAGACGCGGGCGGGGAGGAGGACTCGGGAACAAATGCGCCGAGCATGTTTCCAGAAGACTGAGGAGGCGGAGGTAGTGTCCTGAGTGGGTCGGCGATTACTCCAATCTCCCGGCGCAAGCGAGCCGACGGGGATGTGACCGTCGTGGAAGGAAATATATAGTTAGAATTAGTAAAGGAAATAAGGACTGGCTAGCCAATAGACCAATAATGATCTAAGGCCTTATTTAGGATGAGTGTAGTTTTGTGGGATTATATATATACAAATATAGCTTATAAGAATTATTGGTAATTTATTACTAGTAGTATCTTGCTTGAGGTATAGGCATAATATATATTGTATATAGTATTGTATATAGCTTCTAAAGTGTAGTTCGACTCCTCAATATCTTGATCTTATCCATTCCTAAATCTTGACTCATACCCCTTCCTTATCAAATTTTATATATCTATCTTCACAAATCCCCAGCTTTCTCAAAATTTCTCAATTTTCTTGTTTCATCCAAGGTTTGTCGATTAGAATCTAGAATATCTTCTCTTTTAAATCCAATTTTGTTTTAGTAGTACACCTGAGTTTTGTGAATCGTTTTCCATCTAAATATCTAGATATACATTTCTCATTAAATGTTCATTGGATTTCTTGTAAAACAATATTTTAATTGGAATTTTGTAATTGAATTTCCTGTGAATGAGTACTTATTTTCTTATGTGTCAAGAACCCGATAATCTATTTACTGATTTGACAAGGCAGTGAGACCACCTACAGTCAATTAGATTGAATCGTGGAAGAGAAGTTGTTGCATCCATTCGGATTGGCCATCCAGATTGGCGAGGCACATATTCTCGAAACATGATTCAGGAATTTAATAAATTTTCGGGAATCAAAACATAATTTTTCATATTTTGAACTTGATATTCGAATTTTGATTTCATTTTACCTTGATTTGGAATTTGAAAAACGTCATTTAAAATGACATATAGTGCTTTTGATAATATAGATATATGAGTTTATCTTATGTTATAATATTATCTATTAGTTTTGATACCATGATAAAGTAACGCTGGTGATATCTAGAAAACTTGAAAATTAAGTATTGCTTTTTGAATATATTTTGGATTACTAAGAATATCTGTAAAGCTACTTAACAATCATAATTCCTACTCATTCTATGGATATCAAGAAAAATGTAGCAAAATCCTGATAGTGAAATGATATCTTTGTTGCAGCCATATGCGCAATGGCGAGGCACAAGATTACTATATCACGTCAGACAATGAGAATAAGGAATATGATTTTGAATTCAAAAATCATACATGGTTATGGTTTGAAACAACATGGTATCTGACCAATTCTATTTGGTTTTATGGAATTTCAAGAATCTTGATGATTTCTATTATTTTCGAATTGTTCTTATTTTTGTGAAGCTTTTGATAATTATATTTCAAGATATTTTGTTTAATAATTTAATAAATTACTACTTCACCTCTGTAAGGTGGGTATAATATTTGTTTTCCTCTATGATCGTTTTTTGAAAAGCTCATCTTTAAATTCAAATTTCGAGGACGAAATTTTTATAAGGTGGATAGAGTGTAATAGCCACCTAATAAAATATTATTTTTATTGTCTATTTCTCTATAATTATATTTGTTAATAATTTAAAAAATAATAATTATTTTATCATTAATTTTATTATCATCGTCTTATTTTCAATTAAACCCATTTTTCTTTTCTAAAGTAAAATTTTTATGCATAAGCCCTTGTAAATATTTGCAAATTGCAAATTACCATGGCACCTCAATCCCCACTTGTCACCTTGCATGAACGTCATGGGTATTTAAGTAATTTCAAATGAAGGCATGTGTCATCATGCATGATAAGTCAAGGGTGTAGTTTAAAAAAAAAGAGAAAAAGAAAAGAAAAAGAAGAAGGAAATTTATATAGAGAGGAAGAGAGAGGGCTCTCAGCCCCATCACCCGAGCCTCCCCTCTCTCTCTCTCGGTTCCCTCTCTCTCTCTCGGTTCACTCTCTCTCTCTCTCTCGGTTCCCTCTCTCTCTCTCTCTCTCTCTCTCTCTCTCTCTCTCCATCTCGGCTCCCCCTCCCTCTCCCGGCCGGCCGGCCCCCTCCACCGCCGGCGGCCTCCCCTCCTCCGTCGGTCACCTCCACCACCACCACCATCATCTCCATCTCCATCATCATCACCACCACCACCATCATCTAACCCTAACCTCTTTTACTTCAAACAAAAAGAAATGAAGAAGAAGAAGATGGAGTAAAGAAGAAGGAGAAGTTGGAGAAGAAAAGGAAACCCTATTCCCCAAATTCAAATTCCTAATTTTTCCAAGGCAAGCCCTCTCCCATCTTCTTTTCAAATTGGATTTAATTTTATGTATTTGTCATGAACCATTTAGGTTATTTTCTTAAAGTATGAAATTAAAAAAGTATATATATAAATATGTGTATATATATATTTCCATAAAATTGGGACACGAACACGGATAATTAAAGCGATGCGGACACTTGGATACAATTTATTAGGAATAATAGCTTGGACATGTGAATCGAATACGATTCGGACATGTCAAATAGATTATATTAGGAATTATAATATGTACACGCATATCGGTAGTATTTCGGATGCACCAATACGGTATTTGGACACGTGTTGGACACAACGATACTACTTGAAGTCGATACTAGTATCGATTTGTGTGTTATGATTTAAATATCCTATGTGCAGGATTTTGTTCCGTGGATAATTATTCATAGATACATTTGTATATATATGTAATTAAAAATTTGAACCATAAGGATCATATATATACATATACACCTTGTCGGACGCCGCACCATATATATATATATATATATATATATATATATATATATATATATATATATATATATATATATATATAATGAATTTATTAGGAAAATTTTCAAAGTATTAGGAATTGACTGTAATGGTCTAAATTTGAGCTATTATAGTCCAAAATTTTTAAATTCAATTAATTTCAGTATAAATCTAACTCTAAGAAGACTTGTAGAAGAATTTAGATTAAGAAAAATTTAGTATCCAAGTAAGTGCGTCCTTAGATTATTAATTTTCAAAGGCGTATCGGTTAAAATGGGATGTTTGGAAAATTGAGACCTATCCAAACAAGAAAAAAAAATTCAGCATGTGTATGGTGTAGAAAAGTATGTATGTCAACTTGGATAAGAAACACTTAGTACAATAAGTTAGGTATCAATGGTATAGAGTTTCTTAGACGTATCAGTCAAAAGGTTGAGTATTTTAACAATTTTATAACAATTTATTTTAATTTCAGCTTTGACATGATTTAGAATGCTTTCTATGATAGTTTTATAAAATGAAAATACAACACAAATTGGTTAAGTACCCATACTAAAGGTAGGCTTAAGTGCATCAGTCCAAATGGATATTTTAGCAAATTTTAACTTAAGATTTTATAATTCATCAAATAAGTAAAGTATGCGTTGCAAGGTTCGGTTCTCATTTATTATAGCACTACCTACACCAAAGTAGAACCAGTATTCTGTTTAGGAGTTTTTGTTCTAAATTATAGAATGATCAATACCTTACGAATATGTTACTTGAATAAATTCGTGTTTGGAGATAAGTAAATTGTTTGTGTTAATTCTTGACTATTGAATTTGTTATAAATTATGGTACTCTAACATCCTTGTTTAGTTGGATTTTGTAGTAAATATTGCAAGTTCATAGATTGCTAACATTAAGGTATATATATATTGGCCAAGGTAAAAAGCAAATGCTTCTATCCTTTCTATAGGTCTTGTTATATATATATATATATATATATATATATATATATATATATATATATATATATATATATATATATATATGCGTGTGATTTCTGGTGTTGAGTTGTTCCACCGAAGGGGTCGGCGTACCCTAGATTATATATATTGCGTGTTACCGGTGTTGAGGGTTGCTCCACCGAAGGGGTCGACGTACCCGAGGTTTTTGATATATATGTACATTATTGTCTATTGTAAAGATTTACGGGTCAACAAATACAAAGATGATTCTGCCGAAATTTTCAATAATTTCGAGAGTTAGCCAAATTTAGAAAGTTCCAGAATTAGAAAAACCTAATTGAATAATCTAAATTTATATCCAGCTTCCTAGTCAACAAAATATTACCATATGGCGTGTTGTCTTTGACGCACGAGATAGTAAAATAACTTGAATCATTCCTTGCCAACAATTATTACCATATGGCATGTTGTTCCGACACACGAGATGGTAATAAGTTGGATAATCTCCTGCCAAAAAGAGATTACCATATGGCGTATTGTTTTTGACATACGAGATGGTAATCGAGTTGGAACCTGATATTAGACCTAGGAGTCAATAGACTATTGTCTGTGTTTGTAGTTGCATCATGGGGTGGGAGAGAACAACTGGATCACATCTATCGAAATTTCTGCAATATAATAACACCAGTAAAAGCTGATCAGTAGTCCCGCATTTGTAAGGCCTTGCGATGTCGGGGGGTGAGGCTTAGCTCACCAACAGAGAACAGTGCAGTAAATTTCGAGAATAAAATCGGAATTTAAAAAGTTAATGCATACAAGTTTCCCACAAGATGTGGGGGGTAGGATCTAAGGCACCGTACCCAATCCGGACACCACCTGGTCCCGGGTAAATGGAATTATTGTCGGAAAATTAGAGAGTGATCGTGATCCAAATGTGTTCTCTAAACTGCATCATCGTATAGGAAACTTGACTGTAATTGTGATAGTGAATTTAGGTTGTTGCAATTGTGATTGTAGTCGTTATTTATGAATTACTAGAATTTAGTCGTAGAACGAACACTAAGAAAATTCACTAGAATGAGATCTAGTCAGAATCATATTTTAAGTTAACGATATAATCTCTCTGAATTAATTTCTTAATTTCTTTACTTTGGAATTCCGAGAATCCGATCACTTCAAAGATTCTCAATTTAATTATTTTATTTTTCGTCCTTGACTGAGGGCTTGCTCGTCGTATTGACGACCTAGTATTGTTCACTAGTTTTGTAGACATATTCCAAATGAAGCTGCTATCAATTATTGAAGTGCATCTGGAGACAAGAAATATGATGCTACCATTGAAGACAATTGTGTTTGAACCAGATTGCTTCTCATCATTTATTTAAGGTATAAATGTAATATATGTATATTGGGTTAAAGTTTGTAATCAGATAGAATAATAATTTTCTCTATTTATAGTTTAGAATGTCCTGTAATCAAATTGCTAATTATTAAATTATGTAACCTGTGACTTGTTGTAATCCTATCCTAGGACTGTACGGGCGACAATCGCGAATATGGATACTGGAGTATTCGTATGTCGCGTAGTCTGGGGATGTTGTTACGTACTCAGCTTGCTGTATTCTGGGAGCGGGGCGTGACATATATACTTTTACCTAGCTTTGATTTTTGGAGTACAGAAAATGTCAATATCTAGAAACTTCCTTCATGAGTTTTGATCTAGACGAGTTTATCTTCAATTTGATATATCATGTCCCACTTAAACATGTTCTCTTGTATTTTATTTTTATTGCACAACTTTTGGGTTAAATTAGGCCAATTTGCTATCTACCGTAAAACTTGTCATACTTTCCAATTTAATTTTGGGACTCGATATCGATCCAACCCTTTCGACTCAATATATAATTTTGACCTATTTTGAAGCTACTACACACATGCCTATGGTGTCTCACTCAATTGAGTTTTCATGTGTTACTTATTTTCAAGTGGCACATGAGATCCATTTATGGCCTTTTTGGTGTTCAGTTCAATTTGAATAATTGTTTGGACCATAATCTAGTCAACCCAACTTAGTGGAGCTTACTTAGGATTGCCAAAATCAAATATAGACATTTAATTAATTTTTGGGGATATAGTAGCAGCCAACATGCATTAAACCTATGCATTTTTGACTCAATCTTCTACCTTTCCAAATATGGAAACCTACTAAACCCATCTTGCAATATTAATTGATTGGATGACCAAATATCCACCAAATCAACTCAAGCATCCTCCATATAAACCCTATCATCTAGAACCAAACCCTATATATATTAACCCCCATAAGTCGGCCACCTCCTCTCCCTATGCTAAAATTCGACCCCCTTCTCCTATTAAGGACCGACGGCCGCATGCCTTTGGCCGACCACCCCAAAGCCCCTTAAAAAATCGTACTCAAGTTTGTTATCTTCTAAAATAAGTTTAAAATACTTTTTTCTCTGTTTCGTCTGAAACCAAATCTAATGGATATCCCTACACGTCTTCTATGCTGTCCAATTGCTAACATCCATCGTTCCACTCCGTTTGTCCGTGGCATAGGTTGCACTAAAGTTGGTCCAGATTTGACATATTTTGGTGCAAGGATCTTTTAGACGACTTTTTAACCTGTTTAATCTGAAACAAATCTTTGGTACATGTCTCCAACATCACTCTTAATCATCTACTAATGTTCTTTGTTCATATTTGCAAGTGTTTCATACGTATATGGCATCGTTTCTATGATACTAGTTTTTCAGACACTGAAAAGTCCACCTTAACCCAACTACTTGATCTATAAACTTCATAAGAGTTTAATATGATTTAAATATAATTAATTTAGATAGAAAATGATATCTTCTCTAATTTATTCTGATTATTTCCATAATACTTAATTTCTATATTTTTCATATTGATGCACTTCCAAATTGGACCCATATATGACATAATTGTGTTGGTAAATAAATGCATTGATTTGGTTTTATTTTTTTTAAAATAAATATATATAAAATATATTCAGAAATTAATGTTTATTTTTTTTAGAAATAAAAGTATATATTTTAGGGATTTAAATATTATTTTTCTAAAATAACATGGTGCCATATATAGTAGCATTGATGGTATATATCGTTAAGTGTTAATTTATGGTTGTTGGCTAGTTGTACATATATATAGTATGTGATCCTTGTTGTGTAATTTTGACATAAATTTATATTATGTCTCAAATTACTTAGTTTTATTTTAGAATTTAATTATATTAGTTTTATATTTATTTGGTTTCGATTTAATTGACAAGTTGGCCTATAAGCCAATAAGTTCATATATTTAGTCAAAGTATATTTTCTACAAATATTATGATTAAATATTATTAATAAATATTTTTAAGGATATTTCAGAATTTATTATTATTACTTTTAGTTTATAAAAAAATACTACTTTTATCTAATGTCATGATTATATGTGTGTGTAGTTAGAGTATGTATATATTTACTTGTTTCATAAAAATATATGTATTAATAGTTTTTCAGAAATATTTATTATTATTTCAGAATTTAAAGTAATTATTTTCAAATTATAGAATAATAATTTTGTCTTGCTAGTATAATATTATATGACTATACTTGAATAATAATTACTTTCAAATTATAGAGTAATTATTTTGTTTTCGAAATGCCAGGCAAGATACCATGCCTTTGTTCTCTGTTTAAATTAAGTTTCTATTTCTGTGCTTGTTGTTTACAGTTATAGTTGTGTGCGTCCAAGTTTGACTTGGGTGCAATCGATGTTGTCATCGATGTCTTGGGCGTGTGAGTTGACCTAAAGTTAATAGACTTACCTTTAGTTGAAAAGTTATTGATATAACTTATATGGCCTTGACATGTATTACTACACAGCATGAGTGAGGATTCATATGCATGAGTTGTGCATCGACTGTCTCTTGGTGCGTTGACTCACTGGATAGTTAGGTCGTGTCTAGGTATGGTGACTTGAATTGAGATGTGGATTGTTTGAGTCATGGCTATGACTTGTGCAAGACATGGACGGGAAAGACTATTCGTAAGCATATGAGATACCTCACTTGGCCTCAGTGTTGCACAATTATGGGTTCATAGTTTCCCTGTTATGGATGTGTCACTAGAGGATATATCCGACAACAGCCCTGACTGCACGTCAGATATGGTCGGGAGGTATGCTAGCAATGCAAAGTATGGTTAGGGGATATATCCATTCAGTGGCCCTGACTGCGCGTTAGATACGGTCCAGATGTATACTAGTTTATGCGAAAGCCTCTAGCGGATGTTATGCTTTATTATTTTACCCACTCATACGTACGAAAGTCGTCTTCAATTTGCATTCACATAGCGGTTAGGTTCAGTTTGTATTTTGGCATGTGATAGTGTCTTATTCGGAATGGTATATCACTCCTTGTCCTTGTTTGGTTGTGGGGTGGTTCGCTGTTTCGGTGGTGGGATATTAGACCATGTTATGATCCGAGCTATTTATTCCCTGTTATATTTATTCTGTTTACATTGTTATATTTTTTCTGTATCTTGTTATGTCCTTCTGAGGACCTGGTGATCTCTGCAGGTATTGGCTGTGTAGTTAGTATAGAGTAATTGGACAGGTGTTGATTGCTATTTCAGGATATGGTTGATATTTTTATTTCATTCTTCCTATCTTGTCTTCCTTGATCTACTATGCTATTTTAGCCTATAATTTGCAAGCTTACATTTTTCTCGAACTTGTTCGAACATGTATATTACTGGTGGCCAACTTTAATATATTATGCTCATTCTTGGTTTTCATTCATTACTATGGATTGAGATATATATTAGTTAGCATATGTTAGTATACTAGTCAGCGTAGTACGCCTAGCATAAGTCCATAAAGTTGGAAACTTATTCTTGTTCGTATGCTGACATATTTGTGTTTCAGTTCCTTTGTGTTTTGGAATTGGGCGTGACATATTTTTGTGATAGCCCATACATGTCAGAGTAGATCGTTTCGATTACGTTACTATATCGAACGAGCCTGCGATAGTATAGTGTATTAGAATCTCAATTCACAACTGATATTGAATTCCCTTTGATATTTACTATCGTCCTTGAACCTCGTGTTTCTAATCGAACACGTCTCTCTTGAACTTGTCACGATCCGCTCCCACTTTTGGGATACGAGTACGTGGTCAAGTCTAGCCTACGCCGCAACGTCGGCGGTAGTATGCTGTCTATGATAACAATGGTCAACAATAAGATCAACACGCACATATCATCCACAGCCAAGTCATCATTACTGACAAGCAAAATATAAATAACAGTCTCAAATAATAAACTAAAGGAAGTTGTCAAATAATTCACTACAACTCAGATAGTCTCGGGAACAACCCCGGTAGCGGAAATTAGAATAGATAAACTAGAATTCATAGTTATAACTACTAACTAATGTGAATGCATAAGAAAGAAAATATGCTAATTTGCATCAGCGCTGGAATCGGGTACGCTAGTGACGTTATTGTCTCCAACGTACTCACCGTAGACCTCGGGACAGATCACGCCGTCTAAAGCTAAAAAATAGTTATCTAGTCAAGATTGGAGCAAGATCATCGTAATACTACATTACACAATATAGTATACATGTATGAAGAAATAATAATAAGGAAGGTAAATGAAGATAACTATAGGCATGACTTGCTATGATAAGAAGAGTACTACTATGACATGATACCATTATGAAATAGACTCGATGAAAGACAAACAATATAGAAGTAATGATCAGGTCATGTGTACTGTGTGTTTTAGAATACAAGCTTTCTGCATGTAGTGTACTGGAATCGACGGTGCCACAAAATAACAATTTGGTCAAAAGTTATTGCCATTTATGGCTAATCGTGACCAAATTGATGAATCATCAGTCAAATCTGAGATCTACAAATTAATTAAAATACTAGATGAATTTTTGAATTTTTTGGAAAAATTATGTGTAGTAGACATTTGTGTCAGCTTTCCAAAACTTCAAATGGATCGCAAATCGGAGTTCAGGATCTCTCAAAATCTCGAAAACCGTACGATGCGTCGATTTTTGGACAACCGACACTCAAATAATTATCCAAAAATTCATACTCAAAATTCCAGGAAAAAATTACATATCGAAAAACTAACCTAGGTATGGTTCTAACAGAAAAAACTAGAGGTCAAACGGAGTCTGAAGTTGGGAGTTATGACCATTCGAAGTTGATACAACCTTTGAAAAAAAAGGCTAAATTTATGACGAATTTTGGATTATTTTGGACGAAAAAGAGAAATTTTGGGAAAGAAAATATGAGAGATGATTTATTTCATAAGTATTAAATATGTATATATAATGAGTAAAGATTACATAATTTAAATATGATTAAAATTTAATTAATGTGGATAGGATTATGATTACCTAATTTGAATATGATTAGGATTAGTTCAAATAAAAAATGGTTTAAATTATTATATATATGATTCCAATAGGATTAGACGTATTTAAATGAAGTTATAAGATAAGGATTGGTTTGGAGGAATTCTACCAGGATTTGAATTAAAGGAAATCCAGATTAGTTTAAATACTTATTAAAATCATAGAAACTCAATAAAAATTCAATTTAACACCAAATAAATCCAAAAAGTCACAAAAATTCATAATTTTTTTAGAAAATTCTAGAAAATAGTTTTAAGGTTTTAGAGTCCAAATAAAATGTTTGGCCTCAAAGATAACCCCGTGTGTCCTCACAGTAAATTCAAGAAATCTTTAAAAATAATAATACTATAGATTAAAATTATCTAAAAATTACCAAAAATTTTAGAAAATTTTAAAGTATTAAAATAACATATTTGGGACTATTTAGGGACCCTAGTGACCATATATGACCAAATTTTATCATACTTCATCTATAGGCTTAGGTACGAACCGTTGTGATCTCTAAGTTCAAAACATAATTAATAATGATTCTAACCATTACCTATTAATAAAAAATATCCTCCAAATTTAAAAATAAATTCTAGTAAACCAAATGCTACAAACTACCCCCCCCAAAAAAAAGAATTTTTTCCTAAAAAATTAAATGTCTCTAATAGCATAATTTAAATACATAACTCCTACAAGCAATCTAACAATAATTCCAAAGCTAGATCACGGAGAGATCATGACTAGCAATATAAAGGAAACTAATTAATAATATTTAATCAACCAAGCATATTACCAACTAATTAAGCATATATCCTATCTAACAACTATAACTATGGTACACTCTACAAACTCAACATCCTCGAATGTGGGACTTTTAGGCTCAATTACCCTCTTTAACCTTACAGATCACATTACGCCTTATATCAACCATAGCTAACTAAAAGAAGGAAATGACATGGTTAGAACGGTAGATACAAATATATCGAAGAAATTACGGATGGAATAAAGCAGGATGCAAATAAGAGACAAGAGAATCCTAAGATAAAAAACTCATAAGGATGGAAATCCTATTTGTGGATGATATAACCTCCTAACTTCAACTCTATTCGCAGGCTCGCAATAGTACGGCTAACTTAAGTACTACCACGAGTTCGCAACCTTTTACGAAATTTGACTTGCATGGGACACCATAAAAATTTGTCACGGTCCGCTCCCACTTTTGGGATACGAGTACGTAGCCAAGTTCAGCCTACGCCGCAACATCGGTGGTAGTATGCTGTCTATGATAACAATGGTCTACAACAAGAACAACAGGCACATATCATCCACAGCTAAGTCACAATTACTCACAAGCAAAATATAACTAACAGTCTCAAATAATAAACTAAGGGAAGTTGTCAAATAATCCACTACAACTTAGATAGTCTCGGGAACAAACCCGGTAGCGAAAATTAGAATAGATAAACTAGAATCCATATTTATATCTACTAAGTAATGCAAATGCATAAGAAAGGAAATATCTAATTCGCATCAGCACTGTTATCGGGTACACTAATGACGTTAGTGTCTCCAACATACTCACCGTAGATCTCAGGACAAATCATGTCGTCTAAAGCTGAAAAATAGTTATCCAGTCAAGATTGGAGCAAGATTACCATAACACTACATTACACAATATAGTATACATGCATGGAGAAACAATAATAATGAAGATAAATGAAGATAACTATAGGCATGACTTGCTATGATAAGAAGAGTACTACTATGACATGATACCAGTATGAAATAGACTCGATGAAAGTGTCACGCCCCGCTCCCAGAATACGACGAGCCGAGTACGTAACATCTGCAGGCTACGTGACATACGAATACTCTAGTACCCATATTCGCAATTTTCGCCCGTAAGGTTCTAGGATAGGTTTATTTCAGGTCATAACTTGCAAAATAAAATTAATATTATTCAAAAGGACATTCTGATACTATAAATTTGAAACAGACTATTCTACCCAAATACAACTATTAACCCAATATAATCATATATTTATATACCTGAATTGATAATGAGAAGATCTGATTTCAATATGATTGCCTTTAATCGTCACATCTCGTTCTTGTTATCCAGTTTCTCTCTAATGTACAATAGTAGCTCCTTGGTCTACAAATCTAGTAAACAATATTAGGTCGTCAAACGACATGCAAGCCCTCAGCCAAAGACGAGGAAATAAAATAAATAAATTGAGAATCTCTGAGATGATCGAATCCTCGGAATTCCAAAGTAATAAAATTAAGAAATTAATTCAGAGGGATTATAACGTTAACTTAAAATATGACTGGGAATAGATTCTATTCTGGTGAATTCCTCGGTGTTCATTCTACGACCAAATCCTAGTAATTCATAAATAGTGACTACCATCACAATCACAACCACCTAAATTCACATCCATAATCACAGTTAAATTTTCTATATGATGATGCAGTTTAGAGAACACATTTGGATCACGACCACTCTCTAATTTTCTGAGAATAATACCATTTACCCGGGACCAGGTAGTGTCTGGATTGGGTACGGTGTCTTAGATTCGACCCCCCACATCTTGTGGGAAACTTGTATGCATTAACTTTTTAAATTTCGATTTTATTCTCGAAATTTACTGGACTGTTCTCTGTTGGTGAGCTAGGCCTCACCCCCGACATCGTAAGGCCTTACAGATGCGAGATTACTGATCAACTTTTTACTGGTGTTATTATATTGCAGGAATTTCGATAGATATAATCCAATTGTTCTCTCCCACCCCATGATGCAACTACAAACACAGACAATAGTCTATTGACTTCTAGGTCTAATATCAGGTTCCAACTCAATTACCATCTCGTATGTTAAAGACAATACGCCATATAGTAATCTCTTATTGGCAGGAGATTATCTAACTTACTACCATCTCGTGTGTCGGAATAACACGCCATATGGTAATCTCTTGTTGACTAGGAAGCTGGATATAAACTTAGATTACTCAATTATGTTTTCCTAACTCTGGAATTCTCTAAATTGGCTAACTCTCAAAATTACTGAAAATTTCGACAGTCTCCCTTGTATCTGTTGACCTGAAATTTTTACAATAGATAATATATATATCAAAATTTCGTGTATGCCGAACCCTTCGGTGGAGCAACCCTTAACATCGGTACCACGCAACATATAAAATCCCGGGTACGTCGACCCCTTCGGTGGAACAACTCAACACCGGAATCACACGCAGTTATACATATATATAAACAAGTAATAAATTAGAACTTTCTTACCAATGTGAGACATTACCTTAGCAATTAGCAATTCTAGCAATTAGTATTGGTCCAGAGTTACTACACAAGTCCATAAAACCCAAAGCAAGTCAGAGATCACAATTTTACACAAAACACTAAATGATACAACCATACAAGAGGAAGTGCATTTAATAGGTCATATATATATATATATATATATATATATATATATATATATATATATATATATATATATATATATATATATATCAAATATCTTGTTCTTAGGATAGTGATTATCTATATATAATGAAATTTCCTTAATTAAGGACGTACACTTCCAAACTTAGCGATACTTGCTATAAAACATATTCCGATAATTTACGAAATTTAGAAACTTAAGGATACTATTTTAAATCCATTTATTTATGCAGTCTAAATTAGAGTTACCATTTAGCGTATATGTTGGAATTTCACAAAAGACTAGTTTAAACTTTTCCAGAATAATAGTTCGGATCTAATATGTCAAAACATTATTTTATTATGTGTATATTCGAGGAATGCATCCTATTTGTTATTGCAAATTTGAATATAAAACAGTCTAAACTTAAATAAATGCTGAATTCTAAGTTCTAATTGGTTCCTATCATTATATTTAATCAATCTTAACCCGATATGGTCTCGAAAACCTAAAATTTGAATCATAACCCTTTGAACCATGGTTCCTCATTCTTAAATGTTAACTTAGTATATAGTAGTACTGGAATTTAGATTAATTAGGAAATTGTTGACCAAGATTATTACCCTTAGTCGATATGGTTACTTTTTTTGACATTATAATTATCCCAAAATTTATTTACTCGGTAATCTTCCGTTCATATTTCTAAAGAAAACTTTTGAATTATAATTCGAAAATTCTATGATACTTTACCAATTTAGGGCTCGATATAGCCGATACGGCCTCGTATCGTTCATGACATTCACACCCAAGGTTCCCTAGATAACCCTAACTCAATTACGGGTTGAATTCCTTGCCATAGTCTTAATACCTATTTATGTCGAGTTCTATTTCTAGACATCAATCACCCATAGTTAACTTGATATTTCCATGACATATGTATTTATCCTCACAAGCCAATCAATCACTACATAAAATTTGTTTCTTCATAAAATTCATTATATCACTCCTTAATTTCTATGCTAGCGAGTCCAGCATGAATATATATATATATATATATATATATATATATATATATATATATATATATATATATATATATATATATATATATATATATATATATATAAAACTAATTTGGCACACATAAATTTAAATCATAAACATTAAATCAATACTAACTAGTCTCGTTGTGTCCAAATCGTGTCCTAATCTCTGTCAATATTCGAAATAATATTTATATATACACTTATGTCCGTATCATAATATTAAGTTTAACAATATTTAAGTATCCAAGTCATATTTTGAAAAATATGTATCCAAGCTATCGTTCATAATAATTGTACCCTTGTGTCCATGTCGCTTCCGATACACGTGTCCGTCATACCCTCATTTATATATATATATATATATATACACACACAAATTATCCTAATTTGTATTTATGAAGAAAATAATTCTAATGGATATGGCATAAACAAAAATAAAACAAATGGAAAGAAAAATGGAAGAGGGCATGCCTTGGAAAATTAGGGAATTGAATTTGGGGAATAGGGTTTCCTCTTCTTCTTCTCCAACTCCTCCTTCTTTACTCCATCTTCTTCTTCATTTCTTTTTTTTTTTTTTGAAGTAAAAGGGGTTAGAGTTTGATGATAGTGGTGGTGGTGATGATGATGGAGATAGAAATGGAGATGATGGTGGTGGTGGAGGTGACCGACGGAGGAGGGGGCCACGAGGGGAGGCCACCTGCGGTGGAGGGGGCTGGCCGGCCACCGCCGCGTGCGCGGGTGCGTGGGTCCGGGTGAGAGGGAGTAAAAGAGAAAGGGAGAGAACAGAGAGATGAGGAGAGTGAGAGAGATGAAGAAGAGGGGGTCGGTTGAGAGGGAGAGGGAGAGAACGAGTGAGAGAGAGAGAGAGAGAGAGAGAGAGAGAGAGAGAGAGAGAGAGGTGTTGCTTCTCTCCTCTCTTTATTTATAAGCTTTCTTTTCTTTTCCTCTCTTTTTTTTCTATAAAAAAAAAGTTTATCCCCAACATCATCATTAGAAATTTAATGTGAAATACCAAATATGTCCTTTTTATACATGCATGGTGACACATAGGTTAATGCGGTGTCCATGTTAATTTTGAAATTGCATAAATTGTCTAAGGTTTTAAATGAAAATATAAAATAACACTTTCTGTAATTATTATAAATGATTTTTTTTAAAAATCAAAATAATTTGTTTGAGGAAATTTTGTTACTATAAAATATTTACAATAAACAAGGATTGGAAATTCAATATCGTATTTATGGAATATGGTTATGACAGAAAGAAAAACATTATAGAAGCAATGATCAAGTCACGTGTACTGTATGTTTTAGAATACTAACTTTCTGCATGTAGACAGTTTGGGATATACGTCAGTCATTTGGGTAGTGCATGACTGATATTATGCAATCAATGTATAAGGAGTCTATATTCAATTCGTTGACCACATGCTTACTTGTTGTATTCTTCCGTCTGACTCACTCACGATACATGTTCATTACGGTAAAACATTAGCAATACGATAAATAGTAAATATGATAAAAAAAAAAAAAAAAAAAAACATTAGCAATACGATAAATAGTAAATATGATAAACAAGGAGTAAGACATGAACATGTACATATATCCTAACGATTCTAAATCTCGTGCACAAGTAGTAATCACGATGAATCAATAAAAATGACACCATGAATTATAAAGATGTAACAGTGAAAAGACGATATGAAGATAAATGTCGTACAAAATAAAGGCAACATAGATCATAGTGATACTTGCCTTCTCTGATAGATGATGAAGTCGCAAACTCAAAATATCGTAGTCCGATTTACCCCGTCACATAGACAACCACAAGTTAGATCTAAATTCCCACTCTAAAAATTCTAGAAAGTGACTAATAGTTTAACCTAATTAATTCTATAATAAATCATCTAAAAATCTAATTTAATCTAATATAATTTTGAAATGAAAATTAAACACAAGTTTTTGGCCAAGGAAAGTCACGGTTCCAAATTAGGGATCTGTGGCAAGCAAATCGAGGTATATCGTCGACTAACTAGTCAAACGTATGAACTCAAAAATTTGAGTATTCACTCTAGTAGATTCTAGTGCCATGAGTGTACTGGAATCGATGGTGCCACAAAATTACAATTTGGTCAAAAGTTATTGCCATTATGGCTAGCCATGACCAAATTGATGAATCATCGGTCAAATCTGAGATCTACAAATTAATTAAAATACTAGATGAATTTTTAAATTTTTGGAAAGTTATATGCGGTAGATCTCTGTGTCAGCTTTCCAAAACTTCAAATGGATCGCGAATCGGAGTTCGGCGTCTCTCGGAATCTTGAAAACCGTACGACACATCAATTTTTGGACAACCGATACTCAAATAATTATCCAGAAATTTATACTCAAAATTCCAAAAAAAAATTACATATCGAAAAAACCTCGATATAGTTCTAACCAAAAAACTAGAGGTCAAACGGAATCCGAAGTTGGGAGTTATGGCCATTCGAAGTTGATACAACTTTTGAAAAAATAGGCTGAATTTATGACAAATTTAGGGCTATTTTTGACGAAAAAGAGAAATTTTGGGAAAGTAAATATGAGAGATGATTTTATTTCATAAGTATTAAATAGGTATATGTAATGAGTAAAGATTACCTAATTTAAATATGATTAGAATTTAATTAATGTGGATAGGATTATGATTACCTAAGTTGAATATGATTATGATTAGTTCAAATAAGAAATGGTTTAAATTATTATATATATGATTCCAATAGGATTATATGTATTTAAATGAAGTTATAAGATAAGGATTGGTTTGGAAGAATTCTATCATGATTTGAATGAAAGAAAATCCAGATTACTTTAAATACTTATTAAAATCATAGAAACTCGATAAAAATTCAATTTAACACCAAATAAATCTAAATAAAACACAAAAATTCCTAATTTTTTAGAACGTTCTAGAAAATAGTTTTAGGGTTCTAGAGTCCAAATAAAATGTTTGGCCTCAAAGATAACCCCGTGTGTCCTCACAGTAAATTCTAGAAGTCTTTAAAAATAATAATACTTTAGATTAAAATTATCTAAAAATTACCAAAAATTCCAAAAAAATTCTAAAATAATAAAATAACATATATGGGACTATCTAGGGACCCTAGTTTTATCATACTTCTCCTATAGGCTTAGGTACGAACCCTTCTTATCTCAAAATCAAAACATAATTAATAATGATTCTAACCATTACCTATTAATAAAAAATATCCTCCAAATTTAAAAATAAATTCTAGCAAACCAAATGCTACAGAAATCCTCGTATCGAATTCTTGTCTGTTCCTATTTCGGAAAAACGAACATATGTGCTTGATGAACCTTTTCAATTGTGTTATAGAAGTATGTTGGATAGAATATTTTAGGAACTGATTGTCTAGAGATGAGAGGGGTAGAGATAGACACCTATACTAGAAAAATCGAATAGGTAGGAGTTGCATTTTTAGTTATAGATATTATTACTTAGAGGACATAGGACCCATTCTTTATAGGACTAGGTAAATAGCTAAGGTAGATAGAACTTTATAGATGTTCTCCTAAGATGGAAGTAAGAATAGAGTATATCGTAGGATTTGAACCTAACGAGAGACCCTAGGATCACCAGACTGAATCCATGACACCCTTTGCCTAAGATAGAATCTTGAATAGTAGTACTAGAGGGATTTTATTGAGTGCTAATATTATAATGATGGGCGGCCTAGAAGTATTGAATATGAAGGTTTGAGTTAAGCTAGACGATTATCTCTATATATGGTAAAGCTAGCCTCGAAACGATATAAGAAATGGACTAGAAGATTGACCAATAGGTGTGTGTATCTCTTCAAGCTCAACCTCGACCCTTGCCTAGCAGATATGTACAAAATTTTTAGGTGTACTTGTAAAAAATTGTATAGCCTGTTGATAGTTAGAAGGAGTATAGTAGTAAATTTCTTTTATCTTATTGAAGACCTGACCTATAAAGGAATAAAGTTGAGTTAGTAATAATTTCTCCTTATAGAGTTGCTGACCAATAGCACCATGACGGTACTTAGGACTCTTTTGGAAGTCCTTGAATTTAATTCGCAATACCTAAGTTTTGAAGTCCTTATAGGAAGTGATACCGCTTCGAACCTTGATTTTGTATTTAGGATGGATCTAGAACTAAGTGTACCTTATTTCCTAGTAGGTTATATAAACTTAGCATCCCTTTTGGTACTAGCGTCATCTAGAAATCGTGTTTGATTAGTTTCTTTTATATCATATTTCATGTTTTAATTTTGAGGATAACATGGAGTACCAATCAGACGGCCAATAATACATCTTCCACAGAGGGTCGCCTTGTACCAGACGAAGGAGCTCCCGACTTGTCACTTTTGTGGCAAGAAGGGATATGTTCAAAAGGAGTGCAAGAAGAAGTTAGGACGATGTCATTGATTACTGTTACTGTATGTTGTTATATTATGATATGCCTAATTTCAAGAATGAAATTTACTAAGGTGGGTAGGTTTTACGCCCTGTAGATTTTTAGAGTTATTTTTTTTATTTAATTTTCTTATTATTTTGTTTAATATAGTTATTAAAAGATATTTTTTTCCACTATTGTTTTTGATCATAATATATACTTTTTCCTAGCTTTGATTTTTGGAGCACAAAAAGTACCAATCTCTAGAAACTTCCTTCATGAGTCTTGATCTTGACGAGTTTATCTTTAATTTGATATATCATGTCCCACTCGAACATGTTCTCTTGTATTCTATTTTTATCGCACGACTTTTGGGTTAAATTAGGCCAATTTGCTATGTACCGTAAAATTTGTCATACTTTCCAATTTAATTTTGGGTCTCGACATCGATCCAACCCTTTCGATCCAATATAATTTTGACCTATTTTGAATCTACTACACACATGCCTATGGTGTCCCACTCAATTGAGTTCCCATGTGCTACTTATTTCAAATGGCACATGAGACCCATTTATAGCCTTTTCGGTGTTCAATTCAATTTGAATAATTGTTTGGACCATAACCTAGTCAACCCAACTTAGTGGAGCCTACCTAGGATTGTCAAAATCAACTAGAGACATTTTTAATTGATTTTTGGGGATTTAATAGCAGCCCATTGTAGGTCCTAAAAAATCAAGTTGAACACATCAACAAAGTCAGAAAATCAAGAAATACAACTTTCAGATGAACTGCGCAGACATCAGATTGCGCATCCTTCAGGTTGCGCAAGATAGATTGCGCACACTTTCAAGTGCGCAGGCTGACGTGGCAAATCACCATCATTACCTGACGCAAATCAAATCTTCTGACAACTGACAGCACGGAGATCGAGGCGGCCGTTCGTTTAATCGTGCAACACGGCGCTCGAGGACAGCTGGCAGCGCAATCCATATTGGCGCAATCTATGTTGGTGCAATCCATTTCCCGTGCAATTCAAGTTTGCGCAATCCATTGCCTGCACAATTCAATGTGCGCGTTCTATTAGTACAAATGATAAAATACACGTGGCATTCAAGCCATCAATTGTTAATTTCGTGGCAACTGCCTGTGCATGATCATGCGTATTTCAATCAAATGATGCCATGTGTCCAAGACAGTTAAACCATGATCCAACAACTGCCTGCGCAGTCCATTGCTGCACAAACCAATTGCTGCGCAATCCATCATGCGCAGTCCAGAATAACTGAAAGTTAGTTATTTCCAGAACTCTATAAATAGAGTTTCAAGTCTCCATTCAAGGGGATCAATAATCAGAAATCAAGCATCAGAAATCAGCGATCAGAGAGTCCAGGAGTTCTTGCCCAAGTGCTGCTGCATTCTTCCGAGGCTTTTGCCTTCAACATCCGAGGCTTTTGCCTTCAGTTTCCAGAGTTGTCTTCAACTTCAGAGGCTTCGTCTTCAAAGTTCACATCGTCCAAGGGATAAAGCAATCGTCATCTAGATTGGATTCCTAAAGTTGTACCATTCCCAGAATTCAAATTGTAATCTTTTACAAAGTTTGTATCAATAAAGTTCTTCAAATTTTGTTTTTGCAAACAAAATGGCGACTCTGCTGGGACGAATTTCTCCTCCGACGAGGAAGTAGCAACTCAATGTGACGTAGCGTCTATCGGGAAGACGCAGAAGACACTGGTTGTTAAAGTCAACCAGACAGCCTACGAGGCGATGCTCAACTCCAAAACCACTCCCCGTACTGCAGCCACTTCTGCCAAGAGCAAAGTGCGCTCAGTATGGGTCTCCAAGACTGCTGCACAATCTGGCAGTGTTGCCACAAAGACTGATGCGCACTCTGTTGTACAGTCTGCTAGCCAGACTAGTGCGCAATTTGCTGTGCCAACTATTGCACAGTCTGTCTCAACCACTGTTGCACAGTCTGTCCCAACCACTGCTGCGCAATCTGTTGCAACTGTCGCACAGGCCACTTCATATGCTGCCTTGTCAAAATACAAGACTCCTATGACCCTGGCGCAGTTGGCAGCTACTTTTCCTGCGCAAACCAACACTCCAGCAACTAAAGTGCATCCTAAGCACTCTGAGGCAAGAACTCCTGATGCGCAAACCACAGTTTCTGTGGCTAGAACCAGTACACCCTCTGCCAGAGTTTCTCATGCGCAAGTGGTCAGTGCACCATCCACCCATGCGCAAACTATTCCTGTGCAATCCAAGAGTAACAGCCCTTTGGCTAGACTCTCCTCTTCTCACAACAAAGGGAAAACCTCTGCTCCTCTCCCTAAGCACTCTGTTACTCTTGCGCAATCCACTGGGGGTAGTCCTTTGACTATTCCTCTTCCTCCTCAAAGCAAAGGGAAAAAGCCCGTTGGTCTTTTCTCAAACTTCCTTGTCTCATGACTTGGAAGACAACAGAGGGAAAAGCTCTTTAGCTGACCCTTCTTCACAAAATAAAAGAAAAGGCCCTTTGGTCTTTTCTCAATCTTCTTCGATCTTTACCGTAGAAGGTCAATCTGAATGTGCTTCAGCACCAGTCAGTACAAGAATTCTTTCAAATGATAAGGGAACTTATACTGATCAAAGAGGTATTCTGCCTACCCCGGTAGCAGAATTCCAAGACCTTCCAACTTTCAAGATATCCCGTTCCAAACAGGGAAAACTGTTGGTGTCTCAAACAGAAACCCCCGGGGGTGAATTTGCAGATCTAAGAACATATCTTAACAGGCCAACTTCGGGAAAACGTAAACAACCAATGCCGAAGGTCAAAACTCAAAGACAAACTTCCAGGAGAAAAAATCCTGACACCTATGCCAATGAGGTGAGCACTTCCTTATACACACAGGGGACAAAACATTTGAAGAATCGGAACCATGTTCCGAATGTTGTTAAAGAACACATTCCTCGAACCTTTCCCCGTCCCGGCATAGTTTCTGATCTTCGAGAACATCTCAGGCAAAAACGGGATAATGTCTCGACATCTTCAGTTCAATCATCTGATCATCATTGTAATCATAAAGTTATCATCCAATGTTGTTGTCAAACAACAAAACGATCTGTCTTCGATCGTTTAACTTTTGCTAAAACCGAACCGATATCAGAGGATGAAGACGAAGTCCTGTACGCTTCTGTCAACATGACTTTTCGAAACACTGGGGGTAGAAAGTGCTCTAAACATGGCAAACCTCGCCGTCCAAGCCAACAATATCTGGATCTTCTCCAAGAATCTTCTGAGGGAGTATTCCAACATACCCGTTCCCGAAGCCGAGATACAATCGGTCAAAGGAATCTTCTTCAAGATCCTTCTGGTCATTTCCCTCTTTCTCAGTCAGGAGATGACTCTTTCTCTGACTACGATGCATACAGCGAAAGCTCTGAACAGACAGTGTCCTCCACTGTACCAAGAGAAGTCACTGCGTATGTTGTTAATGAAGACCAAGATGCTTCAACCTCAGCAAATCAAGAACAGCGAATCGCAGCACTTGAAGACAAGCTAAAGACCATGGCTGAAATGGTCGCTAGTATGCATTCTATCATTGTGGCCCAACATGCCACACCACCGACTGTACCTGCTGCGAGTTCGGAGATCATAGCATCTTCGATACCTGTCAATACTGGGCTGGGAGTAGTGTCTCCTCAAATGCTTCCTGTACAAGTACAAGTTCAAACTACACCCAGTCAGTCAGCTGGGGGTAGTGCTTACAATGCTGTTCCTCCTCCTACTACTCTGACTCAGCCGGCTCCCTCTTCATCATCTGAAGACGCCAATGAAGCTATCAAACTCTTGCGAACTCAGTTCGAAGCCTTCAAAGAGAAGGACAACTTACAACGGTTGGGAATTAAGCAGCCATACCCAGTTGAATGGAAGGAAGTCCCATTTCCTCCCAAATATAAAATCCCAACAATCTCTCTCTTCGACGACAGTACCTCACCAAGCCAGTTCATCAATCATTTCGAGGTAATGACTGTTCAACTTCAACCAAATGACGCTCTTCTTACCAGAGTGTTTGTCGGTTGTTTAGCCGGCGTAGCATATGACTAGTATAGAAGTTTGTCCGATGGTTGTATTACTTCTTTTTCAGGGCTCAAGCAAATCTTTCGGGAACGATTCTATGAGGGATTCAATGACATGACTATGTCTGCCCTCAATAAAATCAAATAGAAACAAAATGAAACTGCTGAAAGTTTCATTGAACGATTCCGTCGAGAAGCCTTGAAGATGCCTCCAGGAACTCCTGCTGCTGTTACCATAGACACCTGCAAGGCAAACCTCTTGCCTATCATCAGCATGTGGACAGGGTCAACTCAATTCAAAGACTGACCATCTTTCATTGTCAATGCCAAAGCAGCTGAAGTGAGTGCTGAGAAATTCAAACAGCTGGGGGTACAAATGTCTAATCCAGATCGGGATGAACATCAAACATCAGGTGGCGGTAATCGTCAGAACAACCGCAAGAACAAAGAGAATCTGAACATTAATTTGAAATGCAAAGAGTCTTTGGCTGTCAACGTAGCTCCGCCTACGTCTACCTCCACTCCTTCTGCACCTCCACCGAGGGAACCTCGTCCTAAGGTAGAGTACTCTTTTGACGAGAATGACACTGCAAGCATCTTCGATTGCTTACTCAAAAGTAACAAGATCCAGCTCCCAGACCCAAAGAAGCCTGATGAAGTCGGTAAGACCGATCATCCTAAGTATTGTGTCTACCCCCGATTCATTGGACATCCTACTCGAGCGTGTTATGTGCTCAAGGGTAAGATTCAAGAGCTTGTCAATGCTGGCGTCGTTACTCTACAGCAAGATGAGAAGACTGTTACCGCCAATATGGTCTCGGTCCAGTTCGGTAATTTTCCCCCGCAGATGATACAGCATGGTGTCATTCCCATTCCGAAAGCTACTCTTGAGATTGAAAATCTCCCTTCTCCGCCAAATGAAGGTCTCGTTCCCTTGTCCCTTGACAATGGCGAGGTTATGTGGATCCATCCCGATCTTGCTTCAGAGTTTGAGATTCCCTCTTCTTCTAAGAAGAAAGATCGCTCCAAAGGCAAGACAAAGATTTGCAACATGGTGTCTTTTGACCCCATAGTTGATGAAGAAATACTATTGGGCACCAGATCAGGAAAAGCCTACTTAAAAGATTACCCTGAAGCTCAAGAGAATCCTGCCTCTTCTTCTGAGCCTGCTCCAGCACAACCTGTTTCTATTGAAGAAATCCCTTCTACATCCTCATCGGTTGTAGTACCTATTCCTCCCAAACCAGCGACTGCTGATAAAGGCAAGCAACAGGTTCGCTTTGATAAACCGTTGAAGAAATCATCTCCTACTGGGCTTGAAAAGCCTTATAACTTCGATATATTGGCTCAACTAGCCAATACACTAGCAAGGCTATCTATCTTTGAGCTCTTGCGTCTTTCCAGAGAGACGCGAGAAACTCTAAGTGAAGCTCTCATGCAAGCTGAGACTTGTTTAGCCCTTCTCAAGAAGCCGGAAGCAGAACCAGTCTCTTGTCATAGTATTCTGGAATTGATTCCGAATATTACTTTTACTCAGGATGATATGCTGCTGGAGGATAATAGACATGATCGTCCTCTCTACTATACAGGATATGTCGATTCAATGAAAGTCGATCGTATCTTGATAGATCCAGGGTCTGCTCTCAGTATCATGCCAAAGACGATGTTGGACGCATTGAAGATACCAGTTCATAATCTTTCAAGCACAATCACTACTATCTTGGGATTCAACCAAGAAAGAAGTGAACCTTTGGGTAAGATTCGCCTAAAACTCCAAATAGGCAATCTTCGTACAAAGGTGACCTTTTATATCATCGACAATCATGGTTGTTCTTATAACGCTCTTCTGGGAAGACCCTTCCTCCATGAACAAAATGTTGTTCCATCAACTCTTCATCAATGTTTTAAATATGTTGATGACAAAGGGCAAGTTCACAAGAAAGTTGCAGACCTCTATCCCTTCAAAGGCGTTGAAGCATACTGCAACGACGCTCGTATGTACAAAGATAAATTTATGAAAGTGGTATTGGCAATGGATACTGAAGAAGACCAAGAAGCAGTACCCAATGACACTCTCATCATATCTGTCAAAGGGCGTGTTTCTCATCCTCAATCTTCTAAACCACTGGCTATTCACTTGCCAGTCCAAAGAAATCAGTTGATGATGATCAAAATCAAAGGGAGCTCACCTCTTCTGAGCCACTTGTTATCGACTTACGTCGTAACAAGGACAAAAAGCAGCTCACTTCTTCTGTGCCACTTGTTATAGATTTAACTCATAACAAGGAAAAAAGGAAGCTCACCTCTTCTGAGCGACTTGTTATTGACCTTCGTCGTAACAAGCCTCCTCCACGTTCTTCTTCTCCCCCTCTTGTAATCAATCTAACCAAGCCTGCTAAGGCTAAAGGTCCTGTTGTGAATACAGATGTACATATCAATGAAAAAACATCTACTTTCCAGTATACTGATGTTATTTATCATACTAAATGCTATTTGGATATGTTAAATAGCTTTAAAACATTTACAATGGGAGCTGTACAATCTCTTCAAACAGAAGTTTCATGTGAACACTCAAAAGATTCATATCGTATTGTTCCTGCTCGTAAGAAAGGCGGACGTCCAATACTTTTTAGTAAAAGACCGAAAAAAAAGTTCAGCTATACGGATGATAGCAAAGTTAACGACACGGGACATCTTCAATTCCGTCGTTACAGTCAACAATCAAGAGACATCGTCCGAAAGATGGGTTACGACTTCAAGAGTGGTCTCAATTATGGTAAGGGAAGAAATACTCCTCTCCGTACCGCTGTTCCACAAGGAAAGTCAGAGATGTATTACAGCAGAACCAAAAAAGGTCTCGGATATGCTTCTCCTCCAATGTTATCCCCAGCAGTCTCCGATTCTGATAGCGAAGAACGCTCCAATTCTTCTGATTCCAGATCTTGGGATTCCGATACGAGCATCGGTGAAGTCCATCGACTGGTTGTATCATCTAACATGGTCTCTGTTGAACTTCCAGAAAGCTATGACGAGGATGTTGAAGAAAATCCTGAAACAGATCCTTGGGTTCAACACATGGATAATCAATGGGTACTTCGCTTTGAACAACGAGAACCTCCTACTGAAGATCAATTAGTTCAAGTTGACGTAGGAGAAAGTGGGTCGCCTCATCTAATCTTCATCAGCAAGAATCTTCCAGAAGCAGATAAGCAAGAGTTGATTCTTCTCATTAAAGAATACATTGATGTCTTTGCCTGGAGTTATGAAGACATGCCAGGTTTAGATCCCAAGATTGCTACGCACAAACTGAACATTTTGCCTAATGCAAAACCAGTTAAGCTGCAACAACGGCGTTTCAAACCAGAAATGATGGACGCGATTGATGATGAAGTCAAGAAGCTCATAGCTTGTGGCTTTATTCGAGAAGAGCAACATCCTGACTGGGTGGCCAACGTTGTTCCAGTTCTAAAGAAAACCGGCAAAGTTCGAGTCTGCATCGACTTTCGGGATCTTAATGAAGCATGTCCAAAAGATGAATTTCCTCTCCCTATCACGGATGTCATGATTGACAATACTTGTGGGTTCGAGCGAATATCTTTCATGGATGGATTCTCTGGATATAATCATATCAAGATGAATCCCGAAGATGAAAAACATACTTCTTTCCGCACTCCTCGTGGTGTCTATTGCTATACTGTAATGCCATTTGGTCTCAAGAATGCTGGTGCAACCTACCAACGGGCTATGAGTACCATCTTCAGAGATCATCTCCGCAAGACTGTCGAATGTTATGTTGACGATATCGCCGTCAAAAGTCGTCTAAAAGAAGATCACATCCAAGATTTGAGAACAATCTTCAATCTCATGCGCCAACATCAACTCAAGATGAATCCCACTAAGTCATTTTTGGGTGTCTCTAGTGGCAAGTTTCTCGGCTTCGTCATTACCTCTAAGGGTATACACGTGGATCCCGAGAAGATCAAAGCCATTCAAGAGATGCGTCCTCCACACAACCTAAAAGAGCTACGAGGATTCCAAGGTCGACTTACGTACATCAGGAGATTCATTTCGAACTTGTCTGGACGTTGTAGACCATTCACTCAACTAATGAAGAAGGGTGTATCTTTTATTTGGACTGAAGAATGTCAACGAGCATTCGACGATATCAAAAGATATCTTATGAACCCACCGGTCTTGGTGCCACCAATCTCTGACATTCCATTCTTGATGTATGTCCGTGCTATGGATCATTCATTGGGTGCTTTACTTGCCCAAAAGAACAAAGAAGGTCATGAACAGGCCATCTATTATCTCAGTCGTACTATGATTGGTGCTGAACACCGTTATAGTCCGGTCGAGAAAGAATGCCTAGCTCTTATGTTCGCTGTGCAGAAGACAAGGCATTACATCATTGGACAAACTATTCATGTCATATCCCGAGTTAACCCTCTTCGGGTACTCATGAAGAAGCCCAGCACACTTAATTCTCGGCTGGCTACATGGGCAATCCTACTAGCTCAATATGACATGGTATATGTTCCACAAAAGTCTGTCAAAGGCCAAGCGCTGGCGGATTTCTTGGCGGCTCATCCTGTACCAGAAACATCCAAGCTATATGATGAAATTCCAGACGAGACATTGGAAGTCAACATGATCTCTAAAGAATTTCTAACCTGGCGTCTATTCTTCGATGGTGCATCCAGGATTGGACCCAATGGTGCCATTGTAGCAGGAGTTGGAGTGGTTCTCGTTTTTTCAGACGGATCAACCATCCAAAGAGCATACTCTCTAGATGAACCTTGCTCCAACAATGTAGCGGAGTACAATGCCCTACTCATCGGCCTTCAGTTAGCCAAACAATTGGATGTCGAATATCTCGAAGTCTACGGTGATTCTAAGCTGATTGTTAATCAGGTTAGAGGAACCTATGAAGTTCGGCATCAAGATTTGGTACCTTATCATGAAGCAGCAATCAACATGGCTACATCATTCAAAGCTTTCTTTATTGAATATGTACGCCGAGCTTGCAACACTGAAGCAGATGCCCTAGCCAATCTTGCAGCAGTCTTAGCCGTTCCTATTAGAAGACAACAAGTGGTGGTTATCTCCAACCGAGAATTGTTCTGCATTGAAAACAATCGTAATATTGAATTCAGCAATCTTGCTGAAGTCAATGTTATCGACGAAGACTGGAGAACTCCTTTCATCGACTTCGTGGTTCATGACATACTCCCCGAGGATCCTAAGGAGGCTACGAGTGTTCGTCGACGATCTCTCCGATTCTATTACAATCAAACCACCAAGACACTTTATCGGCGAACTTATGACGAACTTCTCCTACGCTGTCTCGCTGGTGATGAAGCACGGCAAGTGTTGCACGAAGCTCACGATGGTGTCTGTGGAGCACATCAACCTGGTCCTAAACTACAGGATCGCATTAGACGCATGGGTTGCTATTTGCCCTCTATGGTATCAGATGCCATCGAATATGCAAGAAAATGTCGTGCTTGTCAAATCCATGCAGACTTCATTCATCAACCATCGGAATTCCTACACCCGACTGCTGCTTCCTGGCCTTTCGAAGCTTGGGACATGGATGTCATAGGTCCCATCAATCCTCCTTCTTCTAGAGGACATCGATTCATACTAGCAATAACGGACTACTTCTCCAAGTGGGCTGAAGCTATACCTCTGGCTGAAGTCAAAACCAGTAGCGTCATCAGCTTTGTTAAACACCACGTCATATACAGATTTGGTGTACCTCGAAGAATCATCCATGACAATGGACCTCAGTTCATCAGCCAGAAGTTCACCAGATTCTGCGATGATCACCGGATTGATAACGTCGCTTCAACAGCCTACAATCCTGCTCCTAATGGATTAGCTGAAGCCTTCAACAAAACCATTATCAAGCTTCTCAAGAAGTTTGTATCCACTAACAAACGGAACTGGAGCGAAAAGCTTGGGGAATGTCTTTGGGCCTACCGAACTACGGTCCGCAATCCTACGGGCTTTACCCCCTTTTCTCTGGTGTATGGCTGTGAGGCTGTTCTTCCTCTGGAATTGCAAATTCCTTCTTTAAGGATTGCCATTGCTAATGAACTCACTACAGAAAATAATGATCTTCTTCGACTTCAAGAATTAGAAGCACTTGATGAGAAGCGATTAATGGCTCAACAACATATTGAGTTATATCAAGCCCGCATCTCGAAGACTTTTAATCGCAAAGTTAAAGTCAGAACCTTTCAGCAAGGAGAACTTGTTCTAACGGTCAGACGTCCTATGACTATGACTCATATGAGCAAAGGCAAATTTGATGCGAAATGGGAAGGACCCTATGTCGTAAGCAAAGTCTTCTCAAATGGAGCTTATCAACTTTCAGAGCTCGATGGTCGAATTGCTATGATGCCTATCAATGGAAAGTTCCTTAAGAAGTATTATGTATGAATGTAAATATTTGTAAATCATCAGACAAAGTTCAAGTTCATAAATAAAATGCAAATTTTATTTCATCATATGATAGTACATGATATTAAGGAAGGTCACTATCATCCTTCTCTACATTTGGACGCGGACCACTGCCGTCCTTCTCGAAAACACGATCAGCAAAAGAGCTGAGAACTTCATTGCTGGAACCCACGAGGAATTTGCAAGCAGCCATCCTCATGGCTTCCTCTTCTTCAGTCCTTCCTGGATCAAGCAGAAAGTCCAGAATGTCTCGTGGTGGCTTGGGTGCAGACGAACCTTCGCCTGTTTTTGCCTCCTTCGGCTGAGTTGGATCGGCAGGGCGTTCTTCAGTGCCCTTCTGAGCCTTCGGGGCGATTTCAGCCTTCTTGGATGCTTCTCCAGACGACATTTTTATGTTGAAGAGTAGAAGTGCTCGTTCCTGTCAGATTTCTGTTATATTTATAGGCAGAGACTCCTCAAACAACGAAGCGACACATTCATCCGACGGTTCATCCGTTCATTTATCACATTCATTCGATGGTTCGCCTGTTCATTACCACTTGACGGTCCACCCGTTCATTTCATCTGACGGTTCACCCGTTCATTCATCATCACTTGACGGTTTATCCATTCGTTAACGGTTTGTCCGTTCATTCCATCAGTTGACGGTTTTCCCGTTCATCTCACATACATTGACGATTCATCATCGTTCATCATCCATATCAGCAACTTGTCGTTTTCGATTAAGTTGTCAATTTGAAATAATAATGTTCAATATATTCTGCCACGTCCATATTACCTCTGAGTAGATATAATGAGTATAATTATTTTCTACAAAATCATCAAGAAATATATCATACCTCTGAATATATTTTCTATCTCTATTATTTATATCTAAACAAGATATGCAACAAATAATGGAGCCACAGCAAAATGTCTTTTATTAACCAGAATATAAGGCATTACAAAAGCACATGAGCCATAAAAAGACACAAAGGTACAAAAAGTTCCATTAAGAAGGAGGTACTATCAAATTGTCAATCTGCTGCTTCAGAGTCTGCAGCTCTTCTTCATGACACCCTCCTTCTGGCCTCTTCCATCCCGGTTTCTTCATTAAAAACGGGCATGGCTACCGTCCGACGGGTAATCTCAGCACCATGAGTCGCCTCATACTCATTCTTCTCCTGAATCAAAGCATTATATTGTTCAATTATAACTTGATGACCATCAGCTTCATCTTCTAACTCTTTCTGGAGACAAGTAATCTCTGCTCTTAGTTCAGCAGTTCTTTGTTCTTTTCTTTCAGCCATCAAGGTGACTGATTCTAGCTTAGAGTTGTATTCAGCAGATTTTGTGGAATAAGCCTCCAAAAGATTTTGAAGATTTACCCTTTCTATATCAGCTGCCTGGGCCATTCGTTCGAACTCGGCCTGCACTAGAGATTCTATTTCCTTTTTCTTGAGCTCCTTATAATTCTTTATAGAGACTTCTAATTCATTCAATATGTGGTCAAGGAGAGTGGCCTAAGCTTCGTCTCCTTGCTCCCTTGTAGCCCTTACTAAAAGGAAAGTTGGGTTTCTAACCATAAAGAAATCAGCTCCCTCTTTGTCTATCATCTTATGAACTAGAGGTCCCAGCGATTCAAAGAAGCATCTGGTGAATGATTGGACAACTTGCTGATTAATTGCCAGAGTCCCAGGAGTCGCAACTATTCCTGTTGAAGACGAGGCAGCAGGATGCTCGATTCTTTGTGTCTGGATGGCTGGCTCTTTGAATAAGGGAGCCAAAGTGGAGCTAGTCGCCCCTCCTGGTTGTTCCTCTGCAAAAGTAAAATTGTCATTTTGCCAGTCGTTTGCAAATAACCAAGTAGATTAAATGAAGACAGTCTTACCTTGGTTCGATTCAGCAATAGGCTTATTCCCTGCAGGAATAGACACCAGATGAGCAGAAGTCACTTCAGCCGCAACAGTTTGGCTACTGCCCTCTTCAGAACCACAAGATAGATGATGACTACTACTAACAATCACCGTTGTTATGGGCACTATAGCCAGGTCCATCGGAGGTGCTGGAAGAGTCTCAAGATCTGCAAGAAGTACAAATAAAGATATTAGTTATCAATCTATTTTAAAAGAGAAGATTGCTAAATTTCATACCTTGAAGACCGGTGGTGGGAGTTTCTTTCGGAGCATCTTCATCTGCTGCTTCTTCTGGAGATATTTCTATCTCAACATCCTCTTCAGGATTTAAGGTATTAGCAACTTTTTCTGAAGACGCCTCCACTTCAATATCCTTTTTAGGATCTAAAGTATCATCGGCAACATCAGGAGATATATGCTCTTCATCATCCCTTTCGGGATCTTGCATATATTCATCAATATTTTCAGACGAAGAGCTCTCCTCATTTTCTTCTTCTTCTTCTGGTGCATTCTTGCTGGTAGTCGCGGCTTGGTCACCATAGTCATCCAGAGGGCCGTAACTGCAATCTTCTAGAGCCGCAATTACTTCGCGATCTTCCTCTTCGCGAAGGGTTCTAGGAGTAGGCGGAAGTTCAATAATCTTTGTAGCAGACGGAGGAGATCGGACTGCATTATCTTCTTCCTCTCTGGGCTCATCGGCCTCATTCCTCTCTTCCATTGGCTCAAATTCTTCCCTTTGACCAGACTCAGGGATGGGAGTGGGAGATGACATTGTGATGCCCGCTATAGCATCTGATACGATTGAAGGCAAAGTTTGACCTCTACGGATTAATCTTTTCTTTCTTTGTAGAGGGATCTCAGGGCTTTCTATATTTATAGTCTCAACTTGTTTCTGAATAGAGGTTGGTGTAATAGCCTCTTCTTGCTGAGTTGACCCGGCCAGCTGTCGAGACTGAGATCGAGTGGTGACCTTTTCAGAAGAGTGATCCAAGATCAATTTCTTCTTTGCTGCAGGAGCGGGAGGCTCCTCTCTTCTCCTCTTCTTCGCTGGAGATTTACCCACCTTCAAAGAAATACGCATTGCTGCGTTTACCTCTTGAGGGAACATAACATCCCTTGAGGTTTCCAAAGGTGCATCTTCTGGCTCATGTACCTCCTCATTTCCTATGAGCGACAGGACAACTCCTCCTCTCTTCAATCTTGTTGAAGATGCGAAGCTATCTGCGAGGTTGAAATTCTCGGCAAAGGTATTTGAAGATGTATAAAAAACTGAGTATGTAAACAGCATCCGAGGGCCATGGTTGCTGTTTACAGGCATCGAGAACGTCGATTTCGTATCTCGAGCATTATAGTAAGCCCAGGCCCGGGCTCCATCTATCAAATAACCTTTTCCCTGAAGACATGTAATAGCATTCCCCACATGGAATTGGTCATGGCCGAACTGTCGAGCGAATCGACTGGGAAGATACGGCTCTAAATAACATTCATCTTCGAACCAGTATACCAAGTGAGAAGGTCGGATTGTCTTCAACCATTCAAAAGCTACACGGCTCAGAGGATGCATTTACGAATCAATCATATTTGTTCGTATTTGTTCGTAACCAGCAGGAGGCTTGGTACAATAAAAATTCCATCCCTTGCTCAAGTTTAGAGCATATCTACAGTCTCTGAGAGTAGTGAACTTCCACTTACCGTTGGCGTATCTTCGTAAAAAGCTGCCATCTACCGGTCCCATGCCGGGGTCCATCAAAGTGGGATGGTGGAGGAGCAACCACCCAAACAGATAAGTATATGGTAATTCCAACCGAGGGAATTCTTTTTCACCCTTGGATTTTAGCATCAGATCGACATAGAGGCGAAGACCAGCATTCAGCTTACAAGTCATAGCTGACAGAAGATCCATTTTATAGCCGAAGACTAATCTGACGGCCGCAAATAGAACACCGCGGTGGAAGCGGTCGACTGCACTGGATCCCGGAACTACAAATCGACGAAGCCAATGTGTCAGAAACCCTGCAAATTGGGCTTCCTTCGACATCGGTCTGTATCCTACTCTCAAGTAACTTTCGAGAGTATCCCCTGTCTTCAAAGGGGGGCATTGATAATCATCCTTCATTTGCTTATCATAATCGCCACTTTCTTCCATCATCTTCATCACTTCTGTGTTGCTCAGTGGCTTAAAGAAATCTGGATAACATCTATCGTGTTCCTTAGTCTTCGGTTCTTGAATATGATTGAGGAACAGATAGGGTAGCCACTTTGAAGAATAACAAGTGTTTGCGGTAGCACTCTTATAAAACAGGGAACAGATCTTGTAATGGCATTGCAGTCCTCGAATACTGCTACCATCTCTGCATTTTCTCTCCGGAGTTTGTCTAATTCATCATTGGTGGGGACGAATTCTTCATATGGGAAATCTCCCATTGGCAGAAAAGAGATGTACTTCATCTCATGGAGTGCAAATCCAATTTCTCTGCCGGGAGTCATGAAGGTTCCTGTTCTGTAATTATACCTCTCTGCTAAAGCCAGAAACAGGTGAGGGTTAGGGGCAAAACCATAGACAGTGGCATGCACTGCTTGGTATAAGTTGATTTGCTGCAGTTCGCCTTCAAACTTGGTTAGAATCCAATTGGCTATGCAGCTCCATCTTTTGAAATCTGGATTCACTAATCCAGTCAGTCTGATGTCTTGCTCCGGATATCTTCCTTCGACTTTCGCAAATTCATTTGCGAAAATTGGGGTCCTGACGGGCATTAACAATGAAGAATTCTCCGGCGGAATGCAACCGGGTTTCAGTCCTCTCAGCAAAACACTGTACCGTTCAGAAGAACTGTAGAACATATCTTTCTTATTCGGCCCCTTCTTCACAAAAATTCTTTCTGGACGGGCATCTTGGAACGGAGTAAGGTTCCATTCCATCTTTCTCGGGTAACTCGCATGAGCATACCGGGATAATGGGAGGCAGCGTGGAATATTTGGTATCGAGAAAGATCTATCCGTCTGATGAACAACTCTTTCTTCCATTCTCGATCTTGGTTGAGAACTTTTCTCGAAAGCTTCACCAAACAAGAATAATGGTTTCTTGTGTATAACAGCATCTGCCGTTTCCAGAGGTTGTCCGTTCATTAAACATTTCAATGTTTCATTGTCCTGGGATACCAAAATGGCTTGACGGGAGGTCGGCAGATCATACTGAGGATAATCTACATGTGACAAGTCCTCTTTATACTCTGATTCTGAAAGAGTCCTCACGAAGTTCTCATATTCTGGGTCTTCTCTGGTATTAACTGCATCAGACAGAGAAAACAAAAATCTTGAGTACAAAGTCAAAATCAAAGATTTAGTTTGCACAAAAATCAAATTGCGCAAACATCAGATTGCACATAATCAGTTTGCGCAAACAAATAAACATCAGTTTGCGCTGACAGACTCGCGCAAATCAGCAAATTGTGCTGACTTTTATCAGCGCAATTCAACCGATCGCGCAGAGAGTCATTCTTCATAAAAATGAAGGATGGATTGATTTATGCAACCAAAACCCTAAAAAGGGTGGCGCAATATGATCCTATCTCTAAAAAGAGATAGTTTCTAAAAAAGGAACAATGAAATCAAAACTCTAAAAAGAGTTTTTGATTTGGGTTCTCTACCTATCATTGCTGGGTGAGCGGTTTCATGGCACGAAGCTCGGCGCGCAGCACGAGTTGATGATTCGGCGGGGGCCTTCCCCTTAGCGGCAGAGGATCGCCGGGGAGCCATGGAAGTCGTCGGGGAAAGAAGACAGAAATGGTTCGGGGATTTTTCTCTCAAAAGCACGAAGGAGGCAAAGTAAAAAAATGAAATGAAGAAGAGGGCTATTTATAGTTTCTGAAAATGAAACGACCGCCTCAGATTGCGCCTGAAATTGGGGAGAATTCCTCAGATTGCGCAGCCAGTTCAATTCATGCGCAAAATGATTCAAACTTCAATTCAAAGTATTTCGAAATTTTGAATAAGTTCAACTTTCGAAAACTTTGAAGGGGGTCTTGTAGGTCCTAAAAAATCAAGTTGCACAAATCAACAAAGTCAGAAAATCAAGAAATACAACTTTCAGATGAACTGCGCAGACATCAGATTGCGCATCCTTCAGGTTGCGCAGGATAGATTGCGCACACTTTCAAGTGCGCAGGCTGACGTGGCAAATCACCATCATTACCTGACACAAATCAAATCTTCTGACAACTGACAGCACGGAGATCGAGGCGGCCGTTCGTTTAATCGTGCAGCACGGCGCTCGAGGACAGCTGGCAGCGCAATCGATGTTGGCGCAATCTATGTTGGCGTAATCCATTTCCTGCGCAATTCAAGTTTGCGCAATCCATTGCCTGCGCAATTCAATGTGCGCGTTCTATCAGTACAAATGATAAAATACACGTGGCATTCATGCCATCAATTGTTAATTTCGTGGCAACTACCTGTGCATGATCATGCACATTTCAATCAAATGATGCCATGTGTCCAAGACAGTTAAACCATGATCCAACAACTGCCTGCGCAGTCCATTGCTGCGCAAGCCAATTGCTGCGCAATCCATCATGCGCAGTCCAGAATAACTGAAAGTTAGTTATTTCCAGAACTCTATAAATAGAGTTTCAAGTCTCCATTTAAGGGGATCAATAATCAGAAATCAAGCATCAGAAATCAGAGATCAGAGAGTCCAGGAGTTCTTGCCCAAGTGCTGCTGCATTCTTCCGAGGCTTTCGCCTTCAACATCTGAGGCTTTTGCCTTCAGTTTCCAGAGTTGTCTTCAACTTCAGAGGCTTCGTCTTCAAAGTTCACATCGTCCAAGGGATAAAGCAATCGTCATCTAGATTGGATTCCTAAAGTTGTACCATTCCCAGAATTCAAATTGTAATCTTTTACAAAGTTTGTATCAATAAAGTTCTTCAACTTTTGTTTTTGCAAACACCCATATGCAATAAACCCATGCATTTTGACTGAATCTTCTACCTTTCCAAATATGGAAATCCACTAAACCCATCTTACCATATTAGCTGATTGGATGACCAAATCTCCACCAAATCAATTCAAACTTCCTCCATACAAACCCTAGCATCTAGAGAACCAAACCCTATATATATAAACCCCTATAGGCCGTCCACCTCCTCTCCCTATACTAAAATCCGACCCCCTTCTCCTATTAAGATCGACGGCCACGTGCCTTTGGCCGACCACCCAAAGCCCCTTATACTCGACTTTTGTGCACTCCACCACCTCCACGACGACTCCAAGAGACTCCTCTTCAACCCTATCAAGCTCCGGAGGAGTTTTGTCAACTTAATTGAACGTCTAAAGGTCGAAACTGATGGTTATTTCTAGTCGTAACAAAATTTTTGAACCCAGTTTTGTCATCTTCTAAAATAGGTTTTAAATACTTTTTTTCATCTATTTAGCCTAAAAATAAATTTATGGATATCCCTACATGTCTTCTATGGTTTTCAATTGCTAACTCACATGGCTCCACTCTGTTTGCCCGTGGCGTCCGTTGTACTAAAATTGGTCCATATTTGACCAATTTCGGTGCAAGGATCTTTCCGACGACTTTTGAACCCGTTTGATCTCAAAAAAAAAATCCTTGGTACTGTCTCTAACATCATTTTTAATCATCTAGTAATGTTCTTTGTTCATATTTTCAAGTATTTCATACGTGTATGGCATCGTTTCTATGATACTAGTTTTTCGGACACCGAAAAATCCACCTTAACCCGATTACTTGATCTCTAAACTTTATAAGAGTTTAATATGATTTAAATCTAATTAATATAGATAGAAAATCATATTTTCTCTAATTTATTCTGAATATTTCCATAATATTTAATTTCTATTTTTTTAATATTGATTCAGTTCCAAATTGGACCAATATATAGCATTATTGTGTTGGTAAATAAATGCATTGATTTGGTTTTATTTTCCTGAAAATAAATATATATAAAATATATTCAGAAATTAATGTTTATTTTTTCAGAAATAAAATTATTTATTTTGGGAATTTAAATATTATTTTCCTAAAATAACATGGTGCCATATATAGTAGTATTGATGGCATATATGGTTAAATGTTAATTTATGGTTGTTGACTAGTTGTACCTATATATAGTATGTGATCCTTGTTGTGTAAATTTGACATCAATTTTTATTATTCCTTAAGTTAGTTAGATTTATTTTAGAATTTAATTATATTATTTTTATATTTATTTGGTTTCGATTTAATTGACAAGTTGGCCTATCAAACCAATAAGTTGATATCTTTAGTCAAAGTGTATTTTTCTATAAATATTATGATTAAATATTTTAATGATATTTCAGAATATTATTATTATTACTTTTAGTTTATAAAAATACTACTTTTATCTAATAACATGATTATATGTATGTGTAGTTAGAGTATGTATATTTTTACTTGTTTCATAAAAATATATGTATTAATATTTTTCCAGAAATATTTATTATTATTTCAGAATTTAAAGTAATTATTTTCAAATTACAGAATAATATTTGTCTTGTTAGTATAATATTATATGACTATACTTGGATATAAACTAGTTTGGTAGATTATGCCTAAATAGAGACTATACATGGTAAGTGTATGCATGGTATGTGTAAGATCTTTGAGTTAGCATTTATTTTAGTTTATTTATATTACTAGATGTTCGCGATTGTTCGGCTACAGTTGGAGCCGGACCGATGATTATTTTGTTTTTGAAATGCCAGGCAAGATACCTTGCCTTTGTTCTCTGTTTAAATTAACTTTTTATTTTTGTGCTTGTTGTTTACAGTTATAGTTGTGTACGTCCAAGTTTGACTTGGGTGCCATCGATATTGTCATCGATGTCTTGGGTGTGTTACTTGACCTAGAGTTAGTAGACCTACCTTTAGTTGGAAAGTTATTGATATAACTTCTATGGCCTAGACACATGTTAATACACGCCACCATGAGTGAGGATTCATATGCATGAGTTACGCATCGACTAGCCCTTAGTGCGTTGACTCACTGGATAGTTAGGTCGTGTCTAGGTATGGTGACTTGCATTAAGATATGAATTGTTCGAGTCATGGATATGACTTGTATAATACATGGCTGTAATGCCCCGCATCGTACGGTGCATTTCGCTGAGTTATTGACTCGAAGAGTTGCGTTGATCCGAATAATGCATCTAGTCAAATCGATGCAAGTGTTACGTCGGCCGAAAGAGAAAGCTTTGATTCGGTTCGAAGACCCAATAAATCGAATCGATGTAAAGCATAAGTCCGGTTTAAACAAGTATTGATTTTAGTTGATTTCGTGTGCATGCTACACTTTTACACTAGATTATAAGAGGTCGACGTTTGTCTATTTTGAAACGGTGTCCGCAAAACCAAAATATCGCCTCGCAACGAACTGAGGCATGGGCACGATAGGTCGAATGAGTTGAGTAGCTCAACGGAATGACTAAGTCAGAAGAGTTGGCCGCGCAACGAAGTTATGAAATTAAGCTGCATCGGCTCGACGAAACGACAAGACGTATCGACTTAAGGTGGGTCGGTTCAGACCCTTCTTGTCACGACCCGCACCCGCTTTTCGGATACGAGGCGTGTCCAAGCCAGTCTACGCCGCAGAGTCGGCGGTAGAACGCTGTCAAGCCCACAAGAAATAAATGCTCAAAATATAACATTTGCTGCTCATTCACATTTCTAAATTTATTACAACATTTATAACATTTATATTTAAAGAAAATACAAGGTTCTCACAATAATGAAAATGACAACTAGTTCCACTATCTAGGTCGGCCTCAGCATACCCATGTCTTCCCAGTGCTAAGAGTGATCGCGGCTAAACCTGAAAAATATTGGTTTCCAGTCAGGAATGGAACAAGTACACAAACCGACGGCAATGCAAAAACACAATAGAATTAACAAGACATGAAAATAACATATGAGAGATAAAACTAGAAGAAAACTGATGACATGGCACGGTGGAGAATAAAAGGAAAAATAAAAGACAACTACCTATGTGGTGTAAAATATCCTTTTTGACATGTGAACGGCTAGGGGGTAAATCCGGCTCACTGCACGTGTCGTGTGCAGCTGCTATCGTTCAAGAATAGACATTTTGGGAATATTTCTGGGTAGTCCACATGTCTACTAAGATATTTCTCCTCCCGACTACTCCGTGTGACGAGCGTGTCAACAAGCAGCAAGATATATGTATAGACATGAAATGAAAAGACTACTATGAATCGAAAGCAATCAGAAAGTGCACTTGCCTGAGGTCCTTAGCTGGAGAAACCAATAATACTTTACCACTCAATGAGCCACAATCAGTCAACACATGCAGAAGTCTCCAGATGCTGAAATAAACAGTACCAATGTTCTCAGAATAGTCAAATTAGCTAGGATTGCCTGTCCTTAGGTTCAATTCTGGACACATGGGCAAAACGGTAATTTTGGGTCAAAACGGTGTCCGCCGTTGGACCCGCTTTGCACCGAAAAGCGTGCCAGAGTCAACGGTCTCTAAAGTCGCAAAACTACATGTCAACATGTCCACTTTTTCGATACGAATCCAAACGTATGTCCAAAGTTGGATTTCGGCGGGCCGTGCACAAAATCGCCCGTTGAGTCGGACCGTAGGACCCGCAAAACGACGTTCCGATTCCACTGTCTCAGAATTGGACCAAACTTTGCATACATGACCAAAAAAACGATACGGTCCTGTTGGCGTAAGTTTCGTCTCGATCTGACGAGCATGCACAAAGTAATTGGGAAACTTGTATAGAGGCCGATACGGTGAATTTCGACGGATACGCATCAAATTTGTCGTGCACACGCGACCAATTTGAATTCCGTCAAAGCCCACACGTCCACGAATCCGTTACGCACCTTTCGATGCTTTCGGTTCGCGACCACGTCGCCCGGATTGGCGGGACGCCGTATCGAAGGGTTTTATTGAAAAATCACAGTTTCGAAGACCGATTTTCCTGATTTTTATACTGATTTAACTTCCTGTATAAACAACTTGAATTAAAACTAATAATTGGGTTTTAATCCATGTTAGGATGTCTAAAATACTGTTTAATTAGAATTTCTAATCTGGCCCTGGATTGATCGGAATCGATCTTCCAATGTGAGTTCATGGACTGCTATTTGCTCTATTTTCGAGAAATCAAACGCCAGTTTTGGCTTCGATTTCTGGGACAATACAAAGCATCAAAAATCGAAGTGTTTGAAGAGCTATATAGTCGTATAAATGGGCTTCGTACCTGAGAAGATGGAACGCGAAACGGTAGAGTGTGCGGCGCGGAAGTCGGGCACGAAATCGGGGTCGGGCAGCAGCTGTTGCTGCCGTTCCTCGCTGAACCCGCGCGCTCCGGCGTGTTCGGCCGGCCAGTGGCCGTACGTGCGGCGGCGGTGGCGCGCAGGGTGGCGTGCGCGCGCACGCGCAGGTGTGGGGCGCGGCTAGGGCTTAGGTTTGGAGTTCGTGTCCCTTGGTCTCGACGTTTATATACGCGGAGCGTAGCAGTATTTCCGCGCGGGTCAGCTCTGGGCTGAGATGAGCTATCGGGCTGGTGGGGGTTTGTTGGGCTCGGGGAGAGTAGAGCTCAGGCCTGTGGCTCGGGCTTAGGGAGTTTTGGTCGGGCTTGGCCCTGGTGGGCCTGGGCTGGCCTGTATTAGTTCATATATATATATGTAACTAATTCACATATAAAAATATATACATATCTATACATATATGTATATACACGTTTATACGTATATACTTGTATATCTTTATTTATATATATATACACACACAAAATACCTATATATATATATATATATATATATATATATATATATATATATATATATATATATATAAAATATATATATATATATATATATATATATATATATATATATATATATATATATATATATATATATATATTCATATATATATATTTATTCATATAAATATACATACATGTATACATGTATATATAATTATATATATACACCTACCCACATATGTATATATATGTAATAAATACACATGTATAATATTTTTATATATTTATATATATATGTATATATACACACACACACACACACATATATATCTATAATATATATATTTATATATCCATACACGAACACCCCTATATAATATATATTCATTTATACATACACACACATATTATATATATACATATATATATCTTTGATAGAAAATAAAATACTAATAACTATTAATAATAAATAATTTATTTATTTAATAACCACAATATTAACATTAATAATAATAATAATAAACCTAATAACACTGTAATTAAACCAATAATATATTTCGGTGAACTCATCAAACACACCGTTTATTTGGCTCCAGAAATTCGTACAATTATTCTAAAATCACCATTCAAATAAAATAATTAATAATAGAAAAATATTTCAAGAATTCTCGGGAAGGGGAGCTACAAATCTACCCACCTTAAAAATAATTTCGTCCTCGAAATTCTAATTCATAACTATTCTTAAATTCAAAAAGAAAGTCTAGCCTAACCCTAACCTCCTCAATTTAATTCCTCAAAATATTTTATATACTCCTCCTAGCCATTTTATCTCCGAATACTTGAGGACTTCTACCCACCTTCGGTCACACTACTCCTCCCAACTAAAATCTATAATCCTCTAACTAGTTGCTAACAATCCTACCAACAGATATCTACAGCATGAGGCATCTATAAGTTTTTCTTATCTATCAAGCAACCCAAGATTTAACAGGCAACAGATTGACACAAGTAGCTAAGAAATATTGATAAATTCTAATAAGCATGATCGTTCATCACTCTGAAATGGAAAGGACAGGAAGATAAGGAAAATTAATCGAGAGCGAATATGAAATTTCAAGAGCCGTGGAGAGTATCCAATGATGCATATAGAAAGAAAATTTATGAACCTATTGTCTTATTGCTAGATTGGGCTACTCTAGTCTAGTCACTTGCTAACTCAAAGAACACTTGTTTCTTAGAGGGGCTTGCAATCCATGCAATACATAAATTCCGTTCTCGAAGTTACTCTAAACATGATTCCAAAATAGAACGGAATTTATGAAATCAAGATTGTGATCTATTTTGTGGTTATTTAAACACACAAGCAAGGGATATAAATGCAATACAAGATCGTATCACGACTTCCAGGTAGATGGAATAAGGGTTACGAATGAATGCACATTCTAAAGGTGGAGACTACATGATAGGTATAGGGACCTATTTCAAATAGTTCGGTTTTATAGTCCAAATATGGGGGTATGCCTGGATGGGTTTTACTGGGTCTTTAATGTGTTCTCTATTTGGACATCACTTGCTGGATAGATGAACCTGAGATTTCAATATACATCGGCTGGACAAGATTTCAATGATAAAACTATTCCTACTAGATTAGGGTATTGTGGAATAGGTTTCTACCCGAGGGGTTGAACTAGTTGCTAGTCAGGTTGGTTAGCTAGGTCCTTAAAGCTCAAAATGTGCCTTCAGTGACTTTTGTGTTTAAGGAGCACATGAGGCCTCAATTGGGTGGCACACTGGTGGCATGTGCGTAGTGAGCTTCGACTAGATCACCACTATATATTGGATCAAAGGAATTGAGTCGAGGTTGAGGCTTTAATAGAAGTCGAGAAGTATACCGGTATTGTGGTAAGGGTTATAGCTAGTTCTTTTGACCTAAAAGTCGTACCATAAAAATAGAGTACAAGGGGACGTGTTTGAGTGGGACATGATATACCTAGATGAAGGTGGACTCGTCCAGATCTTGCATATAAAATTTGTTGGAAGGTAACAGCCGGTCTCGTGCTCTGAATATTGATGACACGGCCAGGAATACAAAATAATCTAAATGGAAAGTGGGCGTCCATGGGCACTATACATCATCCTAATGGAAGTTATTCTAATCACTCGGTAATCCTTGTATATCCTAAAATTTTAGAAGGCTTCAGTCTACCCACCTTAGAAACTAGGACATGGTTTTAGGAATGACGAGGTTTAGAAGGATTCCAAAGTCCAGATATTGTACCTCGACTCTTGTTAATAAAGAATGAGGCACGGCATAACGGAATACAGTAGATATAAGTCAAGTCAAGGATCGTTCCTCAATGAAATGGAAAATGAGTGTGTACAATGACACATGGTCGATATAATAGAATGACCTACTCGTCCACAGTATACATGAGTTGTCGACGGGGTAACCAACTCTAAGGTACATCATATGAAAAGATTTCTAACAACTGAGTCGTGAATTTCTATTGGGGTCAATATAACACCCAGTTTTCTGAAATTGGGGTATTTTTGAAAATTTATTATTTTTATTATTTATTAATGGTATTTTAGTCATGATATGATTTTTGGTGATTTTAGTTAATTTAAAACTATTTTCTAAGTCATGGCTTATGATTTTGTGATTTTACTAGTATAACCCTAGTGTAAACCCTAGAGATTTCATAACCTAGAGACTAACCATGACCATGTAAGCCTAACCATGTGATTAGGATATCAAATTACCACTTTTTAGTCAAAAGGGTATTTTGGTAATTTATTAGAATTTATTTGGATTTATGTAATTTATTATTATTTAATTAGTTGATTAGTGTCTTGTTAGCTCCTAACCTAGTTTAGCACTAATCTAGAGGTTAGCAACTAACCTAGAAGACTAATGTTAGATGTTAGTTTTATGTTAAGAAATATCTAAGGTTAGACAAATATCTAGATATTACCTATCTAAGATATTTTCTTTAGAAACCTAGAAATATCTAAGGGTCAAAGACTTAGAGGCTAAGTTTGCTAGGTGGAAAGGAACCCTAAATATCTACCCCTACCCTAACCATGGCAGCCAACCCTACCCCCCACCATATATATGCACTCCCCCTTCATTCAAGCTTCTTTCATTACACTTGAAACCTAGTTTTTCCCTCTACCTTCACACCCTCACCATTTAGCCATTTTAGCTCCAAATTGAGCCAAACTTCTTGCATTGGAACCCCCTACTATTGAGGATGCTAAGGGGAGCTAGCTAGCTAGGTTGCATAGCATTTTGGGCACCATCAAGCGAAGAGGATACCCCCCCCCCCCCAAAACCTTGTTTTCATTGAGTTTTCACTCAATAGGTAAACACTCACAAAACCTATTAAGATTGTGTTTTCTCTCCATGGTTGCATACATATAGGTATACCCTAACCGTGGGTCAAGTTTGGTAGGATATGGATTGGGTTTGGTGACACGTATCTGTGTGTTTAATTAAGTGTTTGGTGAAATGTCACTATGGTTTAAAAGTTGTTGTTTTCCAAAACAAATTATATTTTTGTGTAGCCCTAGACTAGTAGGTCACAACCCAAGTGGACTGAGCACGTTTTCGTGCTGTGTCCGTGTCCAAAACGGACACGAACTCACTGCACGATACACACGAACAGTGCCCTGCTACCACGCTGTTCGTGCTCACTGCACAGAGCACTTCGACAAGCCAAATTAGGCATGGACACGGAGGCAATGTCTGCGAACATGCCCCCAAAATCTCACGACTTCTCGTGTCGTGTCGAGTGAGAAAACTCACTCGCACGGGACACGCATTGGACACCTACATGCACGTTCAGTCGAATTTTCGACTAGGACACGAGCTTCGTGTCCCATGCACACGAGTCGTGGACACGTATCAGGCTGACACGTGTGTAGCCCATCATTGGGCGAACACCAGGTCACAAGCACATGGTGTATCGTGTCCTGTGTCGTGAACACGAGACACTCGACCGCGTGCACGACGCAGTCTGAATGCACGATTTTAGGTCTCTGATACGCATCTCGTGTCCTTTCTACACGACGCGTGGACACGAATCAGGGTATTGGACACGTACCCTATCCCTAGGCGCACCTTCTGACACGATCACGTGACACGAGTGTGTGTGTGTCGTGTCCTAGAGTGAGTTGCACGCGTGCACGACACAGTGTTTGCGTGTGTGTGTCTGTGTTTACCCGTTTCGTGTTTGTGGGTAGTGGACACTTCGAATCGTGTCGTGGTGTCGTGTCAGGCCCCCTAGACACTAGAGGACACATGGGGCATCACTTACCAACCCTTAGGTTCGAGCCTTATCTCGGTTTGGGTCATGAAATTGGGTTTGCCCATTTTACCTATGAACAGTGCATATTTTCCAGATTTGGATATTATTCCCAGTTTTCAAATTTGAATTTCAAACCTAATTTTGATAAGATTTATGTACGTATATGTGTATTTTCAGTGTAGGAATATGTAGTATATATGTATGTGTGTGTGTAGGTGAGATTTTAGGATGTATATGTGTATATACAAGTGTATATACATGTATGTTTATATGTAGGGTGTGTGTGTGCATTGTGTATTGGTTGGGGGACTGATTCCTGGTTCCAGGAAAAACTGGAACACCCCCTTCAGTCCAGTCTAGTCTCTCTCTCTCTCACTATTCTCTATCTCTCTCTCTCTTGCACTCTATCTTACCATCTCTCTCTCTTTCTTCTCTCTATATATATATATATGTGTTGTATATATATATGTATATATATATATGATATTTATAATTGTATTAGAATTATATATATTATATCTATATATAGATACCTAGGGTATATGGGTATTACATAGGCTATAGGCCTATGTGTTTATGTGGTAAGTGTATATATATATATAAGTTTGCATATATATATATATATGTGTATATATATATATAGGATATATATACATTTTGTATTAGATATATAGAGTCATTATATATATATATATATGTGGGTTTTGGTATTATATATATAGTGTATTCACATATTGATATATAGGTAGTAGATAGATTATGTATATCTATATATATATATATATATATATATATATATATATATATATATATATATATATATATATATATATATATATATATATATATATATATATTTGACTTACTAAATATAGTTTATATGGAAACCTATAAGTTATCTAGTCTATGACCTAAGTGACTAGCCTATGGCTTGGGGCTAACTCAAATCGACCTAATGACCAAAAACACTACTAGTTGACCCTTGTTGACTAAGGGTTGACCAAAGTCAACTATAGGTCAAACCATGACCTAATTGACCTAGAAATGACTTGGATGAACATAGAAGGACTATTTGACTAAGGTTTGACTAAACCCTAACTAGATGATTAGGTTAACCATATAGATTATGAGGGTAATCCTATATAGATGAAGATATGTATGGGGTTAAGTGAGATACTTAGAGTTGAGTCATGACTTGAGTTGGAGAATGGGATTAGCTTGATTATAGGATTAAGGTTGGTATTGTACTATATGTATTTATGTGTGGTATACTTTGTATAGGTAATTGTAGTATAGTATCTTAGGTATTCTAAGACATGTTAGCCTATGATGGTTTGAGTTAGCCTTATAGAGTTTGACTGGATGTTGACCATTAGTCAAGATTAACCTAATTACCTTATTGACTAGTCTATGATTAACCAAAACCTTAGTTATACTAAGACTTGACCCTATATGGACCCAAGTAACTAGAGTTGACTAGTTTGGCTAGAATATTTGACCAAGAGTTGACTTTAACCTAGATTAGACTTGTTTAACCTTGTTTGATCTTGTATGACTTAGTTTAACTTCTTGTGACCTAGTATGACTTAATTTGACTTAGTTTGACTGTAGTGTTGACCAAGTTTGACTTTGACCTAGATTGGCTTAGAATTCATATAGATTGCATCGTAGATTTCATTTACCTTCATTTTGGACATGTCATAACTGTATTACTCTATTTTAGGACATTGTGACCCTGGTACAGACTTCTGATATTACACTACTCTTTCCAGAGTATCAGGCGAGTACATTCTCTGATAGTTCTCTCATTTATTTGTCGATTACTGTATTTCAGTTCTATGTGATTCTCTGTATCAAAACGTATGGATATTTCTGGATTCATGTATCGACACATACCTTACTTGCTGGCCTCTATTACTGGAGTCATTAGTATCATTCCGGAATCATTTCTGGAATCATCATATATTGGCCAGACTTATCTCGATTCTTTTGTCGATTTTGGATTCACTTGCTGGACGGAGAAATATTGAGTAAGACATGTAGACATACCCCAAATCCGGAATCTCCTACTGGAATCTACCGGAAGCATAGCCATCTCTTGCCCGATCAGTGAGAGATGTGCCTGATACCTATAGCCGTTTGCATGTCGACCTCGGTATTTTAAAACACACTGTTAGATCATAGTTGGACTCACCCTGGATTCATTGATCACTGTTGGACTCATCTTGTACCGAAAATTATCTGGTATCAGATTATATGGACTGGACTCACACTGGGATTACATTAGACTTATATTGTACTGTCTGGACTCACACATGATATTCTAGTTCAGTTAGCCTTTATTACAGTCTTCATTGCCATGATTCTTCTCTTGTTTTAGTTACCTTTCTTTTCTTGTATCTTACTGTTTCTCTATGCCATCATTACCTGTATAAAACTACCATACTCATCAATAAAACTGTCTATAACTGCTTTATAGTTCTTTGTCATTTACTTGGGTTTTTCTAGATAAGTTGTACTCATTCCTGTCCTGATTGGACTTGTTGAAAATATTACAGATGATAATCCTGAGGACACATGCCCTGCTTACCATGGACCTGGCGAGGGATTAGCTACCTTTGGTCCCGACTCTCAGGAGTGATTCAGGAGATTAGCTAGTAGACTACTTTAGCTTTCATGCTTTGGCTTGTTGTATTAAAGTTAAGATTTTGAGTCTGTATTAAGTTGGTTTGAGATATTGGTGTATTATTTTAGTAGTTAGTTGTTGTTGTCTTTAATTCCTTAGGTATAACTTCTGTGTTATCTTTTCGTGTTTAGACTGTGTTTGAGTAGATCATACCCTTTACTTGCCCTCCATTCGGAGCTGATATCTGGACAAGTACTTTTTATATTCACTGCATGAGATTAGTTAGAAACCTAGGACAGCTTACTACCGCCGACACTGCGACGTAGGCTGGACGTACCCACTTCTCGTGCCCCTATACCGGGTGCGGGTCGTGACACGTTTTTAGTGGTGGCCCATGCAGGTCTCGTCGACTAAATTGTTTGGTTACGTTATTGTACCAAGCATGCCTGCAATTAGGAACTTAAGGTAATTAGACAACATTAGGAATGACGCTTAGAACACCTAGAGGAATACTAGGATTGCAACATAGGAAATACATCCCATGCTTGCTATTATAATTTGATTTTCTTGTCTATGATTGTTTTGCTTTAAAGAGTCCTTATAAGTCTTTTTATTGTAATTAGATGGTGCTTACTCGTTCATCCCGGTATGTCTCACCTGAGAATGGCACGCTCCCCATCCAGTCAGCTGACCAGTTGACTGATACACCTCCACCTCCACCTACTACATTCCTCCACTCCACAGATCCACAGACCCAGATACCACAACCACCTTCCACATCACAGGCCCAGCAGGACCCAATACTTCCACCACCCCCTATCACTATACCTACCCAGGCTTCCGTCACACTCGACGGGAACCAACTGCTCATTCTGATCCAGGGGTTCCTAGCAACCCATCAGGAGCAGACCACCCTACTCCGCCAGAGCATGGAGCATTCCGAGGGACGTACCGTGGTCCCACCACCTGTAGAGCCGCGACAGAGAGCAGGGACACATCAGGGAGCAGTGTAGGAAGAGGCTGAAGGTTTGCTATACCTGTGGGTCTGATACTCACCAGAAGATGGATTGTCCTATTGCACCTCCTTATATGGGGGCTAGGCCACCTATAGCTCAGCACCAGAGGGGTGGAGCTTTTGCGATGACGGTCGAGGAGACCAACGCTGCAGGTGACGGGTTAGCAGGTTTGTCTTTTCTGTCCTTCCTTTCCCATCTTGTTGTATGATTCCATTAGTACCTGTCAGGATATGCTTGTGATATGCTAGATAGTGTAGTTACCCTGTTCAAGACTGTGAAATCACGACCAGTAGGACTATGATTGCATGTTATCTTTTTGACTTTGATTGACTGGGGGTTTGACCTAGGAGGAGTACGACTATCTTAATTTCGAGGACGAAATTTCTCTAAGGAGGGTAGACTTGTAACACCCAGTTTTCTGAAATTGGGGTATTTTTGAAAATTTATTATTTTTATTATTTATTAATGGTATTTTAGTCATGATATGATTTTTGGTGATTTTAGTTAATTTAAAACTATTTTCTAAGTCATGGCTTATGATTTTGTGATTTTACTAGTATAACCCTAGTGTAAACCCTAGAGATTTCATAACCTAGAGACTAACCATGACCATGTAAGCCTAACCATGTGATTAGGATATCAAATTACCACTTTTTAGTCAAAAGGGTATTTTGGTAATTTATTAGAATTTATTTGGATTTATGTAATTTATTATTATTTAATTAGTTGATTAGTGTCTTGTTAGCTCCTAACCTAGTTTAGCACTAATCTAGAGGTTAGCAACTAACCTAGAAGACTAATGTTAGATGTTAGTTTTATGTTAAGAAATATCTAAGGTTAGACAAATATCTAGATATTACCTATCTAAGATATTTCCTTTAGAAACCTAGAAATATCTAAGGGTCAAAGACTTAGAGGCTAAGTTTGCTAGGTGGAAAGGAACCCTAAATATCTACCCCTACCCTAACCATGGCAGCCAACCCTACCCCCCACCATATATATGCACCCCCCCTTCATTCAAGCTTCTTTTATTACACTTGAAACCTAGTTTTTCCTTCTACCTTCACACCCTCACCATTTAGCCATTTTAGCTCCAAATTGAGCCAAACTTCTTGCATGGGAACCCCCTACTATTGAGGATGCTAAGGGGAGCTAGCTAGCTAGGTTGCATAGCATTTTGGGCACCATCAAGCGAAGAGGATACCCCCCCCCCCCAAACCTTGTTTTCATTGAGTTTTCACTCAATAGGTAAACACTCACAAAACCTATTAAGATTGTGTTTTCTCTCCATGGTTGCATACATATAGGTATACCCTAACTGTGGGTCAAGTTTGGTAGGATATGGATTGGGTTTGGTGTCCGTATCGGACACGTATCTGTGTATTTAATTAAGTGTTTGGTGAAATGTCACTATGGTTTAAAAGTTGTTGTTTTCCAAAACAAATTATATTTTTGTGTAGCCCTAGACTAGTAGGTCACAACCCAAGTGGACTGAGCACGTTTTCGTGCTGTGTCCGTGTCCAAAATGGACACGAACTCACTGCACGATACACACGAACAGTGCCCTGCTACCACGCTGTTCGTGCTCACTGCACAGAGCACTTCGACACGCCAAATTAGGCATGGACACGGGGGCAATGTCTGCGAACATGCCCCCAAAATCTCATGACTTCTCGTGTCGTGTCGAGTGAAAAAACTCACTCGCACGGGACACGCATTGGACACCTACACGCACGTTCAGTCGAATTTTCGACTAGGACACGAGCCTCGTGTCCCACGCACACGAGTCGTGGACACGTATCAGGCTGATACGTGTGTAGCCCATCATTGGGCGAACACCAGGACACAAGCACATGGTGTGTCGTGTCCTGTGTCGTGAACACGAGACACTCGACCGCGTACACGACGCAGTCTGAATGCACGATTTTAGGTCTCTGATACGCGTCTCGTGTCCTTTCTACATGACGCGTGGACACGAATCAGGGTGTTGGACACGTACCCTATCCCTAGGCGCACCTTCTGACACGATCACGTGACATGAGTGTGTGTGTGTCGTGTCCTAGAGTGAGTTGCACGCGTGCACGACACAGTGTTTGCGTGTGTGTGTCTGTGTTTACCCGTTTCGTGTTTGTGGGTAGTGGACACTTCGAATCGTGTCGTGGTGTCGTGTCAGGCCCCATAGACACTAGAGGACACATGGGGCATCACTTACCAACCCTTAGGTTCGAGCCTTAGCTCGGTTTGGGTCATGAAATTGGGTTTGCCCATATTACCTATGAACAGTGCATATTTTCCAGATTTGGATATTATTCCCAGTTTTCAAATTTGAATTTCAAACCTAATTTTGATAAGATTTATGTATGTATATGTGTATTTTCAGTGTAGGAATAATATAGTATATATGTATGTGTGTGTGTAGGTGAGATTTTAGGATGTATATGTGTATATACAAGTGTATATACATGTATGTATATATGTAGGGTGTGTGTGTGCATTGTGTATTGGTTGGGGGACTGATTCCTGGTTCCAGGAAAAACTGGAACACCCCCTTCAGTCCAGTCTAGTCTCTCTCTCACTATTCTCTATCTCTCTCTCTCTTGCACTCTATCTTACCATCTCTCTCTCTTTCTTCTCTCTCTATATATATGTGTTGTATATATATATGTATATATATATATATGATATTTATAATTGTATTAGAATTATATATATTATATCTATATATAGATACCTAGGGTATATGGGTATTACATAGGCTATAGGCCTATGTGTTTATGTGGTAAGTGTATATATATATATAAGTTTTGCATATATATATATATATATATATATATATATGTATATATATATATATAGGATATATATACATTTTTATTAGATATATAGAGTCATTATATATATATATGTGGGTTTTGGTATTATATATATAGTGTATTCACATATTGATATATAGGTAGTAGATAGATTATGTATATATATATATATATATATATATATATATATATATATATATATATATATATATATATATATATATATATATATTTGACTTACTAAATATAGTTTATATGGAAACCTATAAGTTATCTAGTCTATGACCTAAGTGACTAGCCTATGGCTTGGGGCTAACTCAAATCGACCTAATGACCAAAAACACTACTAGTTGACCCTTGTTGACTAAGGGTTGACCAAAGTCAACTATAGGTCAAACCATGACCTAATTGACCTAGAAATGACTTGGATGAACATAGAAGGACTATTTGACTAAGGTTTGACTAAACCCTAACTAGATGATTAGGTTAACCATATAGATTATGAGGGTAATCCTATATAGATGAAGATATGTATGGGGTTAAGTGAGATACTTAGAGTTGAGTCATGACTTGAGTTGGAGAATGGGATTAGCTTGATTATAGGATTAAGGTTGGTATTGTACTATATGTATTTATGTGTGGTATACTTTGTATAGGTAATTATAGTATAGTATCTTAGGTATTCTAAGACATGTTAGCCTATGATGGTTTGAGTTAGCCTTATAGAGTTTGACTGGATGTTGACCATTAGTCAAGATTAACCTAATTACCTTATTGACTAGTCTATGATTAACCAAAACCTTAGTTATACTAAGACTTGACCCTATATGGACCCAAGTAACTAGAGTTGACTAGTTTGGCTAGAATATTTGACCAAGAGTTGACTTTAACCTAGATTAGACTTGTTTAACCTTGTTTGATCTTGTATGACTTAGTTTAACTTCTTGTGACCTAGTATGACTTAATTTGACTTAGTTTGACTGTAGTGTTGACCAAGTTTGACTTTGACCTAGATTGGCTTAGAATTCATATAGATTGCATCGTAGATTTCATTTACCTTCATTTTGGACATGTCATAACTGTATTACTCTATTTTAGGACATTGTGACCCTGGTACAGACTTCTGATATTACACTACTCTTTCCAGAGTATCAGGCGAGTACATTCTCTGATAGTTCTCTCATTTATTTGTCGATTACTGTATTTCAGTTCTATGTGATTCTCTGTATCAACACGTATGGATATTTCTGGATTCATGTATCGACACATACCTTACTTGCTGGCCTCTATTACTGGAGTCATTAGTATCATTCCGGAATCATTTCTGGATCATCATATATTGGCCAGACTTATCTCGATTCTTTTGTCGATTTTGGATTCACTTGCTGGGCGGGGAAATATTGAGTAAGACATGTAGACATACCCCAAATCCGGAATCTCCTACTAGAATCTACCGGAAGCATAGCCATCTCTTGCCCGATCAGTGAGAGATGTGCCTGATACCTACAGCCGTTTGCATGTCGACCTCGGTATTTTAAAACACACTGTTAGATCATAGTTGGACTCACCCTGGATTCATTGATCACTGTTGGACTCATCTTGTACCAAAAATTATCTGGTATCAGATTATATGGACTGGACTCACACTGGGATTATATTAGACTTATATCGTACTGTCTGGACTCACACATGATATTCTAGTTCAGTTAGCTTTTATTACAGTCTTCATTGCCATGATTCTTCTCTTGTTTTAGTTACCTTTCTTTTCTTGTATCTTACTGTTTCTTTATGCCATCATTACCTGTATAAAACTGCCATGCTCATCAATAAAACTGTCTATAACTGCTTTATAGTTCTTTGTCATTTACTTGGGTTTTTCTAGATAAGTTGTACTCGTTCCCGTCCTGATTGGACTTGTTGAAAATATTACAGATGATAATCCTGAGGACACATGCCCTGCTTACCATGGACCTGGCGAGGGATTAGCTACCTTTGGTCCCGACTCTCAGGAGTGATTCAGGAGATTAGCTAGTAGACTACTTTAGCTTTCATGCTTTGGCTTGTTGTATTAAAGTTAAGATTTTGAGTCTGTATTAAGTTGGTTTGAGATATTGGTGTATTATTTTAGTAGTTAGTTGTTGTTGTCTTTAATTCCTTAGGTATAACTTCTGTGTTATCTTTTCGTGTTTAGACTGTGTTTGAGTAGATCATACCCTTTACTTGCCCTCCATTCGGAGCTGATATCTGGACAAGTACTTTTTATATTCACTGCATGAGATTAGTTAGAAACCTAGGACAGCTTACTACCGCCGACACTGCGACGTAGGCTGGACGTACCCACTTCTCGTGCCCCTATACCGGGTGCGGGTCGTGACACGTTTTTAGTGGTGGCCCATGCAGGTCTCGTCGACTAAATTGTTTGGTTACGTTATTGTACCAAGCATGCCTGCAATTAGGAACTTAAGGTAATTAGACAACATTAGGAATGACGCTTAGAACACCTAGAGGAATACTAGGATTGCAACATAGGAAATACATCCCATGCTTGCTATTATAATTTGATTTTCTTGTCTATGATTGTTTTGCTTTAAAGAGTCCTTATAAGTCTTTTTATTGTAATTAGATGGTGCTTACTCGTTCATCCCGGTATGTCTCACCTGAGAATGGCACGCTCCCCATCCAGTCAGCTGACCAGTTGACTGATACACCTCCACCTCCACCTACTACATTCCCCCACTCCACAGATCCACAGACCCAGATACCACAACCACCTTCCACATCACAGGCCCAGCAGGACCCAATACTTCCACCACCCCCTATCACTATACCTACCCAGGCTTCCGTCACACTCGACGGGAACCAACTGCTCATTCTGATCCAGGGGTTCCTAGCAACCCATCAGGAGCAGACCACCCTACTCCGCCAGAGCATGGAGCATTCTGAGGGACGTACCGTGGTCCCACCACCTGTAGAGCCGCGACAGAGAGCAGGGACACATCAGGGAGCAGTGTAGGAAGAGGCTGAAGGTTTGCTATACCTGTGGGTCTGATACTCACCAGAAGATGGATTGTCCTATTGCACCTCCTTATATGGGGGCTAGGCCACCTATAGCTCAGCACCAGAGGGATGGAGCTTTTGCGATGACGGTCGAGGAGACCAACGCTGCAGGTGACGGGTTAGCAGGTTTGTCTTTTCTGTCCTTCCTTTCCCATCTTGTTATATGATTCCATTAGTACCTGTCAGGATATGCTTGTGATATGCTAGATAGTGTAGTTACCCTGTTCAAGACTGTGGAATCACGACCAGTAGGACTATGATTGCATGTTATCTTTTTGACTTTGATTGACTGGGGGTTTGACCTAGGAGGAGTACGACTATCTTAATTTCGAGGACGAAATTTCTCTAAGGAGGGTAGACTTGTAACACCCAGTTTTCTGAAATTGGGGTATTTTTGAAAATTTATTATTTTTATTATTTATTAATGGTATTTTAGTCATGATATGATTTTTGGTGATTTTAGTTAATTTAAAACTATTTTCTAAGTCATGGCTTATGATTTTGTGATTTTACTAGTATAACCCTAGTGTAAACCCTAGAGATTTCATAACCTAGAGACTAACCATGACCATGTAAGCCTAACCATGTGATTAGGATATCAAATTACCACTTTTTAGTCAAAAGGGTATTTTGGTAATTTATTAGAATTTATTTGGATTTATGTAATTTATTATTATTTAATTAGTTGATTAGTGTCTTGTTAGCTCCTAACCTAGTTTAGCACTAATCTAGAGGTTAGCAACTAACCTAGAAGACTAATGTTAGATGTTAGTTTTATGTTAAGAAATATCTAAGGTTAGACAAATATCTAGATATTACCTATCTAAGATATTTCCTTTAGAAACCTAGAAATATCTAAGGGTCAAAGACTTAGAGGCTAAGTTTGCTAGGTGGAAAGGAACCCTAAATATCTACCCCTACCCTAACCATGGCAGCCAACCCTACCCCCCACCATATATATGCACCCCCCCTTCATTCAAGCTTCTTTTATTACACTTGAAACCTAGTTTTTCCTTCTACCTTCACACCCTCACCATTTAGCCATTTTAGCTCCAAATTGAGCCAAACTTCTTGCATGGGAACCCCCTACTATTGAGGATGCTAAGGGGAGCTAGCTAGCTAGGTTGCATAGCATTTTGGGCACCATCAAGCGAAGAGGATACCCCCCCCCAAAAACCTTGTTTTCATTGAGTTTTCACTCAATAGGTAAACACTCACAAAACCTATTAAGATTGTGTTTTCTCTCCATGGTTGCATACATATAGGTATACCCTAACTGTGGGTCAAGTTTGGTAGGATATGGATTGGGTTTGGTGTCCGTATCGGACACGTATCTGTGTATTTAATTAAGTGTTTGGTGAAATGTTACTATGGTTTAAAAGTTGTTGTTTTCCAAAACAAATTATATTTTTGTGTAGCCCTAGACTAGTAGGTCATAACCCAAGTGGACTGAGCACGTTTTCGTGCTGTGTCCGTTTCCAAAATGGACACGAACTCACTGCACGATACACACGAACAGTGCCCTGCTACCACGCTGTTCGTGCTCACTGCACAGAGCACTTCGATACGCCAAATTAGGCATGGACACGGGGGCAATGTCTGCGAAAATGCCCCCAAAATCTCACGACTTCTTGTGTCGTGTCGAGTGAAAAAACTCACTCGTACGGGACACGCATTGGACACCTACACGCACGTTCAGTCGAATTTTCGACTAGGACACGAGCCTCGTGTCCCACGCACACGAGTCGTGGATACGTATCAGGCTGACACGTGTGTAGCCCATCATTGGGCGAATACCAGGACACAAGCACATGGTGTGTCGTGTCCTGTGTCGTGAACACGAGACACTCGACCGCGTGCACGACGCAGTCTGAATGCACGATTTTAGGTCTCTGATACGCGTCTCGTGTCCTTTCTACACGACGCGTGGACACGAATCAGGGTGTTGGACACGTACCCTATCCCTAGGCGCACCTTCTGACACGATCACGTGACACGAGTGTGTGTGTGTCGTGTCCTAGAGTGAGTTGCACGCGTGCACGACACAGTGTTTGCGTGTGTGTGTCTGTGTTTACCCATTTCGTGTTTGTGGGGAGTGGACACTTTGAATCGTGTCGTGGTGTCGTGTCAGGCCCCATAGACACTAGAGGACACATGGGGCATCACTTACCAATCCTTAGGTTCGAGCCTTAGCTCGGTTTGGGTCATGAAATTGGGTTTGCCCATTTTACCTATGAACAGTGCATATTTTCCAGATTTGGATATTATTCCCAGTTTTCAAATTTGAATTTCAAACCTAATTTTGATAAGATTTATGTATGTATATGTGTATTTTCAGTGTAGGAATATGTAGTATATATGTATGTGTGTGTGTAGGTGAGATTTTAGGATGTATATGTGTATATACAAGTGTATATACATGTATGTATATATGTAGGGTGTGTGTGCATTGTGTATTGGTTGGGGGACTGATTCCTGGTTCCAGGAAAAACTCGAACACCCCCTTCAGTCCAGTCTAGTCTCTCTCTCTCTCACTATTCTCTATCTCTCTCTCTCTTGCACTCTATCTTACCATCTCTCTCTCTTTCTTCTCTCTCTATATATATGTGTTGTATATATATATGTATATATATATATATGATATATATAATTGTATTAGAATTATATATATTGTATCTATATATAGATACCTAGGGTATATGGGTATTACATAGGCTATAGGCCTATGTGTTTATGTGGTAAGTGTATATATATATATAAGTTTTGCATATATATATATGTATATATATATAGGATATATATACATTTTGTATTAGATATATAGAGTCATTATATATATATATGTGGGTTTTGGTATTATATATATAGTGTATTCACATATTGATATATAGGTAGTAGATAGATTATGTATTTTATATATATATATATATATATATATAAAATATATATATATATATATATATATATATATATATATATATATATATATATATATATATATATGTATATCAGAACCGACTATAAGGGTATCCAAGAGGCAGCCGCCGATTACTTCGCTAAATTATTCTCAAAGGAGAGGGTCCACAAAGACTCATCATTCCTCGACCAAATCCCCACCATTATCAACGACTCCGACAACGCTTTATTGGATCGCCCCCTGTCCGATCAGGAAGTGAAAGACGCGGTGTGGGCATTGAACGAGCACAGTGCCCCCGGCCCAGACGGATTTACTGGTGTTTTCTTCCGTTCCTGCTGGGAGATTATCAAGCGTGACATCACCGACGCGGCCATTGCCTTCCTCGAAGGAGCCCACTACCCCAAAGCCATCTCCAGCGCCAACCTCATCCTCATCCCGAAAAAAGACAACCCCAACTCATTCTGCGACTTCCGACCAATCAGTCTTTGCAACTTCACCAACAAAATTATATCCAAGATCATTGCCAACAGAATGACTGACATTCTCCCCAAAATCATCTCGGAGGAGCAAAGCGGCTTCGTTCGTGGTAGGAACATCCATGACAACATCATGCTGGCCCAAGAGCTTATAACATGCATGAAGTTCCCTGCTCGAGGGGGCAACATCGCCATCAAAATTGACTTGGAGAAAGCATACGACAGACTTGACTGGCAATTCATGATATGGGTTTTTAGAGCTTTCGGATTCTCGGAGAATTGGACCAACATCGTGTGGAGATCCGTCAGCAACTCTTGGTTTTCCACAGTCATCAACGGCCAATCCGAGGGTTTTTTCAAATCCAGTCGCGGTGTCAGACAAGGCGATCCGCTATCATCCTCGATCTTCATCATCGCAGCCGACGCCCTGAGCAGAAACCTCAACAACTTGCCCAACACCCCGAATTTCCAGCAATATCACACGGCCAGCGGATGCCCCACCATCACCCACCTGGCATTCGCAGACGACCTACTTATCTTCTCATCTGGGGACGTCGGATCGATGGAGGTCGTTCACAACACTCTGACGCGGTACTCCACTTGCTCTGGCCAGAAAATCAACCATTTCAAGAGCATCATCTACGCCCACCACAGCATCAAAATCGAGAATGCTACCAGTCTAACCAACCTCACTTCCTTCTCGGTGGCCCACCCCCCCTTCAACTACCTCGCCTGCCCTCTGGTGTACGGAAGATCCAACGCCAGCATTTTCGAAAACCTCATCACCAAAATCAGAAACAAAATCGAAGGTTGGCACAACGCCACCCTATCCCCTGGCGGCAAAATAATCCTCATCAATCATGTTCTCAACTCCGTCCCCATCCACACCTTAGCGGCGTACTCTCCGACCAAAAAGGTCCTTGAGTCGATCGAGCGGATCTTCTGCACGTTCTTCTGGGGTCATAATGACGGTCACGACAAACACCACTGGGCCAGCTTGGACGCCATAGCCACACCGATTGCGTTCGGCGGGCTGGGCTTTACCAAACTCAATGACATTGTCAAAGCATTCTCCATGAAGCTGTGGAGGAAATTACGTACGAGCGAGAACCTATGGACCAGGTTCATGAAGGCCAGATACTTCAAGTACATCCACCCAGCGATGGCCAGGGCCAATAGCAGATCCTCCGCGGCTTGGCGCCGGATTTTACGGGGCCGCGCATTGGCCGAACCGGCGATTAGACTCCATCTGGGGGACGGCCAGGCTAACCTCTTCCTGGAGAGATGGACCGGCGACAGCCTCATCCCGCACACTGCCGGTTCCCCCAGCAACAGCAGAATCAAAGACCTGTGGAACCCCACCGATAACGATTGGAATTGGGACCGGATTCGTAATTGCACCAACAACGTCACGGTCGACAGCATTCGTCAGCAGGGTCTTTCCATCGGGCCCAGTGCAGACGAACTGAGATGGTCGCTGGAAGCCTCCGGAGTTTTTTCAGTGCGATCGGCGCGGGACGCGATCCACGAGAACGGCCAAGAGCACTTCATAGCACGATTCTGGCATTCGTGTATCCCCAAGAAATGGTCTTTCCTCCTGTGGAGAGCCGCGAGAAAGAAATTGCCCACCGACGAGCTCCTTTGCTCCATCAGCTTTAGCCTGGCGTCAGCTTGCAGTTGTTGTGACGATCGGCAGACGGAGACCATTAACCACATATTCAGGGAGGGAAGCCTCCCTGATCGAACCTGGAGTATCCTCAACCGCATTTACAACATCACTGCAGGAGACGGGCGCTTTAACGATCTCCTGGCCCTCTGGGGAGTCGCGTCCCACGGCCACCAGATCGTAGCAGCGGCAGCTACCTGGGTAATATGGAAGAATCGCAACAAAGCGAGATACGAGGGTCACCAATACTCCGCCGAGCAGCTTATTCGGGAAATTAAACGACAATGCCGCAAAAGGAGCTCACTGTGCTCCCACTGCCCACCAGCATTCTGGCAACCACTCTCCAACTAGTTTCGGATGGCGCGGCCGCCACCCCTGTATTTTGTTGGTTTCAGGCTTTCCGCCTTGTAGCTTCTTCAGGCTTCGGCATTTTGAGCCTTGATTAATAAAAGATGGGGTTTAAAAAAAAAATATATATATATATATATATATATATATATTTGACTTACTAAATATAGTTTATATGGAAACCTATAAGTTATCTAGTCTATGACCTAAGTGACTAGCCTATGGCTTGGGGCTAACTCAAATCGACCTAATGACCAAAAACACTACTAGTTGACCCTTGTTGACTAAGGGTTGACCAAAGTCAACTATAGGTCAAACCATGACCTAATTGACCTAGAAATGACTTGGATGAACATAGGACTATTTGACTAAGGTTTGACTAAACCCTAACTAGATGATTAGGTTAACCATATAGATTATGAGGGTAATCCTATATAGATGAAGATATGTATGGGGTTAAGTGAGATACTTAGAGTTGAGTCATGACTTGAGTTGGAGAATGGGATTAGCTTGATTATAGGATTAAGGTTGGTATTGTACTATATGTATTTATGTGTGGTATACTTTGTATAGGTAATTGTAGTATAGTATCTTAGGTATTCTAAGACATGTTAGCCTATGATGGTTTGAGTTAGCCTTATAGAGTTTGACTGGATGTTGACCATTAGTCAAGATTAACCTAATTACCTTATTGACTAGTCTATGATTAACCAAAACCTTTGTTAGACTAAGACTTGACCCTATATGGGCCCAAGTAACTAGAGTTGACTAGTTTGGCAAGAATATTTGACCAAGAGTTGACTTTAACCTAGATTAGACTTGTTTAACCTTGTTTGATCTTGTATGACTTAGTTTAACTTCTTGTGACCTAGTATGACTTAATTTGACTTAGTTTGACTGTAGTGTTGACCAAGTTTGACTTTGACCTAGATTGGCTTAGAATTTATATAGATTGCATCGTAGATTTCATTTACCTTCATTTTGGACATGTCATAACTGTATTACTCTATTTTAGGACATTGTGACCCTGGTACAGACATCTGATATTACACTACTCTTTCCAGAGTATCAGGCGAGTACATTCTCTGATAGTTCTCTCATTTATTTGTCGATTACTGTATTTCAGTTCTAGTTAGTTCTATGTGATTCTCTGTATCAACACGTATAGATATTTCTGGATTCATGTATCGACACATACCTTACTTGCTGGCCTCTATTACTGGAGTCATTAGTATCATTCCAGAATCATTTCTGGAATCATCATATATTGGCCAGACTCATCTCGATTCTTTTGTCGATTTTGGATTCACTTGCTGGGTGGAAAAATATTGAGTAAGACATGTAGACATACCCCAAATCCGGAATCTCCCACTGGAATCTATCGGAAGCATAGCCATCTCTTGCCCGATCAGTGAGAGATGTGCCTGATACCTACAGCCGTTTGCATGTCGACCTCGGTATTTTAAAACACACTATTAGATCATAGTTGGACTCACCCTGGATTTATTGATCACTGTTGGACTCATCTTGTACCGGAAATTATCTGGTATCAGATTATATGGACTGGACTCATACTGGGATTACATTAGACTTATATCGTACTGTCTGGACTCACACATGATATTCTAGTTCAGTTAGCTTTTATTACAGTCTTCATTGCCATGATTCTTATCTTGTTTTAGTTATCTTTCTTTTCTTGTATCTTACTGTTTCTCTATGCCATCATTACCTGTATAAAACTGTCATGCTCATCAATAAAACTGTCTATAACTGCTTTATAGTTCTTTGTCATTTACTTGGGTTTTTCTAGATGAGTTGTACTCGTTCCCGTCCTGATTGGACCTGTTGAAAATATTACAGATGATAATCCTGAGGACACATGCCCTGCTTACCATGGACCTGGCGAGGGATTAGCTACCTTTGGTCCCGACTCTCAGGAGTGATTCAGGAGATTAGCTAGTAGACTACTTTAGCTTTCATGCTTTGGGTTGTTGTATTAAAGTTAAGATTTTGAGTCTGTATTAAGTTGGTTTGAGATATTGGTGTATTATTTTAGTAGTTAGTTGTTGTTGTCTTTAATTCCTTAGGTATAACTTCTGTGTTATCTTTTCGTGTTTAGACTGTGTTTGAGTAGATCATACCCTTTACTTGCCCTCCATTCGGAGCTGATATCTGGATAAGTACTTTTATATTCACTGCATGAGATTAGTTAGCAACCTAGGACAGCTTACTATCGCCGACACTGCGGCGTAGGCTGGACGTACCCACTTTTCGTGCCCCTATACTGGGTGCGGGTCGTGATAGTCAAACCTGCCAGACTATTGTCACAACGGTTCTAGTTGAAGCAAGCTTCAAGCGAATGATTAGAGGTTCACAACATTTGGTCTCTTGAGAATAGGTAGTCTCCTAGGTTGGCATTTGATCAAGGGAAGGATCGAATCATTCTCGGACTCCCATGTCTAGAAGATCATGGTAGTAGGTTTAGGGTTGAAGGGAGGATGAGTAACTTAAGGCAAGGTTCTAGTCACCTGGCTGGCCGATGGTAGCTACACTTGCATATACAACTATCATAGCCATGGGAATACTCTGTATCTATCTATAAATTACTAGCTTTCGTCTTTCTAATCGGTGAAAGACAAAACAATAAAGAGTTCAAGAGAGATGTCACAGAATACAATTACGTGATTCAAAGGCGGATGTATAATTCAAGAGGAATTGTCAAAGCAGTCGCAGATGAGATCCTAGAGACATCTACATCTCAATCCACGTAAGGAAATTAGATGAAGAGCGAACCAATTGCATCATGGTTGATCAGACCGTAATACACTGATTCTGGTTTGACAATATGTTAGCGGGCATCCCCAATAAATATATGTCTCGAATCAAGCTCGATAAAAGAGTAAGCTTGCAAAAACTAGGCCGTATTAGCAGCATTGGTCAAGAGAGTCAAAATATAAATATGCTAGATTTTTGAAAGGAGGAAAAAGTAGTTTGAGTTTTGGGAAAATCAAAACCTTACCTGGTGTTATTGCTTATACAGTCAATCCTACTATCTTCTATTCATAAGGCCTTGGTCGACTAATGGGTTATGGACTTCTGAATTCTATACTCCAGGTAAACATATTAATGTCAGTCAATTACCTCGCTAATAGATCACAATGACCACATAATGCGAGGTTGGTAGACATGCTACTCAACTTATAGGACTTTCACTAGTCTTGGCTTTGGATCTTATGGTACACATAGGGCATTTTCCTATTCTCTATAGTATCCTAAACTTGTAATCACGCCTGAAATTATTTTACCGAGAATTATGCCTCGTCCGTATACTCTGGCTGTGGCAAACCCTTGGTTCCGTGATTCAATTGTGATAGGCTATCAGATACTCTACCTTACATTGACATAAGAGTATCTAAGATCTAAAGAGGTCAACTAGGACATAGTTTTAGCAATTTTCCATCGACTATGATTCTTCGGAATGATTTCAATTCTGTGGGTTGTGCCTCGCCAGTGCGCTGCTGGCTGCAGTGAACCCACACTATCCATTCTCAAACAATTGGCGACAGTGCGCTGCTGTCTAGTCATTGTAGTCATTTAATTACTCTAACTATATTCCTAAGGACTTCGAGGAGCTGCTAGAGTTCCAAGCTAGTTGATTATGATAGAGCGTAAACACCTACCTATGAGTCTCAATCCTTAAAGTAAAAAGGTTGACTGGGGAGAAAATAACTGAAGACAGGAAAAAATAAGAACATCTAACATTTATCTCATATATATTTCAAATGGTTGAAGAAAACTTTAAATCAATCTACCTCGAGATTCGTATATGAATAGCAGAATCAAAAATTATAAACCAGTTCCTTACAGCAAAATAGAATATAAACAGGCAGTTCTAACTTATGACATGATGTTTATATCTAATAGAGCAAAAGAAAATTAAACAGTTTATCAAATTAAAGCCTTAATTCTAGGTAAGCCTAACATACCAAGTGAATAATATATCCACATGGGGTCATATCGTCATATCAAAAGTAATAGTGTATTTATAGAGATCTAGCAAGCTTTCTAAAGTACATGGCCTATCTAATAACCTTAACTACCCAACGGTCAATTTGAATAAGGGACTCCTAGTCCTAGTTATTCTCCTAAATTATTTTAATCCTAATTGTGAATGAGCATTTCCTGAGCGCAGGCTCGCAATAGTACGACTAACGTACCATCACGAGTTCACATATCTTTGCGAAATCTGACTTGCGTGGGCCACCACAAAAACTTGTCACGACCCGCACCCGCTTTTCGGATACGAGGCGTGTCCAAGCCAGCCTACGCCGCAGAGTCGGCGGTAGAACGCTGTCAAGCCCGTAAGAAATAAATGCTCAAAATATAACATTTGCTGCTCATTCACATTTCTAAATTTATTACAACATTTATAACATTTATATTTAAAGAAAATACAAGGTTCTCACAATAATGGAAATGACAACTAGTTCCACTATCTAGGTCGGCCTCAGCATACCCATGTCTTCCCAGTGCTAAGAGTGATCGCGGCTGAACCTGAAAAATGTTGGTTTCCAGTCAGGAATGGAACAAGTACACAAACTGACGGCAATGCAAAAACATAATAGAATTAACAAGACATGAAAATAATATATAAGAGATAAAACTAGAAGAAAACTGATGACATGGCATGGT